>OZ012681.1:42887442-44087442 GCA_963942445.1 Argyra leucocephala | reverse complement strand
TGGTTTTGCTTCATCGGGAATCGAACCTGGGACCTTTCGGTTGAAAGGCAGGCGCTCTACCTACTGCGCCACCCAGCGTGTTAACCAAATATTACTTTTACCAAATAAAAATGGTGTTCAACACATTGTAATTTTTTCTTGCAAGTTAAAGCCAATAAAACTTTATTTATTTAAATGTGTTCTTTAAAAGGCCAAACGGAGAAGACATAAAATATTTCAAAAGCCCGCATCTATATAAAACAGCCCACAATTTTTCTTTTTGAATATCCCACAGCTTCTTCTTCTTAATTAAATATCCCACAGTGTTCAGACGACGTTAAAAATGTTCTCTATAACATACCGTTATATAATATAATTAAAATAAACTAAAATAAAATCAAACACTAAAAAATTAACATAAAAATTCGTTTTAGTTTGAAAACAGAATAGTTGAAAAAAATATAGTGAAAAAATTACCACTAAAACCTGAAACAAAAAAAAAACACACAAAGCAAATTAAAAAGGATATTTTTGGAACGGACTTTATCTACACATAATCCAATAGTTTTTTTTTGTTTTTTACAGATTTGTATAATAACATGCAAAAAAAATTTTTAAGTCTTTTACTTGCATTACACTAAGAAAATCTATACAATAATTCCAGAGGATTAACACAAAAATATTTTCTCATATTGCGCTCCTCTTTTGTATTTGAGATGTTAAATTATATTTTGTTAAAATTAAAAATTCATCGTATTCTATCTAGTAGATATAATTTTTTTTTTTTTTTTGTTTACTTTTCTATGCGGAAACACAAAATTAGAATTTCATTTATTGTGTAACTGTATAACAATTGCAACTACTTCATCAAGATAATTTTTTACAAAAACGAAAAAAAAAAAAAAAAATGGGATAGTGAAAAAATTATAATAAAAGGAAAAGGATAAATCCAACCACCAAAAAAAAAAAACAAATAAATGAAAATTATAGAAAAATGTTGGGTCCAAAATTAAAATTAAAATAAAATTAAAATCTTAGATTACTTTACAAATTGAAATGGAGATGTACACAAAAAATTTAATAATATTCACGTTTTAAATTTGAACATAAACTGGTGTTTAAGTTATTTGGAAAATTTATCAAAAATATAATCAAATTGCATCCCACATCGACTACAATTCAGAGTGTAGATCAATAATCAACTATATACATCAAATATCATCAACTATATACATCTAAGAGTGGTAGGTTCGGGAAGCATTATGTAGTAAAAATTTCCGTACTGTACATAATGTACGATAATGTAATTCTATCTAAGTTCAAGAATATAAAAACAAAAAAAAATTAACACTAGGTCTATTCTAAGGGTGCCTTCTGTTATAGACTTTACATGATTCTCTACATTGTCTATCCGTTTATGTCGTATCCTATTGATTAGGCACAATTACGGTTTTGCTTTCTACATAGAACAAATAATTCCTTTCTAGTATTATCCATTCGATTTACGTGCCAGGGTTAATCTTAATCTTTGAACTTTGGCAAAGCGTATACTACTCTCGTTTTTAATCTATTCATTTCATTATTTACTTTTCCCATATACTCTAATTTTTCGAACATTTTCTAATATTTTCGGATTTTTTTATTTTTAGTGATAATTTAAATTAAATAACTTAATTGTTGTCAGGTTTCCTTTCACTGATAATTTTTTAATATTTGATTGCAAATATCGAAATTTCGGAAGCAACATACTTCTTTCATCAGTGCTTGTGAATAAATAATGTTTGTTCAATATTATTTTCGAAATTTTTTTAGGTTAATACGAAAATTATTAACCAGAAATTTTAATCGAAAAAACTGTTATATTTACGAAATTGGAAACTCTCCGATTAATTTCTGAAGTGCACACAAAATTTTCAAAACATTGTAGAATTTAGGAAAGTTTCTCCAACATTTTAAATTATCTCTTTCCATGAAAATTTGATTTTGTCTGACAATAATTTAGAGATATTTTCCAAATTCAAAGTCTACGAAAATTCTATAATATTTATAAAGTTGTGGCAATTTTTCGTTAAGCTGTTTCGAATATTTCAAATTTTCTCGAAAAATTAAAATTTTGAAACGTATTAAAATATTTTGAAATATAGGCTCAATTAAAATTCTCCAATAATAATTTCACAAGATTTGAACTTTTTTAATTTGTTTTTTAAAAAGTCTCCAATGTTAAAAAATATTATTGAAATTTTGTGGATATTTTCATAGCATAAAGAAAATCAATTTTCCGGGGGAATTCCGTGGAATCAGCAACGGCGGCATTCTTTTGGACATTTTCTTGATTTTTTGGAGACATTTTCTACATAATCTTAAATTTGGTTCTGCTACAAGTTTTTCAAACACTCAGAAATTATTTCTGGAAATTGCTTTCAATATTTCTAAAATAAAATAAATTCATAATTTCTGAAGAGATGTCTATCTAGTATAAGACAAACTTGTGCTCTTCATCTTTACTTTAAATATAATGTCAATTAAAATAAACAGGTAGAATTGCGGTCGGTAGGTAGAATCTCCCGGTAACAGGTAGAATCTCCTGGTAAAATGTAAATAGTTAAATTCGATTGCAAAATTTAACTTCACCTGCTTAAATCTATGGCTGTTTTATATCTTATTAGAAGTTAGATGCATTCTTTACTATGGAACACTATTTTATTTAATGAAAATGTCTTTCTTTTTTAAATTTGAAATATTTAAAATAATTTTCAAATAAAATTTTACTACTGACTAGCTATTTTAAACAATTAATCACCAATTAAAATTCAATTTTAAAACTTAACCTTCAAACTATGATAAAATACCATACAAACACATACAAACATCTCTCATTTCAATTACAAAGAAAAAACTTTAAAACTGACTTCAAATTAAAATTTTTACTATAACAGAATAAGCTTTGTTTTTTTTTTATATTTTACTTAAATTTAATGAAAAACAAAATAATACAAAAACAAAAAAATAAGATAATTTAAAATTTTCCCAACTTTACTTAAAATTAACATTTTCTTCCTACTACATATTTATTTAAACCGTTATTCGAATAAAAGTTTCATTATTCTTTCACAAAAAGTAAAAACAACAAAAAAAAATTGTTGAAAATTAAATAAATGGTTAAGTTGAGTTAAGAATAAGAGAGTGATGAGGAAAAGAGAGAGTGAGAGAGACAGAAATAACTTTGAGTAAACTCTTTCATTATAAAAACTTAAATTTTTTTCAACAGTAAAACCTCAACTCTCATCCAATGATATGACAATGATGAATCCAATGATGATGCTATGATAATATTTACCGCTATCATCGTTGCGCCGCATTACGATGAGTAATCTAGGTGCAATATACGTAAATGAAAAACAAAAAAAAATGTAAGAGAAATTATTAAAAAACAAGTAAAACAACAAAAACAAATGAAAAATTTTTATTTTAAAGGAAATATTGAATACTTGTTTTATTCCTGTTTGTTAAAAAATCAGTGGCGAATCAGTTTTTAATTTTTTTTTCTTATTTCTACAATAAATATTTTTTTCGCTATTTTTCTTACTACCTACGTAGATTGGAATATAAAAAACCTTAGTTAAAAATCATGTTCTTGTAAGGGACGTAGTTAAGGAAAGGGTTGAGACAAATTTAAAAATTGTTTTATATCAGAATTTTCTATGGTAATACAATTATGAAGATTTTGCATCTGGATTTTATGCTCGTTTAACTACGAATATTGTTTGGAAGGATGTTATTTTGTAATCTAAGTTCAAATAAATAACATTTTTAACAGTTTTATTATCTTTTCTTTTATATAGCCATAATACTAGGTGGGGGAGGCCCAAATTTGTTAAGAAAACAAAAAAAAAATCGTACTTTTGTTATACAATTAATAGAAAAAATTAAGCATTTATACCTAAAACAAAAAAATATTTTAAAATAATTAGCATTTTCACATAAAATATATTTCAATCAAGTGCAACAATTGCCCAAATGAAATCCCAAATAAAACTTGAAATGTCAACCAACTGTTTACTACAATAGCAGACAAAGCATCAAAATGTTCTATGATGCTAAGTTTACTCAAGTTTGCCCGTCACAAACAGTAATGTTGCAAAAACGAACTAAATGCTTTCAGCAAAATTTTAATGTTGCACTTTAAAATATAGAATTTTTACGATACTAATGCATTTCTGAATTTACTTATATTTTAATAAAACATATGGAGCTCTAGTTTCTATATCACAACAACAGCCATTAATGGACTTATTGTGATTTATGTCTAAGTTATATTTAACAATAATACAATGTATTTAGACCTCTCTATACGTTGAGTAAAATTTTTGAATATTCATTCTAGGAGTTGATGACTTTCTTTTCGGTCTATATTATTATTCGCAAATTAATTCCAAATTAGACATCAAAATTCAAATATTACAAACATATTTTTTGAAATGTCTATACTTATAAGAAACAACTAATCATTTTTATCAAAATGGGCTTAGTATGGTCAAATATATTAGCTATGGTGACACATTCTTACGAATTAACGAATTACTTCGCAATATAGTCAGACTGTTTTCAAGCGTGGTCTTGACTACTAGGGTCAATAGAGTCATTGCAGATATGCGAATTCATTGCACCGGTGGGAAGTTTTAACACCCTGTCCTCTATTTTACTATATCATTTGACAATATGACTATTTTTCCATCCCAATTGACAAGCTAAAATACCAATCGAGGTAACATTCTTGATTTTTATGAGATTACACCAGAAGCTTTCAATTAAAAACGTTCATATTAACTCATGCACCAATAGCTATTGTAAAGAAATAAAGCCAATAGTATTTGTAAAGAATAATACCAATAGCTATATTAGTAAAACTAATTTTAATTTTATAACAAATCTTGTAGTCATTTTTCAAGTGTCTAGAAATGGCGAAAATTGATACATTCATAAAATTAAATTGTTCTTATCACATGCAAAACATTATTCTCAAAACTATCAGCTGAATTTAGTTTGAAAGCAAAAAATTTTAAAAAATCCAAATAAATTAAATTTTACATTGCCCGATACTGCATTGCAACTTCCCTAAAGGAACCTTGAATAATTCATTTACTTCTTCTTCTTTTAAAATTTCCTATTTTGCAAAAAAAAAAATGTGTAATATTGTTCCGCGTTCCACAAAAAAAAAAAACAACTAACCGATATAAAAACAAATAATGAAAATTTGTGTAAATTCATGGAAATAAAAACAAAAAGAACAACAAAAAAATAAAAAAATTCTTTAACTTTATTCTTTAATTACTTTCGGTAAAAGTTTCTTCAGGATTTTCTGCAACAAAAACAAAAATTAAATTAGTAGAAACAAAAAAAATAGGAATTTAATATAAAAAAAAAATAAAAAAAAGCAAAAAAACTTTTTTTGACTTTTTTTTTTTGGTTTGCACAAATTCATAATGCCTTGTGGAGGTGGATTCAAGAGTGGTAATTCCAAGTACAAAACAACAAAAAATCAGCAAACTAAAAACGAAATGAGAACAAAAAAAAATTAATAATAATTATTACAAGGATAATAAGAAAGTTTTTTGTCTAAAGATAGTGAATTTTTTTTTGCTATTTTTTGTTTTTTTTTTATTTTTCACTTTGATATTATTTTGTAAAGGAAAATGAACATTACGTACTCGTACACGTATCTAGAAAAATAAAAGTTTTTTTTGACAGATCTTACAATTTTTTTTTTTTTTGAGTTTTTGTTATAGAAAACTTATTTTCAAGTTTTATGAAATGAAATTCTCTAGAAAATATGAGGAAAAATATGAAATAATACAATAATAATAATAAAATGTGTACGTTGTAAATTAAAAGAGTTTTGCGAAAAATAATTGAAAAAAAAACTTTAGTACTGGAAATGTTATGAAAGTGAAATTTTTTAAAATCAAAATTGAAATTACATGTTTCAAATTATTAAATACTTATAATATATAATTACATATGTATACATATATATATTTTTTAATCATTTAAAGGAAAAATAATATGTTAATAGATTATTTTTGTTCCAGTAAGTCATAACCGTTTATGTCAACATCGAGATAAAATCGAGATAAAATAATCACCATATTCAGAATTTTTGAAAGTATTTCCTGTAAAAATTTTGTTTGATTATGACAACTATAAATCACACTACGAGAGACCCCTATTTATTAACTATAATTCAAGTTAAAGCCAAATTTAACGTGTTTAACAGAACAGGCTGAAATTATATAGCATAATAATAGACTGATATTTTTCACTATCAACCAGTAAATAGTCATGTTTTAATAAGAAGCTATGGTTTGAAAAAACATATATAATATCTATATTAATAATAATAATAATGTTGCATTACGCAAAATAAAAAATTACTGGAATTCAATTCACACATTGGCAAAACAAAAAACATGAATATTAAAAAAGCAAAAATAATTTTGCTTACAACTTACTTACGATACACATAACATTGTACCTAAGTACCATTCTATCTACCTATCTTTGCCTAAGTACCTACCTACATTTGTTCTCTTTCTTTTTAATTTTTTCATTGAAAATGTGAAATTTGTAGATAACTTAAATTAAATCATATCCATTAAAAAAAAACAAATATTTCAATCTTTGCTTAATGCTTTATCCGTCACAGACCACATCCACACTTGCATCAAATATATTATAAGAAGCAAAAGCAACTGATTGTTTTTCAGTTTAAAATTTTACTTGGTATTTGGAAAAACAAAATTATTGAGAAAGAAAAAATAAAGCATATAAAATACAGAAAATAAATACAAAAACGAAACGAAAAATGTTTTTTGTTTTGCAAATGTTGTGTGGTAAATAAAATTCCAATTTACTTTTAATCATTTTTTTTTTAAATCTTTTTATTTTCTCATTTTTGGTGAATAGATTGAATAATTTTGAGGTGAAATGTTGACAACTAATATATGATTTTTGTTTGGGTATATAATCGCTTAATGTCAATATGATATAAAAATGTTTTTGTCATAACTGTTTATTTAACTTAAAATATTCTTTTAAACTATGAAAGACGACGAAATTCGACGTTGTCCGGGTCGAATACAAAATGTATAGAATTTAATTCAATAAAGTTTGATTTATGAACCGAATTAACCCTGGAAAGGTAATCTATATAAATTTTACGCATACACACATTTTTTTTTTTAACCTACTACGAAGCAAATATATTTTTTGAAATCATCTAAAGTAGCACACAAACTATCATTTCATTTTACATTTCAGTTTTCTCATCATCAGCGACTGTCATTTAAACTGATGAAATCCCACACACTAAAAAAAATACTGTAATTTAAAAAAAAATTTGTTGTTGTTTTTCTTACTATTCTAATTTGAATTTTTTTGTTGTTTTTCTTACTATTCTCATTTTACAAAACTGTCAGTCCAAATCAAAAATTTGTGATATTTCATCATTTAAACTGTCATTCCATCATTTAATACTATTACACTATCATTTTAAACGACAGTTGCGACTGAAATGATAAATGAAATGATAGTTTGAATGCTACTGAACTGTACCTTATTCGTTCGTAACATTTTTAAGTAAACAAAAAATAAATAAATAAGTAATTTGTACTTAAATGTTAAGAGGTATATAAACGTTCTAGTAAAAGTCGGTGAGTAAATTTTACTCATGGTTACCTAAATTGGAATATTCATTTGTGTAAATTGTACACATGCTTACCTAAATAGTGAATAAATTTTACACACGTTTAGCTAAAGAGTAGTTAAAATCAATTTAAATCTGCCTTCGGTTCAGTCCGAAAGTACACTGCAGTAATTGTACAAATATTTTATTTCTACCATTATATATTTTTATATTATATTTCAATTTGAGTAAAAGTGAGTAAAATTTACTCATGTTTACCTTTAATCAATAATAAAATATGATTACCTTTCCAGGGTTAAAAAAAAATTGGTTTATTCGATATATTAAGTATTCTAATATATTTTCTTTTCAACTTTTGGAAAGAACCGGAAAAAGGGTTTTTTAAGACCAAAACTTGCCGAAATTGGCCGAAATCGATATTTTCAAATGTGGAGGGGTACCTTTTTATACAAATTTGGAATCTACGTCAAAAAATAAGAAACTTTTGTAAAGAAAAATTTTTTGTAATTTAAATTTGGCTTCAACTTGAATTATAATTATTCAACAGGGGCCCCTAGTATGATATAAATGCTGATAATATAATATTTTATATTTAATGTTTTTTCGATTGTCTATTTATCAAATACTACTATTGTCAGGTTCCATTTAAATTTGCAACATGGTTTCAATTATTTTTTGTTATTTATTTTATCCCAGGATAAAGGGTCCGACACCAAAAACCAAGATCATCAGAAATCGAACATGAAATTTACTTTACCAACAACTGCGTATAAAAAATTAATTTTTAAGATATTAATGTCATTTTTAGTTTATCGGTTACGTACAAAATATACAAGATTCTAAAATAGACAACTTCCTCGATTAATTCTGTATTAATTTCTTCGACTCCTACCCACCGACAAAATAATAATATATGAAAACCTACAATTTGACAAGATAATATTGTATATTGAAACTATATATTTTCGAAATACAGGTTATTACTGATTGTTGCATACTGATAATAATAAAAACAAAAAAAAAAACAATAAATTCTTGAAATAGTATTGAGATGATTTACTAAAGGATATTCAAATTTTATATAGGAAAAAAAAAACAACAAAAAAATAAACTTAACAATGTTAATATAAAATATGTTTTACATGTATTGATTTTTTTTTATGTAATTTTGAAAATTTGCATAAAAATATTCTTCGAATACTATTCGGTAGGTATTAGGGGACTTATAATAAAATTTGTTTTGCTAAATTGTTGATAAGATATTAAATAACTAGATGTACTCTTGTTAGAATTTTTGTATTATGTTGTTATACACAACAATAAAAAAAAAAATGTCATTTAATTTGACATAAATTTATTTTATTATTATGTACTTCGTAGGTAAATAACTATATAGCTACGTATATACAAAATGTATTTTTGAAGAGTTTATTTATTTTGACTTATCAATATTTTAATATTTAATATTTTTGAAAAGCTGCAGGAGATATTAAAATTTAATATTAAATAGAATAAAATAGAAAATAAAATTAATACTATATAACACTATCATCAATATAAATGAAAAAGTTTTTAATATCGCTCCATTACTCAATCAATATAATATTGTTGTACTTTTCAAGGATATTCAATAAAATGGAAACGATAATAATAATAAATATTTAATTTTTCGAAATGTTTATTTCAATTTTGTTTAACAAAATAAATTCAATCGATTTTTTTTTTTATTTAAATATTTCGGAGACTTTTCTTTAAATTTTTAAAATCTTGTAAATTCAAATTCGTTTTACACTTTAAAGCTGATATAAGGAATACCAAGTACAAGCTGCAAATACCAAACAAAATTAGTTCTCATCAAAGTAGGTTAGCGGACGGCTTGTTATTTTATCGAAATACAATGTAGTATAACTAAGTCGTTATGGATGACGTACCCATGGGTTTATTTATCTGCTAACTGCATTATAAGATGTTGCTTATATATAGAAGCATGATATACTAAATATTGAATGTCTCGATTTGAGACAGACTGAACAGTGTCATAGGGAAATAACAAAAAAAAAAATAAATAAAAGCCAATATAGCAATATCGTATCTATTATTATAGGTATAACTATAGAAATTCACTGATATGTATAGATTGAAGGTGTATATAGCCTTGTACTAGAACACTGTAGAAGTGTAAAAGTGTATTGCCATTGTAAAATTTTACATATGAAAAAATATTCGACAAGGGTTGTAGATTTTTACAAGACTCAAACATATTGCCCTTTTAGTATTGTACTTTAGTTGCCATTGACATTTCGATATAACATAATATATATATTTGGAATACGGCGGACATAAGCAATATTTTAAATCAAAAATTTAAATTGAAACAAAGTTTTAATTGAAATATTTTATGAATGTATTCACAAGTGACAAAAACAAACCTGCTTCACATATATTCCCATAATTATAAATTAAGTACATATGTAAACAAACCGCAAAACAAACAAAAGTACAAGGGTGTGTTCACGAAATGGTTTTTTGAACCTTTATTTATCAAATTATTGGCTTATCAACTCATTAAATGTGGAAAACTACTGCTATTGTCAGGATCTCAGCCTTCTTAAATATAACACCTATACTTTATTCAAGCTATATAATTAAAAGCATTTTTTTGTGCTTCATCGGGAGCCGAGCCTAGAATCTTTCGTGTGAAATGCAGTCGCTATTATCTACTGCGCCACCCAGCGTATAACAAATCGTTGTACAAATCATTGTAGATCTACATCTACTACACTTTCACACTAAATCATGAATACTTTTATTATATTTAATTTACTTGTTGTTACCATCATTAAGAATTAAAGTTAAGCTTTCAAAAACCATGTAAAAAGTATAAACAAGAAAATATAGAAAATTATTATTTAATAACAGAACATTGTGGTAGAGTACCAAGCAAGATAAACAAACATGTGTCAGTACATTCACAAGTACAAAACACTAAATTAAATAATTAAAAGCCGAAAGCCTCTGCAGCTAGCGCTTACAAAATTGGCCATAATTTAAATTATGGTCAATTCAATAATAATAATAATAATAATAAATAATTAAATAAAACAATTTCTTCCTTTAACAGTCAAATTTTTAATACCAAATCAAACCTAACAAAATAATTAATAACCCTAAGTTCATTCTCAATACAAACACATAATGAGAGCAATAACTGTAACTGCTATTATTAGGTTGATGCTACCTTATAATATTTCTTACACATGGAAATTCAGAAAATGGCAATGGGCTGAATAAACACCGATTACGAAACGTGACTTTGAATGGAATATTCAGGGTATACACGTCGCATTTACAGACCAAGATAAACTTGCAGTTTTAATCGAAATAAATACGGAATCGTAACCAGAATAGTATGTGAGATTGAAAAATATCATTATTGTTTATTGTAAATAACTGTTATTTACTTACTTAGGTGACCAACAGAACTATGTGGTCTGACCCATCAATGTTCTCCATTTTTCCGGTAACGGGCGGTTCTCTTAATTCTCTCCAGTTGAAGAAATATGAAATTGTTTTAAATCTGCCGATACTTCGTCTCTCCAATAAAGCTTTGGTCTGTCCCGACGTCGTGTATCTTCGAGTCTGGATTCGGAGATTGTCTTGGCTGAAGCGTTTTCGTTCACCCACTTTAGGAGTCCGAGCCACTGTTTTCTCTCGACTTTAATTTTCGTGACTACGTCCACCTCAATATACAGTTCATAGATTTCGGCATTATATCTTCCCTTCCAGACTCCATCATCGTCGTTTTCAGGACCATATATTCGGTGGGCAACTTGCTTCTCAAAAACACCAAATGCATGCTCAATACCTAATAGCTTTTAGATTCCGGCATTATATCTTCCATTCCAGACTCCATCGTCGTTTTCAGGACCAGGATATATACGGCGGAAAACTTGTTTCTCCACCAAGTTGTGCCAACACCAAATGCATGCTCAATTATCTTCGGCAGTGTCCATGATTTTGATTCGTAGAGCAGAGTCGAGCAGAACCAGATATCCATTCGTTTCCCTTTATAGGATACGAATTAGGGTATGAGTGCTTTTTGACCCAGATTCAATGCAAAACCCGATAATATGCTTAGACGTCTTCAGAATATTCAAATCGAGTTTCTAAAATTTGAAGAACATTATGTGTAAAATATTTGACCATAAATTGGTAAATAATTTTGATAACATTTTCATTAAATAGTACAAATTTTCATTTACAGTCCAATAAAATGAAAATAAAATTTAAAAACTTTAAGAGTGTGTTCGACAACAGTAATTAAAAAAAAAAAATTAGTACAATATTAATTTAAAGCAATTACTTATCAAATGGACGATAGAATGTTCCGCAAATATTTAAGGAAAAATAAAAAGAAAACAAAAAACAAAATATTTCTTTCGGCAAAAAGTTTTTTTTTAATTTGTTTTTTTTTTTTTCAAATCCTGTTGAAAATTGCTCAAATAACTCAAGTTATTTGTAGAAAAATCTGAAAAAGTTTATTTTAAGGAAGAGTTTTATAAACAAAAATTAAAATAAACAAAAAATAAAAAAAAAAAAATTAAATAAAGTATATAATATTATACTTAAAATAAAAAAAAAAACAAAAATATCTGCACATTTAAAATTTTTATTATTTACTTCCTTTCTCAACAACAACAGGAATAGCAGCTCACTATTTTGATTGTATCAAAAAATCTAAACAAAGATGTAAAAACAGTGAGTTTCAAAAAATGAATCGAATAAGTTAAAAATATTCCCAAATTTGTATATAGCTCAGATAGTCAGTATCTCCGTGGTCTGTTTTCGTACACTAATTTAGCAAAAATTACTTTTACCGAATCTGTTGATCTAATTTTACAATTATGTATACTTCTTATCATCTCTCTGAGAAATGTAATGTAAAAATTTACCTTAAATTGGCAAGACAAGGCTTTAAAATAGTTTAAAAAAAATGTATATTATGTATAGTTATTTTTGTATTTAATAAAATAAAAAACAATTGATAAATCTTTTTTAAAATGGCGGAAAATATTGTTATAATTAGGATAACCGAAATAATTACTTTATTAATTTCTTGATTCTGCTTTAACATTCTTTCAATTTTTTATCAGTCATTATCTCTGTGATATACCTGTTTTCATACACTGATTTAACAGAATTAGGTACTTTTTATAATGTAGGTTGTAATCGGGGTTACGCAACTTCAATAATATATTTTCAATTTACTGGCGGTATTCATGTTTAACAATTCGATATCAATGATTCTTTGTGTACGTATTCTTTTGTTTTATAATTAGGTTCCAATATGTTTGTGAAATTCGATTCACGTAATATTTTTTTTTTTTAATCGTGAATTCTATGTAACCCGGATGTCTTAAGATCTCTTATACTTCTCCGTTTATTATCTTAGAATTGTAGGTCCTTGAATAACCGTATTATTGCTTCGATATCAATTTCTGAATAAGGCGATGTGTATTCCCGGAAATATTTATGTTTTTTGCGATCTATGGGTTCGCAAACAAATAGAATACGAGAAGATAGGATTTCTATTATATATATATTCGATCTACCAATCTTCAGCAGATGCTTATTAAGTGGGTTATGACATATTGTGATAAAGCATGTCAGCGTTCTGAAATTGGATCTAGTCTCTCTGATTACCTGATTCAATCGTTGGATACTTGTTATCTGTTGAGTCGTTAGAGTTTAAAAAAGGTTTTAGACTGCGTAAGTCCTTAGCAAGTATCCCATATGCTTTCGGTTTCTGTAGTTTCCTATTTGGAACAATATTCATTGTAGTTACGTTTTAACGAGAAATGCAGTTCGTGTATACTTAATTCAGCTTCTGATTATCAGAATTTTTCTGATTATTAATGGAAGATACGACGAGTCCGATCTATATAAGTTATGTTATCTAAAATTCTTGATAAATTGACAACAGAAATTGCTTCCTTTTGGAGTAAAGTAGTGTAGTTTAGTCAAGAATATTAGAAGGTACCTATTAATTTATTGTGTGCTTTTAGTGAACCTACCATCGTTAATTATAAAAACCGTTATAATTATAATTATAAACATATCTAAAATTTTATGGGTTAGTGACTAAATCTACAAACTGAAATCCACAAAACGAAATCAACAAAAAAAATATTATTTAACTAAAACAGGATTACCAAAATGTATTAAAAGAAATGCCCTTTTCCGGACACAAAATATAAAAATTTAAACAAATTGATTCCGTTATTATTTATTAAAATTCTGGAAAAGGTCAATATAATTTTTTTTCATACTGGTAAGCTTCTCCTCCTTATTTCGGCGATTTTTATGTTTTTCGATCGTTTTTGAGGGTTTTTTTTTTTTGGCAAAAGTCATTATGGATTTTGTTTTTTGTGGATTTACTCACCAACCCAATTTTATCTATCCAAGAATTCAAAAATTAAGTAAATCGTTTCTGTATGTGGACTGATGAGATAAATTGACATAAAATATGCAACATTACAAATATCCCAATTTTTGAATATCGTGATTAATAATAAAAAATATCGGTGATGTTCGGAAGAATAGCTCAAGTCCAAATTTTTGTCAAATTGCGTTTTGTCAAATCGCTTTACTCTGTAAAAACATTCAAAGTCCTATTTTTATAAATTACGCATATTATCTATTGTTGCAATAATATTATAATCAATGTCCTTTTTACATCGCAAAACAATTAAAAAATAGCTTAAAAATCTTCTTATTCGGTCTTTTCGAAATAAATAATTAAAATAGATCGAATCTTGTTGGCGTTTTCTGATTATCTTGGATACATTAAATGTAGGAAAAATTGAGTTTAAAAATTTCGGGGATTCCGAGGGAGATGTTGTATCGGTGTAGGACCTAATGATCATATCGCAAAGAAAGCTGGAATTACTAGCTTTCGAAAAATATATCTTTAGTGATGCATCTTATCCTTTAAGGACGAAAAGGACATTTGAAAGTATTCTTGTTGTTGTAATGTTTTTATATAAAAACCGTTATATCTGTATCCATTAGATGTATATGTATTCAGTTATATATTCTAAAAGTATAACGGTCTGGAGCATATTTTGACATTTATCTGATGATGATTGGTGCTGCCGTTATCGAGATATTGTAGTTCAAAGTAGAAAATTTTGGAAAAAAAAAACAATCTTTATTTTCTTTTTTGAAAAACCTAAAGATTTTACTATAAAATTACCCCAATGTTTATATCGTATTATTCGAAGGTATCGTTTTTTCGACAACTCATGTATAATGTCTAGGTAGAATAGTTTAGAAGATATAAGAATTTATTAAAAAAAATTGTTGTTTTTTTATCCTTTTCTATATAAAAGTAGGAACGTGCCTTTGCGAAATAATGATCTTCCAAAGTAAATTTTACAACAGCTTATTACTTGGGATATGGTCATTAGGTGCTACGCCGATACAACATCTCTCTCAGAAAAGCCAAATTTTCTAATCTAAAAACAACAACAACAACCATATTCATATTTACTGGCTTATTTCCTACGAAGTGTGAATACCTACACAAGGGAGAATCTTTTTCGCTCAGGGTATTAATTGGCTTGTAGCACAGCCCAAAAGCACACAAAATGTGCAAGTTAATCATAATTTTTGGTACATTCCAGTCCCTACTATTATTATTTTTTGACACTGTTACCTCTACCGCAACTTAATAACGGTATTAACTCTAAAATAAATTCATTAGATTTTGACTCTCACTGTGTTCTGCATTTTATTTACTTTTAGTTTCTTTTTCGATTTTTTGTTTTTTGAAAGAATCTTGCAATTTGTTAAGCTTGAGATTGTCGGAATTACAGTATGAAAGTTTTCAGTTTGTTTTAAATTTTTTTTTTACTTTGGGTTTCTTATTTTTATATTTATTTATTTTTTTTTTTTAATTGCTTTCCTTTTAAATTTAAAATTTTTCTTGTAGCTATATTTTTTTTGTTTTTCGGTGAGTTAAGTCGAATTTTTTGTTATATGTACTTTAGAAATCAACCATTTTACACTTGAAAAGCGTTTATATAGCTCTTTTATTTTATTATAATATATGAACATATATACATATGTATGTGTATTGAGTTCTCCCAAAAAGAGATCTCAAACATTTTCAACAATCTTTATTTTTTGTTTTTGTTTCGTTTTGTTTTGTTTAGTTGCAACTCCACTGCTTAAATGAAAAGCATTGAAAAATATAAGGGCAACTGAATCCGAAATAATATTTTTATATTCGTATGACTGTGTACATACACACACTAGAGAAAACAAAATTTTGTAATAGAAAAGGATTTCTTTTTTACTATTCAAGAATAAACACAAAAAACAAAACAAAGCGTCGAGATGTGAAAATACAAAATAAAAGTTATAAACAAAAAATGTGTAAGGAGTTCTAAAATGAAATAAAAAATGGAGTAAAATTTCTTTAGATTTTTCACAAAGATGGAGATTTTAAGAGAAAATACAAATTTTTCTTTAGAAGATTTGATCTGAGAAAGAATTGTAAAAACAAAAATAAAAAAAAATTTAAAACTAAACTGTAAATTCTGTTAAGGATATAATAGCTTTATTGTATTGCTCCTGTGTTACAGAATAAATTCACTAAAAACGGGTGAAACAAAACAAAAAAAAAAACAAATAAAAAATTTAACAACTTTTGTATGATATTCTCTGGATTTAAGATTACGCAAAAAGAAAATGTGCCAAAGCAAAATAAAAAATTAAGATATACATATGTAAGTGAAGCAAGAAGTTCAACTTAAGGAAAAATTGTTGTTAACAAAAAAAAACAAAAAAACAACAAATAAAAAAATAAGCAAAAACATTAAGTAAAGAAAAAACTGTATACGGAAAAAAATTAAAAGAAATAAAAACCTTGGAGAAAATTACTTTCTTCCTTCGTACTTACATCAAAATTTTATACTAGAATGCATTTTTTTTTATATATCTAAAGAAAAAAAAAAACAAGCAAAAAAGCAAAAAAGTAAAATATTCTTATAAACAATTTTTTTATTTTTTCATTTTCATAAACAGAGGTGGCCAAATTATTAAACATTTGAAAACTTAAATTTTTGTAATTTAACATTTTCCAGAAAAGTGTTATAAATCTTAAAAGAAAATATATTTTTGTAAGAACTAGTCTAGAATTTGTTTACTAAATCCTATTAGTAATAAAGAAATGTTATGAATTAAATTATATCATAGCCGAGATCTAAAATAATATTTAGAACAAAACTGAACAGAGAAGATAAATATTGTCGAACAGTAAAAATTTGAAATCGGTGTAAAGTCTGGAGAATAATAACTATAAGTATATAAAAATAAAATTATTAATAAAACTAATAATTTTAGTTTAATTTTCAATTTTCAAAAAAAAAAACAATTTTTGTAAATTTAAAAAAAAAAACAAAAGTCTTGAGATTAATTTCAGGATAGCTTAAAACCCGATTTTTGAATTTTAAATTTCTTCATTTAGCTGAATTTCAATCGATCAAGATAAATAGAAATTATTTTAAAATCCGCTATTAGAACCCGTATCAAAAATATGCTAAGTACATTGAAATCGATGGATGTTAGAAGTAAATTTAAGTACAACGTATACTAATTCTGATGCTTAAACTTAAGTATAATTTACTACCAAATTATATGCAGTTAAATACATTGAGTATGTTGGTGGATATTATTATTTACGAAACAGGGTAGATTTTAGAATACCGTTATGCAAAAAAAAATAGCACACAAAACTCATTCCATACAGAGGATTACAAATCTTCAATAAATTACCAATTAACACAAAAAATGAAATTAGAATTAGCTAGTATATTTAAAAAATTAATCCGAGAACATATATGTAGATAATTTCAAAATTAATTGGTAAAAATAATAAAGTTTCTTAGAGACTAATAAAATAAATCTAAATCCAAATCTAAATCTAAAACGCTTCGTATTTGAGTTTTAAAAACAGGTAATATAGCAATTCAGATTTTTTTTCATTCAAATAGGATTTTTGCTTAATTTTAAATTCTTCCGATAACCAAGCTCGTGAGGCTGTTATCTGTATACATAAAAATTACGTGTGTGTTTGTAGCCTTAAAACTCAAGAACCACATGACACCAACTTATATAACAATTTATATGTATGAATGTTTTGAGCTATGATAATGTTTAATGTGTACTTTGGAAATTCGATCGAAGGGCGGTTATCGGGTAGCTACAATACAAATCTCAGCTTCCATCAGAATTTTTTTAAAAACCACAGGTATTACAGACCTGAAAAAAATTCACTTAAAACTGAACAAACATGTATCTTATTGTTTTCCAAAATTCTGAGTGGTTTGTGTAGCTGCCATACAACTTCCAACACCGGAGGATTGGAAATAGAAAAATTTATATTATCACTTGAAGTGATTGGGCAATGTTAATCAATGCTTCTGTACTCCGTCAAAATTGATATTTTGATTTAAAATCCAAAAACATGGATCACATAGCTTTTATTTATGTAGATGATGTGGATAGATTGTAATGTGATACATAGATTATGTCGAGTTGTGTAGAACCAAAGAAAAAAAATTTGTTGCCTTTAGTCTGAAAGGGTTATACAATTGGTTTAATTACATTTCCCCAAAATATTTTGTAAGATTTAAAGATTTTAAAAGAATCAAAAGATGAGTTAATTGAAAGCGTATATATCGAAATGTTATGCAACAACTCAAATATTATATAATTGGTTTGAACACTTCTAGCAGCAGAAAAAAACAAGGACAATTAATGATATAACATTTACATACAAATAAATAGATTGTGTTATGAATGATGAAAATTAAATGGTAAATTATCCTACAGAATTTTTGTATTTATTAGATTTGACTGGAGAACGACCACATATTCTTCAAATACAAATTGGGGTAACAAACATTTTACTACGAAATATTAATCAACCAAAATTTTGTAATGGTACAAAACTTGCTGTTAAAAAGTTAATGACAAGAATGTAAATGGAGTTATGTTAACTGGAAGTACAAAGTTGAAGGGGTTTCAATCCATTAGATATGCCATTTAACTTTAAAAGAATACAATTTCCAATTCGTCCAGCTTTTGATATGCACATAAACAAATCACAGGGTCACTTACTTCAAGTTTGTGGTTTAAATTTGAAAAATAAATACTTCTCACACGGGCAATTATATATATTGAATGCTCACGTGTTGGAAAACCGTTATGGTTATATGTGTATACTCATCTAAAGGAACAACTAAAAATAGTGTATACCAAAAAATATATAATTAAAATTTTTCATTTAAATTTTAAATTATAAAGACATGTGCAGTTCGAATGGAAACATTAAATATTATTAATACTTAATGAGGGCCAGAAACACGGACCGTGTAATAACTCATATATAATAGTATAACTTTTTAATTTGTACATGTCGGTATAAAATAATAACCAATTTATTGAACTAATTAATAACAATATTATATTAAGACACATAGATATCCAAATAGATACGAAATGTGTCCAAGATAGTAAAAAAACTAATTATTATTCAAAAACATACTTCATTTCAATAATTAAATTCTCATTCAATTATGCACAATAATATAATTTTTCCATGTTTGCTAATTTTATTTCTAAATATTTTCATTTACAAACTTAATAAAAATAAAAAAATTCTGCTATTTGCACACTTAAAATGGTGAAAATATTAACGAGTCTAATGGAATTTTTACTATATAATGTACACAACACACATCTTATTACTCGTATATATACCAAAATTGTCAGTTAAGAAGATAAAAATAATTTTTTTAGTCAGGAATGAAATGATAGAAATAAAAAAAAAGCAAATTACAACAAAAACAATAAAAATAATGTGTCTATTTTAACAAAACACACCAGACACGTATCCTAACTGCAACAAAATACAAATTCATATTAATAATAATGAAAGAAAATCCTTTTGTTTTGCAAAAAAGTACCTACATATATCAATATATGTATACTGTTTGTATGCATACACTGATTCACACATCAAAAGAACAAAATCAGAAAAATAATAGAAAAATAAAATAAAATAACGCGCAACACTAGCAACAGCAGTAGAGTAGCCATACACCAGACATAATAAATTTGTCGGTTCAAAAGAATTATAAAAAACGAAAAATTAATATAGAAAAAAAAACAAAAATTGTTATTCTTTTTTTTTTTTTTGTGAAACAGACAAGACAGGAATATACAAAAACAACAATAAACAAAACAAAAAAATTACAAAAATAAAGGATAATAATGACAAAGAGTGAAAAACTTATTTTCAAGTGCAGTCAAATCCTTTTTTGTTTTCCTTTTAATATGTAAATCAGCATTGTAAGGAATTTACAATATTAAAACAATGAGGCTAAAGACCAAAAAAAAAAAAATAATGAATAACAAAAACAAAAAAAAAATGTGATTATTATTATCATCTACCAAGTCAAAAGTGAAAATATAATTCCATCCAAGTTTGAGTACTGCAGAATTAAAATTAAAAATATTGTTTTTCAGCTATTTTTTTTTTCGAATTATGTTGTGTTCGAGAACAAAAAAAAAAAAAATCTTAATATGCATGCAGATTAAAATTTTTTTTTCTTTTAAATTTAAGATTAAAGAATATCTTAAATTTAAGGATATTAGTTTATTTTTTAAATGGTAAATACTTTGCTTGTTAAAGTTCATTAAAATAATTATTATTGTTGTTAATATATATAACCTTAAAATATTATCATTATTGATATTGTTTTGCCTCAAGGTCATAATTTTGTTATTAAAAGTATTACGTGTAAATCATATTTTTTAATGCTATTTTTACGTTGAAACGTTTTAAATATAATGAAGATTTATTGGAGACTTTGGAGAGTTTTTGGAGACTTTGGAGAGTTTTTGTAGATTTTTAATAATATAAAGAGTTTTTAATTAATTAATATACTATTCAACTTGATCTAGTAAATTGATAATTATGAGGTAGGATGATTTAAACAGTTATGAAATACAGGATGATCATTATGAGATACACTATACAGGATGATTTAAACAGTTTATTTATACCATAAAGTAGATTATAGTATCAACAACTTTTTTTTTTAAACTATTGACAGTAACTTAGGTTGAATCCCCTGGTTGTGCTTTATTGAGTACAATACTGCAATTTCATACTACAATATCCATTATACTAAATATCTATTTGAAGTATATAATATTTAACAAATTATTGGTTTATATGTGGAAAACTATATTGCTATTGTCAGGAACTAAGCCTTCTTAAATAGAATAGTTTCATTTTATTTAATTTGTTACCAGATTATGTAAATACAAGGAATTTTTTGTCATTTAATATATCCTGATGAACAGGGTACTAGACCAGTTTTAAAAACCAATAAAGGATTTTTTTTTTCTATTAGGTTTGAAGCTATTTGAAAGTTTAGAAAAAATTTGTAAAGAACTTTATAAGGAATTTTAATAATAATAAAAATTAATAATAATTTACAACACTATTATGTAATTCATCATTATTAATAATATTCTAACCATGTCATTACTACAATTTGGAATAGAAATGAAAATAAATTAACATAATTTAATGTTAGAAATTATTTTTCACAATCATAATCTTATGTACTATATAGGTATGTTACTGTTACAAAAACAAAAAATTCTGTTGTAGAGAACTTTTTAATTATCCTGTAAACAAATCAAAGATAAATTAAATTTTAATATAAATTATAACACCAAACGATTATACCATATAATATATATAAGAGATATAACACCATGCTAGGCTATGAATAAATAAAAAATAAAAAACAAAAAAGAAAACTAATTATTACATACAGGCATTCTATAAAGACTTAATCAATTTAATTAACAGAATAGTATGTCGAGTCAATTTGACCTATATTAATAAATGGAGGGTTAAGATTGCATTTCGGTTTTAGGAATTATTTCGCCACAAAATATTGATTTAAGTTAATGTTTAAAAAATTGTTTAATTATTTTTGGAGACTTTTTGGAGACTTTTTATTAAATACATATTTCAAGTACCTAAATTATTATAGTATATTAAAACAAATAACGTAAAAATATATTGACAATATTTCTATATACATATACAGTGTTTCATGTGTCATATAAATAGATTTTACTATTCGGCTTTAATATTCGTACCGAAATCAAACACGTCATATTATATGCGTAAAAGATGAAAATTATGTCAAATCCAGAACAATAAAATATAAATTATATTATACAAAAATGATTACTATTATTTATTTATTGTTAAATTATAATACTGTATTGTATATTATTATTTTCTTTTATTGATTTTTATTATAATAAACAATAATTTTGTATGAGATGAATATTGAAATAATAATAAAAAAAAAAAAAATATAAAAATTTAAAAAAAAATAAAAATCCCGCCAAAGAAAAAAAAATTAATTATATCCACACCGCAGAACAATAACAAAAAGCGGCTTTTATTTTTTAAGTGTTTTAAAATAATAATAATGAATATCTAGAATTATTATTTATGCTTATATGAATTTTTTATGAAAATACATATTATTATGTGTGTGTTGGTAATAAAGAACAATTAGTCATTGTATCAAAATTTTATATAGGAGTAATTTAACTTGTAGGATGGCATCATAATTGCATAATCATTATTGCATCACCATCAACATCAGATATTCGTTTTTTGTTTTCTTCTCATAATAATTACTGTGATAATGGTGTGTTTGTATTTGTGCAATTTACTGTATATGTCATGCAATAATATAAATGAATAATAATATGAGAATGGATATATACAGATTTTGTGTAATTATTTAATATAACGGTCACGTTTGAACAATAACCTAAAGTTGGTTGGTAATAATGGAGAAGTAATTTTTTTCTGTTTTTTGTTATTTTTTAATATTACTTGAATATTGGTTTCCTGTATGCTATTCCCATTAAATCCTTATTATTTTTTTTTTGTAACAATAATATTTATTACGTTAGTTTTTATTTATTATTTATTACTATTACATAATAATTGTTAAAAGAAAAATTTTAATTAAGTACATTATGTACATAATAAATATATTTTTAAAAAATTATAGAAAAAAAAAATAATAATTGAAAATAAAAAATATATTTATTTTTTTTTAATTTGATTTGGTTGATATTTATTTTTAAGTGGGTATTAACAGGGTGGTGAATAGCAGTGTGATTTGTAGTGGTATTTATTATTGTATTATTATAACAAAAGAAGTTAATTTTCATTTTATTGACAAGCATTGATATAAAATAGAATATTTTTATAATTTAATTTCTTTCTTTTTAAATATAATGGAATGTAATTAAACAATAATGATAAAAAGCAAATAATTTTTTAACTTTTAAATAAATAATATAATATGAAATGTTCTTTTATTAATTCAATTAATTTATATTATGTGGTAGGCCAAATACGGTAACATACTGAATAGTGTGCAACACTATGTATTTATTATGTTGGAAAATATAGGTGGGTTTCTAAGAATTGCTTTTAGGCCTGCAACAAATATATATATATATACGAAATACAAACTTCTTTACATTAAGTTTTCATAGAACCAATTATGGCAATTATGAGCCAATTCATAGAATG
The DNA here is from genome assembly GCA_963942445.1 of Argyra leucocephala. Taxonomy (NCBI): domain Eukaryota; kingdom Metazoa; phylum Arthropoda; class Insecta; order Diptera; family Dolichopodidae; genus Argyra; species Argyra leucocephala. The sequence goes on along the minus strand of OZ012681.1, from coordinate 44,064,040 downwards.
TTACTAATTGGTAATAAACACATAAACTATATTGACTTCACACTTTCGAAACAGACTCAAAAACTTAAATTATATAAGTAATCTGTAGTAATTAAAAAAAATATGTGTGCAATTTATTTCAATGTATTTAACTAGTTCTAAGCTAGATATAATTTTAATTTGTAAATTGAATGTGTTATGTTGTATTGTAAAAAAAAAAAAAAAAAATATAATAATAATAATTGTAATGAAGTTTGAGCTAAACTAAATAAATAAATAAATAAATAAATATATCCTACGATTTTGTGAAAAATCTAATTCTCTTCTATACAAAAGCTATATTTTGAAAATTTTCAAGATTGTCTGTTTGATGCTTTAAAATAGCCACAACACTAAGAAACAAGTATAAACTACAAGATTGTCGACTACCTTTTATTTTAGCATTATTTTAGTGTAATTTGATCTACTCTGCTTAGGTATGCTAAAAAAAAAACATGCTAGTTTTATGCCCCAAATTGAAGTATACATTTTTGAATACAATCACTCTGAAATTCACTTAATATTATACCACTTTTTCTAATAAATTATTTTATGTAAGCATTTTCGGATGTATTAAAATTATTTATATATTATTATTATATAATATTTATTAAAATTTCAAATCTATAAAAATTTCTTAATAAAAATCAATTAACCAAAAAATTTTGTCCTTTAAAATTTATTAATTTTATAATTTTGCTGTCATTTTATTTTTCTCGTCTTGTCTTTTTTTTTCAATATTTTCACAAATTGATGACGTTACTAAAAATATTGCTTATATATTTCCCACCTTTATCATACCTTCTTTGTTTCTATTTTTTTTTTTTTTGCTATATACCTTTCTATATTTATATGTACGAAACAAAAATCTGTTCGAAATATAAATTTAAAATTATTAACTTGTCATTTCGAATTCCTTTAACAACCCTTAAATTTTGTTCTCTTTGAGTTATGTGGTTTTTCAAAATATGAATTTGTGGCTGTACACAAATGTTTATTATAATTTTTTGTTTCACAACTTTATTCACAATTCAAATTATAATAAATTCTATATTATACTTTATTAGAGAATTCATATGACAATGTTAAAATAAAATCTCAACTATATTTAAAATTTGATTATCTCTAACACAACACAACACAAAACAACATTCCAATATTCCTATGTGATGGGAATTTCTCTCTACCTACTCTTACTTTGTAAATTTTTGTACTGACATATTATAAAACAACCATTATTTAGCACAATATTTTACTTTTATAAATATTATTCCATTAAACCTAACTGTACATGCAAATACGAATTAATATCAAAAAACAATTATTCAAAAAATTTCCATTTTAAAATTTATGCAACAACACCAGGTTCCAGTTTTTTTAATAAAATAACATAAAAAAAATAATAAGTAACAATTTAACTTTTTTGACTCATCATTTACCAAAAATTATACGAATCCTATGACATCAATATAGTATTCGTATATATATATAGCTAGAAAGAAATGTCACATAATAATATGAGAAATACAGCATGGTGGACAATTTAACTCTTGTCACTTTTCAAGAAACATAATTCAAAATCTGAAACTTGATGATGCCAAAGGAAGTAAAATGAGTGAAATAAAATTTTATTTATAACAAAATCATAATTTAGAAGAAATAAATTTAGTTTTGCAACTTTGGAGATTTGTGGAGACTTTGGAAGTTTTATAAAATATACATTACTAAATGTAATTTGAAACAATTTTTACATGTAATACTTCAAGTAATATTTAAGTATATCAAATAATTTTTTTTAAACATCGAAATCAGAATTACTAATTTTAGGTTCTGAGCTACATAGACCACAATTTGAACATTCAATTTTGATCTTTGGTATAAAATAAGCGCATCTAATAACAGCTCAATTAGATTTTTTGAATTTTGTATTGTGGATTGCAAAATAGCTAATACTTAAATTACACACAAAATAAAACGCAAGAGCCATAAACTCATCAAAGTCTAATACTTAACGAAGGTTTAATTTTTTTTAAATTAAATTTATAATACATGACTTGTGATTGAAATCGTTCACAATACTTATAACAAAATCATATCTCTTGATAATATTATGATAACTATATTTGACCTCAAAAATGTTTCATTCAATTTCAATGCATGCTTTGTACTCGATATAATTTCGTGTATTCGTATAGCACCTAGATGTACCGAAACTAAATGTTTAATTTCTGATATGTTTGACTCTTGCTACTAGTAAATACTTAAAAAGGTTTCTGCTTCAAAAAATTGTAATGCAAATATGAAAATACAATGAAAAAAAAAATGTTCATTCTCCAACTAAAAACTATTAACAGACATCGAAATTTTAATATTATAGCATAAAATCACCATTTGCGTCCTTTCAAGTATTTATTTTCTCTTTTAGTCTTATTATTTTTGTTTTTGATTTTTATTTTTTACATTTCATAAAATTCATGTTTATCTTACAAATCACGTATGCAAATTCTGTCTGGTAAAAAGATAACAATTTCATTTTTATATACTAACTATGATGCTATATTTATTTTTTGGGGATGGTAATAAGGGGAGGAGGGATACAAAATGATGATTCTATTTTGTACTAAATATGGAGTTTATATACATATACACTCATACGTTACATAACTAGAAAATGGTACTTAGACATGTACTCGAAAAAATGAAATATAACGGTATAAATACAGAGATAAATGATTGTAGAATATTAGAAACAACACAAACAAACAAAAAAAAAACAACAACAACAAGAAAAAAGTATATTTGCAAATTGAAGAGTTTCTTTAATGAATAAATGTGGAGTTTGGAATTGGTACATTTCATAACAAAAAATAATGTGGTAAATTAAAAAATTAGCTGGTCGTTTGATTTGTAGTGACGTGCAAATTTGAATTACAGCAGATTATTTGAATTTCCTCAAATTATTATTACTTTTTTCTTCAATTATTTTGTTAGCAATTTTTTTCACTCTCTTCTAATTTTTTAACACACCGTTGATTGTATTTTAAAACTAACATATTGTTAATATTAAATTTATCTGACCCATCTGGTGTGTGTTTTGATCAATATTTCGAAAACTAATCCATATAATATTTTGATTACTAAAACAAATAGGAAATTAAATGATTAAACAAAACATGAAAATAATTGAAATAATATTGGCAAATATTGTTTTAAAATGATAAATAACCATCAAAAAATGTTTATTTTACAAAATTGTCAAACTCTCCACAAATCTCCAAAAAGTCTCCCCAACTCTCCACACTTAAAATATACATATACCTCTTACATTATAATTATTTTTTTATAAATTAATTTTTTTTATTAATTTTAAAGCAAATTACAAAAGAAAATAACAAAAACAATGAAATTATACTCATAGTTTTATTTCCACTGTGTGTATTTCCATTCTCATAATTTAATTCGTTAATTGTTATACTAACATTAAATTATTATCCTTTTTTAGGAATATTTTGTTCTTTTTTTCTGGTTTTGATTCCCCAAAAAAAAATATTTAATTTCACTATGATTATGATAACTGGGCTGAACATTGTACATAATATGATTTATGTTATGCACTAATATAACTATATTATAAATATGTGTACGTGTTTTCTATATATTTTAATTTTACCATACGTCATATTATATCATAAAGATATTATTTTTACTATTCTTATTTTATAGTATACAAGGTGGTCCAACAAATGCATACCACATCAGTATTTTATATCAAATATTGTATAATAAAAAAACAGTAGTGTTTAATTTGTACATATTTTTAGTTATATTGAGTTATATCGTATAATTTAAAAATGAAAGTTGTATGATTTGTAGGCCAATGTAATTTCCAAGAACTTTCTCCAATATTTTAGTTGATCGTTTATCTTGAAATTTTAGCTTCTAGTATCTAGGATATCTAGAATATCATTCATTAGCATTATGTTTTAACCACTTACTTTGTCAGTTACTTTCAATTTGTATTTAAAAAGATGTGAAGTCAATATTTGAACATTTACGTTTCCATTACATTGAAACAATATTTTTGTTTTCTGTTAAATAACATTTGTTACTCATGAATCTTTCTATTAAACATAATTAAATTTATTTTGAGAGTATAAAATATTTACCAAATTTCTTCACTCCTATCATTTTTTATTCAAAAATCTCTAAAATGGCATTTCTACTTACTCTTCAAAATCATATTCCCTAATTATTATGTTTAGAAAGCTATTATCGGAATAGTTGAAATTAAAATAGGCTCTTGCACCAACTCTACAAAATATTATAGGGTTTCTACCTACTCTCCAAAATCATATTCTCTAATTATTATGTTTAGAAAGCTATTACCGGAATAGTTGAAATTAAAATAAGGTCTTGCATCAACTCTACAAAATATTATAGTGTTTCTACCTACTCTCCAAAATCATATTCTCTAATTATTATGTTTAGAAAGCTATTACCGGAATAGTTGAAATTAAAATAAGGTCTTGCATCAACTCTACAAAATATTATAGTATTTCTATCTACTCTACAAAATCATATTCTCTAATTATTATGTTTAGAAAGCTATTATCGGAGCAGTTGAAATTAAAATAGGGTCTGCACCCACTCTATAAAATATTATTAAATTTTAAACGCTTTATGAAAAAAAAAATTGTTACCTCTAACAAAGTAAGTGTCCTTCTAAATATTGTTCGTATTCAAATAATTTAAAAATATAAATCCTATTCAAATATATAACACAACCAATTATAATATAAATACAATTGTATATTTATTCAGTACACCCTGTTCATATATACGTCTAATTCATTTTAAACTATAAATAATATTATTTAGTAAAACCAAAAAATACTATTCTTATTTACAATGAATTTTTAGTCTCCTCTTCACTTTCCCTCTCACTCTTTGTCTTCCTTGTTTGACTAACTCTCTCATTTATGCAAAAAATTTGAAGTAAAAATTATAAGTTTATAATATTATTTGCATATAATATTATTATATACACGCAGATATTATATTTATAATATATTCTTATATAACATATAATAAAAACATTTATGCTAAATAACAGATCTGGAGAATTTGAATTATGTCCTTATGAATAAATATATGTGGTAAAAAAAAAAAAAAAATAATAACTATTTTGTTATAAAAAAATTTTTTTTTTTTTTTAATTTTTTTCATAGAAAGATTTCACAAGTTTGTAGATTTCCTATATAAATAATAATAATATGTATGAGTGTACATTATAATATATTATAATATTTTAGTTGTTATCCTTGATGGTATCAAAAATTATTACAATCATTTCCACAAAATATGCCCAGGACATAATTTATATAAATATTTTTTTATTATCATTTTGTTTTTTGTTCATATTAGTGGCAAGTACTAGAATATAAAATATGTTAGTTATTTAATTTGCTTTTTTTTTTATTTTATTTTAGTTTTATTTTTTTTAATACATGAAAAATAATTTTTTTTTTTAAAGAAAAGGGATCTGCAACAGCGTTTTTAATATTAAAGAAATTGTACAAAAAGAAAAAAAAATACAAAAGTTGAAAAGAAGTAATATTTGGGTTGTTTTCACTACTACCAAAAAAGTATACAAAAAAACAAAATAGAATCCAAAAAACAGAATACTACTGTTAAACCATTTTAACGTTACCAACCAAAGTGATTATATTTGACAAAAAAAAAAATTTACAATTTCTACAGGATACTGAATATTTTTTTTATATTAATGAATATTTATATGCATTTATATATATGTATTATTATATAACAAAGTGTTGGAGAACTTTGTGTCCTTCCGTTTTTTGTTATGATAAATGAATGCCACAAAATATAAATGTTACACTCATATCTCAATATCTAACTTATTTTTTTATAATAGTTTAGGCGTATAGTGAATAAATTTTGTGCATATAAAAATTCATCATTAATCTTTAATCCAAATGTGTTCATGTTTTCTCCAACGTTGACATTGTTATTGTATACTTCAATTCCATTCTTTAGGAAAAAAATAGAAAAAGGTTTGCTTTTAAGCATTTTGTAGGGTATTTGGCTTTCATTATAACAGAAATACTTTCATTAAAACCAACTTATAAAAAAACTAATAGGTAAATAAAAAAATGATTAGCTCGCAATGAGTTAAATTAAACTTTTAGTTACTTATTGTGCTACCTCAATTCTACGAGTACAAACCTGATACACATTAAAAAGTGTTGTAAAAAGTAATAAGCACTCCACTTTTTTCGTGAAAGTAGATACAAATATGAAACTGATTAAATTTAATTTTTAACTGAATTTTTGTAAATAATCAGAAGAGTTGAACTGTTTTGTAATTTATTGAAAAAGTTATTGAATATTTTAAATCAATACTCATGCATATAATTATTGGACAATATAGCCAATAATCTTATAACACCTTAATTGTATTTTGATAAGTTTGCAATTCACTGAATTTAATATTTTTTTAATTGAATTTTAATAAACAGCTTGAAGCCCTTCTTACCCAATTTTATTATATAATGTAATTTAGAGACTATTTCCACTTTGACTTGACAGTTCAAATCAGACTCATTGGGATGTACAGGCTCCAATTTTCCGAGTTTGAAACTATGTATATATGATCTGTATAATTTTTTACGAGGTAAAAGTAACTTCTTCTTCTTCTTACTACAGACTTTGAAGCACTTGGGCCTGACGCAAAATTGTCCTCCACAAAAATAACTTTAATTACAAATCAAAATTAAACTACAATTTAACATATAGAATTCATATCAAACTCGACTACACATACCGAGGTATGACTGTATTATTCATGAAGAGCTATACATTACACTCTAGAATTAAGGAAACGAATAACGTTTATTTTTTCCTATTATTTTATTTTAAGATAATTTTTTAATTACAGTTTTAAATTTATACGAAAATTTATTTTTAATACAAATACAAATAAAGGAAGAAGAACAGAACTTTTAATTTATGAAAATAAAATTATTAAATAATTTGATGTGATTATGCATTCAAAAAAAAGAGTGAAAAAATAATAATATAAATGTGTGAAAAAAAACAATTTGGCATATACAATTAGCGTGATACGAATAAGTACACTAATGCTTTATAATGTTTATTTTATGCTTTTTTATATATATTTAGAAATGGAAGAACATGTTGTTGGTTCTATATACGTGCGAAGAATGCAAGTAAACAATTTATATAAATTAAATAATTACGATTTAATTTATTTATTATAAACGATCAAAATTTCGTATCCTAGACCAAAAATGATGCACTGCTATTCTAGTTGCAGAGTAGTAGATATTTGTTTTGCATTCAGTTATAACTCTAGATTTTTCAAATAAAAAATATTGTTTTTAAGTAGTTGTTTAAATTTTTTCTTCGACCATCTTTTTCAATGTAGGTTTTAATTGATCTAAAACTTGTAGCTGTACCTACAATACAGTAGGACAACGGTAGGACAGTTATAACTGGATAGCTGGTACATACAATCAATTTATTCTAAGAAGAGTTTAATGACTGTGTAATCTGCAAAAATGCCGATGTGAAGTGTCATGCAAGATCAAGCGATATAACTCCATTTTGCTTTCTTTGGCATTATGTTGAATCATTAGCTTACTTCAATAAATCATAAGCTCTCAATGGTATTAAAATCAACAATTTTGGTGTTATTGATGAAATAAGTATAGATTTATTATGAAAGAGTGTTAAAAAATTTTGATGTTCCAGAACCTAATTTTTAAAACAATCCAGAAGCGTTCATTTACATAAAACTAATTTTAAATAAAATTATTACGAACCAATATCTAAAATGTACTAATATAAAAAATATATCTTACTCCGTTTCGTCTTTATTTCAAATTAAAAATATTACTAGCATTACCATACCCACCTTTTCTGAAATTCGATAACTTTGATAAAAAATCGTACTCAATTTCATTTTGAATTGTTTTCCATCATTTCAATTTATTCTTGGCACTATATAATTTTTTTTAAATGATTTATCTAAGACAACAACCGCATACGCAGTTTAAAAAAAAATAATTTAGCTCTAATTCTGGCGAGGAAAAGAAGAAACTGTGTACTTTTTTTTATGATTTATCTAAGACAACAACCGCATACGTAATTTAAAAACAAAAAACAAAATTGATTTAGTTTCAATTCTGACAAGGAAAAGAAGAAACTGTGTACTGTGGTTCAAATTGTGGCAATTTGATAAATTAAATTTTCTTGTATGTTCAGATATATGTGGAAATCACAAAAAAAACTGAAAAAATATTTAATTTCGCTACATCTCATTTTAAATATCTATCACTTAAAAGAATAATAAAATGAAAATCTGTTGTCAAATGGTTCAGATATTTGTACCGTACTTTTTTTAATTAAAATTAGGAAATTTAGATCGCTTATAAAAAATGTATTAAATCATAGTTATTCAATCTATATAAATTGTTTCCTTGCATGATTTGATCAATATCAATCATCAATATCAATTATTACAATATTACTAAACGTTTGCGGACCTCTCAACTCAACAAAGATCTCTTTTTCTATTGTGTGTTTGATAATATAATAAAATAATATTAAAATTAAAACTTCAATTTAATTTCATTTTTACCGCAGTTAAAAACAAATTTCCATACTAGAAACAATTAATATTTCCAAAAAAAAATAGTTACATCTGTTAGCATATTACTATTATACCACTTATATTACATATAATATATTTTCACTTTTTATATTTTTTAAAAATTCCTATAAATTTATTTAATATTTTAAACAATAATTTATTAAAAGCACTTAAAATATAGTTTATGAGTTTAAATATTGACATATTCTGTTCTCATAAAAATCATTGAACCAAAATTATTTCCAATAAAATATTTATACTTGATATCAAAAATTCAACCATTAAATCATTGGTTATTATTATTATTTTCAAAATATTAATAGGATGTTTATTCATTCTAATTTTATCATAATAATAATAATATTTTTGTTGATAGAATAAAAAAAAATTAAATTTTAATTTTATTAATAAAAAATATTTTCACCTATTCGAAATATTTTAATGGTGTTGCCAAGCCCTGTAATATAAAAAAAAGCTATCTCTAAATCAACTCTATATTATTATAGTAATTTTATGTTAATAAAATTAAATTCATTTTTTATGAATTCTAATAATATGATTGTCGTTAAGTTTATAATGTGTATTAATAACAAAAATTGTCAACCTATTGAGTATTATAAAATGTCTTATTTTTATAGTTAAAATTATTATGTGGTAATAAAGTGAATTATATGTCAACTATTATAATAATTTTTATGTATATAATTATAGTTAAGCAAAACTTAATTTAAAAAAAATTAATATTGGCAGTCATAGACCTCGTTTATAATGTATTTTGAAATTAAATTAATTTTTATTTACATTGACTTCTTTGAATCAATTTGTTTCACATTTCAAAATATATTTATTAATTCAAAATTTAAAAACCATTTAATTGCCAAGAACAACTATAAATTAAAAAATTGTCCAAAAAATTTTTGACAAGAAAATTGTGATCCATCAGTCATAATCAATAATAATTCTATGGAAAATTGTCTCAAACGTGGTCAAAATTCAAATTAGTGCCATTTTATGTGTTTGTTATAATTTTTACCTTTGAACGTAGCGACCCAAAATATAAGTGACTTGCATTATAAATATGTGGTGCAGCACCAAAAAAAAAAAAAAACAATTTCATAAAATATTTTTAATATCAAATATATTAAGAAAAAAAAAATAATAATAATAATAATAAAAAAATATCATTAAAACGTTTAAAAACCATAACAAAAAAAAAAAACTATATTTTTTGTTGATTGAAAATTTATTTTAGGTATAAATATGGTTTACAAAACCATCAAAAAAGGCCCATCATATTCTATGTAGGTATATATAGTAAAAATAGAAAAAACTTACAAACAAAATAAACCAAATTAAAACAGAACCAGTGAACCATTAATAATAATAAAAAAAAAACTTTTATTAATTTAAATTTTACACACCACTTCACAAATTCTCATTGGCATGTACACCACAATTATTATTTCAAAAAATATTATTTTTATAATAATAATGCTGAATACAGTAATGTATAAAAGTTTTCGAATTATAGCAAAACCAGCCCAAATTCCACACAAATTTTTAAGTCTTATTTTTATTTTGTGGCTGTAATGTTTAGATCATTAAATCGCTTATCCAGTATAATTACTCAATATTATTCGATATAGCTAGCTATTCAATTTTATCAACATTTAATTTAATTTATAATTTATTGTAAAAAAGGACATTTATTCAAAAACTTTTCTTTGTAACTGTAACAACGAAGATGAGTGTGTTGTGTACCTACATATTGTATTTTATAAGAGAAAAACTGGACAATACAAAATTATTGATTCTCTTAATATATAATATATATATTTTTTTCTGTTTCACTTTTTCTATTTAATATTCATAGCATGTCCAAAATTTTATGATAAATAGTTATTATAGAAAACCCTATAAATTTGTAATAAAAGAAAAAAAAATAAATAAAAATGATAACAAAAATGTTCCAGTATGAAAGAATACTTAACAGAATGAATGTAGTAAAATATAGTAGACAAAATGTAGTAGATAATGTAAATGGAAAGTAATTTTGGATAGGGGGAGGAAGGAGATCTCTGAATAAATACAAATATTATGATTATGAATTTATTAATTTTTATTTCATTTTTTCATATAAAATTTACCTTGAATATAAATAAACCACATTTGAGTAACCATATAAAATTTTGAGTCTACCAGGATTTTGAGTTTTTTTTGTTTTATTATTTTTTTTTTTTATTTAGTTTTGTTACTATTTTAATTGTAGAGCTTTTATTTGATTTTTTTTTTTAAATTGTTACGATGGAAAATAATATTTATTTTTTGGTTTTTTTTGTCTTTTGACGGTACATGGGTTAAAAATTGGAATCATAGATTCCTAGGATATGATAAAGACAAATTTTAAATATTGCAAATTTTCAAAGTAAGTATGTATGTATCATCTATACCGTACTAACTACCTATATTTGAATTTATCAATTATTATTATTTCATCTATAATAAATTATTCAGGTGTTCAAAATATTTAATTAAATTAAATTTTGTCTATACAATTTTGTATTTCATGATTTTAAACTTTTAATTTTTGAAATTTATATTAATAATAAATTTTTTTTTTGTGTAGCTATGTTTTTAATGTAATGAAAACATGATTTGTGAAAAATATTTAATTGTTTAATTCAAAATTTATTGTTGTTGTAATATTTTGCGAAGTTGGTATTGTTATTATTTAAAAAGAGATTTTATGCTTAATTTATATTTAGGTTTTGAGAACTGTTTTCAAAAATATAACGAGTAGGTAGCCTGTTTGTGATTGACAGGAGAGTAATAAATTAAGATTAAGGTTAGGATATTCAATGACATAGGGTTTTTCTTGTGTTTATACCGGAAGAAAAAATTTCCATTTTTATAATAACTATTTTGACTTTAATTAATTTTGACAGTTTTATCAAATTTATAGATTCTTCAGAGTTACAACCACTTAGTATAACAATTTCGCTTTTAATTATAATTAATTAATTTATTTGTTATTATTTTTTATTATTTTATATAATTTTTGTATATATCGAAATCGTATTTTGATAAATCAAATTTATATTAGTTTCTGGCAATCAAAAGTAGATAAATAGTTGATAAGTAGTTGTAGTTGATAAGTAGATAAGTAGTTGGATAAATAGTAGATAAAAAGTGTTTAGTGGATTTAAAATCCCAAAGTTCTCCAAACTGCTCCCTGCAATCAGAAGCAGTCTCTGAAGCCTTTTTCGATGACTTACTGCTATCTAAAAAACAAAGTTATGTACATAAAAGATTAAAATAATTCTGTAATTTTACTTACAGAAATTTATCAAGCCAATTTTTTAACTCTATTATAATTAAGTTAAAACATTGGCACTGGCAGAGAAATAATAATGACGTGGGTACATAATATATAATATTTATGATATTAATAAAGTTTTTAAATTGTTAAATATTTTTACTTAACCAGGAATTAACGGTAAAAGCATGTCAGTACTCATCTTAGTTCTGCAAATGTCTACAGGAATGAAAATGGGCCATTTTGTGTCTTAGTTTCGTTCATGAAATTGTTTGAGATAGTTGAAACATAGCTATTAATCTTTGAATTGTTTCAGCTGTTTTAAATTTCATTTTACATTACAATCTATGATGTTTAATTGTTGGGGCTGTAATAAAAGCTTGTTTCTTTATTCTTTTTTTCAAAATCATGTTAATACAAAATCTTTTGTTTTTGACTGACTGATAAAACATCATCGTGAGCGTCAGCTCCATACTTTATAATTAAAATTAATTTGTTTTCTATTTGCCACTTGTATTAACATATACCGATTTCTTAAATTTAAAAATAAACCAAAAAAACAGGATTTTCTAAAGCAAGATTTCGATAAACTCAAATTTTGAAAAAATAGATGTCGTATAACACAATACGTACATTTTTAGAACGTTGTGTTCAAATCCGTAAAATCTTTCATCATCAGCAACACCACCACTGATTGATAGCAATGCGCTGTTATAACATATACTGAAGAAAGACCTGCTTGCAAAAATCTTTACAGCGAATGCTACATTACCAGCAACAACAATCCCTCAACCTGCGTATATGAACCTAAAACTTTCTCCTTTTAAAGAGTTTATTTTCGTCCGTGAGTTTTTGCAACAGTTTTCTGAATTCAAACAAATCTACCGGGCCTGACAATATCCACATATAGTCCTTAAAAATTCTGCAAACATCGTGGCTAGACCACTGAGTAAACTTTTTCATACATCGTACGTTTCTGGTAATTACCCATCTTCACGGAAAATAGCTCACGTATAGCCAATCCTAAAAAAGGGTGCCGCAAGCAATCTCTCAAACTATCACCCAATTGGTTTGACTTCAGTATTAACAAAAGTGATAGAAACGATTATTAACTTTCAACTCTAGAGATAATAAAAATATCTAGAGAGAGCAGTCTTACATATGACTGCTGACAACATGGCTTCAGGTTGAAAAGGTCATTTGGTGATCTTTTGATCTTCATGACGGATAAATTTGAAACATATGAATCTCAAACAAAAAAAAACCAAAAACCAAAAAAAATTTTAAAAATTATAAGACCAGACAGTCTATGCTACGGTCACTCTTAAAACAAAATTTATTACACAAATATAAATACATTTATAGAATTAAGCATTACATTAATACTTTGAATTGTATATGAACTTAAAAACTACTAATAAAGAAAAAAAAAATGGCTCCGATGCATAGAAAAATACTGTGAAGCCAAAACTATAGCCCTAGATATATTCAAAGCTTTTGATAGCGACTGGTATGCTTCATTACTGAAAAAACTGGAAGCAATTGGATTAAAAAACATTTTCAATACATGGATTGAAAATTTCCTTTCAAACAGTTCCAGTATAAATTGTATTGGATGTTTTTTTATATCTCAAAAATTCAATATCAATTCTCGTCTCCCTCAAGACTTAGTTCTTTCTCCAACATTATTTATAATAATTATAAATGACCTCCTATTCATGACTTCAAACTAGATTCACAGCTTTGTTGATGATAGTACCCTTGATTTGTTGTATTTCTTTGAAAAAGCTGTTGAAGTGACCCAGATTTCAGTTCACAAAAAACGAAGTAATATATCTAGTTCTCGAAACAGCGATCTTTAAAAAATACATGACTGGGGAAGTGTAAATTGGGTAAAATATAATGCTTTAAATTTAAAACCTAATTATCAACAAAGCAAAACATATTAAAATACCAAATATTCTATTCGGAAATGTAAATATCGAAAACGTTGAAACTCTAAGAATTGGGGCACGATCACATTTTTTTCTGTCGCGAAGGATGCTACGAAATGCTTAGGATTCAGAAGTAGAAAATATTTTACATCTTCTAACCTCCTATTAATATGTAACACATACATTCGGCCTCGAGTTGAATATAACTCGCATAATATTATATATAAAAAAAAAATATATATTTTTTTATTAGGATGATGGATTTTATTTATGATGGATGATGGATTAGCTGTGTGGTAGTTAGTCTAAATTTGAAAATTTTTTGAAGTTGAATTTTAAATACATAGTTTAGGTAGCCAAAAAAACAGTTTTTCAACACATGCCATTTTTGTAAAGCTTAAATAATTTTAAACGGTCTCAATTATTTTAATACTAGAAACAAAAACATAGCTTTATTCAACTGTCAAATTGATTACTACAGTTAAGTAGTAATCCTATGTTTTTGGGTATAGGTACAACTACAAGTAGTCCTATGTTATAACTTTGGGTATAATGTTCAAATTTATATAGGTACAACTAAATGTTTCTAGGTGAGGCAATAAAAAATATAAAGGTCAGATTACGTTTAGAATAACATTTACCTATATGTAGAATATCCAGTGTGAAGTCTATATAAATATTTGACTATATTATTATATTTTGAAATGCTTAAGAAATAAAACAAAAACTTTGTTTAGCTATTCCAAAAAAAAAAAAAAAAAAAATACATAAATGAAACTCTCATTTTGTATTCACTTTTATTGTGTATGGGATTGTATTTTTTAAATTTTTATTCGCAAAATAAATATTTTTTTTTTATAATGTTTACTATCATATTATTTTTTTGTGAAAATAAATTTAGTTTGTTGATATATCGAAAAATAATCCTACTATACTACTCCAACTACACCTTTTCACCTGTACTTGGATCAATTAGAATTATTAAAATTATACTAGATACTAAAATCTATTTACATTTTAAATTAACCCTTTAATCTCCGGTATATTTATATGTAATTTAGAATTTATATAAAAAATATTTAATAATCTCATAATTATTGTAACTCTTCACTTTACTCTCATATAAATTATTTAATACAGAAAATACAAAATCAATTTTGTGGTGGCACATAATGAAATATTTAACATAAAGTAGGCTATGTTTGTTGCTTTGTTATGTCAAATATGGGTGTTAAAAAGTTTTAATCTTTCAAATTTACAAAACCTTATTTAAATAAGTTCTAATTAAAGTATGCAAACTTAAGAAAAATAATAAAAAATATTTCCAAAATTTCTGAATCGTGCTTTTGTTTTTTGTTTTCTTATTTTTTTATTTTATTTTAATTTATTTATTTTTTATTAAATTATATTTAAAACTTATTTTACTTTCTTTAATAAACATTTGATTCTCTTAATCTAGTTATTGTGAATTTTGACATTAAATTAATTATAAAGTTAAACTGTTATATTATGAATGTGTATAATATTATTGTTTTTCTGTATTTTTGGTATACATATTATTATTATGTATACATATACACATATATTATAAATGTTTCAAATAATTCAAAGTTTATTTCTTTCAAAGTTTTACAATATACATATACATTTTCATTTATATGTAGTTCAAAGTTGTGTGTTCATTTAATTTTAGAATGCTGTCTTCAAAAAAAAAAAAAAAAACTTCATTAAAGAAAATTAATTAAAGTTTATCGTACCATCATTGCCCATGTTTTATTTTATATTCACTTTATTTGTACCGTTATTTAATAAAATGGTGTATATCTATATATACAAAAACACAGAAAGAACCTACATAGTGATATATAGGCATAACAATATCCTTTTATTCCTTCTACTAGTAGCAAAATTTTATATAAAATTTGTTAGAATCAAACGAATCAAATCTTGAACAAAAACTGCCTGACTTAATTATTAAGCTCATTGAAGAGGGCCTAATAAAGTCCTGTAAGACGCAAAAAAAAAATAAAAATATAGAATTTTTACTTTTTTTTTTTTTAGCATAATTTGTGGCGCTGATACTTATCACGAAAACATAAACAATAAAAATATTTAATGGTGTGTTTTTGGAAAATGAAGGTGGCTCTCTTTTTTTTCTGCTCTCTTTTTGTAAGCAGAATATTTATGCGAGTATTTCCTCAAGATATAAATCTACTTTTAATGACTGTGGAAATTATTGTGGTGGGTTGTAATCGTGGTGATGTTGATATTTTTTTTCTTTTTTGTTTTTTCTACTTAGACATAGGTACTATTATATAGAAAAATTTATTTATTTTACCATACAATGTTTTGTTGAGTTTTGTATATTAATTTATATGCAATGAAAATTATTCTTATGTTGCGTGATTTATTAATTAAGATAAAACGTGAATGAGGTGCTCTAATGATAGGCATGAGAATTTATAAAGTATATTATAATAATGTATATTTAATAATAATTATGTGTTGTTTGTTGCCGGTAAAGGTGAGAAAATGAACAATTTGTGCTTTCTCTCTCCCTCTCTTTCTCTGATTAAAACAATTAAATTGTCAGGTGTCATAATAATTAGCATGTGTATATAATATAATTTAATTAATGGTTGTTATATTTGTTATGTTTGTTGTTTTATAATAAAATGATGATTAGATTAAATTGTATTTTGAAATGATTATGATTAAAATAATATTCTGATGTGTTTTGATATGATAATATTATTAAATAAATGTGTATTTTGTGAGAATTTAAAATTATAGATTGTGACTAAATAATGTTAACAAAATTAACTGTTATTGTGATAGATTAAGAATTTCATAATGGTATAATTGATTTCATTCTCTAATACAAAAATTTATAGTCACAATGTGTATCATAGGATGAGTAAGAAAATATGGATGTGATGCGATAATCCAAAGTCAAAATGTGAACGTAAGGGTCTCTGCTACAAATATCTATATATTGTGCTCTCTGTATATTGGTATTTGGCACTTATTCTAATAAGTTGTTGTAATTTTTCTTTTTTTTGATGTATGCAAATAATTCTTTCCTTTTGTATAGAAATATTAGAACCTAGAACCTAGAAAACGTGCCTTCTCTAAATCGTTTATATTGATTTTTAGGTTAGACGCAATTCTTTCTCGTAACGATCGATTAATACTGCGCATTTTCCCTCGTTGTTTTACTGTTGGAAATACTAAACTTTCATGTAGTTCTTTTATAAACGCTTTTCTTAACAAAGGTTTTTCATTTTTTTTTATTTTGTTGTGACAATATATGGCATACGAATTTACTAGTGCTATATTCAAAATTCCATAAAAGATTGCCATCGGCCATCTTCGTGTTTTACGGCTACAGGAAATTAAAGAACAGATTTGATCAAGTGTATCAACTCCTCCATTCGTTTTATTATAAATTTCCACCATTTCCACCATTCACACGAGAACCACCACCATTTCCACATCCACCATTCTAGGCTTGTTAGTGTCAGGGTTTACATCAACCTCCTGATCGTTGCTGGTAAGTAAGAAAACTACTTTATTTGATTTCGGTTTGTACGAAAGTAGTGTTAAACATTGATTACATCAAAACATTGATGTATTAATAGGTCTACTGCGGAAGTTCATTAGTTCAGGAGGTATTTCTTTTTTGTTAGCTCGCAAAATATCTACTTTATTTCTTTTATATGGTTCTTTTTGAAAATCATGATCGAAAAGCTCAGATGTGAACCAGTTATCACAAGTCATATTTCGTGACGAAGTCACAGAATCGTGAATGGTTTTAATTAAATTTTTCATATTGTACTCGCTAAGGCAAATGTTGTTTATTTTTGTATGTGCTCCTTAGTATGGTTGTGCATCGATCATATAATATGTGTTGAACAATCACAAAGTATCACCAACTTTATACCATATTTGTTTGGTTTATTGGGTAGATATATTCGAAACGGACATCTGTCTCGGAATCCTAGAAGCTTTTGGCATTCATAGTGACAAAAGATTTCATTAATAAAACTATCCCAAATTTTTCTGATAGGCGCAAAATAATCTAAAGATTTTCGTTCTAAAGCAGTTTCTTTACAATCAAATCTCATGCAATTGATCAAAAAATCAAATCGTTTACAGCTCATTGTATAGCTTTATATCGGGATCAACGATAATTATCGATAATTATCAAAAAACTCAAGGCTAGGAGAATAATTATCTTTTAAACTTACGGATAATACTAAAACAAGGCTTTAAGGCTAAATTTGTCTGACTCTGAGTTGCCGTTGGATATTTATAATTTTTATTTTTGCCTATAATTTCAGAATTTGTGTATATAACTACATCATCAAGCATATCATCAGATATAAATAGTGAATAACAAGATAAAGGTGGTTGACATTATTTTAGCTTCTGTTAAGGGATCTGACATTATATGCCCAATACGAGATGTAAATTTTGCATTTGAACAAAGGAAATTGCTGATTTTTTTCTATATTTATTATTGAAGTAGAGCACGTTCCTGGTACAGGCCTTGTGTGTCTTGATTTTCTGCTGCTGGTACTTTTTCATTCAAATAGTTCATATTTTTGTGTGATGCTAGCATCGCTAAAAATTTTCAAATTTAACAAAATGAAAAAGATACTCTAAAATCTTCAATTTTGGACCGATTTTAATGTTTGTTCATTTGTTTTACTCGGTTTGATGAATATTCTAAAAGATAGTAACAAAACAAAGCCATTTTCAAAATATTTAAAATTTTAAAATTTTCGTATTTTTTTTGTGATGCTAGCATCGTTAAAAATTTTCAAATTAACAAAATTAAGAAATACTCCAAAACCTTCAATTTTGGACCGATTTCTATGTTTTTTCAACTGTTTTACTTGGCTTTATCCTTATGTATTATTATACTGCATCTTGATTCATGATTGCAAGCTTACACATATAAATTTGTTTTATAAAATTATGTAGTTTTGAGATATTCAACTACACTACAATACTTTTTTTTATGTTCTCTCTTTCTCGGTCTCGACTAAAGCAATAGGTGGTTATTTTCAATGCATTGTTCTACAGATTTGATAGTTTAATATATTCATTATTCGTTTATTTGATAGTAGAATTAAAAATTCGATAGTACTACCACCACTACTCTTTATTCTCTATTTCTGTAGCTTTGGTGTACATTACATAACAATTCCCAATCATAGCTATTTTTTTTAAATTGTTTTATATACTATGGGTAACATAGTATAACATTAAATAAAATCATTAAATGTCTACACAAACAAGCACTTCAAAGTGCACATCAAACTGAATAGGGTTAATAAAAATATTTATTTGCAAGTCAAAATTAATTTCAATTACCCATAACTTGGCACTAAAATTTATTTATCCAAGACATTAATTAATAATTTTAAAAGTATTTACTTATTATATTATACATAAGAGTATTATGTATTATATTAATAATGTCCTTGTATATTAAAACCATATATAAATTAAATGAATTTGCGGTTTTAGTTTTTTTTTTTTTCTTGATAGAAGTTAGAATTTTAAATTTTTATTAAAACACAAATAATAAATTATTATGAAAAAATCAATAAAATATAATTTTTTGATTTATTAAATTAAAATAAATTAAATTTATACACTATTTAGGTTCTGCTGTGTATATTCAAGTCTTTCAATTTTAAATCGAAAATATTTTGAACATAATAGGACATAACACATAAAAAAAAATATTCTCTATAAAAAATTATTAGATTTATTTTCTTTAAAAATCATTCAATCTTTTCTATGTTATTGCACTTTATAAAATAATCTAAATTGTCTTCATTGGTTACTTTAATGTGCAACAAGAGTTTTATTTTCAATTTTCTTTTATTTTTTATTTTTTTTTTTTTGTTGAAATGCATTAAAATTTCATGTTCAATTTTTGGTTTCATTCAAGATTTAATTTGAAAATTATTCTTTGGTCACTTCAATTCCATTATCTTCTTTTAAATTATTGTCATTTTTACACTACAATTAAAAGGATTTGATAATAGTTATGATTTTTTTGATAATAACGATGATGTGATGACACTACTGACCTGATGTCACTATGTATGGATTATTTTTTTAATGTTTTATTTTTCATTTTCATTTAATTTTGACAGGACAATATTTTTTTTTGTGTGAATTGCATTAGGTTGTAACAATATTAAATATTTTGTTTTTACTTGTCAATCCAATTTTTGGTATAATTCCAATATTATATCCGGGTTAGATTTCTAAACGATATTTTTTTACAAAAGTAATAATGAACTCGCGTAATCAGGAATAGCAGATCAAATGCTAGGACACTTATATGGTTTATCACAACATACGGTCCATTTAATAAACATCTGGCTAAACCATAATAGATGCAGATTCTGCATACAGCAACAGAAACTCACCTTTAACTTAACTTTTTACTATTTGAATGCGATGACATAGTTCAGAAAACTTATACTTATTTCTTAGTATAAACATTGTCCAATTCACAAATTTATAATAATGCAATAATGGCGTTCGAGAGAGTAATGAACCTGCAACGGAAAACGACCAAACGGTGAAGCACAGTACATCTGAAAAGATCACCTATACATAGAACAATTCACATCTACTTGAAAGACTAACATTTATAAGAAATTTTTGTGACATAACATTGCTCTTATTATGACATGCAGTTGTTACAAAATTATATTATTTGGAGACTTAAACGATCCCTGAATGCTGAATCAATAAAGTCAGTCGTTTGAAATTCGTTAACTAATATTTTTCATCATAATTCGAAGTGAATTAAATATTTCTTAATATTTTGAGCACTTTTATATTTTTCGGATTGTGTACGCAATTTAAAAAAAAAAAGATATTTCATTTCCAGAATTCAGTTTAAGTACAATCGAAAAAAAAAATAAATAAAATAATTTATATTAAATAAAATAATATTATATAAAATAATTTCTATTAAATATTTCTAAATAAAATTCAAAAATTTTTTGGCAAGCTTTTTTTAACCTTGTTTTTGTATACAAAAGTGGCTAGGCATGGAAAATAATTAAGGTGATTACTCTGTAAAAGGGAAGTATCCTCTTTTTTGTTCCTAACAACAGGAGATACGCGCAAGAATTTAACTTTTATATTTTTGCGATTTCAAAGAAGAAATCTACAACGGCCTGAAAGGCTAAGTATTTTAGGCATGCAGCTAAACCAAAAATTGCGCTGGAATTAGAATATATTTGATATAGTTAAAACCTATAAAGTCTATTTTTCTCCAAGTGATCTGTCAAACATCTACAAAGCTTATATCCCACCTAAGATTGAGTACAATTGTCACATGTGAACTGACGCACAAAAAACTACCTGTAATTATCAACTCCATCGTTCAGGTAACAATTACTTTTTTTTTTACTCACGTTGAAATATTTTATTTCTCTCCCTCTTTTATAAATATCTTGTTGGAAATGACACTTGTTCTATTGAAATAAAATCATAGAATTTATAACCTAAGTTTTGGCAATAATAGGTATAAAAAAATAATGCCTTTCTTCAAACAATTCCAGCGCAGCACTAAGAGGTTTTAAGTGCATATTTTTACACCATGGAAATTCGTAACTATTTTTTTTTATATACCTACATACATACTTTCAACAACAAAACGTTTAAAATGATGAGCGATAAAATAAGGAAAAAAAAATAATAAACAAATTTTATGTCAATATTTTTTTTTCAAGATTTTTGTTTTCAAGATATCCCATGGGGATCTATAATTTTCTTCTACATGTGTAAAACTATTTTTTTTTGAATTTTTTTATACTGAAAATGTTTTTTTTATGTTTGGAATTATAACACCATTCTGTATTTTTCACCACTTTTGTGGTGAATTTATTTTTACCACTTTTGCGGTGAATTATTTTTCACCACTTTTGTGGTGAATTATTTTCACCACTTTTGTGTTGAATTATTTTCACCACTTCTGTGGTAAATTATTTTCACCACTTCTGTGGTAAATTATTTTCACCAATTTTGTGGTGAGTATTTTTTAAACTCTTAAATTTTTCTTGTACTTTTATAAATCACTCTAAATCCCACATCATAAATTTTTAGAACTCCCTTTAATTCAAATAACATATTTTAAGCACCAAAAATAAAAATGTTCATCTAAGATTGTAGACAAAAAACAATACAACACAAACATGGCATATGGTATTAAATCTGTATAAAATCAATTTCTAATGTCAAAAAAAGAGTTTCTTTTTTCTGTTTGCTGTACTATTCTTCTCTCTGATTTCCTTTTCTTTTTTATTCCTTTTTCACATCAAACTATGGTTCACGTTGTCTTATATTTTTAGTTATATGTACAGCTATTTCTTACCACACTCCTGTTTAATCTTAATTTTTTTTTAATTTCTCTTTTTCAGTCCATTTTAAATATTGTTTTTTTTTCACATTCTCTCATTATCTCTTCAGGTTATAATAATGAAACAAAACTTAATCACATTTTATTTGTTAAACAATTTTGTAATAACATATTAAAAAGTTGAAAGGCAAAATGAAAAAATTAGAAACTCACCACGCTTTAACTTTTTAAATAAATAAGAATTTAACATAAAGAAGAAGAATTAAGAAAACAATCTAGCCTAAGTCAACATTAAAATAATATAAAATACAAAAACACAAGTTATTATTGTTACTAACTTATTGGAGTTAACTTGACCCTTAGGATCTGAAAAATGTTCCATATTTTGTATACAAAATAGTAGTACAACACCTTTAAGAACAGTGTAAAAACTTAATGTCTTAAAAATAATATTTCTATGCATACATTAAAGAATATTTTTCACTACCCTCTCACAGACCCACCATGTATTTAACTTAACAATGTATGTAAGTATTTTAATGTTGTCAAGAATTTAAACTTTTAATGTCGGACATCCTACTACAAAAAGAAAAAACCAAAAAAAAAAATTTTTTCTAGAAAATGAAAACTCGTAAAAAAAATTAGTTTTTTTTTTGTTTTTCTTTTTGTGAGTGTTGCTCCATTTCTTTTTTTTTTAAATGGAAATTGTGTTGTCCGTATTTTTCTAAGAAGAAAATTTATTTGCAGAAAAACAAGGAGTTTTTATTTTTGAACAGAAAACAAAAAACAACAGAATTGATAAGTTGCACGACCGATGATGGTACCATACACACAAGTTACACTGAACAAAAATAAATGAATAAATGAATGAATGGGTGGTGGTGATGTGTAGGTAGATATAGTGACTTGGTGTAGGTGAATGAATGAATAAAAATGTTATAATAAAAAAAAAAAATTGTCGTAGGTTTTTACAGAATGAAAAAAAAAACTTTTTTAATGCATTTCTGAGAAGGTAAAAAACAAAGACAAACAACGAAAAAATCCTGAAGCTGAAAACTGAACTTTCATGTCTTTTATTTTTATTAGTTCTAAATGGAGGTCAAGTTAAATGACTTTCGGAAATAATGTGGTACCCGTCATTTACATAGATTTTATATATTTTGTGTGGAATTTTATAGTTGGGTTATTTTTGTTTTTTATTTATTTTTAGATTTTTTTTTTGTTTTAATATCTTTGTCTTGATTTTTTTATGATGTTACCTTGAAGAAAATAAATTGAATTTTAGTTTTTCTGCTCAACTAATATTATTTATCTTAATTGTTTATTCATTTAAAAGATTTTAGTTGAATGAAATTTATTTTTTAAATTGATTTGACTTCTTAAGAGATTTTTTGGAGATATCTACTATTTTTATTTTTCGCGGAATTTAGTTCTGTTATATGAGAGCAGGATAAACATCTGTGATACATTTTTGAGTAAACTTAAGATTTTTTGGATTGATACAACAAATTTGTAAGTATTTTTGGCAATCTAATGCCTATTTCACTAGTTGTTTTTCTTTTTTTAATAATATAATTTCCATCGAAGCAAATCCGGTTAAAATTTCCATTCCGATCAATGCAGAAATCATTTACAAAGCATGTACTATGATATTTAATAACAACTTTCAAGCTTTTGTATATCTTTTTTTGTTTTTTTACAACCTTTAGGGTTTTATAGTACAATCTTATTACAAATTTCAATAAATTATACTATATTTGCAATGTGCTTAAAAAGCAAGACCTGTGTTTGTTTACTGGAATCAATATTCCTACTTCCCAATATTTTTATTTTATCACACTAGATCGTGGGGTTTTAACCTATATTCAGCTTTATTAAGCCATCTGATCTTTTTATGATTAAAATCGCCTTTACATTACTATGTTGAATTATTCTGTTTTCATATAGAGGAATGGATTCGTGATGATTTTGAGGAACTTGTTTTAGCAGCGTTATATAGCTTGTAAGTTAGACTGTATAATTAACAAGCTAGTGCAGTCCCAAGGCTGGCTGCCATATGTCCAGATGCGCCTAATTATATTGTAGTGTATTTAGAGTTTAGAATATTGGCTTAAGTTCGGCTGTCGTCCTATTGACCAATGCAAATTTCTTGTTTTTTGGTTGATTTATAATACGTTTTGATTAACATGATAATTCCAGTTAAAGTGAGAATTGAGATGTTATCCATCAAAGTAATAATAATGTTCATTAAGGATATTGACCTACAATTCTAAAATAATAAACGAGAAAGTACAAAAGATTTTAAGAGGTCGCGTTTACTTTAAACTTCCCAATCAAACAAAAAATATAATTCAAGATATTTTACTGTTTTTACTTTTGGGATAAATGACTAATTTTTCCATATTTATTTATGTGGTTGAAGCAAAATTAGATATGGACAAATTTAAAAACTATATGTATATGAACTTTGGTCCATATGTAATTTTGTCTTGTGTTATTTTTTCCTATGTAATTTTGTCATGTAGCCGTGATTTAAATAATACCCTAAGTGTGTGATTTACGACTTAATTTTCCATTTTTTCTGTTTTTGATCACATATACAATTCAGAGTATTAATGCAATGCTTAATTCTATAAATGGATTTATATATGTGTAATAAATTTTGTTTTAAGTGTGACCGTAGCAGGCAGTGTGACCGTATATCTGGTCTTATAACTTTCAAAATTGGTTTTTCTTTCTTGCTAAATTATTAAATATATAACATTAAAATTTATTTAAAGTTCTATCTGAATTATCTCTTACCTTTTTGCAGTTTTAGTCTTTTGCGCATTTTCAAATTACTTCAATCAGCCAAGTTTTCAAAGTTTTTCACATTTCTCGATACTTCAAGAAATCTCTCTTAAAAATTAAAAATTTTACTTACTAAATAGGCGTTGCAAACCTTGTAAATCCTGCGAAACATAACTTCCGATCTGGCGTGGGATGTGCCATATAGAAGAAAGGTTTTCAGATTTATTGTACTTCTCCGCTTAATTGGTTTGAAATTGCAAGACTGTTTTCTTTGGAGTATTAAGTTAGCGGTAATGCTATTACTGCTAATTTTTACATTTCTTTGATTGACTTAAACATTTCCCCCTACTGTTCTAACATGGTTTAATCATTTTCAAACTTTAACAAAACGATGCAGGTATTTGATTTTGAAAACTTCAATATTACCCAGGGATCTAAGAAAGAGCTTCTTAGATTGAATTTTATGTTACGAATTAATTATTGCGGTAAGAAAATGCAAGATTGTTTCAATCTCTTCGTGATATTTTCAAGCTGATGTGCAAAGATCATCTGAGAGAAGATTTATTAATCTGACATGCTTCGTTATGAGACGCTGGATGGTGCAGTAGGTAGAGCGTGTTTTGATGTATATTAATTGATGTATATCTGCTACACTTTAGTACAGTAGTCTAAGTGGTTTTTGAAACTCAGTTTACTATCAATCATAAGCCCTAAGTATTTTATTTCCTTAACTATTTCTAATTTTGTATCTTCAATTTCGATGTCACAACTAATTTCTCCATTTATTACCATGGCCTTAGTTTTCTCTATATTCAGCTTCAATTTGTTAGCCTTAAACCAATTATTCAATACATTCAAATCATGTGTAATTTTGTGGACACACTCATCTACTGAATTTCCTACATGTCGTTCATAAAAATCAGGAAGAGTGATACTCCCAGAATTGACCCTTGAATTACCCCACTTGATACTTTCATTGATTCTGAAATGAAGTAATTAGTTTTTGTTCGTTTTTTCCGGTTATACCATTATGACTGGAATCATTTATAACCTATAGCACGAACACCATATTTTTCCATTTTTTTCAATAGAATTTCGCGATCCACCGTTTCAAATTCGCGACGAAGATCTATAAAAACGGCAATGATAACTTTCTTACCATCAATCGCCACCTTCCAATTCGATATTACTAAATTAAGTAGAGATCCACAGCAATGTTTTTTTCCGAAAGCCTGATTGATTCTCTGTTATTAAATTATAATTGTCTAAATATTCCATATATCAAATGCAGTTATTCTATTTACCAAGGCTTTCGTATTTAATTAAGCACGAAAAAGTGATTCTCCCTAAGTTACTATCAAGAGTGTAAAAAAAATTCTTCATAATAACTTAATATTGTAATCAGCTAAGGGCACATTATAGTCATGCATGGACCAATGAAACAATAGGTTTAGCACCAATATTGTACCAATTTTAGCAAATTTATCTGTTTTGCAGTTTCCCGCAATTTTACTACGACCCAGATCTTATTTTTGAATACGAAATTTTCTAACTTCTGCAACTTTCTGAATTTTTCAACCCGCAAATTGTTTTCTTCCAATTTTATGATTGAAAATGTTTAAATAAAATTTTAATATAAATAATAATTGAACTAAAATCCAGAAATTTATATCTAAATCTATCTTATTAAATTTTTTTTTGAATAAAATTAAATTTTTTATATTAATCAATTTTTTTTTTTTATTTTCAGGTACGATACACTTCAGTTTTAAAGCCAAATACAATCGAATTGATAAGTAAAAATTAAATCTAAGGACGTGGTCACCTTTAGTCATATCGGCCAGCTCAAATGAGTTTTAAGCTCGTTTTTATTAAACTTGTGATAAGCATCAATTGTGGAAATTTAACATTATCTAATCAAAATTTAGATAAATAATTGCAATAATAATGATAACACACATACGATTGACACATAAGTAAATTTTTAATAAATCGACGTGTACCAGGCGTGTATAAAAATTTTCCTGTGTTCAACTGTGTTCAACTTCTTCATACTTAAGTCCTGTCTGTATTACAAAAATGCATTGATTAACTAAATTTAAAAAAAAAATCATATAATTTTGCCTACTTACAGTTTTATAATTTTCACTATTCTATAATGTAATAATATTTCAGTGATTCAATCAAATACAGTGACCCCCGAATATTACGAACTAACCCCCCAAGTACAAAAATTAACTAATCTGCCAAATTTTTCAAAATTTTCACTTGGGAATTTATTTAATTTTTCTTTTTAGGTTAGTGCATTTTCCTCAATTAAAATATTTAATATAGCGAATACAGAAGTATATTGTATAGGTAAAAGGCGAATAAACCTAATTTTGAATCCAATTCTAAAATTCTTAGATATCGTCGAGTTTCCGCATTCTTCCTAGTGTACACGGTCGTAACCCAGACTCAAAAATATTGGGGATTTTTGATTTGGGAGCTAGTAACTTGGAGGTTAGTTCGTAACGCCTACAGTGACATTGAAACAATCTTAATTTTAATTAGCAATATAATGATAAAGCAAGAATCATTCTAATAATATTTCTATTAAAAATTTGTCATTGATTCATTTCGAAATAAAAATCATTTGACCAAGGAATGGAATAGTCTACCATCTCTAGCATTCAAATGTACAATAATTAATAAAATAATTTCCCATTTTCAACAATTTGTCAAAAATGTATTTGAATATACGATAACAGATTTGGCGAATTATTATAAAGTGGAGTTAGAAACGTTCAAATTAATACAAAATATGTGAAGGTATCTCGGAAGAAACAAATTCATTTTTTTTTTACTAATATTAAAAATATATTGTCGTCATATTATATTTTTTACAGGTCAGATGTCAAATCAAATATTAAAAATGATTTTTTTTACAATTTTACAAACTAGCTAGATTTTTTTTTTTTTTTTTTTTTTTTTTTTTTTCCAGATAGTAGTAAATCATCGAAAGAGGCTTCAGGGACTACCTATTACCGGGGAAGGCAGTTTGAAGGACTGTGGGACTTTAACCCACTAAAAACTCCTATCATTATTGCAACATTAAAACTAGTCTTATAGACTAACCATTAATTTACATTTAACTCAAAGAAACATAGATACCTTTGATCTACCAAAATCCAATAAGGTTTTAATAGATAAAAGGTTTTAACCTAACTCAAGTGGTCTTGTTCGTTTTAGTCGCTTCACAAAGTTTTGATTGTCAATTAAGCTAGAAGCTTCGGTATTGACATGTTGGATCAGACGAGTTTTATGCCGTGCAGCGCATTTAATTATTTCGTCTTTTATAGATGAGATCTTCAGATCTCGATGAATATCGGCATTGCGAACATACCATGGAGCATTGACTATGTTGCGCAGTACCTTATTTTGGAATGTTTGGATAGTTTGAATATGGATTTGTTTAGCACATCCCCATATTTGAATACCGTATGCCCAGACTGGCTTCAATATTTGATTATACATCAAAACTTTGTTATAGGTCGAGACCGTAGAATTCCGCCCAATCAGCCAGTATATTTCTCTATATTTGAACTGGAGTTCTTGTTTTTTGATTTTTACATGCTCTTTCCATTTCAGTTTTGCATCCAAGGTCATGCCAAGATATTTAGCTTTATTCTCGTATGGAATCACGACATCATTAATTTTAACTGAGAGAGGAGTTACTATGTTTTTATAGGTGAAGTTTACATGACTAGATTTGGCTTCATTTAATTTAATTTTCCATTTTTTGCACCAGTTGGAAATTTCGTCATTAGCTTTTTGCAGTTTGTTTGTAGCTTCTTCTATAGTAGAACCAACTGCCATCAACGCTGTGTCATCTGCAAAGGTTGCTATTTTTATATTTTCTACATCCGGTATATCACAGGTGTATAACAAATATAAAATTGGACCCAGTATACTACCTTGCGGTACTCCAGCTTTTATATCTCTTAGAGAGGAGTATTCATTCTCATTTTTAACTCGAAAAACTCTATTTGAGAGATATGATGAAAATAATTGAACATAATTTTTAGGGAGCAAACAACTTAGCTTTTTGATGAGTCCTTCATGCCAAACTTTATCAAAAGCTTGGGCTACATCTAGAAATACTGAAGAACAAATTTGTTTATTTTCCAGTGCCCTTTCTATAATGTCTGTTATTCGATGTACTTGATCTATTGTTGAGTGTTTTTGCCTAAACCCAAATTGGTGATTAGGTATTATATTCCTGTTTTCTATGAGGGGTTGAATCCTTCTCAATAGTAACTTTTCAAACAACTTCGATATTGTAGGAAGCAAAGATATCGGCCTGTAGGATTTGGTGTCGATAGCAGGCTTTCCTGGTTTTTGGATCATTATTATCTCGGCAACTTTCCATATACTAGGTACGTGTTTAAGTTTAATACAGGCATTCATTATATATACCAAGAGTGTGAGAACTTTGTTGGGTATATTTTTTAGCACATTTGAAGTTATTAAATCAAAACCTGGGGCTTTATTTAATTTTAGGTTTTTTATTTCCTTAATTACTTCTTTTCGACTTATTAAGGGAATATTTATATCTTCATGGTTATATATTTCAGTTAGATCAATAACAGTGTTCATTTCATTGGGCTTAAAAATTTCAGCGAGATGATCTGCAAAAGTGTCAGCTTTTTCTTTATCGCTTCTTGCCCATGAGCCATCATTTTTCCTCAGTGGTGCAGAATGCACAATAGACTTCTTCATTTTACTCGTAGCTTTCCATAAAGAATAATTTGTTTCTTTAGTAGCTGTTAAATTTTGTAGGTAATAATTCAGAGATCTATCATTTAATTTCTTTATTTCTCTCTTTAGCTCCTGACTTTTATTATTAAGATCCGTTTTGCTGGATGGGTCACGCGTTTGTTGCCACCTCCTTCTCGCTTTTCGTTTCTCTTTTACCATGTTAAGGATATACACCGGATATCTAGGGCTGATTTTTTTTGATTTTTTTGTCTTAGTACTACTCCAAGCTGCAAACTGGACAGCTTGCATAAGTTTTTCAGTAGCAGTTTCTAGTTGTTCCTCATTGTCTAATGTTACTCTTAAGTTAATTTTTTCTAGCAGAATCTTTTTGAAGCTTAACCAATCTGTAGATGAGTTGGTTAAAAATGGTTTACAAGATTTTTTCACTATTGTTGTATTTAATTTTAGGACGACAGCAGAATGGTCGGAATTGAGGTCATAGTTATCTTCTATAGATGTGAAATTAGTTGATACTTTTTTCATTATAAAAAAGTCTAACACATCAGGAGTTTTGTTTATATCTGCAGGCCAATATGTTGGTTTTCCTGTTGAAAGAAATAAACAACCTGTTTCTCTCAGCGCCTCTCTCAGTTCTTTACCTCGAGTAAGGGTCATCCTGGAGCCCCATTCTAGATGTTTAGCATTGTAGTCACCTCCAAGAATAAATCTTTCACCTAATTTCATTAATAAGCTCTTGAACATATGTTTTTTAATAGCGTGATTGGGCGGGCAGTACAGCGCTCCTACGTTGATATTTTGCTTTGTGCACCTTATTTGTACGGCTGTGAGTTGCATTTCTGTACTTTGTATGTTACAATGTTCATGATGGGTAATAAGATCATTTACTATGACCGCACTACCTCCTTTAGCGGCTACCTCCAACTAGCTAGATCCGAATAAAATTTGCTTTAAATTTCCTTATATATTTTTTAAGTAGGTTATAAGTTGTACAATTTTGAAAGCATCTTAAATATATTAAGCTGAATAGTCTGGCGAAGTAAAAAATTAATTTCCATAAGTAGTTTAAAACAACCTTATAAATGTGGTGAGTTCATAATTGCATTCAAAATATTGTCACTAATACGGGCAGTTTCTTCAATGATACTTCAATGATAATCATAAAATTAATTTAATCCTCTTCATAAATTTTGTGATCATAAAAATCAAAACAAATTTTAAATTTTCTTTCTACAATTTGTCCAAGCTGTTTATTCCTGTATAAAGGTATCGTTTAAAACCTAGTGTTTGGCTTTACTCACAAAAAAAAATGGTTTTTTCTTTCTAAAGTTTAAAATTTTTTTAAATCGTGGTAATATTTATTACGCTTCACCTTTCATAAATAAAATTTGATATTTAAATAGCAACATGTTAGCGTCAATATTTTGCAATATCTATTTTTTTCTTTATTTATGTTTTTTTTTTAATTTAATCCAGAAAAAAAACTGCATCCTGTCTGCAAAATATTACGAACGCTGGCCTAATACTGATAATTACAAATACTAGGGCTTACTTTTAAACTTCGCCAGTTCTATTGCAATTATATTTTTAATCATATTATTCTATACACTTAACTATACTAACTCGCCACTTAACTAAATCTTAATGGTATTAATATTTACGTAATCTTCCAACCAAGTCACCTATTCAAAATTGAACTGAATTTTAACATCATCTCATCTCATTCTCATTCACCATTTTATCGATTATTGAAACATATTTTTTCAATTTCCTACAAAAATAAAATATACATATCAACTTTATTCACGTTTGTAATTTCTGCTCCAAAAATTCTTTATAATCCGAGATCTCTTTAAATCCAAAAAAAAAAAAAAATTATAAAAATACTAAAAATAAATAAAACTATCTTCTACAAAATATCATCGGAAATTCAAATCAAATCAACAAAAGTTAACCTTACCAATCCTTATTTTTATTCCAATATCCAAAAATCAATAGAATTCGTCAACATTTCATTGAATTTCATTTCACAAAGTAATTTTACCATCGTATTACAACTCAGTCACCACAACTGACTCAAAAAACATAAAAAAAAAAAAGTAAAAAATACCAAAACATAATTTTTAGCCAAAGAGTCAAACAAAAAAAAAAAAAAAAAAAAACCAAAACAAAACCTATAAAGTATTGAAATAAAAAGCACATGATGACAAAGTTATTGAGCTAAAAGAGTTAAGAGAAAAGTTTAGTTCTTGCTTTAGTAAAAACGAAACCCAAACAAACAAACAACATTCAGAATACATATTCAAAATGAAAATTCCGTTTTCATCAAGCATTTTTTAATTTTCATCTTTTCCAATTCAACCATCCATTCATTCATTCACTCATTCATTCATATAGCAATTCATTGCTGATAATCAATACTATCATGATGATGATGATGATGATGATGATTATAATGATAATGGTAACTATACATTCAAATCGAATATATTGGATATTTCCCGGCAATAAATTCAATTGAAAAAAAGAACTAAAAGAAAAATAATAACAAAAAAAAGGGAAAAAATTAAAGCTAAATTGTGAATCCTGTACATTTTGTTGGTGAGGTTTGAATTTGTTTTATTCGCCATTTTCTTTTTAATTTTAAACATTATATAAAGTATTTTAAATTTTCAAAATCAAAAAATATTTTTTTATATAGGTACTGACAGATTAATGCTTAGAGCAAATACGTCAGACGTCAGACGTTCAATTCGTATATCATAGTTCGAACGTCAAAAATGTGGAGTCAAATTACTTCAGTTGGATTGTAAAGTATTAATATATTTATCCTACAATTGTTTATTAATCTCTCTCTCTCATACCTCTTAGATCCCAATGAAGCGGTATTTAAGTGCTAAAGGTGTTTGCTGACCCAACGCTTCGTCTGATTATAAAAAAAAAAAAAAAAAATCTACATTTTTGTCGTATAGTCGGAGCTCTCTCACTTTTTTATAGATATCTCGTAGGCATCGGCACATGCTTAGTGGAAATTAAATTTATATTACCTCCACTTAAGCGCTTCGAGAAACACAAAGGGCAGCATATGCTCATCCCTACACCATTGAAATCCCTAGATGGCAAAAGACAAGTTATGGAAATTCGTTTATAACCTCAACTTCCCGAATGTGGAACCAAATTACATTTTATCTGTTCCCAAAACATGATAAATTTTATATTTGTGACCTAAATAAAGTCAAGACGAACATTAACAGCTTCGGTCGTAATTGTCCTGCTTTCCTAATTTTCCTTCCCCACCCTAGCCAAATGTACCAATCGGTATAAAAGGTCACAACATAGTGTTTTGGTTATGTATAAACAAAAAAATTTGTATCACGTTGTAATATATTAGCAAATATTTAACCAGATGAATATTCCCATTTCCGTTTCCAGGTACTAAGATTAAATCTACATTTTGTAACACATTAGTTGCCAATATATCACCAGGCAAACATTCCCATTTTCGTTCACAGGTACCGGGATTACCAGTGGTTTCTGGAGGTGAACTGGGAATGATCACAGCTGTATTACAATATTGGAACTGGAATAATGAAAATTTGTGTAACACTGACGATTACATTAACCAAAATGTTAAATATATTTTCAGTGTTGACAGACTTGTTCACTTAAAGCATTATAGAACTAAATTTAAAAAACTAAAATTATTGATGGCGGCAAAGATTTTTTAAGTTTTAGTTTGATTATTTTTACTTTTTTCCTTAGAAAGATTCTACTAGACTCTGTGAAATATTTTCAACTATTTCAGTCTCTTGTTAAATTCTTGATTTTCGTCCAGCATTTTCCCAAGTAGCTGAAAAGAAAGTAATGAAGGATTTCTGTCCAATTTCTGTTTTTGGCGCTGTGACAATTGGGTTAAACGGAATAGGCAGCTTAATGACTTTCTATCAGCCAGTACCCATAGTGATATCTACTAATCCTTAGATGTGAAATGAAATCTATTATTTGTAAAAAATTAGCTTATTGTACAATTTATGTGGGTACTGTTTTGCTTTGGGGAAACACATTATTGTTAGAATATGGTTCTACTTGGGAATTTACACTGTTTAGCCGTGGGAATTTGATGCTTCCCTTGTTCGTCAGCGACAATATTTTAGGAGTGGGATAAGAGTTTTTATTTTGTCTGAACAAGTGCTTAAATCTATAGAATAGGGAAATTGCTCTAATAATAATATGATAATTTTCAAGTAGTAGAAGGACGTAACATTAGGGTTGCCGATAAGATGAATTGCACCCTCTTGAACTTTATCTAAAAAATTCGTTTCTAATGATTTAAAAAAATTCGTTCAAAACTCGTTCGGTTCGTGATGCACCGGCGGCCCATATACATGAATTGTATTCCCACTTATGTTGTATATATGATTTACGCAAACAAATAGAATATGACATGAAGATTTCACTTCTTTTAAACAGAACCTGCACCTGCCTGTGTACGATTTACTAATCTTGAACAGATGCTTGTTAAATGAGCCTTGGTCTGTGACAAATATCCAATGATTCTAATCTGATTATCCAATTCAATCGTTGGATACTCATTCCGTATATACGTTTCGGCATAATCCCAAGACTGTACTTAAAATTATAGTGTAATTGCAGTACCGTACTTAATTAAGCACAAAAAGGTGATTCACCTAAGTTACTGTCAAGATCATAAAAAAAAAGTCTTTATTGAAATCAGTAATTTTTCGTAAGGTTGAGCTGATTAGTCTACTATTAGTTGTTCTACCTACACTCGGTCTCCCACCAATTTTTTTTTATAGAACCGAATGTTTCAAAGTTTTCTCAAAATATATTCAATGGCATATGACTTACAATAGAACTCACAGCCATGGAATATATGCAACGCGATTTTTTCTTTATAAATTTTTTTGTTTTATGTTTTATTTTGTTTTGCAAACTGCATAAAAGAATTAAGGAGAGCACACATTGAAGGCATAAAAAAATTATTTTTTTTTTCTCTAAATGAAATCATAAAAGTCATTTTCATTTGTTAACGTATGAATTTTTATATTTCGAGAGAAGAAAATATTATTTCACTAAAAATTAGCACATCCAACTATAATATAGGTATATAAAGATTTTGAATGGATGATCCTAACAATTTTATGGAACTGATATAATGTAGTAATGGTGATTCACAGTACTAAAATCAAATACAAAAAAAAGATGAAAAAATTTAAATGACAATTCAACTGATGCAAAATGAATTCAATCTAACAAAGAAAATGAATAAAAAGTAAAAACTTTAGAACGCTGTACAGTAAATAAGAGAGAGAGGAAAATTCAAATAATATTGAAGAAAATCCTGTGAGGAAGAATATTTTGAATTAACATTATTTTCCTATGTTTTGTTGAAATTCAAACATATTGGAATATCCTTTTGAATTTTTATAAAACTCATTCTTTTTTTTCCAATTCTGTTCAAATCTAGGTTCTTTTTTCACTTCCTATATAGACATCGACTATAAAAAAAAAAAATCATAAAAGGATAATATTTTTTGTTTTTTTTTGCTTTTCCAATTTTTTTTATTTAAGACTTAAAAAACATCTGGTAAACGGATGATGATGGTGAATGTTTGTGCTGTAAGGTGAAATTAAGATTTTTGTAACGCGATTTTTTTTTTTTTTTTTTTTTTAAATAATTTTCAACAGAATTATTTGAATTGTATCCTTCCTTTTACTCATCATATTACAGTTCAGTGTTCAGTTCTGATCAGTTCCTACGGAAATAAATTCAAAGAAGTTTTTTATTTTTTTTTATTTTTATTTTTAAATTATTTTGAATTCAAGAATAAAAAGTATTGAATTGAAAAAGTTAAGACACTAATAATAGTTTGAATTTAGATTTTACAATTTGAATGTGGTTATAATGCAATGATTTCAATTTGATTTATAGAAATTTTTATAGATCACAATATACTGTTATAAAGTTAGATGCAAAATAAATAAATCTGGTTGTAGTAGAGATTGTGTATAAAGAATATCAGAATAAAGAGATTGAAAATAGTCGTGGTAAATTTTTGTTTTCTAAAGAAGGTGAAATTCTAATTTGATTATTGTAATATAGTGGAGTATGAGTTGTATGCACTATGTAAATAAATTTCTGGGTTGCCTTAAAGCAAAAAATAAAGTAATAAAAAAAAGTTAAATTGTAAATTTTGAAAAGGATCAACAGGATATAAAAATATGCTTTTTTAAAATGGAAATATTTGATTAAAACATTTTCGTTAATTGAATTATTGTAATCAATATTATTGAATTTGTTGATCATGTATATTTGTTAACCTTAGCAAGGTGTGTTAAATTTTTATGCGCTCAAATGTTGACAACAGTGAATTTTACTCCTTATAGAATTTTTTTTTGATAAAGTAATAAAAAATAATTTTTTTTATTTTTTAACTTCTACATCATGATGCCGACCAAGCACCTGTTGTGGTAAGGCTACTCAGACATATTTGGTTTTCTTACAAAAGTTTTCATAAATAATTTAGGAGGGTCAAAATTTCGATGCCTGGAACTTATTCGGGAGAAAAGGTTTTAAGAAAAGGACAAAAATTTCACTGAAAACCGCACAGAACAAAAGCCATTACCGTTAATTTAAAATTTTTGTAAGAATTCAAGCAAAATATGTACCAGTTTCCAATTAGATTATTGTTAATTGTTATTTACTTACAACTTAAAGTTCTAATAAATAATAATAACAAACTTTCAACACAAAAATTAATTATTTTAATAATTTTTTTTTAATCTAACAAAAATGTAAATTCATTATAAATATACATATATATGTGTTTCGGCTACATTAACAATTTCACTTATTAGGTTTGTTCAATAAACTGTTCTAGAACTGTTTTGTGCAAATCCAAAATTTTCTAGTACCTAAATTTTTTCTGAATTTTTCCTAGAATTTTTCTAATGTTGCTAAGTATT
Source organism: Argyra leucocephala (assembly GCA_963942445.1). Taxonomy (NCBI): domain Eukaryota; kingdom Metazoa; phylum Arthropoda; class Insecta; order Diptera; family Dolichopodidae; genus Argyra; species Argyra leucocephala. The sequence goes on along the minus strand of OZ012681.1, from coordinate 44,027,138 downwards.
GCATATGTTGCTAAAAACTAGATTTATTTTTAAACATTGCGTACAATTACACAGTGATACAGCTTAGTTTTATTGGTATTAAGTTTCAAAATTTAAATATTAATCCATTTTTTTTGTTTTGTTGGGGCGCCCCAAACCCTACTCCATATTATTGAAATCCTGATTTTCCTGACGACAGGAAAAAAAAATGTTCTTAAACTAGGTTATAAAATCCGGACTAACTAATTTTATTTCATACATACCAACTTAAAATGAGGTATATAATATATATACATGTATTGTATACAAAATATGTATGCTTGGACTTATTCTAAACGATTTCGTGTTTTGTGAAAATAATTGAGAAGAGAATAATAATTAAAAATTACTTTTTTTTTATCAAAAAAAAATATTTATTCTTGTTTTCTATTATACTAATATTATAAATTTTAGTAATATAATAACAGAAAAAAAACAATTTGACTCAACAGAGAAATGAACTTAGACGAAGTTTGTGATATTAACACCTTAACCAACTGAGCTAATAAAATTCAAACATTAAATAATATTTCATCAAAATGCAAACAAAAAATAATATTTTGATCCACACAAAATTCAATAATATAAAATGAGTATCTATACCCCAATGGGATATGTACAATACAACAACACACAATCAGAGTATGTACTCGTCAAAAGAAAATTGTGTATATATATATATATATAAGATAAATACTCAGATAAATACTCATCTTATATATATATATATAATACTCAGAGAATGCGTATTCTACTCTAATATTATTATTGTGTGTTGTGTAAACCAATACACGCCGGCTTTTTGAAAGCAATTTATATTAATTGTATTAGATTTGTTTTTTAAATTAATTAAGAAAAATAAATAAAAAGAGATCATATTAAATTTAAAAAATTTAAGATATGTGTAAATATCTGGATTGAGAGAACCTTAAATTTCAATTCGCCTCAAATCTCAAATAGCTCACAGTTGACCTAAACAGTATCAGCTCAATCGAAGAGGTAGCTCACGTTTTGTGTGTTTAGTTCAATTTGTGTTGAGCTGGATTGAGCTGTGTAATGGCTTGTGAATTTGATTATTGTATATTTTACTCAAGGACTTTTTTTTTTATCAAAAATTTAGACAAATCAACACATTAACTCACAGTGTTATGGCTTTATTGAAATTATCAAAATGAAAGTTTATGTGCAATAAAATTACTTCTGGAAATCAGAAACAAGCACTAAATAATATTTTATCTACTTATATAGCTTTATTTACTAAACCATTAAAAATTTAAGACATTATGCTTCTGTCAATCATATCGAGTCAATTATTTTGGTTTTTAAGAGATTAGACATCTGATTAAAATCAGTAATTAAAATTCAAATTATGCGTTAACTAATAGATCATTAATGGTATAAATATCTGAACCATTTCACAACTGGTGTTCATTATTATTCCTTTAAGTGACAGATATTTAAAATGAAGATGTAGCGAAAACAAATATTTTTTCACAATTTTTTAATTTTCAATTAGCAATATTAATTTAAAATTTCACCCAATGCACAATAGACATACATATTAACATACAAACATTTTAATTTATCAAACCACCAGAATTAAATTTAAATTTAATTTTTTATTACCATTTGCATTTTACTTTTTGAATATTTTCGATGCAAATTGACTTAGAGACTTGACTCTTTGTGAGTTAACATAAAGTTTATATATAATAAATAACGGTGCTTGGGTACCCAAAGGACAGTTCATCATGAAAACATGAAACATGAATAGTTCGGTACCTAATGATAACTTTGTTATAGAAATGATATAAAATTTTTCTGATCCTGAAATATATACCACCGTCAGCAGGTTCATGAAAAAAATAAAATTTCTAACGGTTCTTGGGTACCCAGAAGATGTCTTATCATAAAGATATAAAATAAGATTAGTTCTGTACCTAATTATAATTTTGTTATAAAAATTAAATAAAACTTTTCTGGACCTGAAACGTACAGCATCGTCAGCAAGTTCATTGAAAAAATAAAAATTCGAACAGTACTTGGGTACCCAAAAGATTTTCTTATCATCAATATATAAAATAAAAATAGTTCGTACCTAATGATAACTTTGTTATAGATTTTTGATTAAATTAGAAGAAATTTAATAATATCTACAAAAAAATATAAAAAAATTTAAAAAATAGATTTTTTGATGAAAAAAACATATTTTTTGCATGTTTTGTGTTTTTGCAACAAACCATATAATTGACTTTTCTTGCTACCTGAGCGGCAGATCAAATTTCAAAGTTGTCTATCTAGTTACAGAACTTTATAGTATGATCAAATACCTTTCTAGAACAATGCTTCTTTTTTTTTTATAATATTTTTTGAAGTAGATGCACTTTTGCTGTTTCAAGTCCGAACTTTATACTTCGCCACAAACAGAAATGCTTAATAGATCTTCTTTTTCCTAAAATAGCGTTACTTCCAAAAAAATATTTTAGAGAATAGATTCCCACAAGTAATAAAACTAAATTTAAGAGTAAAAGTAAAACAAATACAAAAATAATCCCAATAAAAAATAGTAAAAATTATAGTAAAACCGATACAAATTGTTTAAAGGTACAGGTTTACCATTCCAGCTGAAGTAAGGGTTTTGAAATGCCAGCTGGAGAAAGGTTAAATAAATGATTATACAAGACTGTTATTCTAAGATAAATTTTTAAAAGACAATTATAAAGTGCCAAGAGTAAATTGAAATATTGGAAAATAATACATAGTGACATTGGGTATCATTTTTATCAAACTTCCCTAAATTTCAAAGAGCGGCGAATACAGCTTAATTTTTAATTTGGAGTAGCGCTATTTCTGAAAAAACTTGTTTTTTTTTAATTCGTTTATATAAAACAAAAAATAATAATATTATTTTTAAATATTTACACGAAAACCTTTGAAACTGTTATGAAAAACAACATAATAGTAATTTGATATTAACTATTTGAGATACGATATACTTATAAAAATACCTGCTTCCATTTATTTATTCTACTAGGGACTGTCGTGTATGTTTTTTGCTTCGTTCTTTTGTTTTTCGTTTTTTTTTCTAAAATCTATTTCAAAGTATTATTATGTAACTTTAATGGTTTGTAATATGATATAAAATATTTGTATGCACACCCTAAATGCATAGTTGGTTATAGTTCAAAAACAAGATGGACATTATTTTTAAATTGTTTTTTTTTTTTATTTTGATAGTGTTTTAAACTAAAAATGCATGTTCCTTTTGATTATCCTTTTCAAAATTTCTAACATATAAAAATCTCTTCAAATAAGAAATAGCTTAACATTGTTTTTTTTAATATAACTGCAAAAATTCTTTTTTATCCTGTAACAGGATATCAACAAGAACAAAAGACTATAATAATCATTTACAACACTTTTTGATTTTTTTTTTATTGAACACAAATAGTACAGTAACAACACCAACAACCCTAGTTACAATAACATTCTACGCCCTATTATTAGCCAAAAAAAAAAAACAAAAACAAAAAATTCTTTCATTATAATATTATATCCTTGGCATAAGGACATTCTTTAAAAAAACAAAAAATTATATTGAAATCCTATGATGTTCTGTATGCGGAAATTTATTTTTTTTTTAATTTTATTTTTCTTTTTGTATTTTTTTTTTTGCATAATTCTTCAAATGATAGTGGTTGTAAAATGAGACAAGATTCATCCTGGTATGTATTTTAAGTTGCAAAATAAAAAAAAAAAAAGAATATTCTTAAAGGCAAAAATTATTATCATTGAAATGAACACAATGTCCTTTTTGGAATAAAAAAAGGACATCATTTAGTTGTTATGTGTACAAAAAAAAACAAAAAAAACACAAAATATTCTCTGATTCGGATGAGTGCAAAAATATACCAGGATATTAGAATAGTAACGACGTTCTAAAAATAAAGAGGGATTTTTTTGCTGGACTTTGTGTTTCCATATTCATCACATTTTTAAGTATCCTTTTTATCCTATTTTGGTCTTGTTTGTTTTATTATTATTAGTATTTTTTTTTTTTTTGTAGTTTTTAAAGTGAAATAAATAAACCTATGAATAAAAATGTTAAAAAAATAAATAAAAAGTGGATCAATTGGCAATAATGTTCTTCGTAAAAAATAACAAAAGAATTTTTATTTGATGAACAGAGTGAATCAAAATTTAATGAACATAATTTTTATATTTATTTAAAAAGAAAATTTAAGTATATCTGATGCATATTATATAGAAAAAATGTGTTTTAAGCTTAATTTAGGTAAATAATATTACAACGCTTATCAAAATTATAAATACTACATATATAGCACCTACAATTTGTATATTTATGACCTGTATATTTATGTATGTAAATTTTAGTATGATTTCTATTAGGTATGTAAGTTTTAGTACGACTTGTCTATTTTTGTATGTAAGTTTATGTATGCCTTGTATATTTATAAATATGCGTTTTAGTAAGACTTGTATACTTATATATGTAAGTTTAAGTATAACTTCTATATTTTGGTATGTAAGTATATATATGACTTTTATATTTTATTTATGTTTTAGTATGATCTACAAATTTATGTATGTATGTTTTAGTATAACTTGTATATTTATGTATGTACGATTTAGTATGACTTGTATGTAAGTTTAAGTATGACTTGTATATTTTTGTATGCAATAAGTTTCAGTATGACTTGTATATTTATGTGTGTAGGTTTTAGTATGACTGGTATAATTATGTATATAAGTTTAAGTATGACTTGTATATTTATGTAGGTAAGTTTTAGTATGACTTGTATATTTATGTATTTAAATTGTAGTATGACTTGTATATTTCGGTATGTAAGTTTAAGTATGACTTGTATATTTATGTATGTACGTTTTAGTATAACTTATATATTTTTGTATGCAAGTTTCAGTATAACTTGTATATTTGTGTATGTAAGTTTAAGTATGACTTGTATATTTATGTATGTAGGTTTTAGTATGACTTGTATATTTTTTTATGTAAGTTTCAATAAGACTTGTATATTTATAAATGTACGTTGGAGTATGACTTGTATATTTATGTATGTAAGTTTCAGTATGTCTTGTATATTAATGAATGTAGGTTTAAGTATGTCTTGTTTATTTTTGTATGTAAGTTTCAGTATGACTTGTATATTTATGTATTTAAATTTTAGTATGACTTGCATATTTACGTATAACTTTTAGAAGTCATACTTGTGTATGACTTCTATATTTCGGTATGTACGTTTTAGTATAACTTGTATATTTATGTATGTAAATTTTAGTATGACTTCTATATTTCGGTATGCAAGCTTAAATATGACTTGTATATTTTTGTATTTATGCTTTAGTATGATCTATAAATTTATGTATGTATGTTTTAGTATGACTTGTATATTTTTGTATGTAAGTTTTATTATGACGTGCAAATATATCGCTTGACTTGTAAGTTCCTGTATGAACACTTGAGTTGTAATTTACTTAACCATTTTCATAATAGTACTCTTTCTTCTAATAATAATCGCAATATGATGTTCACCTTATTGTAAAATCATTGATTCGCATTATTAAAGTCTTACATTTATTTTATATAGATATCCCTGGAGTATGAAAACAAATGAATTCTTCTTGGTGGGAAGTAGCATGTCAGTAACAAAAGAAACAACAGTCAGTAACAGAGAAAAAAAGAAAAGTGTGAAGTCTTTTCTAGGCATTTGGAAATTTTTTATGGAAATAAATAGGTTCTGCAAAATGTAGAACCATGTTTAATTTGATTTAATCCATTAAGCACACCATATCGAGATTCAAGACCCACTTTTATAAAAAATTAATTTAAAATTTTAACTTTACTGGTATGTTCTTATATATCTCTATCTATCTCTACTTTACTTTAGGATTAGAATGCTAGACTGTTAGTATAGATATTTATTAAAAATTATGGCGATGACTGCTAATAATATCCATTATATATATTATTATAATTTTTAGAATAGAATAGAAGAAATAGATGTCAAAAAGCGAGTCATTGAATCATCATTCAAACTGGCATTATCATATTATACTAAATAATTAATCTAATATCTTAATTATGATAAAACTATTTTTACTCTCACTGTATTTAGATATCATCGAATATTAAATATTATTGTTGAGGGTTTAATAAAGAGGACCTTGTTGTTGTTGTATATTATATTTTTTGGTAAAGGAAACTCAACTAAAATAAAAAACAAAATGTATTCATTTTTATTAAACAAAAAAAAAAACAGTATTTTTCAGAATGACTGAGATTCAAAGGTCCAATGATTTTAATGGTTTTCATTTTTTTTTTTTTTTACATTAGATAAAATAGATAAAATTATTGCATAGATTCTGTTATTTTTTTTTTTAGAAAAGACTAAATGAGAGAATAAAAATGAATTGGAATGGTTACCATAAGGACATCATAACTGACATTTTATTTTGTTCAAATTATTATGTAGATAAAGGAAGTGTTTTTAGTTTTAATAAAAAAAAAAAAAACAATAACACCCGCTCTCTCTCTGATGGTACGAAATGTGACGATAATAGAAAAGAAAAAAAAGTAGTTGTAAGTGACAATAATGGTGATAATAAAACTAACAGTGAATAACAAAAATAAATTGAATATAGATAATAATGGAATTTAATGAAGAAGAGATTTAATGGAGTTGGGTTGATGAGGGGTGAAAGAGAGGTAGTGATAAATAAAATAAAAAAATGCAATTTCACTTCTTTTTTTTTGTGAATTGTAGAGGGTTGACGTTAAATATTCTTTGATAAATTATTTATCAATAATGGTGTCCAAGAAGCAGTGGTTGAAACAAATGAAAAAAAAATTGATGATAAGCAAAGAGAGTTTGAATTCTACTATTTTTGTTTTTTGCTAGTAACCGAAGTCACCGATTTGTATACATCAGAACTAAAATCAAACGAAAAATTGTTTTCTGATATTTGATTGGTAACAAAAAAAAATATTATAATGAAGCTTACTGAATCGTTAATATTATTTTTTAAGTTTTGCTGTACAGTTGAGAATTGAAAGCATTTTAAAAATAATTATTTTTAAAATTAAATTGTTATTATGACAGCATTCTTGACTTGCCTTATTAAAGATATCAGGAATAGTAAAACAACAAATTAGATATATAGAAATTGAGATTTAAGGAATGATTATACATTCGATAAGGGCATGTTTAAGCTACAAGAAACAATGACTTTTATGGTGAAAATTATTTTTGTTATTTTTTTTTTTCTTTTCTTTATTTCAACCTTATAAACTAATGAATAATTCAATGTAACTTATAAGTAAAAATTAAAAATAAATGTATTACTTAGCTATTTAAACTTATTATACTTAAGAACTAATTTTATTTAGGTAATTACGTAAAGACAAAATTTAACAAAAATAAAAGTATTAATGAAATCATAATTTGTACAATTCAGATTGCAAAATAAAAATAAATAGCATTAGTGATATTGTATTTAAAATTTAAAATTTGTATTTTATAAGAAAAATTGCCTGAAATTACTTAAATTATTTTTTTTTAAGCCCTAGCCGAAGCTGTATGATATTTTTTTTAAAGTGAATGATGTTGCATTGATAGGACGAGTATAAATCAAAATTTTGATGCAAATATGATTACTCGGCCCCCAAATACATAATACTAATTGTTATTAAATCACTTATACGCTTTGGGATCCACATTAAGCGATTTTCCAATGTGATGAAATACTTCTATACTGCGCAGTAATTGATATTTCCATTTAAAACCCAAAACTGTTGATTATTCTTTTTTAGTTGTGTAGAAAAAAGATTGTCGATCGATTACCTATTCAATTTAAGATGAAAAACCAATCGGATGGGACTTTTTGGTTGGGTCTGAAAGAATTATTTATTTTTAAAAAAATCTTTTTTGATTATTATTGTGTAATCGCAACAACACTTTATATATGAAAGTTACGATTTCAAAACACCAAAAAATTTCTCTTTCATTAATTCGTCGGCTGAGAACTGAAAGGGTCCATAAGCCATTTTCAGTTTTTTTGACTTAGGAATAGATTTTTAGGTTTTGCGATCTGCGCTTTCTTTTGGCCCAAGTCGTTTAGGACATATTTATAATATTTTGTTAATTATAAAATGATCCATACGTCAGTTTTTTGAATATGGGTTGTTTTTGTATGAAGTTTGACGTCAAGATTGTTTCTGAAATGCCCCAACAAATGATCAAAACTATCTAAAAGCATTATTAAAAATAAAATAATTGTGATTGAAATCGTAAGATTTTATTATGGGGAGAATTACCATTGATGTCAAAAATGTATGGTTATTCTCGCCATAATAGAACCGTAGTTCTTTAATAGTTATAAACTAAGGTATACCTAGGTAAGGTATATAATAAATAATTTTAAGTTCTTTATATTTTTAGTATTTGAATTATTGTTTTTGTTTTAGATTATAATATTGTTATAAGAGAATGTGATTTCAATGAAGTAAACTGATTTTTAATTTTGAAATTTTTTAATACCATAAATATTTTTAATATGTAGTGCACCAGACATTTATTTAACCACATATAGACCCACGTGCATGGACTAAAATCAACTTGTTCAAAAAAGTGGATATGTGTCGTTTGGGAATCGATTTCGAAAAACAAAAGTGCCTATAACTTATAAACTAAAAGGCGTAAGCACTTGAAATTTTGTAATTAAAATAACAAAATAAGGACTTATTGTGAAAGTTAAACAAAATCGTATCGTTTTTTTAAGTAACTTTAAATTTCAAATCGCATTTACTCGAAACCGAGCTAATGGCCTTAGGAGCCTTTCAGAACTCAGCCGACGAATTTTCTTTTAATAAATTTGTTAATAATAAAAATCAGTTTGAAATAGACTACTTAACAACTATAGGCTTCAATTAGACTTTAAAATATTCATTAATAGATATTCAAAGCTTCTAAGCGTCATTTTCATGCTACTAAAAAAATCCAAATTTAAATTAAGTACTTCAACTTAAAACAAAATGAAGTTGAATTTTTAAATTTACGGCAGACAAAAACTAAGGCTCTCACTGTGAAGTGTCAGTTTTCAATAAATATCAGCAGATATTCAAAAAGGGTATTAGGATTATCAGTGCTGTCAGCAAACTACTGATAAATTGTGAATATCTACAGACAAAAATTGGTATTGTGAATGTCAGTAACGGTATTGGTATTGTGAATGCCAGTTTTTGTGACATTTTAAAACAATTTTTTCAGTTGTAAATTTTAGCGTGACAAATTGTTATTGACAAGAGACAATCTTGTTAAAGAAAAAAAATATTTTACTTAAATTGTTTTAAATTTAAATTTTTGTTTGTTTTCATTAAAATTGTAAGTATTTTTTATTTTTTGTGCTTTAAATGTATTAAAAATATATACTGTAATTTTTAATTAAAAATAAATTTTTAATATGTAAATAATTTTTAGTAATGACAAAAACTTACAGCAATAAAATTCAATTAAACCGATTAGTTGGATTATTGCAGACTAGCCAAATTATTATACGAAAAAAAATCGGTTGACTACATTATTTGTATTTTACTAATAAAACAGTTTAAATTGAATAATTATTTCTTTTCTAAAGAAATTTTAAAACTATGTACAAATTTAAAGTTTTAACTGTAAAATAAAAATCAATTTTATCAGTATTCACCACAATTTTCAATTTTCTCTACATTCACCATAAAACAAAATATTGCCAGCATACAATACCAAATAATATTGCCCTTTACAATATCAAATAAAATCTCAACTGACAAAATTTCTAAGTTTTCAGACGACTGAAAACTGAATATCACAATAATGGTCTTTATTATTGCCCAAAAATTTAAAAACTAAACCAAAAAAAAATTTATTTTAAAAATTTATATTTAATTCGCGTGCCATAGGTTAATCCTTAAGTCCTTAGTAACCAAAATAATTATTCCCCAATTTTCTTAATGGCGACTCCATAAATCAATCAATTTTCATTCAGATTAATTTTGTTTATTTTTTTTTTGTTTTATTTTTTTTTTTTTGTATCTTTTCTATTAAAATTAGTCTGCGATTCTATAATAATAGAAGACAAAATCACATTTAATTTTCAAAGTCGATTTTATTTTTTCTTTTGGGAATCCATTTATAATTAAATTGATCAACTCTTTTTTTTTTGTTTTTTTTTATATTAACACACTCTACAAATAAAAATAATATCTAAAAATAATTTATAAAGTTTTTTCTATTGTATATTATAATCAATGTATTCCAAATTTCTAAACTTATTATAAAAAACCCTTATTAAACCGAATTTATAAGCTTCTTTTAAATCCCCATTCAAATTTATTGGATATAAAATTCACTTTAACATTTTTTGAATCCATTCTTTTAAAGAAAAACATTTTCTTTTTTTTAAAGAAAATCTCTTTAAAAAAAACTAAATCAAATTGTCAGGCATAAATCAAATTTTGAATAAAAATGAAAACCACATTTTTTGTTTTTCATTTAATCCGAAACGAAATACATAATGACGGGTGGGTTGAAATAAGTGGATTTTAGTGAATTCTGCATTGTTGCTGGAGATCATTTTGGTTTGTTTAGTTTTTTAAAGTCGTATTGTGAAAATTTATTGTTATTCAAAAATGCAAAGAATTAATTTTGTAAAATGAAATGTCAGAATATTTTGGATTATAGTGAATCAATTTAAATGAATGGAACCAACAGAAATTAAAAATTTTAGTACCATTCAAAAAGAGAGTTTTAGTAAGTTCTGTTATGGTTAATTCACATATAAAATCCTCTAAATTGAATAAAATTTTAAAACTATAAAAATTAATATTATTAATATTTTTTAATAACTTCTTAAAATAAGCATAAAGAAAACAATAAAAAATTGAAGTGGCAATAAATAAAAAATATATTCCTAAAAAGACTGAAATGACAAATTTTTTATATTAAATTGAGTGAAAATCGCAGCTATTTAGAGAAATTATTATCAATCATTTTAATTTCGTTTTTTTAATATCTTAATAAAAAATATATTAGAAAATAAAAATTTATTAAATCATAAATATTAATTTTTTAAATTTTTATTTCTTTTATTTTTTGTCAAATAATAATTTATAGGAAAATAAATTTTTAAAATCTATTTAGGTACTATTTTTGAGGTGTTTTTCTGTTTAAATTCCCTTGATACAAATTTCAGTTTTAATAATATGAAAAAAAAAAAATAAATTTAATTTTTTATTAGTTGGTAAAAAAACACATGTGATTTTGTTAAATTTTATTATTTTATTTTATAAATAAAATTTAATTTTTCAATATAAATAAATTTAATATTTTTTATGGGTTATTTCCTATTATTCCTGTGATTAATCAGTACTGTTGCAGTACAAACCCAAAAAGCATCGAATCGTATTGGATAAGTCTCAGTACATACAGATAACTAATTGTGAGATTTGTAATGATATTTAAGGGATACGGAGGAAAATATTGGGTATATTATTGGTGATTGCCCCGGATTTGGCAAAAGCTACGAATATGTTAAAGTATTTGAAAGAGTACAAAAATGTTTGATAACCTAGCGATAATCTATAGAAATTTTATATGGTATAATATCCCAGATATATTATGTATATATATCCAAAACATAAAAAGGTTAAATTCTATTTGGTCGGATGGTTATAAGCTTACATTAATAATTCTGTTCTAGTGTTGTGACAGTGATGAATGTTTGGGATTAGATTTCTTGCAATTTTGCTCCTTTTTCTTTGAACAAAATTTGTTTTACGTGGCTATTAAAATTTTCCCTATAATTTGTCACATTTTTGCATTGTTATTATTGCTTCTATTTCCCTGGTTTTATTTAACACTTATATTATACAATACACCAGATGAACGATGTGGTGAGCAAAAAGGCAAGAATAATTGAATAGTAAATTATTTACACCACAAAAATATTAAAATTTTTGTAAGTTCTTGGTACTGAATACTTAAAACATTTAAAACAGTTACACCAAATAAATGACGGTTATTTCCAAGTTGAGCGCCATCTATACTCTAAAAGAAATTTTATTCACGGACAATTATTTTTAAAAAGGCTTCATAAAAATTCTGGCAATTTAAATAGAAGGTCAAACTTATAGAAAAAAGTACAAAATTGCAAACAAAACAGAAAAACAAAAATCAGATCAGATAATACTCTTCAAAAGTGATATAATAAATGTTAGTTCATTTGCCTCTGCTATTATTAAAAAAATATATTATACACAGTAAAACACGGTTATAGTTATTCGTTAAATTTTAGTAATATTTCCGACTATAACCGCTTTGTGACTATAGGCGTAGTCAAAAAAATATTGCATCTTTATAATCAAATCAAATTCAATAAAATATCTTTCGTATAACAATTTTAAACTTTATTTATTTATTTATTTATTAAACAGCGGACCTACAGATAAATCTGCAGGCCAACTACAGACCCTTTTCCCTTACGGGATGTGGGCCTTTAAAATATAAAAGTAAACTTACAAAATAAAATATATCAATACATCAAATGGTATAAAAGAAAAAATTCACAAATCAACAAATTAACAAAATAGAAATTAAAAATTGAAATAAAAAAACAAAATTTTTCAATTCAGAAATTTAAATCTAAAATTTAAAATTTTAGCAAATTAACAAATTATCAATTTAGCAAAATCCAAACAAAGATAATTGTAAACTTATAAAAAATAAAGTATAGGTATTTAAGTGTAGAGTCTTAAATAATGAAATATGTAAAGTAATGTAAAAAGGAAGTATAAATATACACCTACCATTCACTAGAATAAAAAAATAATAATTTTAGCAAATGGCAGGTAACCAAAGTGTAAATTTATAAAAAATAAACTATATTTAAGAGTAATGTCTTAAATAAAAGAAGTGTAAATATACTTACTATTCGCTAGAATAAAAAGTGATTTTAGCAAATAGTAGATAAACAAAATTATAAGAAAAGGTTGATAGGACTTATTCCTACCAAGTAACATTAGTAATATTCTTATGATAGTAGTAGGTATAATAATGAAAATGGTATTGATAATTAACTATATATTCATAAATAGTAATTATTCTGTTATGTAATCACAAAATATACATATTTGTAATAAGGAACAGAAGAAGACAATATATAAATCAGTTTTCATAATAATTCACTTTTGACTTACTTTTTTGTTTTATTGAAAACATTGGCGTTATATTTTAATATATGGCATCGATTGTATGAACTTATGAAGTTAATTACTTTCTTTCAAACAAATTATTGACTATTGCTATAACAGAATTGTAACTACAAACGTTTTTGACTATAAACGAATTAAAATACATAAATCTACTACGTTCAGAGTAATAGGATTTTATTGTGTTAAGTTATATTATACTTCACTTATCACAAATTTAGTATGGCCGATTTTATTTATACTAAGCCACTACATATTTGATATCTTCCTATGCATTTTTCAACACTCACAGATCCGATAGTTATTACAACAGGCTCATTATAGATGTTTTGTGTGCTCATTAAGCAAATCCGATGCTTCATATTCATTACGGTTCCAAGGTTTTTGGTATTAAATTGTAAAAAATTAATAAAAGTAAAAATATCGGGTAATAAAAGCTATAGTTATAACAGAAAGATCTAACAAAATTTTATTATTATCCATATATTAAGAAAATTAATTTAGGTGTTTGGCAACAAGACCAAGAGTGCCTACTACAAAAGACCCTCTTATCAAATTATATTGGCACCATTTTTATTTTATTTCTAAATTAAAAAACTTAAGTTTTTCACTTCTTGGATTTATTGCAATTTCACATTTCGATTTATTGTTATTTATTATGTTATTCGATATTTTGTATATTTAAAAAAAAAATAATAAGTTTTTAATTGTTTAGATTTATTGCATTTTCACATTTCGATTTTCTGCTATAATTCAATATGCGAAAATCTTGTTCGAAAGTTTTACAAAATAAAAAAAAACATCAAAAATTAAATTAAAACTTTTTTTAACAATTCTCAAATTTCTGTGTGCATTATAAATTTCTGTCACCATATTTTTTTAAATTTCATGTTCTCTTTTAATTCAAAAAAATAAAAAATTAGAGTAATAAAAAAAAAACAAAAGGATTAAAAGAGAATATTAATCTCACTCATTTCCTCTAGCTTTATCACTACCGAAAAAACAAAAAAAAAAAACATATTTTGTGATGAAAAAAGTGATGAAAAAAGAAAAAAATTATACATACACCAAATTGTTAACAAAATTAAACTATAATAGATACCGTTATAATTTTGTTAAAAATGAAAAGTAAAGAGAGAAAGAAAAAATGTTTATTGTTATTTTCATTCATTCTTTTCTCTTTCAAAAGATTTACAACTTGTGCACTATCAATGAAATTTGATTAAAGTGACATTTTATGACATTTTCAGTGGCTCATGCTGTTTTTTTTTTTTTTTTTTTTTTTTTATTGCACTCTATTCTTATTCATTTTTATTACACTGTCTTTTGCTCTGTATAGAGTGCATTATAATATCTATCGATAAATATGTTATGAAAGTGTGCGATGTGATTAAACTTTTATTGTATTTTCTCTTTCTAAAAAAATGCTACAAAAATAATGATGCTGAGAATAATGGAAGCAAAATATTTTGTTTTTTTAATTATAGCGGTTTTTTTAAGTGTAGTAAACTTTAATAATTATTGTTATTGTTTTTCTCTCAATTTTTGCTATTTTTATTTTTACTTTTTTGCTTGTTATTTATACTTTTTTAGTGACTTAACAATATGGCTTGTTTTCTGTTTGAGGTTTTTTGTTTTTGTTGTTTTTACAAAATGGTTTTTCACATTTTCACTATGATTAATATTATAACATAATGATGGTGTGTATTTCATGAAAGTAATTAAAAATTACAAAGGAGCAGATCATAGGGCTTTTATAATTAAAAATAAACGAAATGAAGATAAAAACATAAAAATATAAAAACGGAAAGGCCAAGAGTAGAGAAGACATTGAAAAATTTATTGAAGGTAATAAAAATGAAATTTCTTGTTTTCTTTATTGTTCTGATTTTTATATACTGTGCAACACATTAGTTTAAAAAAATAAAAACAAACACAATAAATTAAATGAGGGGGAATTATCTATATGCTTAATTTGGATATGGCTAATCGGTTAATAACAAAAGCAAAAACAAAAAAATAAAAGGAAAATTAATATCATAAAATGTCAGAAAAGTTGAATTTTAGTCGAAAAACAATATTAAACTAGAGGGTGGGTGATGGCGAAGGTGATGATAGTTTTATAATTAAGAACAAATCTGAAAGTAATAAATTTAGAAAAAACAAAAAATAGAAACTAAATTCTATAATGTTTTATGGTCAGAGATTTTCGGCATTTATTTTAATATTTATGGAGAGAAAAAAACTTGTTGTGTCATCTTCTCAATAATATTTGATGAGGAATTTCCAAATTGAAGATACTCTAGCTAGTTAATTAAATGTGCAGCAACTGCACTCTAAGCAAATTTTTATTGTATATTGGAAACATGTTTTTTAAAGCTATAGAAATAGTATACTGTCTCCATTCTGTACAGTGAATAAACAGAGTCAAATCGGCACAACAACTTTTCATTGAATAAAATGTGTAAAATACTGGCATTATTTATACATTTTATATATGGTGAATAAAACAGAGTAAATTAGAGATATATAGTAAAAACAGATAAAATATAATGCAAGCTGACTATATGCTAAACTACTTTAGTCTAGACTTAAGAATATTTTAAAACGTTAGAAATGGTAACAGAATAAACCGTATCGCAATAGTCATTGCTGTGATGGTTATAATAAAAAATAATAATCCAAATTCGTACTCAGGGAATTTGTTAAAACCCCATTTTGTATACGTATTGACCATGACTATTTCTGAGTCTATTTTAGCTTACCAAAGTGCTATTTTGAATTATATCATACGGAATAGTGAATCTTGCAATGGGTGGATGTTTTATATTATATCGATGTCTTCACCCTCCAATCACTTGATTTTCATTAGAATGGTAGATTTCTGTATTTCAAATAAATTTAACACTCTTGTATGTCAGACTGAATTGCCAAATTGAAATTAATTGTAATTCTTTCTAATTTTTAATTCTAACGAATTGTTGTTAGAGATTGGACGTAGTTACACAGAATTAATCGGAGAAGATTTTATAGTGCCGTTATATTGTTTGTGTATTAATCTAGTATGTTTACTATTTAGTTCAGTTACTGCACTGTGTTAGACAATAGAGCAAAGAAGAAACGACATGTACAAAAATTTGTATGTTTCGGCGGCACAGGTTGATTCACATTATTTTTTTTTAAGTGCAGATGCTGTTTTTGCAATGTTGTCTATATGTAAGCAGTATAATGCTTGTATTTTGGATTATTATTTTATTTTTATTTTATTTTATTTTATTAAATAAAAAATTTTAACATTAAGATGATGTTAGAAAACTTTAGGTATCTAGGAGTCTGTTACTGATATTTCTGTATTGCTTTTTAATTCTGTATTGAAACAAAAAGATTTTTTGTTCTGTTATTTAGTTTGCTCTAATCTCTAACTTTCGTTATTTTTCGTGATAAGTTAAAAATTTAAATTTAGCTTAACTTTTCAATTACATTTTAAAACTATTTGAATTTAATTTAAATTTGTTATGACAATTTCAGTATTCAAATTCTATTCCATTTATTTATTAAGGGAAGAGAGATAGGGATTTCTATTATTTTGTACTTCAATTTTAATTTTTTCTGAGACTTCGCCACTTGGGAACAGTATTTGGAAGCTATCCAGCATACCATTGAAGAATGGGTGTGTTAACAAAATTAGGTATTGTTAAGGACTCAGAGGAGTAATTAAATCTAACAAACATGGGTAATCACAATATGCAGCTCACTTGCGGCTGCGGTAATATTATAATATATAATCTCGAAATTACATAATCTAATCAAATCTAAGGTTTATTTTTCAAGTTTCATTGTAGTCTAAATAATAATTTTAATTTTTTTAACGATAGAATTGTGGTGTTGAAGATATTGTAACCAAACAAAAACATTCACCATAACAAAACCGATTATTAGATTATTAGAGTTTTTGACTAAGTTACTAAAACATGTTTTGGAAGCTTATTATAGATTAATACTATTAAATTTTTGTAGATTCATATTTCCACAAACTAGCTTATCTTCTGAAAGAGGTACTAATCAAATTAATTAGTTAATATAGTGAACATCATCAGGTACCCTCTCAGGGTTCTTAGAGTGTCAGATATGATTACGTAGCCAAAATTAGAGTTACCTACATACCCAAGAGAATAGTCTATTTGTGAACGTTTGACAATATTGAGTCAAAACCTATTTCCAATAATTTTTTTTTACAGAAACGATAGTTTGAAATACTGTTAACTAAAAAACTACCTAAACACTATAATATTATAATAATAATTTATTTCAGCATTTTTCCGAAAAATAAAAAAAAAATAAAAAAAAAAACATTAAAAGAAGTTCAAACCTTCTTCAAATTACAAAATTTTTGTCTTGGAGCAAATTTAAAAAAATAAAAAAAAAAAAATTATATTACATATTTTTTTTTGTTTATGAATCTCCATACTGAATGTGATACCAAAAATAGGTTGAACAGAAAAAAAAATCGCCTACAGAGATAGATCCTTTTCATTTTTGTTTTCCTTCTTTTTAATATCTACATATTATCCTTTGTCACAATCATAATTTATATCCTTTTTTTTTTTTTGGAAAAACAAGTTGTTTATTTTGTTTAGTGTTAGTTTTCATTCAACTTCATAGAATAATCATTTAATATTACGTATGTTGAAAAAGTGTCACTTTTAATAATCTTATTTTACTTATATTTTTGTAATACTATTATTATTGCCTCACTTAATTTTATAAAAATAAAAATAAAAAAGAAGAAAAGAGAAAGACAAAATACTAACAATATAAAATATCCTTTTTAAAAATAAAAGTGAAAATTATTACAAATGATGTCCTTTTTGGAAAAAAAAAATAATTTTATTTTTTTCTATTTGTTTTGTTATATTGCTGACTATTAGTTTTTTATTTTAGTTTTTTACATTCAGATTTTATAAATACAGTCGATGTCAAATGAATATTGACAACTGTTTCAATTTTCTTTTGGTCCCAATTTGAGAGAATTAAGTTTAAATGAATTACAATTGAAAAAAACATAATAGGTTCAATAGAGGCAATATGTTTATCTATTAAAAAGGGAACGTGGCGAATTCATTATTAAAATTATTTTAATTTTCCATTAGAAATTTTAATTTAACTAAGTCATTTTAACATACAAAAAATTTAATTCATCAAATTGCTGCAACAACACCGCCCAAAAATTTATAATTTAAATTTAAGTTTTATTGTTTTAAATAAACTATTGGTTGTTGTTTAAGATAAATCAATAAAACATAGTGTCTACGATAAATTGAAATGATGGAAACTGCACAAAAAAGTTAATTCTAAGAAATGTAATCAAATATTAAGTTAATTATGCTAAGTCAGGTGCAAAAATCTTTTTTTTTTGGTAAAAAGATGGAAATAATTAAATAAATTGAAAAATAGTTTTTTACAAAAGCAAATTGAGTTAAACCACAACAATTTTGTTATTGAAAATTTATTTTTTTTTTCCGCACCACCTAGGAGTTAAAGAAAAAGGTTCGTTTTTATTTGTGGTTTCGCAATAGACCTACTCAACACTCTGACGTAAAACAGCGTTGACAAAGACAGCATTTTTCCATTTTTTCTCTAATGATTAGATGTCAAAACCTCTTTACATACAAAATTTTTGTACACAAAATGTCGAACTAATTTGCTTTCCTTCCCTTCCTCAGTAAATTTTATTTGAATATCACCAGACCACCGTACTCTAGAAATTGCAACATACAGTTTCCAATGGCTAAATACTGTTTTAAGGAAATAAACTTCTTCTTTTTCTAATGTTTGACCTTTCGACTTATTTATGGTCATAGAAAATGCCAATTTATCAGGGAGCAGTCAACGTCTAAGAATAAATGGCAGTTCTGTGGTCGTTGTATATAAATCTATTCAGTTTCACCTATAGCTTATGCCAAGGAATTCCGGGATTATTAAATTTAATTTTAGAGCTTTTACAGCTAATCGAGTCCCATTGCAGAGGCACACATTTGGTATTTAGGTTTCTCAGTAGTATTATTATACTACCAACTTTCAAATTAAGTTTGTGCGGAGGCATTTCATTTGGACAGCAGTCGTTTAAAAATTCTACAGGAATTCACTGCATCATTTTCACTGCAATCATCAGTGGAACAGGTACTAAGATAAGTTATTATATCTACCTACAAAATGTTTAAAATTTGTTCGTTAATTGTATAAACATCAGAAGTTTTTGTGCAAAGTATTGTCTTTTTTGAATAGTTAGCAAAATTATCAACATTTAGACTATCTCCAAAAATTTCTTGTACGATATAATTATTGCAAATCATATTCGAAGGATTAAATTTGGCAAACGTTGTTGATTCATTAGATCACCTAGCAACGGTTGCTACGGCACGTTGCCAGCAGGATTGTTACGTTTTATTATATAAGATAATGAAAATAAGAAATTATACGTCTTTTACAATAATCATTTTCTAAATAACATTTGGATAGGGTCTTGTATACATAGCAAATCAAAAAAAAAAATGTGTAAATAAAATTCGTAGCGAACTTTTATTTTAAGTGTTCTTATTCATGTGTCACAAATTGTAGTACATTGTTAGTTTTTACAGTTTTTAAATTACAATTTAAAAGACACAAATTTAGGCAATTACAATTTAAATAAATAAATAGGATATTATATTATATATTAATGTTTTAGGTACTATTACGCAAATGTATGCTGTAACCGGGGGGGTAAAAAAAAAACTTATTTTGGAAAAATTAGGATTTAAAAGAAAAATTTGGACAAACTCAAAATAATATTACAAAAAAATATAATAAGAAATTAAAGTTGTTCCATAAAATATCTACAAAAAGAAAAAAGGAAACTCTATTTTATAGGTAGGATAAAATAATATAAAAGTTATTAAGGACATTAAAAATTAATAAATTTAATTTGATTTGAAAAAAATTCAGTAAAAAAAAATTACGCGATTTACTTTAGAAAAAATATTTAGTAGCTACTATGTGAAATTGTTATCACAGTTCATTCTCCACTTAACATACATGTGTTCAGTGTTCAAGATAGAGAAGAAGAAGAATTCACCTCGCAAAAGAAAATATAAAAAAAAATTTTAAAAAAATTATTCCTATAAGTGTAGCTATAAACAGATCTGGTGGTATTTCTAATTATGCAGGCAAACTTGTGTATAATGAGCATATCTAGTCAAGAATTAGGTATAATATATACAGTTGGAGTCACTGTTCAAATTTTCATGTAAAACAGATTGGAACAGTAATGAATAAAGCGCTAAAAAGTTTATTTAAACTAAACCCCAGAACTAGTACTACGGAGTTATACAAATCAATTAATGCACTAGATAATATTACAAATCAACTAATTTGCCTTGAGAAATGCAAATACATATATACAATATTCTAAATAATAAGTTTAAATCAAAATTAATTCTTAAAAATAGGGAAAATATCCATAACTAATGCAATTTTAAAAAAAGTTAATAAAAAAAAAAAAAATTTATTTTAAAATTATAATATTTTGGAAATGTTTGTAATATGTATGTTATAAATTAATGTTAATATTTAAGTTAATATTAAATTTTCTTCCTTTTTTAGTTTTTTTTTTTTTATAAATTATAGTTTACAATTTAAAAATTATAGTTTATAATTTCTTATACATAAATTTATAATTATATTGTAAAGTTATCTGAAATTTGAAATATAAAAAAAAAAAAATAAAAAAAAAATATCGATATTTGCAGAATAAATATAAATGATTAGTATAAATTATAAAAAAATATATAAATATATCGCTAAAAACAAATCTGACCATCAAAAACAATCAACAATTTTTGTTTATCCATATTTGAATCACTTCAATTATTTGAATCAAAAAGTTTTGTGTTTAGAACCGCTGCTGCAAAACAACTAATGAAACAATTCGCAATATGAATAGATTCTATGGTATCGTAGAATTTCATATTTCATAAGTTGACCGTTTTTGTATACTTATATTTTGAAATTTTCCCTTACCGCCTCAAAAGAACAAAAACCATTTGCTTCAACCTCTGAATTGGTATTAACTACATTTTTGTTTGTAAAGACTAATAATTATTATATAAATATATTATGTTTATCATAATTCAACACACCAAGCATTATTGTTCTCATAACTATATTAATTTACTTATCATCTCTTTTAATTTGAAGTAATGAATATGAAGTTTTCTCTTTTTACAACTTTGTTACAACCAAACTGTAACAGATGTCAACTTCACAATATTCTAATTTAATTTTTCTAATTTTGCTCTAAAAAAAAAATACCATTCTTTAACTATACAGACATTTTTAACTCCATCTCTTTATTTTCTATTTTAATAATATTTTTTGTTTTTTTTTTTTCTTTTAATTTATGTTCAAGGCACCAATTTAATATCAACTTTGACTCATTTATTTAGGAAAAAAACTAAACAAACAAAAAAAAAAATTTATGAAAGCTTTAAATAAATTCTCAAGATTTTTCTTCGTTAAAATTTCTGAGACGTACCTATATATTATATTTTTTGGAATATATATATATATATATACAACTATATATATAATAATAATTTTTAATATTATACCTTATTAACGTTCTTAGAGTTCCTGTATTCTTAATTTGAAAAGGGGGAATATTTTTGTTACAAAGTTAAATATTTTTGTTTTTTTTTTTTTTTGAGACAAGTTCTTAGTTAAAACCCCCATCTTCATTCTTCTTTTTTCCGATACTTACTTCCATATATTCAGTTTCATATTAAAAGAAAACTTTTCCAATTACTTAGTGTTAACAAGAATTTACTTAAATATACCTACGCATATAATATAATAAATATTTTGTATATGTAGGCAGTGCTGTGCAAAAGACTATTACACTTACTTAAAATATCCTTTGGAAGTTTTAATAATAATAAAATGGGGCTGGGAGAAATAAAACCTGTGGCAATTAGGTCTAATAGGATTAATTTCACAATTATTGAGTTAAACTTAATTCGCGAAAGTATAGTGTAAGTCTTATATCTCATTCCAAGAACAATTAATTTTTGGTAACCCTTTTGGTTATCCCTAAGAAACTAAAATGGAAATATGCTATTATGAAAACGACGTATCCTAAATAGATATAGCTTTCCAGATTTAAGTTGGGAGACATTATTAAAAATTCTAAAGAAAAGCTATTGTATGTAATTGTGTATTCAAAGTATCTATGTAAAAGAAAACAATAGGACTAAGATAGAATAGGATCGACTGTAAACAAGTTCCACAGGTTTCAAACAATTTTTAGAATATAAAAATCAGCTCAAAATTGTATTTGTGATCAGGGTCTTGCTGCCCTCTTCTTCGAGCAACTATTTGCTCATACTTCCCTTTCACACCTCCATTCACAATTCCTTTGAATGTATGGGATCTGCTGTCTATGCTACCGTGCACGCGCAGATAAATATTATTATTGGAATAATAAAAAATACAATTACGCTTTAACTCCATAATTTTAAAAATAATAGAATTTTAAATAAGGGCTTCTCATTGAAAATCTTATTTTTCTAGGCTTTATTTCACCTCGCCTAAGATAGTCGGTAAGAAGAAATATACGATTATTAGACTCTCTTTTAAACTAACTTAAACGTAAACTTAACACAACTAACATGGTCGCATCCCTATGCTAATCACAGAGAAAACTTATTGATGAACAATGTTATCTATAAATATTTCGCAAATAAGTTACGCAAGTAAACCAGCATACTGGACAATCGATAAACAAAAATGGTCATACTCCGCTCACTGCAGAAAACTTAAAAGCTTTTCTATGTTTCCATAGGAAATAAATGCTCGCAGGAACAAAAACTGGCTTTTGCCCAATAAAGAGCATTTACATAGAATCGAATTTACTGATAACAACTTATACAGAATATCTAAATTAGAAGAATAATCTATTTTACATCTACGTTATGAATACGAAGTCCTCTTTCGTGAGATATTTGGTCGGGGCCAGGATTACCCAAAAAATACGAGCAAAAAATATATAACAGAGTCTATATAACTGAAGAGCACTTTGAGTTTATTAAATCAGGCATCGTTAGGGACTCAGATGTTTAATTTGTAATTGTAAGCGTAATAACAATATAATCAGTTTTCTGATAATGGTGTAATCAAAGACATCGATTAAGATATTTAATAAAATTAGTAAAACATACCTATTTAATCTTTGTTTTTATTACTAATAATAACCCCATATTTGTGGTGATTTAAGACCAGACTTATACCGCTTAAATAACTCTATTGTATTGTTCTAAATATTTCGGTAATTTTTCTCACATACGCTGTATAGTTATAACGATAAATGAACTGGAAAATGGAATACGTTAAAAAAAATTTTTTTAACTTTACTGCCGTGGTAGATATTTAATTTTTATATGAAGAGTTAAATATGAATGGCTAAGAAAACATATTCTGTTACAAATTTTAAATTGTTATGTTAAGGATTCCATAAAAAAATCTCTGATGGTATATGAATATTAAATCAGATAGTAGAAAAAAAATTGAGTACAGGACCCCCGCTTATGTGTGTTTCGTTAATATTACAAAAAATATCGATAAAATAAGACTGTTTAAATTATAATATAATGAATTAAGTTATCCAGAAAACAGAAAAGGTTAATATAGGCTACATCAAGTATAAAACTCATATTTGAGGACACCATTTTATTACCAGAATTACGTTTTGATTTATGACCTTGACATGTTATATAAAATGTTGGATCAATGACAAAAACAAATTATTTATCATGGTTATAAACCATGAACTAATGATAATTACTGCTCGTAAACAAAAGCTTTAAAATTTTGTAAAATATGATTCTTGACCTATACAGGATAAATATTAAGTTAGGTAAAAGGTATATACTATAAAGAATGAAAATAAATCAAATAAGAAATGGTTGTTATTCAAATTATTTTGTATAGTACTGTGTACAAATAATTTATCTATATAAAATTATTAAAACGGCAAGCCTTATTTTTTTTTTTTTGTTATTTTGTGTTTTTAGCTTTAGGACCCTTAAATCTAAAATCTTTGTTACGTACATATTATTCTTTTAATTTTTTGTTATTATTTTGATGTTAAATTTACAAGCAAAAATACTTCCTGTCACTTAAACAACTTTTTTATTTTCCAAAAAAATGTTATTTCCTTTCTTTTTAATTAAATACCTTCATATCACAAATATAAGTACTCTCCATTTTCGAAATATTTGAAATCACTTCCTTCCTCTTCTCCGCCTTTCCATCCTCATCAAAAAATTCATTTCTTTACTCAATTCATATCTCAATATTTTTCCTTTTATTGTAAAATCAAAATTTCCACCATTTTTTAAATTTTCTTACAAGTGTATTGTATCTAATATACTTGTAGCTATTTTCGAATATTATTTTCTGTTCTTATTGTTTACAAAATTTACAAAATAATAAATGGACATTGAAATTATTGGATTCATGAAATAAATTTACTGGTTAAATGAATGGAGGTCAAGCAACACAGTTAAATTTTCAAATTGTATATAAGATGAGATAAAATGAATAAGTTGAAATGTCAACTTGACATATGTTGGAACATTAATAACGAAATTACATTTTTCTAAGTGAAATTACATCATTTTGTCATGATAATGATAGTAGCACTGCTTGTTATTTTCAAGCAATAGCATAGAGAAAGCAATTTTGATATTTTCCTCTAATTTATATGGAAAACGTAAAATCTACCGCTCTCCAATCGTTTAGCCTATTTCATATTTTCTTTTTACAAACTGCTTCCAAACTCAGAAGAATATTTTTTAAAATAAGAATATTTTCATATATAAATTTTTCGATTAGATGTTACAAATTTTAAAAATTAAATCGATCCTCATAAACACATTACTCGTACAAACAACGTACAAAACATGAATGTAGTTAAAAGTAAATAATAAAAAATAATTTAAAAAAAAAACGCAGTTTAACCGGTTAAAAAAATTTTTATACGTATTCGAAAAACGAAAGTAAAAAGAAAAAATACGATTAAACAAAATTGATTATATTCGTTTAATTTCCGAAGATTTTTAAGGCTTCGGCTTTTATTAACCAACAGTGATAGTTAGTACAAATATTGAAATTTATAAAATTGGAAATTAAATAAATTGGGAGAAAAGAAATATATAATAGAGTAGATAAATAAATAGTTAAAGATATATTGTTAGAGCTAGATTGTCCAAAAGAGTGGATATCTATTCAAAAAATAATAGTTTAGAGTGTTCCCGCGGCATGTTCTTCATATCGTTCATATATTTTTTCTGGTAAGTAGAAATTTGTTCTATCGTGTAGGTTTTCCTAGTAAATTAACTGAAGAGACCTTTATATGTCTGCACATATAAGAATTGATTTTGTCCCAAAACTTGATGATAATACATTCAATTTGATTTATAGTTTAAATTGATAATTAATTAATTAATTACTTACAAAACAAACACAAATTTTATTTTGCATATTTTAATGAGGTTGAGGAATCACAGTGTAACCTCTAGTCCATTTTATGAAGTTTGGTCAACCATCATACTCATATAGCCCTTGATTCTTAAAAATATTGTTATATAAAAATAAAAGAAGAACAATACTTGTAGTGGTAGTGTTATTTTTACTAATACTAAAAAACCAAAACTACGTGAAACTTCTAATGTTATACTCTAATAAAGGTTAAAACAAGCGAATTTTAGAATGTAGAAAGTTAAATTTATATAAAAGTATATACTTACTTTGATCACATCATGCTAGTATCGAAGTATGAATTCCACCAGTTGATTGTTAAAGGGATGATAGTGAGCAAAACGAAGACTTGGGTAGGCAAAAAAATGAATTAAAGAAATCAGAAATTGAGCCGGAGTTCGAGAACTGTTCTATGCAGTATCGAATAGCTCTTATGAAACTGGCCTAAGCCACAAAATTTAAGTAAGCAATCAATTTTTGTAAGCTAGAACTAAATACTAATAAGTGCGGTAAGTACTGAAAAACTAAAAATAAAAAGTTTTTGCTGGAATTCGGTACTCTAAAAATGAAAATTTTATACACATTCTAAAATTGCGTATTATTTCAAATTAGTTTTTCGCAATAAAATGTGGATTAGCCCAGTCTGGTTCTGAAATACCCATATTATATGCTGTGAAATCTATCAATAAAAATACAGAAAAACATTGTAATTGTTACACGAAATTTATTAAATAACTTGATCTATTTCGTTTGGCACTCAGGTCTTCTAATGATGTTGTAACAAACCGAAACCAGACAATATATTTAATAAATTTAGCGAGCTAACCCTAAACTTTTTTTTAACTTCAAATAATATTTAAAATATATAACCCAAATATGTCCAAAATCGTTATTTTGAGTCCCTTCATGTATCGACCAATTTAATTAGTTGTAACACCTCTTAATATAGTAAAATATGAATATGATGCATTTAATAATGATTGAAATGTTTCCAATGTCATCGGATAAGTATTTCCAACCATTATCTGGATATTAAAACATTATATAATTGAAAAAAATTTTAAAATATTTCCAAAAACTTACTTTTAACTCTTTTTGACTTCTCATCATAACTAAAATGATTGCTTTCTTTAATTTTATATTACAATTAAACCATTTTGAATCATAAATTGCATAGGATACTTTTAAGCTCTATAAAATGTAAAACAAAAAAAAAATTATAATAATATAAATACACCAACTTAATTAGAACAAACAAAAATAATAAATTTACCTCATCTAAAAGTTCATTAGCTTGCCAATAATATGTAAATAATACATATAACATTGTAAATATATACATTACAACAGAAATTTTCTGAGCAAATGATTCAATCTAAAAAAAATTTAAATTATCAAATCAAATATAGAAACCATCTCAAACCATAATATTTTCTACAACAAAAATATACTTACAATATTTAAACAAAACAAAAGAGCACACAATATAGCATTGAATAAAAGAAATTCAGCAAATATTATATAAGTAACCATTGAATTGAAACATTCAACAAATCTGACCATCATTAAAATAAAAAAAAAATAAAAATAAATAAAATGGTGACTATTTTAATATGTTTACAATAATATATTTTTTTTTTTTCAAATCTCACAAATAATTATTATCATTTTTATTTACCTTATTATTCTGTTATGATATTTAACACATTTTATAAATTTCTCATATACTTCCAATTCTGTCAAATTACTGTCACATAAATGTTTCAATTGATATTGTAAATCCCTTAATATAACAACACCAAACATTGCAACTGATGCAAATAAATTAACAAATGGCATATACATAATTGTTAATAGTAATGGTGTTGTTAATTCCAATACATATATAATTTCATAATAAGGATATTCCATTATATTAACTTTTGGGAAACCAACACCGAAAGGATGAACTAAAAAAAAAAAAACATTACATTACATTACATTATTTTTTTTTAATTCTAGTGTATACAACATAAATTTCTCATACTTCTTTCACTGCCAATCAATGGATACAAAACAGCTCCAATTAAATCAAAAAATGAAGCTGACAAATTAAATATTGAAATCCTTCGAGCATTCATTGTACTTTTATATAATTCATTTTTAGTCCATTCACTTCCATTATCCTTAAAGTGAAAAATTTAAATAAAATTTTTGTTTTTGTATTTTATTTTTTGTTTGCAACACTGAGAAAACACAAAGTATACAGGGAATATAAAAAACAGTAAAAACGCACATACATAATATAAATACAATGTCTTTGTCCGTGGTGGGGGGTTAAAATTGTATAAAATATTTTAGTTATAAATTTTTCATTGATTATTATTAAATTTGTGTGTTTTTTTATATAGTCAAAACTTTTTGTAAGGAAAGCCAAATCTCGGTAGATATTACTGGACGAAGCTACAATTCCAGACCGATGTACCAAAAGTAAAAAGTAGGTTAAAAGTCGAAAGTAGATGTAAAAAAGTTTTATTGTGTTGTTTTAAAGTCTATATAATATGTCATGACAGTGAGAGTAAGTTAATATATAACCGAAATTGGTTGATGGCATCTGCAAGAGTGATTATATCACTCTACAGATTTCATTATATTATAAGATTATATCTGTAAGAGTGATATATTTAGATAAACTATCGTGAGAAATCATTTTATTTAAAAAAATGAGAGATGAAGTTGAACCAACTATTTTTTTTTTCAACAGACCTGGAAATAGGTTGCAAATCAAATTATTTACTTTAAACAATTTCAACTGTTTATTTTGGAGGCAATGAAAGCTGTTATAATTGCAGTACCGTACCAGATAAACTATCGTGTGGAATAATATATACTCGTAAATATATACAACTACAGCGGATATTTATTTTACCCAGTCAGTGGAAGTATCGATTAGGTGATTTGAGTGATGTTAGAATAGAGAAAACTGCACTGTCATATAAAGCTGATTGCCGATGAACTGAATATACCGCTAATGTCCGAAATCGAAGCACAATATAAAAGAAACAAAATGAAAAATAAATAAATGAAACTTACATGTTTTCACATCAATTCTATATGCAATATAATATAATCTTACCTGAACATTTTCATGTAACAACTTCAATTCGAATAGAAAATTTTCGAATTTTTTCCGATTTGCAATTAGCAGAAAATTGCGTAGAATAGCATTAAATATTGCAACAAAAAAAAATAAATGTAATATGAAAACAGTTAATTTATCACGATTCTGATATAAAAAAAATGATTGCAAGAAATTTAATACACAAACTGGTATCATAATTGCATATCGTTTCCAATTATGTTCCAAAAGTATACCAAAAAATTTGAAAATTTTTACATTAATTTCAAGTATTGGTACTTCTTCAGACATTTTTTCAAAATTATTTAATTTCAGAAAATGACACTATACACCACTTTGAAGTCTATAACAATCACAAATAAATTGCAAAAATATATTTTTATAAAGACAGTTTTATACAACAACCCTAATATGATTACGAAAACAATTAATAAAATTATATACTTTGTAAAATGGTGTTTTTTTTTTATACTTAATTATATGGAGTGAATACTATATATTGATAATATACAGGAGAATATAATAGAGACTGAATATTCATTTTATTTGAGAAAATTGATAGTTTGATTTCTTAAATATAGAAATTTATTAAATTGCAATGTAAATTTCTTAGGATTTATGGTAAAAGCTTAATTATAAGTTTGTATTGTCGAGGCGATATATTTTATTTTAAATAATGTAATGTGTAGGTTTATTAGAATTTCCACCATATTTTCTTATTTTTTTTTTATTATTTTCTAAATGATATTTAAATATATTTAAGTAAAATGACATATTACATTATATTTCAATAGCCAAACTGGTACTTTTGGAAATCTATTTTATTTGCAATCCACTGACTTTTTATATTTCAACTTTTGCCTTATAAATGTAATCTGATTGTGGTGGAGATATTCAGTATAGCTGTTATGAATGGAATTTTTTATTGTATGATGTAACTTACATAATAGTGGTTTTCAGATAAATGCAGTCTTTGGTTAATCATAGATGAAGTCGTTATTTCATGTTATTGTTGAATTTTTGTCAGACTACGTTTAATAACGTCACTCATTATTTTGATAAAAGTAAAAATATAATTATTGTTATCTAATAACACGCTAACAATGTAACACTTTCAAGCTCGGTGAGTTAAAGTAAAAAGCTGAAACAGGAACAAAAAATTTGAATGTACTTCCAAAAACTATTTAAAAGCACTTTTAAAATATTACCGCAAAAATTACCGATTAAGAAAATAAAAATTACCGATTCAGAAAAAAATTACCGATTAAGAAAATAAAAATTACCGATTCAGAAAAAAATTACCGATTAAGAAATTAAAATTTCCGATTAAGAAAAAAATTAAAAAATACTATTAAGTAAATCATTTATGGAAAAATGAATTGTTTTGCGGAAATAGAAAACCTAAATTATTATTAGAGTTAAATAATTAAATAAAGAGGAAGTAAAAATATTTTTTAATGCTGGACCAACGTGTATTACGCCGGGGAATATATATTTATTAGTTCACATTATTCGTGTGGCTTGTGGGTTCCATTCTAAACTCATTCGCGCGATGTTGTGCTTAGAATGAAACCCACAAGGCATAAGAAAACCCATTCGCCCAAAGAACACTTGGCGGAAGACCATAAAACAAGAGTTTGAAAAGTCAAACATAACGTGGGAACAAGTGAAATTAGTTGTTAGAAATCGAGTACGATGGAAATATCAAGTGGAAGCCCTATGTTCCCAAGAGGAGTAAGGAAAAAAAAGTTCATATTATATTGTCTTATATAATTAGGAACTTGAGTTTGTATAAGTTAGCTTTATAGGTTTCGAAGAAATAATGATTTTTTTCTAATATTCATAGAAAAAAATTGGTTTGTAGGTGTAAAATTATCCTATAATTATCCCATTATTAAATTCTGATTATTGGCATTAAAATTGGTCTAT
Source organism: Argyra leucocephala (assembly GCA_963942445.1). Classification (NCBI taxonomy): domain Eukaryota; kingdom Metazoa; phylum Arthropoda; class Insecta; order Diptera; family Dolichopodidae; genus Argyra; species Argyra leucocephala. The sequence goes on along the minus strand of OZ012681.1, from coordinate 43,996,218 downwards.
AAATTAATATAATTTATTTTCTAGTGGTCACTAGAGGAATTGAGTTTTATCAGTCAATGCGGTTTTCTCAACCTTAAATCTAGTTCTTTTGACGTGAAGATGAATTTGTCTATTTAAGTATGCTTATATCGAAAAATTTTATTTTTTCTTAACTACTAAAGTTATTTTCAAGAAAATAGAAAAGAATGAATAAGAACTTAAAATAAATCTATGGAATAGCTAACCTCATTTGAAATAATGTAATATAGCATTTGGGAAAGTTCCTCAGTTTCTCCAAGCTAAATATAATATATGGTGATTTTTTACTACTCATCACAGTTATATAATTCAATAGCCATTGCACTTTATTTATACTATTTTGACAATTTTTTAAGGCACATACACTTGGGCTCATATATCGGACCCCAATATTCCGTAACATTAGAAAATATTACGAATATTGTTTTAATTTCAGAAAAATATTATTTTTTTTCCATCCTGCAAACAATTATGCAAAACCTGAATGTAAACACTCCTTTAAGACCGAAGTTTGCAATTATGTTTTAAAATGTATTTTTGTATGCTGCCAGATAGTACGTTGGCATTGAAGGTCAATAAAGCCAAATATTACATTATTAGAAATATTTTGAGTATCTAATCAACGCTATTGTAGTTTTTGCTTTTTTTCTTTTTTTTTATATAATTCCAAGTCTATGGGATGAACACCTTAACTGCTTTTACACAGAGATTTGGAATACACAATCACATACAATAGTTTTTCTATAGAATTTTTTTTATGGTTATATCTACTAATTAAATGTGGAAAGCTATATCTATTGTACATAATAGAAAGTACATAATAATTCGACTTAATTTCAGTTTCTGGTTCATTTTTCTGAAATCCGAAGAACATATTGTTGGGGGATTAAGAATTCAGTCAATTCAAAAATTTAATTGATATTGACATGTATTGTGTTTTTTTTAATTCTAAAATCATATTAACACAATAATTTTTTTATTTTTGTACTAAAATAGTAATAAAATAATAATATTTCTATCTCAATTTTAGTACTAAGCTAATAAAAAAAATGTGATAATCTAAGATTTAAGACAGTCTTAATAAAATTATAAACAAAAACATATTTACTGTATAGCTATATAAATTTATTATAAATAATATTAAAATTAATTTAGTTTTTTAATTTGAGACGATAAACTATTTTACTACCGCCATTTTATTTATTTTGTTTTTAGTTAATAAAAATTTTAAGAAAAATGATAATATTAAACACCATATTGCTGAAGTTTTAATATAATTTTAATTAAAAAAAAATTTATATCTACTTCTTAGTATTAAAACTGAATGTTTTTCGTTAGACAATATAATGTCAATCAAACTATATACGAGTATCACTGTTAAAGGATAACATAAAATTTTTCACAAATTTATTTTTAGTTATTTTTATTTAACGTAAATTTATTCTATTTTAACATACTATCATTATAAATTCTATTTAAATGATACTAGCTTTAATATTACATACCTAAATTATCTTAAAATCGCTTATCTTATTGGCATTCTGTTTCAGGATATGAAATAAAACCAGGAAATAAAACACAAATACATTAAACAAATTTTTTTTTTATTTTATTTTCTATGATAAATTTTATTTCCTTTTGTTGTTGTTGTTTGTATATAAAACGAGATCAGAATCTGTTTATGTTAGAAATGAATAGATCAGGGTTTGAGAACTTTTATATCAAATTGCACACTACTTAGATTGGAAGCTTAAAATTATTAACTAATACAATAAAATAACTTCAGAAATTATTCAAATTCGTATAACAGGACTAAATGACAAGAGAGAATTGTATTAAGGTTTCACTATGAAAGGAAGCTAACTATATTCACAAACTTTTTAACTTTTTTTTTATATATTGTTTACTTTATTTTCTTTATTTATTTGAATTGGGTTCTAAACAAAACAAGATTAATTTTCAAAGCAATATTGGAGTTCAGGGACATAGACCTATAAATTTAATATATAGTGTTTACATAGAACTCCTAATCAAAAATATATATATAATTTTTTTTTATATCTAGCTTAAAATGTGCGTGACTGACGGCAATAAAATGACAGCTCTCCATTTAATTTAATAATAACCTAATTCATAATAATTATGATTAAGATTATGTAATGAACTATAACTAACTAATATAGAACTATAATAGGTCACAATTTAAATGATTTAATCAGTGATTAAATAAAAACAAATTACGAATTAAATATTGGTCAAAAATAATACAGGACCTACATTCTAACCCTAATATCGAACTTAAACACCGTTATTAGTGTCTATTCTATATAAGTTTGTGGACAACTTTTTCCCGCATGCATTCCTTGTAAAATGGTAAATTAACGGTATTTATAATCGTTTTTTTTTCAATTTGGTTATTCTTATGCAGAAAGACGAAAGCTTTCGCTTCTACTTCATGCAAATTATCGTTTTCTGCATTTCCCTAAAAAGAAAAATTACAAAATGTCTTATTGAACTCCATCACCTATTCAGACTCAATCGTCGGTTTTTTTCTCTTTACTTCCGAGGAGTCCTCCCAGTAGTAACCTTCTAAAATGTTTGCTCTTATTATGCTTTGCGTTGGCTATATGCAAACTACGGGAAGCACTGTACTGCTCTGTACATATGCCTACATAATAACATTAAGTTGGCTCTATTCAGCAACAGAATGACTTTCGTCTTTTCCGCATCTGGTACTCTCCAGAAGTTTTTCGTCTGGATCACCCCTTCCAAGTTTTTCTAGGTATTCTGTTGGGTGGTTTTTTTTCTGCTTTATCGTATTTCCTTTACGTTTGTACAACAGCATCTATACAGGGTCAAGTTGAGAAACGTTTGGAATACTGATAACTGCAATACTAGACGCTTAGAAACGTTATGACGCATGGAACCGAAATGTTTAACTTGTCAAATTAGAAAAAAAATTGTTTGATTCAGGTTATATCTGTTGCCGGCATTTTATTCATTATTAACCAGACCGACTTTGGCAAACATACAAAAACTAATAAAATTAGCGGGACAGGAGGCATAGACTGAGATATTAATCATTTACAAACCAGAGATGGCAATTAATTAATAAGTTAGATATTTGTTCACTGCGAAGTATGTGGTTAGGTATGAGACGAATAGCAAAACTGTCTATTCTATATTTGTTTCTTTATATATTGATTTATTTGATAAGTATGTAATGTTAGTAGTCCCTTGATGGTTTCCTATTTAAATTTGTACATACTTTTACACACTTGCGTTCAAATAATTTTTATTTCGCCATAATTTCATCATAATACGCGCTCGTCTACTGTACCGTATGGATTTTTATTTATTTATTTATTCATCAGTGTACCTGCAGATAAATCCGCAGGCCCACTTAAGGTCGTTTCCCTTTCGGGATGTGGGCCTTTCTTATAAATTATATATTTTTGTAATATAATTTTTTTCATATTGCAATAAAATAATTTTTTAGAGTAAATATTTTTGATAATTGTTGGAAATAGTCGAATATCGCTTGGATTTTACTAAATATGCTTATGCTACAGATACAGATTTCGTCTACTACTTGCAGACGTGAATATGGTTTTGTAATCGATTCACTAGTGCTTAAAGTATATGTAAATATAAGATTTTGTGTGCGAGTTGAAAATTCATTCAATTCTGATCCCTACACTCCGTTGATAGAAACAATTTACGTTAGAGTATAATTATCGGTTTCCAATACTTGGAAGAAAAATGTGCAGGTTTTTTACTCCTGCAAAATTTTATTAAAAAAAAAAGATTAAAAATGAAAATAAACTGAAATAAAATTAATTCATATATATCAACTGACCATATCATTCGCATTGAAATGATGAACGGAAAATTTGTGTTTATATATATATATATTTTTTTTTTAAGCAACCCTGCCATCCTTCGTTAATTTTTGATTTTTGTTTTTTTTAGGTTGGTTGTTCACCTCACACCACTGAATCCACTGATAATGATGATTATGATGATAATAATTTTTCATATTTTTCATCTCTGGAAAATAAAAATGCCGTTATTTTTTTTTATTTTCTTCACTTTTTTCCTTGTTTTTTTCAATATTTTAACCTTGTAAAAATAAACAAGAAATTACTTCCCACTTAAATGCGGGTAGCTTTCGGCGGTAAAGAGAAGGGTTAGTGGTAGAAAGGAAATAATTTTCTTTGTTCTTTTTTTCCACTTTTATACTTTATCTTTTTTACCGTTATTTTTTTCTCTTCTTCGTTTTGGTTAACATATTAAACTAATATTCGCAATTGAAAAGTTTTCTGACCCAAAAGTGTCTGGCCAAGACCTTTTTTTTTCTTGTTTATTATTTTATTTTTTTCCCCAGTTTCTTTTGTTGTTGTGCTCTAAATAATATGTGGACGATCATAAACTCATGTTATTATTTTTTTTTTTTTAGAATTCTTTAGCTAAACTTTTTTCGTATGTCAATTTTATTTTTTTGTGGTTATTTTTGCTGTTAGGTTATTTGGAATGGTCACCATATTATTTCTCATTTCTGTACTTATTAAATGTGTTAAATTTACTGCCTTTAGTTAGATGAATGTTACTGTCCAAATTCTGAGAAATTAGTATTATTTAATTTTTTTTTAGGTTAAAAACGACTTAATCAGGACATTTTTTATGTGGAAAAAATGTGTGTATGTATTTTTTTGGTATGTGGAGTCGTATAATTGAACAGATAAAAACAAGAGAATGAAAAATGCAATGAGCGAAATAAAGAGAGAATCGAAGTGAAATGAAGATGTTAATAGTTTGGGGAAATCGTTTAGCTGAAATGTACTTTGAGGTTGTCAAAAAACGTTATTTGAGCTTTCTTCTTGAATGTGTTGAGTAATTTTGAGTGCCTGTATTATAATAATAACTAGGGACCCCTGTTGAGTAATTATATTTCAAGTTGAAGTCAAATTTAATTTAAAAAAAAAAAAAGTAATTTGCGTACTGACATAGAGTTCGCACGATATAGCAGAAACCACTCGTGTTTAATAAAAAGTTTTGTGGTTAGTAAGTTTTATTTAGGACACATACATACACGTCCCTCATATACTGCTTCGTTTCCGATATATTCCCTATAGTAAGTGGCATTTAGTGGATAAAATTACTAAAAATAAAAAATGTTGTCATTAAAGTGGTATGTATATATACCTACATAATACAAAATTTTAATAAAAACTATATCATTACTACAAATAACCAAAATTTAGAAACAGTTACTTAAAAAGATAAAAATGAAGAATTCAAGTGATTTGTTTTTTTGTTGTTTTTATATTTTTTATTTTAGATGAAATTGTTTTTTTTTTGGCATATATACATAGATTCATTTGCAAGTAGGTAATGTAAATTATAATAACTGATTTGTTTGCTTTTGTTTATTATTTTAATAAGATCTCACATATGCAAAATGTATTTGCTAAATAATAAAATCATATGAGTAAAAAATTTTCAACTGTGTGCGCATTATTGTTTTATATACAACTTATTTATTATATTAGAAGTTAATTAAGGAGTAGGAGAATCGAAATAAAATGAAAAGGTGTCTACTGCGCAGGTCCTTAAATGCTTGTCAATTATAATTATAGATTATGCTGCTAAGCATTTTGCAATGCCAAAATATGGCAAATAAAAATAGTATAAGAAGCATTTTTCCCGTCAGTTAACCATGGAAAACGTTGAGGTGATATAAATATCACGTTGGTTGACAGTATCGCTGTGTTTTATTATTCCTTTGTTAGATCTTCTATGTTTGTTACTAAATTACTTCAATTCGTTCGATCAAAATTTTGGCTTGGTTTCTTCTACAACGTTTTCAATTCTGTTACTCTTATATAACTGTTGTATTATGTATATATAATAATTTATGACTTCCAAAGTTCCAACTAAAAATAATCAGTATTATTGTTCCGCATTGATTTTATTTTTAAGATTTCTTGGTTTTTAAGAATACAGCACTCATATTAGATATTTTACTCTTTACCTTAATTTGCTATTTTTCTGTTATTCATTTCAGATCTTATATATTCCAATTTTGTTTTTGTCTGAAGCCTTCTATAACAACAATAATAATAATGAAAAAACAGTTCATTATGAATGAAAGAATGAAAATTGAGAAAATAAATCTATTTTTTTAAATATATTATGGAAGGAGGTGTAGATAGAAGTAAAATGTAGTGAGAAAATAGTATTTATGCATTATGATGAGAGATAAATATTTACTGTACATTGTTGTCGGTGTTTTGAGTTGTAATGTGTATATTTTAATAAACTTAAACTTTACTAGATTAGCAATATGGCATTATACTAGTCAATTCTTATCTTCAATTTCAATTTGGAAATAGATATCAGTCCCAATTAGCTTTAATTTGAGTGGTATGGCTGGAAAAATTAATACTTAAAAAATATTCACTATTTTTCTTCTTTAAAAACTCAAATAAAAAATTTTCATTCACCTCACTTCCATCATAATTTTTGGTTTTTTTTTTCTTAAATAAAAAAAAATATTTATGAGTTATAAAGTAAATGTCCATTGTCTGGGGCTATAGACATTTTCTTGCTGGACACATCAAAGTAATAGAAAAGATGAATTTGTGATATAAGACGGCTAGTAAAAGTTAGTTTCATTATTTTTACTTATTTTTTTTTCTTAAATTCTAAATTCTTTACATTTACCAGAATGGGAGTAATTCTCCCTTAAGGAAATTTTTTATTTTTACAAAAACAATTTTTTTTTTGTATTTTCTAAAAATCATTTTTTAGGCAGCAAATTTCGGATGATGAAAAGGATGAAGAGAAAAGAATAAATAAGTTAGAAAAAGGTTAAGAAAATGGGAATAAATTGGCATCATCTTTTAAAAAAAAAAAAAAATAAAAAAAAAAATAAAACAAAATATTATATAAGTGATCCTTTGAGAAAAGTAAAAGAAAGAAAGAAATTTTATTTTTGTGAATTGTAACCAAAATAAGGATATTATTAATGTTCTATTCCTGTTGGGCTTAAATTTTCTTGTATTTTTCTCTTTTTGATCCTTATTTTTCTATGTTAACTGTCAAGAACAACGAAAGAGAAAAAAAACAAAAAAATTTATTATAGATTTTGTACAATTAAACTTTGTGTGTTATTTGAAATTACCAACAATTTGTTATGAAAAAAAAAAAAACAAAAACAAAAAAAAATAATATAAATAAGAATAAAAAAGGTTGGCCATCTGAATTTATGTAAACATATGTATGTCCGTTTTATAAAAGGAAAGTATAACTAAAGTTTAAAGACTTACAATTTTTTTGTTGATTTTTTTTTGTACAATACAAATTTTTCTTTAATTTTTATCATTATTTTTTAAATTGAATTATTTTCGTTTTTTTTATTTCAATTCTATTTTTAAAATTTAATTGACACTAAATACAGTAATTAAAAGAAAAAATTGCACGAATTATCTTTCAAATTACTGATGATTATTTGCATTGATATCGCGGCTAAGAATTCTCAGAGACTGTTGGTATTTTCATCTTAGAGTCTAATGTCATATTACCTAATAAAAATCTTTTGTTTATGTTCTTAAAACGGTTTAAAAATGTGTTCAATTTCTTTTACTCATAATAAGCACTAAAACAATTTTGTAGAGATCTTTTATGTATGAATCATATTCATGCTTGGGTAGATGAAAGGCCCCTGACATATAGCCTACTGACATTCACCGATCCGATCCGATCAGATATCCGGTCTAAAGAACGTCGGAAAATATAACATAAATTATGTTTTTACCTTTCAAACAATTTCTTATATATTTTCAGACTTGTTATAAAAATGTGTTTGCTATTAATATGTATTGAAAGTAAATTATTAGATTAAGTATAGCTGGTAATTCTAATTATAATAATTGAAGGTTTGTAAAACTGTTAAGTTAGATGGATATTAAATATTATAAGAAAACATGTTTTTAGTTTAAGATTGTACTTTGATAGAACCTGAATAAAGAACACATTAACTATTAATTTTTCCAAATGATAGAGATGTGTCCGAATTCATTTGAAATGATTTCGAAATTGAAAATATTTATTCGAATAAGATTTTCCATCTAATAATTAGTCCATATCAATTCTGTATATGTGCCTAATGAATTGAATTGAATTGAATAAAGTTTATTTCGGGCCTTTGAAACTTATTATAGGTTTTTCAGGCCATATACTACATTTTTTTTCACAAATATTCTAAATTTAACTTCAAACAATAATTACTTATAAACATAAATTGCAGAAACTGAAAAAGAATATGAAAAGTAACAACGAGAATAAACAAAATATAAATGTAAAAATAAACAAATATAGTTAATTATATAAATTTTCTCTCTATTTTAGTTAAAGTTAGTTGGAAAAAAATAAATATAAATAAACAAAAACATTTAGATTTCACTGAAGATATTGATATATTTTGGTAAATTGAATAATACGGTACAATGACTGCTCAGTGTCCTCAGGGAGAGTATTTAAGCCCCCGATCTATACTCCGATGTATAAAATGTATACTCCTTGAAATTCTGTAGCGTGGAGGCTACAAAATATGCTGATCACTGACTGGCGCTAGCCATCACAGGAACATATAGATAGACTTGAGAGAGAGAGAGAAAGCCTAATGAGATGGCTATATTTTGCATTGGAACAAATTTTCATTTAAAAATTAACTAGCATAAAATTTACGTGTTTTGTGTCTCTATTAGTAAAAGAGTTAAAATAATATCATACCGAACAATAATGAGACCAACGCATGTACATGGTGCACCAATATGGTGTAGTGCAAACTTAATGAAAACTCTTTGTAAATTTGAAAAAAAGTGCATAAGAGATTGTTTTAACATAGAGAGTCCGATTCCGAATACAAGCATTACTATACCCTAATAAGTATTTGATAGAAGAAGGCAAACATAATTAGAATATCATTTTATTATAAAATTAATTCGAAAACACATTATAATAGAGCACAAAAAATTTCGAAAAATGGTTTAATATCTCATTATATTATATAACAATGACGAAAAGACATTGCTCACGGGCTTCATAGCCTCTGAGTACCTATATAATTTTTTTAGGGCAAAATTGTTATATTAAAAATCGTAATCAGGTCCGGCTAGTGTACATTATAATATGAAAAATGTAACACTGTTGTATATAATCCGGACAATATAAACGTCCATTCCAGATAAGGATAAATTCATTAAATCAAACTATAATGGTGGTTGTAAAATTATAACTCGAATTAGTACTAAAATATAAGACATTATTTTATTTTTAATTAGGTTAAACATTTGTCAGATAGATTAAGTTAGGCTTAGTTTTAAATTTTTTTTTTTTTTTAGTTTTCAACAAAAATTATTGGTTTTATTTCCTACTTTTCTAATATTTTAATTCATAAGCAAATTATTGAAAAATCTGTAAAATAGTACTAAAAATTAATAAAAATAATAAAAATTTGTTTATATGCTAATAAAATATAATAAAAGAGCTATTTTTGTAAGCTAGACTAGTTTAAGAATGTAAAAATAGTGGGAAAAAATAAGAATTTATAATATAAAAAAAACACTGGTTTGTGTCTTGGAATTGGCCAATTTCAAATTGATGACAGATCAATTATAATTGAAAACATACGAATCAAAAAGGATAATTATTATTTATATAGCTATATATAGTTTTTTAAAATTAATTTATATTTTGTTAATTGATAATTTCAACTCATTTTTAATTGTTTCTTTCCAATTTAAATTGTCAAAGAATTGCCTAGGGAATTTCGGTACACAGTTTGCTGATTTCAAACTAAATATGCATAGTGAAATATTCGAAAATAAGATTTATTAGTTCAGAAGCCCAGTGATCTTATTCTAAGTATACAAGACTAGAAATCTTAAAAAAGGCATAATATAAAAAACAGTTATCCTAAAATAGAAATTTTTCTATAAAACTCTAAGCTACATATGAAGAGGATGAAATTATAGTGAAAGTGCATGCCAGTACTAGAGACGTGTAGTTTAGTTTCTATATAAAAATGCACAAATTGTATGATGGGCCTTAAATATCATAAAGTACAGATAAGACGAGATAACGACTTCTAATCCAAACAATAGTGATACCGAATACGATATCTATACAATTCAAGCCAATTTTGAATACTGAATTAAATAAAAATTAAATTCAATTGTTTCATTAATATATTTTTTACTAAATTTGCGAAAGAAATGTGATATTTAGTACAACATAATTAACTATATAAAAATAAATATAATAGAAAAAATTGCAATTACAGCCCCACAATTAAGAAGAATTATTAAAAATATTTTTAAAGAAAATTTGCATCTTTATACAAGGAGATTCGATATTAGTAATAGTAATCCTATTTTCATTAAAATTGCATCCTGTTTTTATGATAATCGGTATTATAAGCTGAATATAAATTAATAACTTAAACTCCTGTTATCCCAAAGCCCTTAAAAAAACACAAAACACTATAAATAAATTAAAAAAATCACATCGTCCTTTTTAAAACCACAAAATAATATTGATAAAAAACCAAAATTGACATAAACTTAAACAATTATCATAATCAGCAATAAAAATATTATTTATTTTTTAATGCAATAACACCAGAACCACATATATGTACCTGCCACACAAAAATCAGTTAAATATTCCCAATGGTATTTTTTAAATTGCTTCCATCATTATAGTAAAAAGTAAAAAAAAAACAAAAAACAAAAAAACCAAAATAAAAGTATTAAACTAAAAAATAAATAAAAAACACAACCTTACAAAAAACTTACTGTCACAAATTTTGTTTCAAATGGGGGGTAATGTATTTCTTGTGCCACCCGAGAAGAGCAAACTTTCAATTCATTATTAAAACTAGACTAAAATAATAACTCCCTCAATCATTTTTTAGGTAAAAGTTCAAATAAATAAAAAATATTTTTTGGTATTTAGGGCGAAATAGAAATAAATTAAGAAAACATTCGTATACTCTTCTTTAGGGATGAAATATTTAAAATGATTTACCAAAATGTCAGAGTAATGCGATACCATTTTTTTTGTTTTTTTAACTTCAATACTCAGGATCTAACTTTCTTTTGTTTTGTTCAGTTTAAACATGTAAAAGTTTTTTGTGTAAAGTCCAATGCTTTCAATTGTCTGTTGTATTTTTAAATACCGTATATACAATCATTACATCTGTATTCAAAACCAATAACAATCTATATATTATTTATAAGTGACTATATACATAGGTATATAACAGAAATAAAATAAAATGAAACAACATCACCTAACACACACCCCTCACTTCAAGTTCTTTAATATAAAAATAAAAAAAAAAAATTCATCTTTCGAAACAAAAACAATTCTAAACTTTTCGTATTTTGATATGTTTTCAAGAATTATGCCCAGCGGTCATTTTTGTCCCACCCCACCTCATTCCCTTGTGTTTCTTTCGTACCGGTTGTATCTTCTATTTCATTCCATTTTATTTTCACTATTGTTATTTTTAAAAATCTTTAAATCCACATTTTGCTTTTCTCTTGTCTCCACTCTCCTATATAATACCATGTCATATATATTTCTGATAATCACTTTTCACAGATATGTGTACATTCTCTAAGAATTCTGATTGACTTACTGCTGCAAAAAAAAAAACATTTTTTTTCCTCATAATTTTCCTGTTTTTAGTCATGTCCTTTAATCCACACACACACAAATGTATTTATAAGACTACTATAGTTAAATGTACATTAATATGACGATTACGTGTATGAATAGCGCAAAATAGCGTCTGTAAAGAAACGTGACAGGAATATTTACCAGAAAAAAATTCAAATGTTCTTAACTTCCTTACTGCCACAAAATACACTTCAGTATTTACATTAAAAATGTACTATTATTGTGTATAATATGTGAATGTCCTGAAATATTCCATTTTTCTTTTATTAACCGTTATTTATCGTTATCCTTTCTTTTTCTACTCTAATCGAAATACTTGACTGGACATAACAAAAAAAAAACACAATTTGCAATCATTTTAAAATCGTCTATTCGAAATTTATTGTTTCTGGATACTCGTACCAAAATATACATGAAATAATAATATATGCATTGTTAAGGTGTAAATATTGAAATAACACGCAAAACGACCAAATGAATCCATTTATATTAGAATGATTTAGGAAATGCGTGCTAGTTTTACTCATAAAATGGCAAAAAAAAAAATAATTTCAAAAGGGTAATCGAGACTTTTTTGTTTGATAAAAATAACATAAACAAAAAAAAAAAATCTTTTGAAATAAAAGTCAGTGTTAGTCTAGTAAATATAGTCTATAGTTTGGGCAACGATTGAAAATAGTTAAAAACTGCAAAACTAAAACCGGATGATGTGAACAAGAGAATCAAATTACCCAAGGATGCTTAATGGATGATAATCATGCAACATGAACTCAGACATTGTGTATTATTATTATGTGTTGATGTATATATAGATAAGGTTACAATATAGGTATATAATATAGAAACTGATTGAATAGAAAGGATATTATTTAGAATTTTATAAGAATATTTTCATGATCAGAGTACCTAATTATGAAAATGTTTATAAAGAGAAATTAAATCGTTTGAATTTTCTTTAAAAATTGTTTAACTTCAAATGAGCAAATCTGCAGACCTGAAATCTGATTTTTATCAATCAATAATTTTTGAAACGTTTCAAAAAGTTGGAAAAATTTGACTTGTTTTGTTACAAAAGAATATTTAAGATAAAAGAAAATTTTATTAAAAAAAAAATTTTATAAAATCAACTATCGTAAATTGTAACAAAAATAGTAAAGATAACGTCGATAATCAACAAAAGTCAAAATATGGTATTGTACAATCACAATACCTATCTCACTCTCGTATAACATAAATTATTTTAATTTAATTTAATTTCAAAATAAAAATTTATACACTATTACCAAAGATAACTTACAAACAGATATGGCAACTTATGGAAAGTTTTGTGCTAAAGCTTTCATTTTAAAATTCCCTAATACGGGGCTAATATCATCATACATTAACACACTAAATAAAAATCAATGTAGAGATTGTAGTAGAACAATGTAGAAAAAAGAGAATAATCAAAAATAAAATTTTCAATTATCTTTTTTATGTTAAAAATATAAAAAAAAAAAAAAAATGAAAACAAAAAACGTAAACAACTATGTAGGATAGGAATACATATAAATAATAAAGAATATTCCAGACTCACACTCAAGTAGAAAAAACACGTAAAATCACAAGAAAAATCACAACTCTGTATTTTATTTTTACTTCATATAAAGAAGTTGTTATAGCAAATAAAATATATATTATGTATATAAAATTATATTCAGAAATCGGTACCAACGACCTTGAACAAAAAAATTGTCCAAAAACCAAAATGTCAATAATGTTCATTACGTATCAAGATAAGTATAAAAAATTTTTTTTTTTGTTTTTTTTTGTTCATGGTCTTTAATACTGACTTTCGGACCGTCGGACCAATTCGAAATTTTTTTAAAAATTATTTATAACTATTATTTCAGACCTTTTTTCAGACAAGTACTATTTAAATACGTGATATAGAGATTCGGCCTCGATTCCTTGGAACCCGGACCTATTGTCTTCATCACATTTAAAGGCCATTGTACTGATGATAAAAAAAAAATTAAAGGTCTTCGGTCCCGACACTTGGGACGCCGGACTTCTTGTTTGGCTCGTGCTTAAGAGCCATTGTACTAAAGATAAGTTAAAAAAGAAACAAAAAAAAATTTTTTTGCGAGGGTCATGTCCCAGCATCCAGTCAAATGAAAAACTGTACACCAACAGTTTATAAAAAGCATCGAAAGTTTTTTCGATGCGTGCTCTCCTTTTTTTGCGCGTTTGAAACTTATATTAAACAATATGAAATAGACTGGATTGTAAGATTTTAAAAGCTTTTAGATTTTTACTCAATTTTCAAGAGCTTGAATTTTTAAGGTTTTATTTTATACAGGTTTGTCACATCAATAATATATGTAAATTATCTTTGCTATTACAGTGATATTTAACTTCCATATAAGTGTTGCGCACTTATACCGTAATCGCTATATTACAAAGCAAATCAAAAATTGCTAATTACTCACAAAATTACATCTCTTGAAGATAGATTTCGACTCACTGAAACCCAAAACGTTATTTAAAAAATCAATTTGAACCCTAAGAAAAGAGTTCTAAAGCTAAAAAAAGTATGATACAGACTGACCATGGCTTAATGGGTAATAAATTTTAAAAATTTTGTTTAATCATAATAGTTTATTTATAAAGCATACGTTTTTGTTTGATTTATCTCCTTCATTTACGCACTTTCAACTAATTTTGGAAGAAATTATTTTAAAAATAATCAACCGGAATTTTACAAAATTTAAGTAGAGACTTTTTTTGTTAGGTACATAAAAATCGTTCAGAAATAGTGTTATAATCAAAAACTATTGCAAAAAATAAATTCTACAAAAGTCTCCTTAAGTCTCCGATTTAATCTCTACAAATTCAAAATTCACTAATAAATTCACTAATAATATTTAAATTTAAAAAAAGTCCCTACAGGATTCACCTATTTTATAGTAGTTTAAATAAGTTAAATTTTTTTTTCCTTTTTTTTTTGTGCAATTTCGTAAATCCAAAAAAAGAAAAAAAGCAAAAACGAAGATTATAGAAAAATAAAATATCCCCAACAGTATTATTTCATTAATTTTTCCATTGTGTACAATTACAATATACAAATGTACAAACATTGTTTATTATAATATCATCATATCTATCTATTATTTTTCAAAAATAGAAGTCCTTTCATCTTAGATGCAATATCGTGTAGAATTTATTACATTAATACAATTTTTATATGTGTGTGTGTGTGTATTGTGTTATTAATCCTAAATTAGAAAATGTAAGAAGAACATTACTCTTTTTTTCTTCTCTTTCTCATTAGATTATTATTATGTAGATACCTGCAAGGATATAACTATTATACAATAATAACAATAATAAAGCAATAACTATAAAGAGGATCAAAATGACTGAAAGCAATTAACGTCTGTCTTTAATTTGTCAACAACAACATTATACACACAATTTTACATGAATATACCTTAGGTTATATGAAATGAATAGAAACTAGAATATAAATGTATACATATAAACACATTCACGCACATAATAATATTTACATATCCAATATATTTGACATTTTCGAATTTATATTTACATAACTATACAAATCAATGTAAGGTACAGTGAAAGACGACAAATGTTAATAGAATAAAGTTCATTGGAAGCTTACAAAATCATTTTTGAAAAGTTTTTCATAAATTCACATTATCTGGACTTATCATTCCACGGTAGATCAACTATGATTTCTATTTGATGCTGTTCAGAGTAATTGCTTTGAATTCGGTTATTCGGAATTTTCTGATCGCAACTTCCACCAGGAAGACGTCCAAAAAGATGATATGAATCCTGAACGTCGTCATCACAAAATTTAACAGAAAAATATTTATATTGAAAAAATAGGCACTAAATGCCTATTTAAAGAAAAAGAATATGTAGGATTCCAATCACGAGTCGTTTTTGCAATGTTTTGGGTATTGCCAGTTGGATATCCGTGTTTTTATATCCTTTATTAAACATCATCAGTTACGATATACCAAATTCAACATTTTTATGCGACCAAAATTTTTTTAATATTCGACAAAATATCTGAAGCTGAAATACTTTATTCAGATTATTATCAATGCATCGAAGATTCTAAGCGCTAAAATCGAAAGCTTTCCACAGTTTTGATTATAAGAAATTTAGTTAACATCCTGCTTTGAACAATAATTCTAATTTGAATTATCTGAACAAATTAGAAAATCAGAATTTCAATTATATCTAAAATAAGAAAGAATTAGTCTAAATTATTATAACAACAAGTTTACAGAGTTGTTTCATCACAACACTACTTGAACTCATCAGTAAGTATTTGTAGTGTTATTCTATTGATATAACTCCTGATTTTAGCTTTGGTTGATTTTACAACTTGTCAAAAGATATTATTAATACATCTGTGAGTTATAAAAATCAACCAAAATATTTAATTGAATTATTATGTACACAATTTTTTGACCATCACTGTAGTTATTTAAATTCAGTAAAATTATGCAATTTAAAATTTTAAGAAAAAAAAAAACAAAAATTTCTTAATAGTAAGAAAGTGTGTGCCTCATTTCACCTAACTTCAATATTAATGATATAATATTATACAGTATTATTCATCCTATCTCTTTCTAACAAAATAATTTTATTGAAGTCGAAAAGGATTTACATTTTCTTATTGAATTTATTTTCTAAAAATTACTTAAGTTCAAATCTATTTTATTGATTGAATTTTCATTTTTTTTTTGTTTTTTTTTTTTGTTATTGTTTTTTTTAGAAAACTATATAAAACAAGACTGAAGATGTATGACTACTCATTACTCATTTACACACATAGGTACTTTAAAACATCTATAATATATATATGCATTTATGTATATTTATAGTTTCGTATGACATTATACAGGGAGAAGATGTAATTTAAATTATTCTGATTCTAAAAACAAAAACAAAAAAAAATAAAAATAAAAAAAATAAAATGAAAATTTCTTATCTATAGGGAGTCATAAAATATTTAATAGTTTCATGAATGAATTGAACTTACAAATAATTGATGAAACCATTTAAAGAATTTAGGTCGTTAGTATTTGTTTATTTCTAAAAATTTTGTACAGGATGGTAGAAAAATAAATTTTCTAATATTAAATTATTTTCTATATATTTATAGCTATAATGTTTGATTTGATAAATATAGCAATTTGTTTCATTTAAAAATGGTTGAATTAGGCCGTCCGATTGAAAATAAATAACCAAATGATTTTTGCAGATCTAACCATTAATTTCTATAAGTAATAAATGCCGTTCGATAGTTTGAATTTTTAGTTCTGTTCTTTTTTTAATATTGTTTAAATAGAATATTCTGTTAATCGGGGGCAATCGGCTTTGTTAGTTATTCCAATCGCATATCCATTTTCAATTATTCCAATATGGATCATTGACATTCTTTCATGGTCTTTTACAAAATTTATTTTATTGTTTAACTGATATTACTCAATATTGTTTTAACTCTCCGATTAATTGCTATTATTTAGTATAATAAATCGGTACCGTACAATACTGCAGTGCACGACGTAAACCAAGATGATGATGGCTGGACAAAATCGTAAATATAACTGTCGAAAAATTGACGTTAACGAACGGAGGTCAGTTGCACAAGATTGAACAGAATGATTGAAAATTATAAATACAGGTAAGGCTCACCCTAAGTTCTAGAACCAATAGACAATGATGAGTAAATTTGCTAATATTAAAATTCGATTATCTAAATACTTTACTCCTAATTAACAATTCTGTTATGGTATCCCAATTTTAATTCTCTAAACACCGAAACTGTCTGAATTTTTTTTTTAAGTATATTATTGCAAACATTTTAGTATAAGCATTTGATTTATTAGACCACCATAAAATAATATGGAGTGGCTAAGTGTATTATTTATAGTCAACCAAATGTTTATTACAATCTTGTTACCAAAAATTCAAATACTATTATTATTACATAATTCTTGTTCAATTTTATACCTCACAGATGCATTATTAAAGTCTTGTAATAAGTTACAGAATCAATCAAAAAAAATTAGGTATTGTATAGTTAGTCTAACACTATAAATACCTGCTGATGAGTTCAAATAGTGTTATGATGATCAAAATCACTCCTGAAAATATTTATTGTTATTATATCCAATTATGGCTTCTAAAATATTGACTCTACAGATTATGTTAAAATTTAACGCAATCAAATAGCGCTTGGTTACAGCTCACTCGCCAAATTAGTAGCTTAAAATTGGTTTATTACCAAAGGCGGTTTAGTGGTCTTTCAATTGAGGCAACTATACTTGTAATCACAAACTTTTTTCGATTGTTTCGATTGTTAATTCTGCTGTTAATTCTGATTTTATGAATATCAGCGGATCACCCTACCAAAATAAAAGTCTTAGTAATCAATATTTACCGGGTTAACACAATAAGCCAATTTGCGGTTGCGGTGATATAGGGACTGAATCATTCCCCAAATTCAAAATCTATTTAATCTATCTATCTATTCAAATATTTTATATAAAATATAAATAAAATATTGGAATTCGGATTCAATTTCAAATACATCAAAAACAGAAAGGCTACTCCAGAAACTTAAAAATTGCCTTAAATTTTAAAACAAAATGTCGGTAAATTTTACACCATTCTACAAAAATTAAATTCACAAAATTATTTTCAATATTCAACAGTATAGAAATAAAAAAAATATTTTCGAGAAATATTTTTAGGATGACAAAGTTGAAGAAAGGGCATGAGTCTTAGAAATGGATAGAAAATTTTCATATTTTTTGTTGATGATTCCTGTAGACTGCTGCATTTTCAGTATAAAACTGAATTTTTGGTTATTTTTTTTTTTTTGTTTTTGTTTTCTGAAGAGTGTTCTTTATGCCTATTATTCAGACTATAATAAATGCAATTCAATTGGTTGAATCTATTTGTTGTTGTTGTAAATATTATAGCACTTTATGAAATTTTGAAATATTTTATAAATATTTTTTTATTATGCCATTTTTTTTTGTTTTTTTATTTACTTGAATTGTACTTCCTCTGAAATAGATGAGAAATGTTTTTATTTATTTCAGGAAATACGTTTTATTATTCCTGCTTTTTTTGTTGCATTAGGTATAGAAATTTTATTTAAATAACAACTATTGAATATTATATAGGTTTTTATTTTTAGGGAATCCCTTGGTGGAATTTACTAATGGAAGCATTCATTATTTTTGAAAAATAAGATATTCAAAAATAATTTTAAAAAAAGTAGTAGTTTCTATTGGTTGAAATTCGTTGAATGATTTTAGGGATTTCAGAATATTAGGGATTTCACGTATATTTTGTTTTATTAACTGAATTTTCTGAAATTGTTAAATATTTTGTTTAAAGGTTCTAATACGTTAACATTTTATTTTTGGGACTGAATGCACTACTCGTGATATGGTATACCTCTATTATTTGCTAAAATAAGGTTTAAAGGGTCTCGCTATGTTCTAGCTATGGAAATCTGGGTATAGTAGTAGGCGGAAGTGATCATTGCAGAGACTCCTAAAGAGATAATTAACATGAATCTTTACATTTTTTTAATGCCGTGAGTTAGCATGTTGTGAACAACTAATGTATAGTGTTCATATTTGTTTCCAATCGATGTTCGTCTTAAACAATTTTAAGTAAAGAAAGTGTTTTTTTTTTTAAATTTTTACAAAAATCTCTGTAGTTTATTTATGAGGCTATTTTCGATCGCCAATTTTGCATTTGTACTACGACTACCTAACTAAATGATGTTGTAACGTAATTGTACGCTATAAATTAATTTTATCAAATTGAAGAAATTTTTTGCAATTCCTTGCGGTTAATGCAATAGAATTGCGTCATTTAGGGTTGACCTTTATATTTTATCTAGTAGCTTCATTCATGAACTTAGATTTAGAATTCTAACTACTTATTTGTTAATATGTCGTATTTGTCAGGACTGCAATTCAAAGTTCAAAATACTAGGACAAATCAATTGCTGTAGGTAAACATAAGTGAAATTTAAAATTGAAATACAAGATTAACAGCTTCTGCGGTAGTGTATAAGTTGTCAGGTTTTGAAAAATTTTATAACCCGTTATGATTAATAGTTTTATGAAGTCATCTCGAACAGAAGTTGAATATTCTCTGTGGTGTATAGTACCTATTGTAATTTTTCAAAATATCGTAACTGGTATTTATCACTTAAAACAACTGATAAAGCCTATTACGGATATTAGATCAAATTATATAAATTTTAAATTTAATGTTATTTCAGTATTTAGTATATTCTATGAGCTTGTTCCGTCAATTTTAAGTCACATGATATTTAGAACAGAACAAAATAGCTCTAGAACAAAAATTAGATCAGTGTCAACAAATCGGAACAGCTTATGTCAACATAAAAAAATAACAATATGAAATAACCACCATATTCAGAATTTTCGAAAGTATTTCCAATCACAATTTGATTTGATTATGACAATAGTATAGTATTACTGTATGTCACATTTTCGCTGTTGTGCATAATCGCTTATGTCAAATTATGTCGACCTAAACATTTTGTTATAATCGCTTATTTAACTTAAAATATTTTAAACATGTTCCTACAATTAGCCATAAAAACTTGATAAATTGATGACGATTTTTTTACAAAATTTGGAATGTCATTCTTAAGTCTTCAAATGTATTAAACACTCAATACGGCTTGTTTTAGTTATACAAACGGCTTATTTTTACTAATTATTTATAACAAAATACGACATAATTTACATAATTTAAAAATTAATATTTTAATGATTTTAAAAAAAAAAAAATTAGCATAAAAATGGCTTAAAAAAGTGTTACAGTCCCGTTACTATATTATCAAAACCATATTTAAGCCTTAAAATTGATTTTAAATCAATATCAGACAGTTATGGGTTTTTTTCATCAGTACATTGAACGTCATGTCTTCCTAACACAAAATAGATTTTCACTTACATATTACTCTAAAAGGTACATCCTAAATACATACAATACATTTTTTTGCATACAATTATACCGACAATAATAAATAATAATTGTTTAAACTAATTTTTAATGTTCCAATAAAGACAGGTGTTTTTAGTTAGTTGAAATCTTTTAGTCCTTAAACTGTTCTTAGAATCTCTTTATTTCTGTTTCTAAGAGCTACAAACAAATTGTATAAATTACGAAATTATTTTACAATGGCTTAGGATAATCATTACATTTCAAGTTTATCTTCACACAAAAAAAAAAAAAAAAAAAAAAAAAAACAATTTTTTTTTCTAATTCTCTCGACAAGAGTACAAAATTTTCTTAAATGAAAAAAAGGTCCAAATATCATGTTGTTTGAATATTTCAACACATCACGCACCACGCACGTACGATTAGAACCCATTTACTCATACCATTTCAAAATTAATGTTGAAATATTTTCTTAGTATAAAAATAAAATAATAATAAAGATGTAAGTTTATGTGCTGTTGTCTCATATCTTAAGATAAATTTTTTTTTCTTTTTTCCTTTTTTTTTTTTTTTTGAAAAATTTATATTAGACTTCCAAGACTTAATACCTTATACGCCCCCAAAGAATATACATGTATATATATATATTTATTATAATCCTAATACACTATTTCTAGATACATATTATATAATATTGTGATGTATGACTCTTAATCATTGTCACGATCCAAATGTATCTGGGCCTGGATTATTTCTATATCAGAAAAGAAAACAACAAAAAAAAAATTTTTTTTTCCTTATTTAGGTCCTTCTCACAGACTAGATAACATTATAGAATGTCCTATCAATATACCTTAAATGTCAGTAACAATTATTATGATTAGGTGATGGTGTTTTATTTGTAGAATCATTTTGTTCATAGGTGACTTCTTTTCCAAATATTTTCTCATTGTCTTTTCAACTTGATTTTTTTTTTTGTTGTTTTTGTTTTTATTCTTTAATTAGAAAACATTTTGTACGCAATATGAATTAATTATGAACATGTTATATTCTATAATGTAGTTATTTGTATTAAGAATATGGACAGGATTACTTAAATAGATAATATTGAATAGCAAGAGAGATTGAGAGGGAGAGTAGGTAACAAACATGGTATGAATATAGAAACATCTAAGATCTAAGATATAACCATTTTGATGATGGTAATATCAATTATAATTTTTTTTTCCTTTTTTTTTTGGTTACCTAATATATTAAAATGGAAATGAATTAGAAATGTTATTATAATTAATTTTCAGAGTAAATTAAATCAATTCAATGTGATGTGTAGTTTTAGTTTTTTTTTTTTGGATAAATAATGTTAAAAATAATAAAAGTTTTAATAATGATGAAAAATTTCACAGGTATTTTGTCAATAAGTCATTGTGAATTAATACAAACACGTTGTATAATTTAGTGTATTTTATATTAAATGAAATGAATTTATTTAAAACTTTCAAGTCACGTTTTACGAATAGGTTAAGATCTCTATTAATAGTTAGAATAATAATATCTAAAGTTATTTTTGTTTTTTTTTTTTTAATTAATTTGACATGTTCAAATTAGAATAGAAAAGTTCAAATGGAAAATATTTAATTAGATTGTCAATTTGGGGTATCTCTATTCAAAATATTTAAATAAATTACTGAATATTTTATGCTAGTATAACATAGACTACTCGACATCTATCCTATCAACTAAAGTTAATGAAATACATCTTATTTATATTTTAATGGAATTGTATTAAGTTTTGGCTTCAATATATCACTGGAAAAAGACATATTGCAGCAAAAATTATTCCAAATTAATTTTATATGCCATATTTCTGACATATGTGAGTAGCACCAAAAACATAATTAGTTTTCTAATAAAGCCACTACCCAATTCAACTATCTATTCTATGAAATTTATTATAAATACTAGCAAAGTTAACCACAAAATGTAATAAATTTACTTCAATGAAGTTTGATTTATGAATCGAATTAAAAAAAAAATGGTTTATCAAAAATATTCTAATATTTTTTTTTCACTATGATAACAAAATCAACAATATTTCAACTTAAACTATACTTATATTAAAATTATTACTTTGTAAACAATATTTCGAATTTTATTTTGATGGAGTATAAACAAACACGTTCCTTGCTATTGCAGTATTCTTGAAATAAATATATGTTCGCCTTTTCCACAATCAATTTGAATTTATGCTTTTGAGGATTCAAAGTTCTTATTATTAAACTTCTTAAATAGTTTTGGCTGCTTCAAACTTCGTAGAAGCAATATTGGAGGTGCTGCTTTTAATTCCAATTGGTGAGGAGGGACCCATGTCAAATCCAATGAAAAAAAATATGTTCGGTAGTTAAGAGCTTCATTTTGAACAGCATTGATAACTGTATCTATCTATTTGTATACTTACATGGACCCCCTGGGATACTCTGCAGTATTTTCTGATTAATAAAACGAATTGTTTTTTGTTTACATTTTGTGTAGCTAATTCACATATCCATGGAAAATTTTTATACTGATATCTAAAATTCAAAAATACTTTTCCATTCAATTCTTCAATATTTTGTATGGTTGTACTGATTGTTGCCATTTAAATTTTGACATTTATGTCTTCATTAATTCATTAGCTTATTTCAAATGTTATTTAAATACGAAATCAGTAACAGTCGTAATTCTTTATTTTTGAAAGAGTATCTAAGTGTAAGTTTCTATGTTTGTAACACAGTTCATTATTGAAATATTCCTGATGGGTGCTTGAGAGGTATTGCACGGCAGCTACCGATTTCGACAAATTGGAAAATACATGTTTGTTTATTTTTCATAGATTACCGAGCTATGTATAAATGTTCAAGTCTGTAACACAATTGTTTTTTGAAACATTTCCTGATAGATACCAGGGGTTGTACGGCAGCTATCCAAAACCAGTCTAAGTATTCGAAATTGGTAACAATCGTATTTCTTTATTTTTGAAAGAGTATCCAAGTGTAAATTTCCAGATCTGTAACACCTTTGATTTTTTCCTGATAGGTACTTGGAGTTGTATGATAGCTACCCAAACTTAAAATTTTATAGCTTTGTAAAGTACCGCGCCTGGTTTCTTTTTTGATCATTAATAACTTTGCAAAATTTCAAAATTCAATCTTTAAAACTGTGGGCGTGTATAGCGATCAAGCAAACAAACAAACTTTTACTTTTACAAGTATAGCACATTAACATACTTAATTTGTAAATGAAAAGGTATTCCGTTCAAACCCGCTTATCGCAGCTGCAAAAAATAAATTGAAGCGGAAAGCAGCTGCCGATAATTATCTAGACTGTGACTGCGGATTTTAGGTGAAGCTTTCTCTAACAATATATTTCGAAATGCAAAATTAGTGATTTTGATCAATCTTTTCGATCGCAAAGAATGGCTTTAGTACTGAGTTTCTTGTAAAACAGATAATAGGAAGAGTGATTCCGTAAAACAACCAATAACAACAGACAAGTCGTGATATTAAAAAGATACAGTCAAGTGCTGTTTAGTTGTCCAAAAGCCATTGGAATGCCATTTCTATACCTACTTACTTCTAAATTGGAAATCATTCAACCTTATTATCATCCATCATTGTTCTGTAACCCCATTCATTGGGCAAAGGACGAAGAAAAAGAAGTAAGTTGACTCTTATAAGAAACATTTAGTATTTAGAAAGATTCTGCAAATTCAAATACGAGAACAACAGCACACCTACAAATAAAACTATCATTAATAATGTTGGCAAAGCTTCTTCTTCATAATATAAAATAAATTTTGAACTACACTCTACTTCATTCATTACCATCAACATCATTTTCCCAACACGCTATCAGCAAAGCGTAGGATGTAGACACTTAATATACATATTTCTAGTCCAAGCTGTCATACCTTATTGTATATATACCTAAAGGTATGGTTTGAAACTTAATGTGTAGCTTAACTTAGAAAACAAAACTTAAATTGAATATTTTTGTTTTTTTTTTAAATTACCAACCCCTTGCACATTTATGACATCAAAACGAACCGAATCTTGTTTCAGTGTTTCTTCTAAACAGAACCTTAGTTAATTTTACATAAACTATGGTTTAAATAATTGTGTTACTCAGCTTTATAATTGTGTTAAATTTTTCATATCCGCCGATACTACATCTCCCTAATGAAAATTTAATCTCCCTGGACGACATATTGCCCAGGGTTTAGATTCGAAAATTTTTTTAACTGGATCATTTTCTTGAATTCGTTCTAAATAGCCTAGCCAGTGAAGCCATCTTAGTTTTACTATTGTGGCTAAGTCCATGCTCTTAAACAGCTGATACAATTCGGTATTATATCATACCCTCCAAACTTCTTCGCCAGACACAGGACAATAAATTCGGCAAAAAATATTTTTTTCGGAAACACCAAGTGGTTCTTCACTTGTTTTTAGTACATGTCCACGATTATGCAGAACCATACAGTTGTACCAAACCATACAGTAGTACCATACAGTAGTACCGGAAGGATGTAAATTGTTCTCTTAAATATTTTTTTTTACAGAGTATTTTTTCTACTCTAGAAGCAGTATAACCAAATTACTTTGGGTAAATGTTGTTAATACTCATCTACGGCATAAACATTTTCTATTTTTGATTTCGAATTTATAAACGCGAAATCGATTTCATAAACACAATTGATATCATAAAAATATTTTATATGTTCCCATAACCTTACAGAATCTTGCGAATTAATTTTGATTGAATTTTACATTAAATTTCTGTGTTCATAGTCCCCGTATATTGAATATACTATAATTACTCTCAATAATTACAATTTTCCACTCAATAATCGATGCTCATCATAACTTTCAATTAGCGAATGAAAAAAAAACATAAATGTTTATACAATTAAGGAAAGTTACCATAGTTGTCCTTAAGCGTTAACTAATTATTGCTCTTTCCAAAAATATCACGAATATTACGTTATAATCGAAAACTAATTTAATTGATCAGTAATAAATTAATTAATTGTCTAAAGTTACAAAACAACATAGAAAAAGTATATAGTATACGCAACCCAAAACAAAAATTTCAATAATTTTCTTGTACCCTTAAATATACGCAAATTCATCCTGAAAACATCCTTCAATGTTAGCATAATAAAAAAAAAAACAAAACCACGTCCTTTTACTGTCTTAACGTTTCCGGTTGTAAGAACTTCGATACAAAACACGAAAAAAGAAGTAAATTACCGTTATTAGAAGGAATATAAATAAATAGAAAAATGGAAAATTGAAGGAAAACGAAAATAGAATAAGCAATCAACCTAAAATTAAGTCACGTGCAAGTGATTTTTGATGTTAAAAAGAAAAATGAAAAAAACAAAAAAAAAATTTACTCAAAATGAAAAGTTAAAAAAAATTTTTTCTTTTTTTGGAAATCAAATTAGGAAGGAAAAAAAGTAATTTAAAAGAGGGGAAACCCAAAACACAAAAAAAAAAAAAATCAAAACAACAACAAAAAATTAAAATCAAATTAAATGCACTGAGGTGATGTTTTGATTTTGATTTTGTTCTATTTTTTTTTTGTTTTTCATTTTAAATTGAAAATTTATTGCGGTCAATTATACGAAATTCAATAAATTATAGAAAATATGGATGGGGAGTTAATTTTTTTTTTTTTATTGTCAATATTTTAAATTTTAAAATTAAGTAAAA
This sequence comes from Argyra leucocephala, assembly GCA_963942445.1. Taxonomy (NCBI): domain Eukaryota; kingdom Metazoa; phylum Arthropoda; class Insecta; order Diptera; family Dolichopodidae; genus Argyra; species Argyra leucocephala. Next base: position 43,969,672 of record OZ012681.1, on the reverse strand, counting down.
GTATTCAACTTTTTTGATATTATATAGAAAGGGAAAATATGCACAAAGTTAGAACTAATAACTTGACAATATAAGGTGCATGTTGTACTTAAAATTCATTTTGAAGTTCAAATTTCAAAAGGCTACGAGCTAGCTCAGAATGTGATGATTAATTGTAGAAAAAATTACAGTCAGCATTACATTTTATTTGTGGTAGGAATGTAAATCAAAATGTCAATTTAAAATAATGTAAATCAAAGGGTCATTTTAGAAGCCCTATCGGATCGAACTTTAATATAAAGTCTGTGCTCAATTTCGTATTTATATTTCGTATTTAAAGTCTCTAATGATACAAAATCATTTTAAATCCCTATAATGGTACAGGTACTTATACAAAGTTTTCAATGAAGAACAGGATCATTAATTCAGACATTTATCAAATTAGCTGACACATAACATATCACTTGTCATGATCGAATAAATACAAAATAATGTACAAAATAAATTTTGTAAAATAACTTGTTAGAGTCATATTATCAAAATATTTATTATATACCTAAAAAATTGTCAAATTGATGTACCGACACTGATGTACACAATATAAATTATATTGGAAAATCAAAAAATATCCAAACTATCGATGTTGTGAATGGAAAGGTGTTTTTATACCTAATTACAATCACTAGTTTAATCCTTTCATTTCCGAATTATGATGCAATGATTTTAATACAAAAAAGTTTCTAATTATGTGAAATGATATAAAATAGAATGCTCAAATTTGTATCCATTTTAATGAACATAGATAGTAAAAGGGTTAAAAAAAACATGTAAACTTGAACTACATTATACTTGTTTACTATACTTTATAATTATGTGAAATGATATAAAATAGAATGCTCAAATTTGTATCCATTTTAATGGACATAGATAGTAAAAGGGTTAAAAAAAACATGTAGGCTTGAACTACATTATACTTGCATCTTTTAACCCAAATTTATTATTACAGCATAGTTAAAGTTGGGGATAAATTATAAATTAAAAAGTGAACAATTAAAAGTTAAAAAGAAGTAATCATGTTTATTAGGCCTATTCTAATATTATTTGACAATCCTAGTCACTGTTATCACTGATCTTACATTCCTATGTAGTTGGGATGGCATCTACAACAGATCTCTTCAAGGATTCTGTCGGTCCATTCCTTGTCCATTCTTGTCGGTCACGCACGGCTTCTGTTCAGTCGAACACACGCAATTGTTTCATGCCTGCCGATATCTCGTCTCTCCAACAAAAACTTTGTCTCTCACAACATCTTGTATCTTCCGCTCTAGATTTAAAAATTGTCTTTGCACGAGCCATCACCGACCACTCAAAACTAAATTTAGAGACTTTTTTCAATGAATTCGACAAAGTTCTTCTTTGGTTGAATAAATCCCTATTTAGGGTAAAGTATATAGTCTTTTATTTGCAAACCTTTCACATTCATAGAAATTGCATTTTTGTTTTTATCATTACAAAACAGTATGTCTATTATAAATATGTAGGGTACTTTAAGACCATTTTGCTTTCGGAATGTGGGTCTTCATAAAATTTGTTTTATAAGCTTACCTATAACTCCACATACGGTCTATATGTAGAAAAAATTTTATAAACACATGATTGATTTTAACCACATCAGGGTTGATGTAGAATGTACGGCAATATTTTGTTAAAAAACAAATTCACATCAGCCAGTCATTAACAATTATAGTGCAAAAAACGTGACTCTCAACTTTACCGTTACCTTCGTGTCCTTTAAATATAACTATATAGTACCGTGCGAAACCACTTTTTACTCCCAAATTGTATTTTCAAACACACGCTCAAGTCTGCTTCAATTTGGTTTCTGTACGTTACAGATCTTAAATGTCCTGGGTTTTCCGCAATATTGCTTAACACGGACTGTATGTTTGTTTTAAGCCCCATAGGGTGTAGAATGCCTCTAAAACTAGCTTATATCCTTAACAACAATTCTATAAAATAAAAATTATTTCAAATAATTTATCGTTAGAATTTCTTCTTAAATTAATTCCTTAAATTTATCACAACATTATTAAATGTTTATAATTTTATATTATTATTGAAATCGAACGGACCTATTATCTAATTTTGAAAGCGTATCTAATTTTATTTTAAATTCTTTTCTATTTCTATTATATCACTTCATTACAATATGACTCCATTTACATTTCATAAAAGAAAAACAAAAAAAAAGAGAAAATCAAAACAAAAAAAAAGTAACAAAATTTAACGATATCCTTTCAAATCATAAAAAATCAGTCGCCATGCGAAAAAAAAAACAAAACAAAACAAAAAGATGAAAAAGAAAAATTTATTGTCTTTTAATGGACTGTGCATTTGGAGATTCATTTTTATGGGATTTTATATTTATTTTGGAGAATCTTAAATCTACAGGACCAAAAAAAAAAGACAATATCATTTTCAATTTTATTAATACAAATGACAAAAACAAGAACAACAAAAAGAAAAAAAAAACAAAAATTATTTATTATTTAATACCACATATTATATTATTTATAAAAAGACGGTAAGTTATAAAAAAAAAAAAATAATCAGATCCTTAAAGACGTTATTATGATGATGGATAAGTACCGTTATTAAATGTTGAAAATAAACCGCTAAAGCTTACATCTTGAATTTTTTTTGTTTTTTTTTTGTTTTATTATATCAAAATCATTAAAATCAATATTGTTACAGCTATAAAAAAAAAACAATATTATATTAGAAAGAGATAGAAAATAAATAGAAATAAAATGGACGAAAAAAATACATATGTATGTATTTGAGAAGAAAAATATCGTGATCAGTATCTAATATTATTATCCAAGCGATTATTTATAAAAACATGCCGTTTTAATAAAATAAAAAAAAAATGTGTTTTTTTTTTTTGCGGTGATGGTGGAATATTATTCGACAGAGAAAAGACATAATTTTGCAATAAATTCTAATGTTGTCTTTTTGTTTTTTATTTTCTTTATTTTGATTTATTTCAACTGGCTTAAACAGTCTATTCCGAATTACCGTATCAATTTGTTTTAGTAGTATATTTACTATATTTTTGTGTGTTATTTATTTTATAAATGTTTTTTTTTGCAATAATATTGCAAGCTCACAACTATTTTTTTTAAATTTGTAAACATTTTTAATTATTTAATAGGCAAAAAAATATACAATTTAAAGTTATATCAACGTTATATTGTCTGCTATATGCAAGAAAAAAAATATGCTATTTTCACACATTTTCTTTTGATATTAATAATTTAAAGAGATTTGTGTCAACAAATATTAGCCGCTTATGTCAACATTGGAAATAATCGTGATAAAATAATCACCATATCCAGAATTTTCAAAAGTATATTATGCTGTCAAAATTTGTTTTAATTCTGACAACACTATAAAGGTGGATTTTGATTGAGCAATATGGCTCTAAAAAGAGAGATAACTTATTGAATTTTTGTGTAAGAAAAAAATAGACCGCTGCAAAGAATTCTCTAAATTTATATTTGGGAAATTTGTTTTATACACAAAAAAACAACAATTTAACCGTCAAAACCATCTGTTGAAAAAAAAAACTATTTTTTTATACACATTTACTAACAAATTGCATAAAACAGTGTTGCCAACGTAAAGAAACTATCCCCGATATTTTAAAAATATACTTTATCAAAGTATAATATCCCAAATTTTTTGAAAATATCCCCAATTTTTGTTAAAATATCCCCGGTAAATAATATTTGCTGTTGTTGTCGTACGCATTGAGCTAAAATAATATCATTTCATGTTATCTCCCTTTTTAGACCAGATAAAAGTTTTAAGATTTTAAATTTTGGTTAATTAAAATCCATCTTAAGTCACATTTTTGATATTTACATTAAAAACAACGTTCATAATACGATAATATTTATTAATCGCTTATGCCACTATGATCGAAAAATGTTTAAAGTCTGAAGTCCAATGAAAACAGAACAATGTCGATATTGTCAAATTGTGTTGTGAACTAATGTTTTTAAATGGTACAATAGCAATGTCGGCGTAACATGACAATGTCGGCGACAAAAATTTGATCAAGATTTGTCATTTTTCTTTATGACATTTCATTTTGACATTTTGAAACCATTAAAATAAAAATGTTTTTGTTGTTTGTTGTTTTTGAATTGATGTTTGAAAATGAAAATGTCTAATTCATTGGGCGTTCTATTTTTAAAAAAACCAAAAACTGTTATTATAGTCCCGTTACTTTATTTTTTTAACTCTTATTTAAAATTGATTTTACTCGAAACATCAATTTCAGACATACGCGGCTATGATGACTTGTTGCTACAAAATTATCCAACCCGCACAGTTTTTTTTTTCACCTCAGGCGTCTTAGAAATATAATGAATGTGTAAAACTAATGAGTTTGTATATTGCAGTTTTTGTATATTGCTCTTTATAAAATGTTTAGTTATTTAGAATAGTCAACTTAGAAAACTTGTATTGTGTCGTTAATTTATTTCTAGATACAGGTATAGGCGCCAGAATTGAAATTTAAAATTATTAATAGCTATTCTCATATACCTAATAAAAGAAAATATTGATATAATATGTTTTGATAATTTACTTCACAATGTCTCAACTTCTAAATCATTTCTATACTTTACAAAATTTGTAAGCTTAATTTTACGATTTTTTAAATTGTCTTCTGCAATTTTTTGCTATTCAAACAGAATTGATTATTTTCTATAAATATTTCACTGCCATTTAGTCATCAAACAATAACAAGTTTTAATTTCAATTAACTAAATGAGTTTTACTAGACCATATTATTATATAGCTAGATTGATCAGCTTCAAATGACCTTAGGGTATTTAATTTTTTATAAACTTTGCTTTGTAGAAAACTTAAATGTTTGGTATCATCGTTGTTAAATCAATTTCGTACCAGTTTTAATTTATTGTCAAGCCAGTCCATTTGCCTTCAATAGGATTAAGAGTATCAATATTTGTATAAATTTAATTTTTCAGAATAGCTTGCGTCTTTTTTTTCTTTTTTGACAGTAATGTAGGTATAAATACCTTTCCATACATTAAGTATGGTGCTAACAAGTCTTACATGCATGTGAGAACTAAGCAAAGTGTCTAATGAAATTCAGAAAGTCACATAGAATTCGCGTTAGAACTTTCTTATATTTAAACTGTTCTGGCTCAATCAACACAAATTTGATGGAACTAAAAACCATAAAGTAGCCGATAAAACCATCATCATTATAATTTTATAGTGTTGCAGTTTTGATTTTCATAACAAATTAGTAGTTCTGCGAAAGGGCCGATTTTGTGCCCCTTGTGTCCAATTTGGATTTGTGGACCTTAGGCATCATTTTGAATATTGTCTTCTCATCTTCTCCTTGGTCTTTCCCTACTACGATTACTAATGCTCGGACTATTTTCGAGTTTTATGAATTCTATAATTACATGGCCAGCCCATCTCATTCTTTGGCCGTTTGCTTAATTAAAATTGTTAATTATATAATTGATCCCACTGTTATTCTAATTGTATATCTATCTTAAATTTTTTTGTGCCTAGAATTTTTCGGAAAATTTTTCTTTCAAATATACGTAAGCTGCTCTTCTTGGGTACATTCATTATGTGATAAAAACATTGATCAATTATTTTAATTGATTGGGTTCTTTGATTTTAATTCTCATTTGTTTTAACATTTTCTTGTACCTTACACAAAAATATAAATATTTATCCGAGATATTTTCTGATGTTCACATGAGTACATTTGTGATTTTGTTCTTACGTTTCTTGTTTCATTTCCTTCAAACAAAATTAGTGATCTTGCGTTTAATTTGGGTCTTGTATCTTGCGCAGATGTTTGATTTTGCTACTTTTAACTTACTGAAACATTTTACAAAATCTTATTTTTTTATAACACTATTAATATCCTAGCAGTGACCCAGTCAAGTAAAAAAAATTATAACAATGCATTGACCTCCAGAATATCAAAATAAAATTTGTATAAATATCAAATTTTGCTTGATTAGGTACGCATACATTTTTTTTATTGAATTTTAAAGTCAACACTTTAAATTTATTTATTTATTTATTTTAAATTATTTTACTGATTTATTTAACACTTCTTTAATTGAATAGAAGCTCTTTAGTTCATTATTATGTGCTCCACAACATAAATACCCACAAATAGTTTTTTATCTATGACTGGATAAATTTAAGAATTTCTTAATAAATTATTATCAGTTAATTTGAGTAGTAATAGAACAAATAAATTATTTGTTCTCTCATTAACAATATCGTTTTCTCTTTCTCTTTTTATTTTTTGTTTTTTTTTTTTTTGTCTCTTTTATTACCACAATTTATTATGTTCATAATATCAATAAATTTTATTCTATAATACCAATTTACTGTCAAATAATAATAATAATTGTTGTTCAACTAAAACTGTTAAAGAATTTGGAAAATTCAAAGTAAAGTCAAAGATATATGGATTTTATCTTTTATTGTCTACTTAATAGATAATGGGGAGTGTCTCTTAAATCTTAAAAGATGTGAAATATTATTTATAAAATAAAAATGAACCAAAAATGTCTACTTTATCTGCTGGCATGAGAAAAATTATTGATGTTATATTTGTATGAATTATTGAATTTTGTGATAACCAAAACCTGTTGTAAGTTGTTAATGTCAATATATAGTAGTTTTTTATTTATTTATAAATAACCACCATTTAGGAACCGGATTTTCATCTCGCGGGATATTGAAAGTCGTAATAATACATAAATAGGTATAGACATTTATAGTCATTGGTTAAACTCATTCACATCACTATATAACATAATTCTAATATTTAATTACTTACTAATCAGAAACACATCTTGCGATAATAGAATTGAACTTTATTTAGTTATATTTAATATTTTTAAATTTTAAATATTAATTGCTCTCAAAAATAGAAGTTATTATTTTTATAAATACTTCCCAAACTTACGAAGATGCTGCTTAATGCGATATTTTCATGCTTTAATTCTAACTTCGATTTACTTCTATTTCGACCAAATTAAATTTAAATTGGGATCCCATTTTTCAAAATATTCACCTAAAAGTATTCTCTTAGACCCATCACGTTACTTCTAGCTGAATATGCATTTTTGTTTGACACTGTAATTGAAGTGATCGAACATTTTATTATATTGGTAGTACTGATCCCTTTTTACTGTCAAAAAAGATATTGCCAAAATAATTTGACACAATTACTCTACATTTTCAACTTTGATGTGTTTAAGAGGATATGATGAGTCATTGTGTTTACTTAAAATCTACTTAATGGTCTAAAAATTGTTTTGACCTTAATGTATTAACCCTTAACATTTACCTACCATTATTAACTTATTAATTTTGATATTACTTATTAAGTATGTACTATATTTTTCTTAATTGATTTCATAATTGATGAGATCTTAAAAGTTTTTCATCTCGCGAGAAATTACTGCAAAGTTGTAATAACATGCAGCTATGGAATCAGGTTTTTTTTCATTTACCAAGTTCCTTTTCATCCTGATAACTGATTTAATTTATATGGTTTCTTATTTGCCATGACAGATCTGCTACGCCAAATAATTTTTTCAAAAAATTTAGTAAAAATGGAAAAATAACTCTTGCGATGGAAATGAATTAAACTTTGATCAAAAGATAATTAATTGTAGTAAATCACATTAATCTCATACAAGTTCAATAAAATTAAATAACTTCTAAGCAATTCTTTCATTAATACATAAAAGATAATAGTACGGTCAGTCTGATTCAATAGCCAATAGAATGTCCCACAGTCAAACTAAGCATATTCGATTCAACACTAATTTTCCAAGCAAGAAATATTTAGACTAAATAGAAACTATTGAACATTTCCTTTAGAGCTACCCAGCCTTAGCTTAGCGACCCAGTTTTAGCTTAGCTCTTCTGTTCATTGTTTCTAATTGTTCTGAACCAGAATATTTTACATATTATTCGCAAACATTTACTAGTGTACACCATTCTGGTTTATCAGCCATGTCTTGCTAATATAAAATATAGTTGATTTGATGCAGCTATCATAATATTCTAAATTTCCTGCGCCTGGAGATGTGATTGGCCTTGTCTTCACACAGCACACAGTCTTCTGAAACACATTTTGGCTAATTTTAATCTATTTTAAATGTCTTCTTTAGTACTATCGCCTGTAGTAATTATACTACTGGAATAACAAAATTTGATGACATTTTCTATTATTTCGTTGTTGCTTGTACTTTGAAAACTCTTTGTTGCGTTAATTCTTAGACATTAATTGTTTTGTTGGTGTTGATTTTAAAACTATAAAGCATTTTTTTTCCTGACTTATTATTTTCTCAGACATAATATTGTGTGTATGGGCAAGGTTTTGTAAATGTGTGTATATAAATTTTCCAATCCTCCCGTCCGTTTTATTCCTGTGGCTGTTGCTTTTAATAGGTTCATTAACTACTTGTTATATGTATCAAAGTTAACAAGTCCGAGCACTATTATTAGATAAATGTCAATTATGTAAATGCTTGAATAGGTCTCAATTAAGACAGTTAAGAATGTCAGTATTTTAATAACAACCAAGGAAATAACCGGATATAATAATACTTGATTGATGTATTGGTAATAATTAAATTAAATATAATTATAATATAAATAAATATAATTATTTGTATTATTAATAAATGTAAGAAATATTACTGAATAACATAATAAAAGCAATTTTAATAATTTATCAAATTCGGTAAAGAAAAAACTAGACCAAGTACAGCTGTTTTTCCTTAACACTTTTTTACTTACTTATTGTTTTGAAAACAACAAAAAATGAAGCAGAAATTAGCACATAATTATAAAACACATACATAAACACCTAACATTGAAATTAACATTATTAATATACAATGTAACAAAAATAATAATACAATTTTATTTATATCTGTCAATTTAACAATAAATTTCAAAATAAAAAACAACAAAGTATATAAATATAATAATATATTGTAGGAGAATATGTAATTCAAATAAAAATAAATTTATTTTATACCTATACCTGTTAAAAAGAGATTTAACATTTCATTCAATAAATTTCTATTACCTCCTATAATCTGCTATTACTCACCTATAAAATATGCTTAATCTTAAAAATTTTACTTTATTATTTTATTATCAAAATTTTTATCTTAACATTTCAGTTAAAAGTATGTTTGAATATAAACAAGAAAAACAATCAAATAATAACAGTTATCTAAATTTAGGTTTCCATTTTTGTAACTGTAAAACATAAAGTATTTTCACCATTTTGTAATAAAGTATGTACATAATAATATTATATACCTTCTATATAAAATAAAAGTTTTGAAAAGAGGGTCAAGGATACAACATTGTTGTATTATAAAAATACAGAAAAAATAAAAATTATTACCGTTATAAAATTATTTGTATATTATAGCTATCTATCTTTTTTACTCTCATTATAAGTTTCAAAAAATCTAATATAAAAAAAAATACTTGTTTCACGACTGCTGCAAAATGTATTAAAGATAGAATATACGTGTGTTACGATGGTTATTATTAAAAATCATTTCTCTCTCCTCTATCTATATTTCTGTGTCACTTCCTCTTCTCAAATCACAATAATATAAAAATATTCAAGCTAGAAGAGAAAACTAAACGCATTAGGCAATGTTGAACATCCATTAAAAGTATACACATTTTTTCGTAGTAGACTGGAATACGTGGCGACTCATTTGATATAAAGTTTATTTTGTTGATGAGGGACCGACCATACATATTGTAATGTAGTAATACAATATTTCTCGGATTCCTTGAAGGATACACGATAAAAGGGGAGAGAAGAGAGACAAAAATTATAGAAAAATTTGAGAATGAGAATCAAGAAAGTATTGAGCCATAAAATATTATACAACCTAAAAAGAAAATGAAGTAAAATTTAATTTTCAAGTTTTTTGAAGACTTTTTGTTATCATTTTTTTTTTTCATTTTTTTTTTGTAATCTCCAAATTGGCACAATCTTCATCATTATGATTTCTTTTCTATATTCCCATTAATACAACATTGTTGTTAGCCCATCCAATAAAATGTTAGTTTTATGATACCAAAAAAAAAAAAAAAACAACAGAAAATGTGTACAAAAATTTATTATCCTTGTTTTTATTTTTTTACTTTTATTTTTACTATCGTTTCTTACGATGTGCATGTGTTTAAAGGATAATAAAAATAAAAAGTACAGAATTTCTTAATTTATTTTTTATATTTATATACATTTTTTTTTTTCAATTTTGTTGTACACTTTAGAGGACTCTTAAACAAGGACTAACTAAATATAATAAATATAGAGAGTCTATGTTGTAAAAATGGCAAAAAAAAAAAAAATGAGTCGACACTGAAATGTCATAAAAATGATGAAAAGAAAACATTGAGAAAATCGATTCCCAACTTGTAATAAAATCGAGTTGACATGATTTTCTTTTCGAAGATATTAAAAAAGGGCAGTTTTATGTTATTATTTTTTTGTGTTTTTTTTTCGTTTTTGATAAGGAAAGAGGAAGTAAGTAATTTTTATGAAGTAATCCTTTTTTCTACACCACAATAATAATAATTGTTGTCATATTTTGAACGTATAATTGAATATAACATTGTAGTTGTATATTAGATTTTAAGTAGTAATATGGAAAAATCATTTTAATCTTAATTTATGTGAATTTAGTAGAATAAAGGTGTTGTTTCGTTTAGATGTCTATCCGTAGATCTTTAAACTGTTGAGGTTGATGGTAGTAGTTTTTATATACAAAATAACAAAAATGAAAGTGTTTTAACAATTATCGCTATAGCGTCGATTAGTAATTTATAGGCTGAGTATTTTCTGTTTTACAAAAAAAAAATGTTCATAATATAGCTAACATTTCAACATGTGGATGAGAGTTTACAGATGACAGATTACAAATTATAGGTGACAGATCACCAATGGCATATGAGAGATGATAAGTGAATGGTGACATAAATGACAAAAAGACAATAGATGGCCGATGACAGATTACAGATGACTGACGGTATATGACTGATTACATTATGATAGATGACAGATTACAGATTACCGATTACAGATTACAGATTACAGATTACAGATTACAGATTACAGATTACAGATTAAAGATTAAAGATTAAAGATTAAAGATTAAAGATTACAGATTACAGATTACAGATTACAGATTACAGATGGCAAATTACAGATTACAGATCACAGACGATATATGACTGATGACATATAATATATGACAGATGTCAGTTGAATGATGACATAAATGACAAATAGACAATAGATGGCTGATGACAGATTACAGATGACTGACGGTATATGACTGATTACATTATGATATATGACAAATGATATATTGCAAATAAAAAATGAAAGCGGATGCCAGATAACAATAATGGTAAATTATAATTAGTGATAGATAACAACAAAGACATATAATTAGTGTTAGATATCAAGACAATAACCGATAAGAGGTAATTATAATACAAGAATTATAAAAATACTAATACAAGATTATAATTAGTGATAGATATCAAGACAATAACCGATAACAGGTAATTAATAGACAACATGCCATTAGGGTTGGTATAGTACTGAACAACACATACAAAAAAAAAGTATATTACAATTATTAACAAATAAAAATGACAATTAATTCCAAATAACAAATGATCTAATAATAAGCGGTATATAATAGATAACAAGATATAAATATAATAATCGATACATGCAATAGACATACACATGACTAATAACAACTAACAACAATGATAAATAACAAATGTAAAGTAACTAAAAATTACATTTAACAAACCATATAAAATAACTATAACAAATTATTAATTAGTCAATAACAGATCGCATTATGTAACATACAATAAATTTCAGTCATCAACTACTGATATACTACATACAGTTAGATGACAACCTTCAGCTTATAAATAACATGCAATACAACCGAAGATTTTATATTGTAAATCAAAAACTATTTTATTTAGAGCATACCTAATTTGAAACGAATAAAAATATTATTACTGTTTCAACATTATTATACTGTCCCAATATTATTACTGTTCCAATATTATTGTTATCAAAGTTTGTATATTTAATTTCAATAAAAAAAATATTATACCTATTTGAAATTAATATTTTTTTCATTTCCAATTTTGAACAAGATAAAAATATTGAAATATAAAAAAATTTACAATTTTATTTTTAAATTTAACAAAATTATTCTTGATAGCAGAACAACATGAATTTGATTAAAAGTAGATATTTTTTAGTCAATTTAAATTGCTTGACATTGTTATTAATTATCTTACTAAATTTTCATAATGTTAAATTTTCAAAATCGATTATAAAGAAAAACATATTACTTATTTTGTTTTTCTTTTTAACCATTTAAAATTCTATTAATCATATAATTAATTTTTCAAATTGATTTCTTAAGCCTCAAAATTTCTTTCTCTCTATTTCATATAGGTTCTCTTTTAAGTATTTACAATGAAATAAAAATTTATTAACATTGACATATTATTCTCTTCTCTCATAAATATTCAAAGAAATTTGTCATTTTCTTTGATTAATCAACAACAGAATTTCCATGAAAATTCATTTTTCTAATATAATATAATTTATTTTGTGTTCAAGGTTCAATTAAAAGGATAATAAATAAAATTTTGTAAAAGATTTTAATAAAAACCACACATTAATCATAAATTGTATAGTTGATATAGTATTGTGTATATATATTATATAGTTGGTTATGTGACTGAGTACCAATATGCAGGTTAATTGGATATTGGTGTATTGATGATTAATAATATTCGAGCTTTGAAATGGACTGATTTATATAAAAAATTTTGAGATTAAAAATGTTCTTATATTATATTCCATTATATTATTTTGTTCATATTCATTTTAATTTATCCATACATGTAAGTTAGAGAACCAATATGTAAGTCCTAGGAAGAAGAGTAAGCCTAAAGCTGTAAACCGAACAATATTCTTGTTAAGCAACACTTTTAATTTAATCAATCTATTTTGAATTATACAGATCTAGATTCAAAAATTTGGAAACGAATAGATAGTCGTTATATCGAAACACCCTGTATACAACATCTTTAATATTTCTTTTTTCAATATTTTTATTCTTATTCAATTCAACAAAGAATCGTAAATGTACAATTTATTACAAAATTTGATTACGCAAATTTTTTTAGACAATCAATCCTATTTTGTACCACAATATATTTTATTCTATTTTTTTTTTTTTTTTTACTTTAGGATTCCGGAGCTGAAATCTATGTAAATAATTAATGAAAATAAATGATTAATTGTTGATGATTTCATTTTATTTATTTATTTTTCTTTTTTCTATATTTTGCTATTTTCTAATATTGCATCAGACATTTTTATTTTCAATCTTCTATGACATGATTATTGTTATCAAATATGTACATTTTTATACATATTTTATTGTGTATAATGTATAGTATATAGTATATATTAAATAATGTTGTGTATGTTTTCCATGAATTACGAATGAATGCTTTTAACAAGGACTTAAATAATAACCAGAAGAAAACAAAATCCTTTATAACTTCCATTAAAAAAAAATATCTTTAATATATTATGATGTGTCTGTATGTATAACGTGTATTCTATGTATTTATAAAAGTATATTATTTATTAATTTGAAATACAATAATATAAAAAAGAAATATATAAATTTATTCATTAATTATTAAAGAAAAATTGAAGCAGTTTTGTAATATATTTGGATTGTTTGAACCAATAAAATAAAATTTGCTAGGTTTTGAATAGAAAAAAATCGTCTTGGAGAAGATTTTTTAACAAGATTATTTACTTTTTTTTTAAAAAGTGTTTCCAGATTCATTGATAGATCAGAGATGTACTAATCTAGGTTAGATCAATGAATGAATGTTACAATGATCCTGATAGTAAATAACCAGAGATATGCACTGATCCGTGTTTAATCTATGAATGATTGCCAATACAGACCTATCGGATATAATGATCCCGATAAAAAAAAAAAATGAAAGATGTGAACTGATCTGTGTTTGATTTATAAATGATTGCTACTACAGACCTAGCGAATATAATAAGCCTGATAGGAATGAACTAATATTCAGTCAAAAATGTGATCTGCTCAAAATTTTAATTTTATACCAAAAATATAAATTAAGCCATTAACGAAAAATGGTAATTGAAGGTTAAGCGATTAAGCGATCAATGAAAATTTGTAATTGAAGGTTGGAAAGAGAGTATATAAAAATTAGTCAGACAAAATCTGACCCTATACGTAAAACAAGGCAGAGACAAATATATACAGAGTGAACAGGGAATATCAAGTAATTTCTTTATTGAGCAGTATTAATAAAAAGTGACTCATCTTTGCGGAATATCCAGAATTGACCAGGAATAATTGATCTTTTGTTTATACATTAAACTAATTAATTTTTTGCCAGCAAAATTATACTCCAAAAAACAAAATTCCTTCTTCAGTAGAATGAAAAAGCATTAATTACTGAAAATTGAAAATTTCCTACCTATTTTTTATTACAGGGTCATAACGTGGTAACCTAAAAGTTTTACTTTCAATAATCAAAAATGTCTTGACTGATTTTAATTGCAAATTACAAACAATAAAATAGAAAATGCTTATGTTAATACTGTTATAAATTTTAATTTTACATTACCTATTCATATCCATTGTATAAAAGTTCGAATATATTACAGTTATTACCATGTAAAAAATTTAACTAAATTTATCCACTGACATACATGATGTATACCATACATGATAAATATGTAGATCTCATTATTCTGAACTATAAATAATTTATTTGGTAGGCATTAATAAATTATTACCAAATATATGAATACTAGCTAACGTAACAGTTACACATTTTTCTACATTTTGTTCTATCCGTTCCACCACAAATTCCCATACAAACATCCTATTTTGAATTTTATACAATAATAATTATTTGTAATACGAATATAACCGTATTATTCATTCATTCATACATACATTTTTGTTCCTTTAATTTTCCAAAAGATTACTAACCCATTATAAGTAGGTAGGAAAACCCTATAAAAAATCAAAATAAAATAATAAGAAAGAAAACAGAGAGAAAGAGAAAGGAAAAAAAAAGAGTAGAAATTAAAATCCCGGAAATGAGGGAATATGAATGAAAAATGCTTTTAAAATCAAAAGAAAAAATAGGAAGAAAAAAAACCAAATAAAAGAAACAACACTCGTCATCATCTATGTAACAGCTTTATTTGAAAAAGAAAAGAAGAATAATAAGGAAAATAACAAAAAAAAAAATTGGAAAATTTAATACAGAGTGTTCTCTTTTTATACAATTAATAATAACGACTACATTCTATCTATATGTATTTATATATATAGGATGAACCCGCCTCTGATAAGCTCCAATTGTTGGTTAATATTTTTTTGTTTTATCTTTTGTTCTTATTATTATTATTATTTTTTTTTACTATTATAATATTTAGAATACTGTATTAAAGAAATAAAATTTACTACAAAAGGATATCCTTTTTTAATGAATTGTGAGATGTTTTGTTTTTGTTTTTCTATGTTTTTTCCTATTAAAGAGTAACAAAAAAACGATTCTATACTCTTATGATTATTTATTATTTTTCATTTTAATATATATATATATATATATATATATACATAATATACGTATTTTGTTTGTGTAAATTGTGATGATTTATTTGAGCTTTTGTACACTGTCATCGCAGGATTTGATATTTCTGTTATTTTCTTCATTGTTGTTGTTGTTGTTTTGTTATATAGTTTCAATTCTATTTATTTTTTTTTTGTTTTATTTCGAATTTGCTAACTGGAAGATGTTTTTATATTTAAGTATATGTTACAGTTAAAATTTGTAATAGATTATAATGAATTTTGTAATTATAATAGCTAGAAAAGACTAGTTGCAGTTAAGCTGCTAAAGTTTGAAGCAAATCCAATTCTATTATAAGGAAAAATGTATGTCAATACTGTAGTATCGAAATTTATTATTAAGCAAAATATTATTGATAACTCTTATTGAACTAATTCGACTTGTATTATTAATAGTAAATAAACCATGTAAACCATGTAAAGTTGGAATTATATTTTATTATCACTAAAAGACTTGCTCTAAATAATTGCGTGAATAAAATTTTTTATTTTCTTCATTTATTTATTTATTTATTTTCTTTATATACTTAATTTATTTATATTATAATTTACATTATTTGTTATAATGAATTTACATTATTTGTTTCCAAATTGCATATTTTTTGGAGTATTATTATACATTTTTATTTCTATTTGCTTAAATTAATTGTTACATATTTTTTATATCTACTTTTATTGACTTTTGTCGAAATATTAAAATAATATAACATTAACGTTTTGCATATAATATATAATATTATGATAAATTTTTATTCTATTTTTGACATAATTGTAATGTTTTTTTTTCTTGTTAATCATCACATACATTATATTTGAATTAATGAAATTTTACACACCATACGCTTCATTTTAAAATAAATATAAGAAATATATTCGTATATGTATTGTACAGAGTATGTACGATCTCCTTAGCTCATTTTGAGAAACTTAAATAAATAAATAAATAAATAAATAAAATAAATATTTAACTGCCATAATTTAGTCAAAAAATAGCTGAACTCAAGATTTGAGCTAGCTCATTGTTTGAATTAGCTCAAATTCTGTAAGTTTAGAGTTACTTCAAGCGCAAGATATACACACTCTAAGTCAACTCGTATGTTAAACTTTTGTGAACTAGCTCAAAATTTAAGTATGATCTTAGCTTAATTCAAATAAGTTCAAATTAAAAAATTGCGTCAGCATATTATAAATGTATTAATTTCTATTCTTGCTGAAATGTATGAACAGTTTTTTTATGAGCTTAAAAAAAGTGATAAATTTTTCATTTTGTTAAAAAAAATATTAAAAACGATTTTAACAAAATTGATTAGTTTTTACCTTGTTTTGGTTGCGCCCAACTCATGCTTATTTTTCATTTTAAGCCAGTTCAACGTTGAGCTAAGCACTATAAACTTTACGTCGTACTAATTCGTACTGTGATCTACTCAGTTGATTTTTGAGTTGAGC
Source organism: Argyra leucocephala (assembly GCA_963942445.1). Classification (NCBI taxonomy): domain Eukaryota; kingdom Metazoa; phylum Arthropoda; class Insecta; order Diptera; family Dolichopodidae; genus Argyra; species Argyra leucocephala. The sequence continues at coordinate 43,952,357 of OZ012681.1, read as the reverse complement.
TTAGCATTTGACTTAAAATTAAAAAAATTCTTTGGTTCATACAAGGCCATAACATAAAACTGAATTAAATGGTAACATAGACATACGTAGTATATTTATATGCAAAGAGGGGGTAAAAATATATTTTTGTTATACTTAAATTTCTTTAATTGAAAATTTACTTTACTTTTGCAAAACTAAGAACTACAAATTACAAAACAAAAAAATGGAAACAAAACTAAAGAAGTAAAAGAAACAAGAAACAAAACAAAAAAATAAAAACGAAATCTAAAACAAAATTAACTTGTATAAAAAAGTAAAGATAGTGGTAATGAATTTTTTGGGAAAACAACTGTGAATAAATTAAAATTTTCATTTGTAGAACACAATAATTTATAGGAAGGAAAATCATAAAAACAATAATACTATAATATACACATATTATATACATTTATGTAAATATAAACATATTAATTTGTACTAGCTATTATAATATAATAATATATGTATGTATAATATAATATATAAAAATAGAAAATGAACAAACCATGAATTAACATTTATTGAAAAATTTTGTTAAACAATTTAATTTATATATTTGTACATAATATATATATGAAAGTTGAATAATTACTATATTATATAATTTTTTTTTTTATTTTTGTTTATTATATTTTTTTAATAATAATTGTTTTTATAACAATAAAATAGAAAAATAAAACAAATTTATAATTATTTTTTGATAGGATTACACTACATAATATAATTTGGATTACATTGAGTTTTAAGTGATTTGGAAAATCACAAAATTAAAATGAAATTTTCTTATAAATTTTTATAAATAATAATATACAATACTATATAACAATAACTAAAAACAAAAACTTATATAGTATGTAGCAGAAATGATGTTGTCATATGTAGTTTTAGTTTCAAGCTAAAAATTGTATGAGTCGTAGTTTCTGTGGTCGAGCTAAGCTAGTTTTAAAAACTTTTTGTAGTCGTGTCTGGTTTTCTGTAACCTATCAGCGGTTCTAATTGTATAAGTAAGTACAGGATTACATCAACTTTAAATATATCAATATAATTATACGCGGATAAACTATTTTTGGAATATCTGCTCCGTTTAAAAGATATTTTTTCTGGCTTAAATTTTCAAATTACCCAATATAATTACTCTAAGGCTAGGCGCAGACATGCAAGCAATCAAGCATGTACAAAATTATAATTTGCATGTTTGGGATGTCAGAATTTTAGTTCAAAGTAGAATTTAATGAAGCAATGATATATACAACGTAAGCATGATAGCTTGAGTACTGGACTTGGATTGTTCTTGAAATTTAAAACTGTGAAATGGCTGTCAGCTCAAAAATAGCTTGAGTTGGACATATTGTATTTTTGGTGACATAAATTTTGACGCCTGAAATTTTCTACTTTCAACTCAAATTTTCTATACATTGTTAAGATTAAACAAAACATGAAATATAAAATTAAATATTTTTTATTTACTTAGATAGATCTGTTTATTTTGAATTTCGGATGGATTCAGTCCCTATATCAACGCAGCTGCAAATTGACTTATTGTGGTAACCCGTGTTTGTTATTAAGTTTCTGAGTCCTTAAAAATACCTTATTTTGATATCGCACTCAGGATATTCTTGAATGGTATACTGGAAAGCTCCCATTAATATTTACTTACTTTAAATCTTCTGTTTTTCAAATTCACTTTAAATCATTAAAGCATAAGTTTTTGACATTAAATGTCAACTCTGTCAACTCTTCTAGCTGCGTATTTGCTTAAAATTTTCAAGTCAAGTAAGTAAATTTTTGTAACTGACTTGGGTTAAACTATTTTCAAAAAATTATCGTATGCATGATGTTGAAGGGTACTTGAAGCTCTCTTGAAGCTATCATGGTAACGTGGTAAATGTTATTATGAAGTTATTAAACAGAATATCGATTCATAAATATCGATTTGATTTGTTAATACTTGGTTGGGTACTATATAGTTGGTTAAAATGTGAAATGATTACTTGTTTTTAAAAATTTTACTTAATAATGTAAAAACATTTTTATTTAGGTGTAGTTTTTACTTCTAATAATTTTACAAGATTTTATTTGGCTTAGCTTATGTTACTTTTTAGTTATACAATTTTAACTAACAATACTTTTTTATTCACGGTGTCAGTATTATAATAACAGTACTGGGTGATTATATATTCCAATTGTGCAATCAGTGTATCCCCTTCTACTATTAATAAACGCCTGATGTGATTGATCTAAGCAATAATTTGACGGCATATATAAAATGTCTTTTTTTCTATCTTATTTTTATTCTGCAAAACTATACAAGTCTTTTGCAGATGAAAATGTTCTTATAAAAAATAAAAATTAAATCAAATTTTATTTATAAAGTCGGACATATTTTAAATATCTAGTTAGAAAAGATTTGATAAAACACGATTTTGAAATGGAAGATTTTGGATAGACAAAAACAAAATTATAAGAGACAAGATTTCGTAACTATCCCGTTAATATTTTTATTAATAAATTAGTTAGGTACTTTTATTTTCTTTTTACTGCCTTCTTATATTAAACTTGTCAATATCATGCCCTTCTATGATTTTTTAAAATTTTTATTATATGTGTATATAAGTAGATATTATGTCGAAAATCATTTAAGTAAATATACAATATTTTTAATAAACTAGTATTGTATAAAATTTTTTATCTAATCTACTTTTTTTCTAATCTTTATTTTCAATATGAATACAAAAAAAAAAATAGTTTATAAATTTAAAAGTTATTTTTCAATAAATTTTCATATAATTGATTTCTCTTTTTCTTTCTATACCAACATCTCTTTCTGATCCAATCTATTAAATATTTTTACTTTAACTTATAAATATTTTTTTTTATGTATAATTTCTTTTTTTTCTATACTTTCTATAATTTCTACTCTAATCAAGTATCATAATCATTAAGAAAAGATTTTTTCTATAATATCAACAAAATAAACAGTATAATAAATATATTTAAAGGATAAAAATGGTCATAATATTATATAGACAAGTTATAACATAAGTGCCATTTTAACTTAATATGTGCTATTGTATAAACAAGTAGAAAATGTCAAATAATGATATTGAATAGAATGAAAATGGTTTAAAGTTGTTCTCATTATTAATATAATTTTCTTCATTACACCGTTTATTGATAGAAATTCTCAGTTTGTGATCATTTTTATTTTTTTTACTCTCTGTTTTCCTTAATTTTCTTGTATCGAATTTTCATCTTTTCGATTTTGATTATAATATAATGGCAAAGGTATCATATTATATTTTAGTTTACTCCATTATTTCAAGTTAAACATGAATTTGTTTATTTATTTATTTATTAAGAATTGTCTGTAGATAAATCTGTAGGCCTACTTCAGATCCATTTCCCTTCCCTTTATATTAGTTTTTGTTAGATATTATGTACTAATTCCTGATGTGATACTTTAGTTCACATAAAATTTTTGAAAAGCAGATTTTACAAAAAAAAAGTATTAACCTTGCCAGAAGTTACAACAAGTCCATAACAACCATATTGAAACTAAAACAGTGAGTTTTTAACTTAATATTCTTAACGTAGATGATATAACATGTACAGTACAAAGAAATTGAAGCTTTGTATCACTGGGTTATATAATTCTGTATTCATATATACTCTGTATATACTCTGTCCCACAAACAATATCTGACCAGCTTGATTTGATATGGCTTTGAAATAAATATACACATTCTTGTCCTCCATAAATAAATTTTCATACAAACAACGTTATCTGAGAATACACTACGTTAGAACACAATATGTTAGTTCGTTAGAAGAGAAGTATTTAAGTTTAAAATCTGTAAAAATTATTAGATTCATATACAAAACTAAACATAATAATAATATATATAATATAATATAATAAAATAGTCTTTATTTCAACAGAATTACAAAGCTAGTAACACATTTTGAATACATACAAATTAAATTCATTTTTTATACAATGTATCTTTAATCTAATTGATAATTAATTCAAATTAAAAATTAATATTTAAAATAGTTCAGATTACATTTTTAAGTTATACTTCGATCAGAATCGTATCGGAATTCAATAGCGAATTTAATAAGCGTTTTCAGTGCTTTAAAAAAAGTATTTATCTACTAACCAACCAGCATATATTTTTCTGCTCCCAAACAACTAATAGATTAAATTTAAGATTTAAATTTAAATGTGCAGCCAAAATTTAAGGCTCTTTTCCGGGTAAAATGTATATTTTAGAAATCTTATATTTACTTTTTTTTTAAACTTATTACTGATAGAAATATGATACAAACAATTCCAACCTAAATCTAATCTGAATCGAATCTAATCTAAATCTGATCTGAATCTAAATTGTATATACATGTATACTAATAAATGTCCGGCATTATGTTTTTAAATCTACTATTGTACACTTTTATTCTCGATCACTTTACTCTATGAATCAGTTCTCATATTATAGTTTTCAATCATTTCACCATATAGGAATAGTGTTCCCCGAAAAATGAGAGCTCTTCAGAATACCATTGAAAAATATTCTGAGTGTAATAAAAACAAATTCATGTATACGTGGGGACTTAGATGATTAATAACACTAGTTAACACGGGTAATTACAATACGGAAGCCAGATCCACTCCGGAAATTACTTAATCTAAGCGTTTCTAATTTTTCTCAATTATCTTCAAAATATGATGTTTCTCAGCCAACACAAATGTTTTCTTTCGATGCTTCTTTTGCTTAATTAATTATTGTAATAATTCATATTTCTTATTTCACATTATATGACCGAAAAATTCACTACTTTTTCATTAAAAGTAGTTCCATTTCCTTTCCTAGTCTTCTGAGAACTTCTACGTATCTCTCTGTTTGTACAAGACATCACAAAACATCTAAGATAAACTAATTCAAAAATATAATAGTCAAATTCATAACAATTGTACCTACAAACCAATTGACTTTTGCTCTATTTTACTCCAACTACGACAAATAACCTATTCCTTCATCCATTTCAATCCATTTACTTATAACGTTTCATTTCAATATCTTTTCTTCCAACAACTTTAAATATTTACTTATCTTTTATCTCTTTCTTTATTAATTTTATTTCTTTTTTTATTTCTTTATTCCTTTAATTTATTTTTGCTTGCTTTTCTACTTATATATTAATTTCATATTTTATTATTTCTTACTATATAATATAGTATTTTTTTCATATATATATATATACCTAACCAACTCTATATGTCCCTATCTTATTTTATATCTTGTCGTGGTGAGATTAACGTAGAAAAATAAAAAAAAAACAAAACTATTAAAAAAAAATATTTTCTAATAGTTTTCTATTTTATTTAATCTTAAAGATATTATCAATAATATAACGGGAAATGTTCTATCAATATAATAATAGAAGGATCAACAAAAATAATAATATGAAACAAATGAAGAAAAAAAAACAATAATAAAATTAATATCCTGTGAAAAAATCAAAAAAATAAACAAACAAAAAAACAAAAAAAATCAAGGACAAACTATTTTTGTTAGTGGATTTCATTTAATATGAAGTAGGTCCTCCTGCAAAATTCTTATTTAGAAAGTCCATATATAAAAATAATGATATCATTATGAAACCGTTATAATATTATGAAATAAAATAAAATAAAAGAAATATGTTTATTCATTTGAAAAACGATAATACGAAAACTAATAACACAAAAAAAAAAAAAAACAATAAAAAATCAAAATGAAATTAGATTTGTTAAAATATAAATCGAATATGATCATTCATTTTATAGGGATTAATAAGGAGCCGATATATTATTATTATAAGAGGACATATTGAAAAAATCAAAATAAATTTATTATTTATACAGATTAACGGTTTGAAAGGATTTTTGTTATAGTTTATACTTAACTGTTATTATATTATGTAATAGATTTTTTTATGTGAATTTTTAAGATGTCCACTTCTAAACGTGCGTTCAAATGTGAATAAATAGTGATTAATTGGCAGTGTTGTTGTAGGATAAATGTTGTAGGATAAATGTAGGATTAATATAGGAGGGAATATGATTCCACATTCCTGAAGTTCGAAATATTTGTTTTTTTTTTGTGTTTATAAGCAGGCTGGCAGGAATCATCAAAAGTCATAATGAGCCCCGTAGCTTTACATTGTGTGTGGGATTTTTACCCACTAAACCACACCCTTCCTATATTGCGAACTAGTCCTACATGACTAATGAGTAATTTTTTTCTTGGCTTTATTTTATTTTTCAATGTAGACTACATCCAGCGATGTCTACCTAACTTTTCCTTTGACGTATTCATCCATACCCTTGAAGACTCATCGTATCAGCGACGAAAAACCAACCAGCTCTCCAAACAAATTTGTAATTATGGAAGACTTGTGAAAAACCTCGTTTCGTTGGTAGTCATAACATAAGGAAATTCTTCACAAATCTCGTAAAAACAAATGTATCTAAACGTGGGAGCGGATCAACCTTCGATCATGACGTTCGAAATATGAAAGAATTTTTGTAACCGATTTTATGTTATTGTGTAATTTCCACAGTGTAGCGTTGGGCACTTGGGTTCGGTTCTCTTGTTTAACATTCGAATTGTTTAAAAGGAGGAATCAATGTTTTTATTTCAACTGAAAGTGTGTTTACATGCGGTTTTTATATAGAATGGTATACGTGCCGAAATATAGAATCCTATACAGTTGCTGATATAGCATTCGAATTAATATAGATTGTATAGAATTTTTTTTTTGTATTTGGATTCTACTGACTTAATTTCTGATTATTTTTTTCTTTTTTTGAGGCCAAAATAATAGGATAGGCCCATAGTTGTCAAACAATTTTGCGCAAATGAGTCTAAGATGGAACTCACAATTGCTAAATTCTAAAAATTTTTCCACCTATTGCTTTTCGTTCTCCTTTTGGGTTGAACAATTGCAATGGGTTGTAATATAAATAAAAATTCTACCCGGTTGATGGAAATACCGACTTTACTTATAATTTGAGCAACTTCACACCAAGCTGAGCGAACTCTAAAAGTGGAAATTCAATTGAGCAATGAGTTGATTTGCCATACGAGTTGATTCGTCATATAACAACCCTGAATATCAAATTTTCCCATTATCAATCGTACAATTTATTTTGATTTAAGACGATATGCATTCACATGTCAATTATTAATTGGCATGTGAATTGTGATTCCAACCATTTTATTTTTCTTTATTTGGAAATTCGAATCTGAAATTATTTTATTGATTTCATTTCCATATATTCAATACATATATCTATTACCTTATAGATTTTGGTTTTTATTCTATTTAATGTATAGAAAAATATTTTTTCTACCTAAATCTGGCCTGGCCAACCCCCGGCTCATTGGGAGATAGTTTGGGGCTCACAAAATAATTTATAAATATTTGCAAAATATAGCAAATATAAAAAAAAGGCTTTAAATTTAGAGCTATTTTGTTAGTAAGAATAAATCATGACATGTATTCATTCCTCTTAAATTATTATGCAAAATCAATTACATTGCAAACAGCATTTGTGTATGGCTAACCGCAGCATGTATTGATTTTTTAAAATCTAAAAAATCAATACATCGTGCTTTTGTTGAAATAACTCTTACACTTAAAAATCCTCAAGGATTACAATCAAATGAATAGATATATTCAATGCGTTTTGGTAGAGTTTATCTCAAATTAATTTAGTTCCAACTGTTTTATCTGGGATTGCTACAGATGGTGCTCCTAACATTATAGGAAACTATAAGTAGCTTACTAGTCTGATGCTAGCGAAACTATCAAAAGCTAAAATAGATATTGGACAGAGGCTTACACATTTCATTGCATTATACATCAGAAAGCCAAACATTAAAAATGGATCACGTAATGAATGTCGTTGTTAAAACTATTAATGCTATTCGTAGTCGTGGACTATTTCATCGTCAGTTTAAAAAATATTTGGAAGAAATAAATTCACACTACGGAGACGATATTTATTTTTCTAACGTTCGTTGGTTAAGTAGAGGCAGAGATGTTTAACAAGATTCTTATATCTGAAAGAAGAAATTAAGGTTTTTATGGAGTTACAAAACAAATACAAATCAGCTGTTGAAGAATTGTCAGACGATAATTGGTTCCTAGATTTAATTTTTCACGTAACTCATTTTTCTGAATTAAATAATATTAGTTTATCGATACAAAAGGATTTTGATAAAAATGCTGATTGTTTGAAAAAATTTGAAAAATATTTCGATTGAAGATTCAATGAAACTGCTTCATATAATAAACATTTTGAAATACTTCAATCACCAGCCATCTTTCTTGAATCAATGTTAATCCAAAAACCATCTTTCTTGAAACATATGATAAAGTACAAATTTATGCAAAATTTATTAAAAATTCCAAATAGCCAAATATAAGAAAATTCGCTGCGAAAATCATAAGTGCTTTTGATAGTATCGTACTATGCGTTAAATCTTACTTACAAGGTTTATTTCGTAATTTTTTTTCGGTTCAAGCAATTATAGATTATAGAATTTTTTTATTTCGGCTCATTATTAAGGTAGGGTTGGCCAGACCTGATCTAAATAAATACAATTAGAGTTTGACAAAAGTTAAAAAACTTTTATTGAAACAAAATTTTTCCGAACATTTATTTTTTCAAAGATTAAAAAATAACAAATGTGTTCATCATTAAAATAAAAAATATATATTTTTTTTCCATATATACCTACTTTCAAATTAATTTCTAAATTTATTTATAATATAATTTCTCATCATTTTTATTTTACTTTTTTTTCTAATTATAGATTGCCTGCATTTACAATTATATAGAGATTCAAAGGATCGATATAAACATGGCCAAACGAAAGCATCATTATCATTAGAACATTTTCTTGGTGTTGAATCTGGTTTTACATTAGATAAAGAATCCAATACAATTGCAATTATTTGTCAAGATGTTATTGTTGTATTAGCATTTGATACTAGAGAAAGATTAATGCAATGGCAGGTAAGTTAATAATTATACTAAGTAAACTTTAAAAGTAATTTTCATCATTATGTTAAATCTACATCATCATTCTATCTATGACATCCCATCAGGTATCAATATTATATATTATATTATACTTGTATTCGAAATCAATTTAAAATTATGATTAAAAGGATGAGAATATTTATTGAGAGTAATTCATGAGATTTTCAAAATTAAAATGTATATATTATGTGAGAATGATAGAGATGGAGATTAGGAAAAATAATGACTTAGACTTAGAGTATTATTAATGCAGGCATTCTACATTATATATTCTTATATGCAATATACATGGATAAGTATAAATTTATATTGTATATGTATATTGAAGGATAATAATATGTTATATTATGTTATGGGGTAAAAACGGATTAAACTATTTTATAACAATCAACTTAATTGAATCATTCTATCTAAAGAAAATGTTGAAAAAAAGTGAGAGAAAGACAGGAGGAAACATGATTAGAGATGAATATTAGAGAAAAAGAGTGAATGAATTGATTTAGATTTATTTTTACTTAGTATATAAAATTTAGAATATATCTACATATAATATGTATGTATTTTCAATACATATTAGCTTTGAAAATTTAGTTTATTATAAATATCAAAATACGAAAATTGATTGAATGTATGTATGTATGCATATTTAAAAATATAACAAATATATTATATACACCGGTGGACAAGAAAAGCAATAATGAATATCATCATTGGGGAAATCAATTACAAAAATTTATTTTAACAAACTATTATATTAGATCGTTAGTGTTTATGTCCAAAAAGTTAATTGCATTTATTTAACAAAGAATAGAATTAAAGAATTATTTTTATAATTTTTTACTCAGTTAGGTACCTATACTATAATAATTGAAAATAATATCATTCAAAATTAATAAATAGTAACTTTCTGTATTTGACCGAACAGGTTAAACTTCAACAAATCTCCAAATGAGAGGCTCCAATCATACAATATCTTCTAATTCAAAATCCCCAAACATAAGATTTTTTCTGACAAAAGCGTAAAGGCCTATGTTAGTGTACGTCAGTAAACACAAACCGTAAGTTTTAATAAAAAAATATAAAAAAAAAGATTAAATAGTATTTGTATAGTCAGGGGCATCTTCCTTCAAACCGTCGCTATTCATATATAATAAATATTAACAAAAAAAAAACAAAACGATAAATTTTTATAATTTTTATAATACATTATTTATCAAAAATTATAAATAAAAGAATAATATGTGATTGTGATTGATTCCCCTCTAAATGGTAGTCTTAAAAAATGAAATACTGATCCTAATATTCATAGTATAAACTTGCAGTACCGTACTTAATAAAGCACGAAAAAGTGATTGAATCTACCTAAGTTATTGCCAAAAACATAAAAAAAAATCATATTTTCTGCCTAACATCAATTTGAATATTTTTTTTTATATTTACTCATATCCATTCACCCCCCTCTGGATGTGAATTTATTATTTATTTTGTTCTGTTGAATAAATCATTAATTTGAAATAAATGAAAACAATATCATTGTGAATATAAATACAAAATTTTATGAAATATTACACACTAATTTTGTTTTGGTGTCTGAAGCCTTGTAGCATATATATAACAAAGAATATCAACAAACACAATTATAATAACAACAATAATAATGAAAACAGTCTATGTCTACATTTATTAAAAGTCGGGACATTCCCTTACAGAGAGTGTATGCGTGAAATAAGAGACAAAAATAAGATAATAAGATAATATTTTTAGTACATAACAATAGTTACAAATAAATGAGAATGAAAAATGATATTTAGAGCCGATAAAATTTTTAAGATTTTAAATATTGGTCAATGAAAATCCAGCTTTTCTATTTTCCTAAAATTTCTTTATATTATAAGAAAAATATTACATAAAATATATTTTAAAATTTAAAAAAATTGTTGGTTAAAGAAAAATAGTGAAAAAAAATTGTGCTGATTAGAAATGAAGATTTGTTATGTGTTTTGATGTATTTTGTTTGAATTTTACTATCTTTTGAAAGGCGTAAATATTTTTTTGTAAATCAATATTTCTATAAACAAACCTTAAAGTATATAATATTTTTTTTTTACTATTCGATCTAAAAAATACAAAATTTTAATTTCTTTTTATAACAAAATTCGAAACAAATTATAATTTTTCAGTTATTTATACTTAAAAAATCAGGTCCCTATTTTTCCTATGCTACCTGAATAAATAGGGACCAAAATGAATATCCTCTGTGCAGTGTTATGACGTTGTAATATATGTTTGTAGACTTAGAAACAGTTCATTATAAATTTGAGAATGAGAATTGAGAGAATAAGTAATTTTTTTTTATGTATTATGGAAGTAGATGAAGGTAGGTAGAATATAGTGAGAAATATTAATGCATTATGATGAGACATAATACATATTTAATTTACATTGTTGTTACATTGTATTTTGAGTTAATAATTTAGTAATGTGTGAGACATGTTACGTAATTCAAAATTACGTAAAAAAATTACTGTTAGATTTTTTATTTCATCACAGTATATAATATAATACTCTTTATCTGGAAATTAGCTGAATGTAGGTTCTTATTTAACAAACTATAGGTACTTTTTTTCTCAGTAAGTAAAACTTATTCAATAGCAAAGCTCTAATTTTAGTTTTATTATTGTTTTGACTTCTATTAAATCATTCATGTCTGAAGTAGGGTTGAAACATTTTTGATTAGTATATAATAACTTCTACAATAGGTCGATGTATGGTTTGATAAACTGCGCGCAAACTTTACTATAGCTGGTATGCATCAGTCGATAAGACAATTAACTTAATTCAAAAGAACCATTGTGTCAACTTCCAAAACTATGTCTAAGTAATTCTACATACTAAATTATTGAAAAATAACCTTCTTAGATTAGATTTAGTTATACCATAATAGAGTAAAGTTCAAATTTTCTTCGAACCAAATTTCTATTATTGAACTGAGTTATTTGTTCTACTTACTAATTCTGTAACATATTTATTTATCCAAATGTACATGCTATTCTTCTTTCTCTGATTTCCATTTCATCGTAAGCACAATTTCTAATAAATTAATAATAATGTAAATTCAAGATCATCTAATTTAATTTTTAGTCCATAGGTGTACATTAGATAAACAAAAATATACATTTGAACACTTTTTGAATATATATACGCATATTGTATAATATATAAAATTTATAAATTGCTAAGATTAAAATTTCAATTGATTAAATATATTATTATTTTTGCTATGTATACGATTTTATTATCCAAAAACAAGTTATTTTATCATACTAAAAATAAATTGAAGGATATTATTAAAAGGATAATTTCTATATAGAAAGGTATTCCTAAACAAGTATATTTCCATAATGATATTTAGAATAACATATACATTTCTACATGTGTATATATATATATAGTATACAAAGATGAGTTATTATTATGATAATTATTATAATTTAATATTCTTAAGGGCAAAATTATCACTTATATAATTAGAAATTATAATGGCCAAATATTATTTCAATATATAAGTAATAACATAATATATATAAATGTATATGTATGTATGTTTCAACTCTCAACCAACATGTATAGATACTATAATATATTATTTTCTATTCAAAACTCAAAATTTTAGCCAGAAGCAAATTTACTGCGTTTTTCTAGGCTTTCATCTATTTAAGTGTATACTTATTTTATATTTTGCATATAAACGCATGGTTAACGATGATCGTTAGTTAATAACTTCAAGATTTTTATTCGAATTATTTGTATTAAATTTTCAATGGGAAAATTATATAGATTTAACCCGTTGGCTTCCAATGTGTTACATCTTCAATTTCGTGCTCAGGTACCTCGATCACCAATAATATCCAAAATTTTAATTCTCCCAGGTAAAAATTCTTACATTATAAATATCACTGGGGACAACGATGCTTATGAATGAAAATGGGAATGATCACTGATTATATTATTATATTGTAGCTAAAAGGAGGAAAATTTGTGAATCACTGATGATCATAGCAGCCATAGTGTTAATTTAAGCTATAGGGACTCTATATTTATATTTGGTTATATTTTCGATATTCCTAATAATTAATATTCAGTTAAATTATAATTAAGGCAGTTATATTACTACAATGAAACAATCAATATAAAAAATTATTAAATTTAATCTAGAGATGATACTGTAATTTTATTTGGGACCGATTTACCAAAATCAAACAAAATTTGAATTATGATTTTCCTACAAAATACCTGTCGAAATTAGAATAAATCGTGTTCTGTACAAAATTCCAAATGGTATGTTTGAAATCTGAAATCCAATGAAAATGACACGACATTATAATATATCGATAATATGTCGATAAAATATGTTAAATTATGTTTTGAATAAATGTGTTCAAATGGCGTCATAGAAAGTAGTACGACACGAAAAAGTCGGTGAAATTTTTTTTATCAAAATTCACAATTTGTTGCACTACGACATTCGATTTTGACATTCCTAAACAATTAAATTAAAAATGTTTTTCTTTTTATTTTTGTTTTTTTTTTACTCTTAACGGTAACTTATGTAGAATCACGTTTTCGTATTTAATTAAGTACGTTACTGTAATTTGTTGTTCTGTTGTTTTTGAATTGTTGTTTGAAAATGAAAATGTCGCATTCATTCGACTTGCTATGCTAAATTTTATGTCGACATTGTGGAACGAGAATGTTGTATAGTTTTCATTGGACTTCAAGCTTGACTGATAAGATTGAACAAGCCATATAATTTTAAAATAAGGTTACACATTCTATTCATCTTTTCAACTAAACCAATTAAAAAAATATTAACAGATTTTTATTTTTTTTTAAATAGTTTTCATGAAATAATTTAATTCTAAAATATCAATTTTTTTTATATATCATTTTTCAGGTTAAAATAGCAAATCATCTGGGTGACGATATACAATATCTAGTTTTAATATCATCAGCACCACCAAAATCAAAAATGCAAACAGGACCATCTAGAATGCATATACAAGATAATAGATTTTGTTTAACAACTGGTGTACCACCAAAGTTAGCTGGATTATGGGAGATTGGTTATTTGAGGTGACTTATGTTTTTGAATACGCTTAATTTCGATATCAATATGATTGATATAAATATATAAAAAAATTTGATTTAAATTTCAATCATTAAATAAAAAATAATAATTTTTTAATCGAATTAAAAATATTCAAATTTTAATTTATAAATCGTTTTTAAAGTATCTAAAAATCGATTCAAAAGATTTACTTTTATGAATGGAAAATTTGTTTTATTATATCAATAGTAAAAGTAGAATACTGATTTAATAGCCGAAATCGATTAAGATATTAATTGAATATATAGATAAAATATCTAATTTTTATTATTAAAAATATTTCACCAAAATATATTCGACAATTTGTATATTGTTTTAATATTGTTGATTTATAATACATTTGATCATAATACTAATTTCAAAACTCATATTCGATTCGTTAAGAGATTACTCTATATGTAATCAGTACTCTCCGGAGTGCTAAAACCTTTAAACACATCTCCATTACGCATTTAAATGTTATGAAACCCGCTAATATAAATGCTAATATACTCTATTAAATAAACACAGTCTAAGTAAAAACTGTCAAAATAAACATCAACCTTAACGGTAATATTATAATATAACAGTAACTAATCGTAACGATAAAACCTCAAATAATTTAAAAAAAATAAATGAATTATTATTTAAAAAAAAAAAAATTACAACAAAAATTAAAAACAGAAAAAAATGTCAAAATAACAGTAAATTAACCAATAAATACACAATTTCAAATAATATCCTATATTATTATACTATAATATTTATATTTAAATACTTAAAGTTAATCTTTTTAGATAACATTTTCCATTTAATAAAACACAACAATGACTTAAATATTTAAAAAAAAATTAAATAATTAAATTAAATTTAAGGATATGTCCTTTATCATTTCAAAAGTAGGGTCTACATCCGGTACATCAGATACCTACATAATATATTATATATACATTATAATGTTACATAAAAATAAAATGAAACAAAAGGACAATAATAAAAAGGATCTATCCCTCTATTCTATTTTTAGGGATACATTTTAAGTAAATTTTAGAATCCACCTATTAATTTCAATTTTGAATACAAATTTTTTGTTATCCTTGTAAATTAATTTCGCTTTTGTGTTTTTTATTTTTCTTGTTTTTTATTCAAATTTTATTTTACAGTCATCATCCTTTAAATTATCTTGATTAATTATTACTTTAAATTTAAATGTTTTAAATTTATATTTTATTAATTTGCTAAATGAAAAAAAAATTGTTTTTATGATATTTTACAGACGTTATGGTGTTGTAGATAATCGATTTTGTTTTGAAGGCGGTTCAAGATGTGGTAAAGGTGAAGGTTTATATGTTTTTGTAACAGATCAAGGTGATGATATTACACAAACATTAAAATTAGCATCACAGGGTAGATTATCAACTAAAAAACGACAAATGGCTAGAAAGTTAGCAAGTAAGTGACGTATAAAAGTTGATTATATTTAGATTTTAATTGTTAAAATTGAAATTTATGTTATTAATTTAATATTTTTTATTTTATTTTTTTTTTTCTTACAACAGTAGATAGTCCTAGAAAAATTCTATCACCTCGTCCTATAGATGGTGTTGATGATAATTTTTCATGCAATATTGAAGATTCATCAAATTGTACATGTGGTTCTAGAACTCCATATTGGCCATCACAAGAATCACGTGATATCGATTATGGTTGTGGGGATACAAATTCAGTATCAGAATGTCATGATAGTTTTAATGATGCAGAAATGTTCCCAAAGTAAGTAGAAAATGAAAAATTGTTTTTAGCTTAAGACAGTTCGACTGATTTCAATAAAACTAATATCAAAATTTCACATGTTGCCTAAAATATTGGAATTTAGCTTTAACTAAAAATAATTCAATAGCTTTTCCATACAAACTGAAAGTACATATAAAATATTAGCTGTCGGCAAAATTTGATTGACATTAATGCAATATTTGAATTATTTAGAAATGCAGTAGAATATAATAGATATGAAATTAGGTAAAAGTACATTTTTTCAGTTCATAACTTTCAAACAAATTATATAAATTTTGCAATTATAAACTATTAGATAATAATGTCTATCTATATCAAAAACTAAGATTACATTAATATTTTTTATCTCTAAAAATCCATTTTGTAATAACTTTAAATAAATATTCTCTTTTTTATTATAAAAATGTAACTTTGATAAAAATATTTTTTTAACAATATAGAACTGGCAAAGGCATAGAACGATGTATGAGTTGTATATCAAAATTGGGTGCACCATCAATGTCACGTAGTTCAACGGCGACAGGAAATGCAACACCAGGTGGTAATCAACCGCCGTTATGGCAAATTTTAACAGAGCAAAACAATCAAAATAATTTAACTGTAAAAACAATCGCAACCATAAATACAAATAATACCATTGGTGGTGGTGGCGGTGGAGGTGGTGTTGGTGGTGTTAGTGTTATTGGTAATGGTGTTGATAGAATGTCAATATGTTCTTCACATGGTAGTTCTGGTGGTTATGGTAGTAGCGGTGGATCAGAATATTCGGTACCAAGAATGACAACAAATTTAACAGCATCAACATATGCTGAATCATCATATGAATCAATTCCACCAAATCAATTATGTTCAAATAATCATTTATCATGTCAAAATTGTCCGCCAAAAAATCTTAATATTTTAAACAGTAATAAAGGTCAAAATCAAAAACCACCCATGCCTTTACCAATTGTAAATCCATTACATACCCATCATACAATAATGAGTTTACAACAACAACAACAACATCAACATCAACAAAAATGTATAACAACACAACCCACCAATATGCATCATATAGGTCCTTATGAAAATTACGATATTCCAAAATCAACAGTGTTTCATGATGGTTTAAGTCTTAATACAACAAATAGTGTTAGTAGTTTGAGTGGTGGTCCAATAACAGCAGCAGAAAATTATGATACGCCAAAGAATATTCAAGAATATTTGAATGAGGATATGAATAGTAATTCACAAATACAACAACAATTACAACAGCAACAACAACAACAACAACAAATACATATTATTCAAACGCAATCATCATCAATATCAATATGTGATGGTCCTGATAAATATGGAAATTATGATACACCAGCACAAATGTGTGGTTGTTTGGGTACAACAAATAATAGTAATAATCAAATAAATCCTTCTAGCAATAACGGAACTTTAAAAGCAAATAAAGATGGTGGTAGTGGTCAAAATAATGTTAGTGGTAGTGGTCGTGCGGATTGTGCTTGTAATCGAGTTATGTCATGGGCAGATAATTGGATTTCAATACCATATTGTAGACGTGGTAATGGGATTGAACAAACTGGTGTACCTATAATTAATCGAGTTAAATTAAGCGGTGAAGGTAAAATGCCTGTTATGCAACCAAGTGGTGAGTTAGCAATATATGCTGAAGTTGATTTTTCAAAAAAATCAAAAAGACAAGGTAATAATAATTCAGAGCATACATGTAATTGTCCAAAAGATAATAATAGTTGCCTGATGGATGATGGTAGTTCAGAAACAAGCTCATCAAATTATATTAATTTAGATCCAGGTCATGTATTACCAGAATTAGTGACAACTGCTATTGCAGCTGTAAATAAAAAAGCTAGTGATACAGTTGAAATTAAAACAGAATTAAGCAATAATGCAGCAAATTATACAAATTTAGATTTTGCTCACTCATTAGAAAATTATGAAAATTCAAAAGAAATGCTACAAAAAGCTGGAATAACATTACAAGAAATTGAACAATTAAGACAAAGAGAAAATCAAGATTTTTGTTTTAAATGTGGTCATCATTCAGCAAAAACACCAGATCCAAAACAAGATAAAACACCAACAACATCAAATGCCAGCACATTAGAAACATCACAAATACAAACACCATCAACAGCAGATTCATCTGAAGGAACTACTTCATTACAAATAGAATACTTAAAATTAGATCCGGATAAAAATGATTCATCAGCCAAATTTCCCGGATATCTTCCAATGTCACCAGCCCCTTCAACAGCAGCAGCATTAAATCAACAAACACAATCAACTATGAGCACATCTAGTAATAGTAATAGTAATAATAATAATAACAGTAATAATAATAATAATAACATCAATAATAATAATAATAACAATAATAATATCAATAATAATAATAATAATAGTAATAATAATACAGGATCAACGACAGCTCCACCTTTGCCATGCAAAAGTGAGTTATTGAAAAGAATAATTGGTGAGAAATCAGCAAGTAATCCAACGTTATCTGGTCCAACTGTAGATAGAAGTAGAAAACGAAATGACCCCAATCGAGTACCAGGTAGTGCAATGATGCTTTTACATAGAACTGGAAGTAGTCCTTATAATCGTAGACAAATTATGGATAGTAGTGACTTGTTACCTTCTATTGATAAACGGTTAGCTGCTAGAAAACGTTCTTCGTCAGCTGATTCATCAAGATTCCTCGAAGATATTGAAGATTTTGATAGTTCTGAAACATTAAGAAAATCATCTTTAACACAAATCAATTCTGGTCGTAGATCATCTTCGCCATGTTTGCATCAAGAAATGGAAAATTGTGTTGAACAAATTTGTTTTGCACAACAACAACAACAATCACTTAAACAAACTGCCACAGAAACTGAAGATGAAACAAGTGTTACATCAACTTCAACAAGTCAAGTATCACAATCGGTACATATCCGTAGATCAGCTAGTGTACCATGTAAAGCACAAAATCGTGATTCATCAAGTTCAAATGATTCGGGTGTTTCAACGGGTTCATTACGACATCGTGTTGGTGATTTTCATGATTTTGAATTGCCATTAACAACAGCAATGTCAGCTAGACGACATCAAAGGCATGTTCAACCGATTTCAGCATGTATACATGCAACACTGCCACGACGCTCAAAATCATTTGATCCATTGCGTGAAATTTCATTTCAATTTCAAAAAGTTGAAATTCCTGGCAAAAGTACATCGGCTGAAGCTGAAGTTCCAGTTTTATCAGCAAAACAAAGAGGTTATGGTAGTCCATGTGAAGGTAATTCAACTACTGCTCCACCATATGTTGATTCAAGAAGTACTAGCAGTGGAACATCTGATATGTCCGATTATATTGAAACACTTTCACTTTCCAGTCACAGTTCATCTGATGCACCAGAAAACTTAAGGTAAGTTGGGAAAATTTTTTTTAATTTTTTGTTTGTTCTTTTATAATAACTTTTTAAATTTAGTTTATAAATACTGATATTTGTTTTTTTTTGTTTTATTATTTTATAGATTACTCAGACAAGCAACTGCAACATTACGTCCTCGTTCAGGCAAAGAATATCAAAATATTGATCGATCTTTAATAGCTTTAACGCAAGCCGGTGATACTGTCAAAGTACATACAAATCAGGCAGCACAAATAAGAGGTCTACTTTCGTGTACAGCCAATTATGCAAATATAACCCCAGTTCCAGAAAATGCCGAATCACCTAGTCCAGGTTATCAAAGCGGTTGTTCTCCTCAAGAATCACAAGCAGATACATTCGTTTATGTAAGTCAAATTCTGATATTATGAATTTTA
The DNA here is from genome assembly GCA_963942445.1 of Argyra leucocephala. Classification (NCBI taxonomy): domain Eukaryota; kingdom Metazoa; phylum Arthropoda; class Insecta; order Diptera; family Dolichopodidae; genus Argyra; species Argyra leucocephala. Next base: position 43,932,470 of record OZ012681.1, on the reverse strand, counting down.
ACTTAATCACCAAATTCAATTATTATACTATATTCTTTAGTTTTACTTGAACTTATAGTGTACTTATAAATTTTTTACTTCAATATTATGCTTTTCATACGTTTTTTATTTTGTTATTTCTTTTTTCTTCACATTTTTTGATACATATTGTTTATACTCTTTTTAATTTTATTTTTTTTTTCAATTATTTTGTCTAATCTTAATTGTTGTAATTACTTTTGATTTTAGTACTCCACTAAAACATTTATATTTATATCTTTTTTTTTCATTTGTGTTTGTTTCATTCAACACGTATTCTTTTGAATATATTCGAATGATCCTACTTATTTTCTTACATATATAAAATTTTGTTATTTTTACTAAATTATTTCTTATTGAATTTTATATTATTATTTGTTCCTATTAATTATTCTAATAAACTATATTATACTTTTTTTCTTCTTTTTTTACTTTTGTTAATTTTATTGAATTTATTATATCAGTTTATTAGATTTAAGAGCTTTAGGTTTTGTTAAAATTCAATTTCAATTTGATTTAGTTTTTAAAAAATTTTATATTTAAAATTATATTTTAAATCTATCTAAATCTAAATCTATTGATAACAAATTTTCTAACTTGCAACTTGCGTATATCTAACATACATATATACCTATATACATATATTACCTATATACATTAAAAGTTTTTAAATAACACTTCTTTGCAATAAAATCACCAACTCGGTTTGATTATTTTTAATATTTTACAAGGGTATTAATTTACATATCGTTCCATACTTCAATTTTATTTCGTGTATTTCATTTTTTCATAATTTTAATGTAGTTTTCAGTGTTCTTTCAACACTGTTTGAAAATTTTAAATTTCTATATATTATTTGTTTTTTTATTTTTATTCATTTATAAAGCTTACTTTTTATTATCCATTTAATTCTAATATTATCTTTATTTTTTCTTTCATTACAGAATCAAATACAATCAAAGCAATAAGCAATATTACAGGAAACCTTATATAAAACTGTTATTATGAAAAAACAAAAATGAAAAAAAAAAACAAAATAAGAAAAAAAAGTATTGTTAAGTATTAAAAATTTATTTCAATTTTTTGTTTCCTATTTATAATTTAAAATTTAATTATACATACTTATTTATATATATATATATATCTATATTTAAATATATATTAGTTAGATTCTAAAAGTATATTATATAATATAGTATTAAAATTTAAGAAAAATTATATATTATTATTATTACAAAAAAGAAATTCAAATGTTTACACATTTTATACAAAAATTAGCAAAAAAAAAAAAAACAAAACTGCAATAAGAAAACCAGAAAACTAAAAAAGAAAAAAAAACATATATAAAATAAAAGATTATTTTTGTTCCTATATACAAATTACAACAAAATATATACACACATACACAAACAACACACTAATACGAATAAAACTTTTCTAATAAAAATAAATAAATAAAAAATTTTAATTTTTGTTCAAATATAAAAAAATTATTTAAAAAAAAAAAACACTATACCTACAATAATATACAATTTTACATAATATATGCATTTATAAAATAATATAACTGTAAAAAATTAACTGACATTTTTTCTATAATACTAACAAACGAAAAATCCTTTTCCAAACTCATACATTACAAGTTTTTATACATATATTAATCCCATATTATTAAGAGGTAATATTTTATACTGTCCTATAACAAAATGGTTGGCCTATCAATTTGTTTTTTAACAGATATTATTTCGTTGTTGTTTTTGATAATCAGACTTGTTCTTAGTGATACATTATGTAAATTATGGAATAAAAGTTGAGTTTTCTTTCACTAATAATTTATATTTATTTTGAAAATATCTATATTTCGGAAGCAACTTACTTCCTTCATCAGCGCTTGCTACTTAATTAATAGAGATTTAAAGGAATATTTCAATAAATTTACCGTTGAGTTTTTTAAGTCGGTGTTTTCTTTATATTTTTTAAAAATGTTTTTTAATAGAATAATTATTACTTAAAATACGCATAAAAAAAATTCAAAAACAGTTATTTTTTAGTTTTTTTTCTTTAATAAAATTTATTGTTTAATTTTTGTTTTTTCATTTGTTTTAGAATTACTGTAACAGTAAAATACTATAATTTTTTCACCACGAATTTATCATGCATCGAAAATAAAATATAACTTTAATTACTTTCTGATTAAGCTGTTGCGAAAATAAATAAAATGTTAGGACCCCAGATGAAAGTGACAAGATTATAACTAATTTGAAAAGATCTTTGCTCGAGTAACAAAATTTGTTATTTAATATTTAATTATAATATTTATATAATATTTATATAATATTTAATATTACATATCGACTTTGGTACTTTATTCTAACCTCATAACCATAGAAGTTCTGTTATGTCGATGTACATATTATAATACTAATTTTTCATTCTAAAGCATAGTACACTGTTGCTGACAACTTTTCACGATCAATCTTAATTAAATTAGGCCATAAATAGAAAAAGTAGTTGTGCAATAGAAGAAAAAAATATTCATGTCGAATTTTAAATTTTAATTTACCCTATACTAAAATAGAAAACAAATTCAATTTTTCACCACCAGGTAGTGGTAAAGAAAAATATATTTTCACGCAGTATTATATGCCCGAACATATAAATTGTAGTGAAAATTTGAAAATTAAAATATAAAAGTGCCAAAAAACAGAAAATAAAAATAAAGCTCAAATCGAAAAAATAAATATGGAATCTGAAGTGATATTAAAATTTCATCTCCAGTAAAAAAAAATAAAAAATAAAATTCATCTATGAACAAAAGCATATATTGGTTGTACATATTGTTAAATATTTGTAATAAAAATTATAAACTATAACTATATTTCATTATATTTAATTAATATAATTTTATATTTTTTAATTATATTCAATTTTTCAATTATGTTTAATTAGTCAATTTTGGTCATAACACCATCATCAGTAGACTAGATTTCGGTTGTTACACCATCAGCCGTCTTCAGATAAGGGTGTAACAATTGGAATCGAACCAGGTATTAGTTAAACTCAGTGAAGCATACAAGCTATTCTAATATTATTAAAAATGTTTCATCTAGAGCCTACCACTTATTCTATAAAATATAATAAAATTTTTATATTTACTCTCACTTTTATTTTGGCAAAACAATTTAAGATTTCATTATCAGTTTTTTCAATTATAATTTTTTCCATTTATATTAAATGGTAAAACAGTTTACGTTGAAATTTCACAATATATAAAAGTTACTACTAGAATTAATATACAATATAATATATCAAAAAATATAACTATAAAAAAAATAATGAGAATATATGTGATATAAAAATATATTAAATACTAATTATCATCATATTGATTTAATTTCATTTGGTTACAAATTTCAATGCATAATATTAGATGTGAATGAACCTATCATAAATTGTGAGACAAACATTGATAAAATATTTTAAATACACGTATTTAATTAAAGTGTAATAAACAAAACATACGAAGTGTTTACATCACCATTCCTCTGAAACATTATGAGTTAGACACACTTCAAACACTAACTGTTTTATTCATTAGAAATTAGTTTTTTTTTTTACTTTATTTTTAATTTATTTTTTTTTTCATGACTCTGGCACATAGTCTAATGGTCTTATAATTTACATTAACTAGTTTACATTAACTAATCTTAGAATTATATGGTCAAATAATTTACATTAATAAGACCAATTTAATTGGTCAAATAATATTTACATTAACTAATTCAATAATTTACAATTTAATGAAATTTTCTTAATTGCGTCAACCATTTTGATATATCTACAATTCATACAAAATATAAATTTATAATTTATCTGTATTTTACCTATACCTATACTTTCTCATCATCAATTTTATTCAACTACACTATAACATCACATTCCTTCATTCAAATTTTCTTATAAATAATTATAATTCTTATATAACTATACCAACCATACATAATAAATATATTTATAATCTCATCTTAAAATCTAACTGTTAATATAAATTTTTTATAAAAGTTAAAATAAAAAGACATATTCATTAATATAAAACTTTCCACTGTAAAAGTTTTTTCGTAAGATAAAACTCCAAAAAAGAAAAAAAAAAAACAAAAAAAATATAAAGATTGACAAAAATGAAGAAAAATTAAATGCATTTAAAAAATATGAAAATAGTGAACAAAAATAGTTAATAAATAAAATTTCAAAATGTTTCATAAACCGTTATTTATTTTTGTTTTTGTTTTTTTTTTGTAATCTTAACTGTATTTATGTATGTACTTATTTTTTTTTCAATTAAAATATGCAATAATTAACGGGTACAAAATTTTTTCTATAATAAAACAACGATAACACTCTTTTCTTATTTTCTCTTATCTGTTTTACTTTTAATAATGTATTTATTTTCAATGTGTGAACTTTTTTATTTAAATAAAAATATTAAAAATATTTATTTTTTTTTGTAATTGTAAATAATAGTGAAAATCAAAAAAATTATATTTATTACGAAATTAAAACACACCAAACAACAACAAAAAAGAATATATTATAATATAATTATGTATAAATAAAAAAGACAAAATCTTTTTATGAACTTTTTTCTACTTAAATTTAAATTTGCAAAAAAAATAATAATAATAATATAATTAATACATAACTACATTTACATTGTATATTATATAAATAAATTAATTTAGTGTATGTACATTATAAGAATATATAGAAAATTTAAATATAGAGAAATAAAAATTTTAAGTTTAGAACAAAACAAATTAAATTAAATATTAATTAAAAATTTTATAATATTTTGATTGTCTTGATTGCGGTTGGTTTAAATACCAATACATAATACCTACTAAGGTATAATAATTTCATTTAATCATATAAAACGCGTCTATGTTCAATAAATTATTGTTCCGAACATCAAAGCATTATTTTATTTAATTTTATCTTTCTTTCTGTGTCAAAAATCAAAAAAATATTAGCAATTTTTGCGGTCGCAGACTGTAATTAACAAAATACTTCATCAAATTGTATTATTAAGTTTTAGTACAAAAAACAAAACTCAGCGCTAGATTGTGTAGCGTGGCCTTGGTATATACGGTATAACAAATTATTTAAATCTTTGTATAAAAATTATTTTTGATAGACTTCCCAAAAATACACTTCCATTACATATGGCAACACTTATTGTATTTACAACGAGATCGTAAATTGTACAAAACATTGCAAAAATTTTGAATTGAGGGGATGTTAATTAAGATTTGAGGAAAACATTAAAATTATTGAGTTAAAATATAGTCAAAATTATTAAATAAAAAATTAAATACAATAATTTTGTAACATTTTGTTATAATGGTGTGAAATAGAAGTTCATGAATATTGGTACGTACGGCTTTATCGAACGCTTAAAAACTTGTTGCAAGTTCTATTCAATCTTTGAAGTCGTAAATCAGAAAGCAGTTGATAATAATTATCTATGTAAAATTATACGGAGCTGAAACCTATACAGATTTTGAAAACACAAATTATTAGGTAAAGCGAAAATTTTGTAGCAGTTAATCAGTAGGTCAATAATATTGAGGACAATGACCAGAGCAAAATGGATTCACAATATTATTGTACTGAAACGATAATTTTGTAATTTTCAAATTAAAAAAATTATAATTATTTGTATGCATTATTGCCAAACATCAAATATAAATTACTGTTGACATTCGGATTTACAGTATATATGAACTTTAAGCTTTCAGTATGCCCAATTAAAATTTTTAATTGTTCAGTAAATTTCTTTTAATTTTTCAATTACAATTGCACATTTTACAAAATAATTACAATTCAATTATTACAGTCAATAAATTTTTTGATTACAAAAATCTTATCATATATGTAACACAATATAGTTTATTCAACTATTCATCTTTTATAATGCAATTAAATTAGCCAGAAAATGCTGCTTTTAAATAAATCTAGCACTACAAGAAATACCAGATAAAAGTAGCTATATCAGATTTTTATTCATCAAATCAGAACAAAACAAATTGTGGCTTTTTTATAATTTCATTTTTGTTTACTTCACACTCATATTGAAATATCATAAATTCTGAATTCAGATAAATCCAATAAATGTTCTTATCTCTGTCTACTCAGATGTTACAATAATACTCGTATTTACAAGATTAATTTAAACATTGCACCATGCAACAGATAATAAAAAAAAAATATTTGAAAATATTACAAAAATTCATTATAAATGTAATAAGTGTGGTTTAGGTAATAAAATTGATCTTGCTTAATCTAAGCTCGGAATAATTATATAAATAAATGAAATATAAATTAAACATGATCGCCTGCTATCGTGTCAGAAATTAGTTCGATTTGGAATTTTTTAAATTTTAGAAATTTAAATTAATGTTAATTTTCGATATATATATATAACATTACCGTGGTATATGGTGTAGAAAGGGTATGTCATCTGAGTACTAATAAAAATTGTGGGTTCAAACTTTTCAATTTGTGTTAAATTTTTGTTATTGACTTTAATTTGGTATTAGGTAATCATTAAAATAAAATTGAACTTTACTGTTATGGCGGTGAAGTTACTCTTTAGTAAAATACTAATTGAATATTATAATGATCACATATTTTACTCTTTAATATATATATATATTATGCTCATATTTGAATTATTTAATTGCCAAGTGCTTGGTCATCACCTAGTCTTGACAATTTGAAAAAGAAAGTACTATAATAAAGGTCATCAGTCTTAGAAAATTGTCAACAATCGCAATTACATAAAAAACAAAAAGACAACATAAAGAGACAAATCCTTGCTTATTATGTACATATTGATACATCCATCCCATACACTTTTAAGCTTTGCTTAGAGGACACTTATGATGATGATAATGAACATATACCGATACAATGTAAAAAACTGATTTTAAAAAATATTTTAATGACATTATTAATAAAATTTATTCGGCATTTAACTTATACTCCACCTCCATGTAAATGAAAATATTTAATTATTTCTATATTATTTTTAATTTAGTTTATAATAAATTGTATATAATATTTATCATTATTAATTAAAATTATGGAATTCGATATAAATATATATATATATAAATTTAAATATAGAAACACATATATATACAAAAAAAATATATTTTTTGCCAAAAACTAAATCAAAATCTTACAAAAAAGTTTTATTTTTTTTTGTAAATAATAACATTTAATAGGTATGAATAAATTATGATTTAAAATTTTTTTAAAATTATATAATATTTAATATTTTTAAAAATATACTAATTTTGTAATTTTAATTAAAATATTTTTTTTTATTTAATTTTAATTAATTGAAGTAAAGTTAAACAATATTGATATATATATATATATATATTTATATATATAATTGAATTAATATTAATCTCATATTATATTCAAAAATTACAAAAAAAAAAATAAAAACAACAAAACAACAACACAAAAAATAGTTAAAATAGACTGAAATATAACTAAACTATAAATTATATGAAATGAACAAAAAAAAAAAAAAAATTGAATAAAGAACAAAAATTTTTAATTTATAAAAGTAGAATTAAGTAAAAAATTAGAAAATTAAAACCAAAAAATGGAAAAATTAAACTATACTTAAATTTTAACGAAAATTTCAAGAAATGTAAAATAAAATCTGGTTAAAATTTTCCCCAAATAAAATTTAAAAATTTTAAATTTCTTAAAAAAACCGAAATTTACTTTAAAAATGCAGAAAAATTTATATATTCATTTTTAACCTAATTAAAACGTCCACTTTTTTAAAAAAAAAAAATTAAAATGAAAAAAAAAACGAAAAAAAAAATAAATAAAAATTCAAAAAGAGAAAAATAAGAGAAAATTTTTACGACAAAAAAATATGAACAAAATTGCAAAAATAAATTGATAACTTATTTTGATTTATTATTTTATTGTTTTTTTTTATGAATATAGGCTAGGACAAAATTAAGGTACTCCAAATAATATTTTGTAATGTGTTTCAATCTAATTCAATTTAATCATTAATGCATGGTATAACTTACTGTGAAATGGTATTTTATTTTTTGGAGATGGGTTGATGAAGCCCTATTGAATAATATTTGATCTAGTGTTTTTAAGTCTAAGTGCAATAGTTTCAAAAGTGGGACTAATTTTTTAAGGTTTTTATTAACTTGAAGTTCTTCTTTTTCATTACAATGTTGATAACCAGTATTCATACAAGCTGTTGGTTAGTCTTAAGTTTGATTTACTTAAAATATAATATTTCAAGTACGGTATGAATCATAAAATAAAATGAATTGGAATTAAATTGATTAAACTTTTAAAAAAATATTCAATTTATTTTATAAATTTTGTAGCTTACAAGTTACGAATTTTTTTAACATTTTTTTTATCCATTTTTAAATCCGAAAGTGGAGATATAATTATTCAAGGTAATAAAAATTTTAAAATCTATCTATTTATTATCACTGTCGAAGCTATTGAACAAACAACAATTATAATTTGTTAATATTGAAAGCTACTACCCACTAAACAATAGAACAAACATTGTTCAGTACGGCCTTAGTTATTCATACATATATATGTTTATTGTACAAACCATGTTTATTTACTTTTATTACTAAAATTTTGAGCAGGAATTGAAATTATTATTATTTTGAAATAATCGAAAACCCCATTTTATTCAAATTAAATTTACAAAGACATTAAAACGTTCAATTTTTTAAATTTATAATTTAAGTCAAATTTACATTAACAAAAAAACGGCCATTTTGTAATATTCATCAACTATATTATAATACTGTTAAATTTTTTTTTTTATACAAATCTCAATACTAAGGTATTCATAATATCAATGTACTTGGTTGTTTTAGACTGAACCCAAAAAAGAACTTAGAACAAATTTTGTACTCTTGAAATTAATCAATTTTGAATATTATAAAAATTATATCGATTCATAAACATTAAATTCCAAATTTATATTTTAAAATGTAAAATTTAAAAAAATTGTTTATTTCTACAATTTAGCATTTTTGAAAATTATTCAATGTTTGCTTTTATTTATAAAAACAATATTATTTTTTACGAATTTATACTTATACTTCATCGTTTCATTTTTCTGAAATAATAAATATTTATATGGTTTTGAAGTGAGGTTTTAACTCTAGTAACTAAGATAAAAGAAATATATATACACATAATATATATATTTATAATTATACATAAATATATTTTAATTATAAGAAAACTATTAATATTAGAAAAAAGAGGAAACCAAGAAAATTAAAATCATTGTATTGTATAGTAATAAATAAAATAATAAAAAAAAAACAAAAATATTAAATATAAAATGAAAAAAGTTAAAAAAATAAAAGAAAAACAACAAAACAGAGATACCAAAAATAAACCTAAAGAAAAAAAAAATAATTAAAAAAATGACGAAATGAAAATAATAATAAAAATATAAATTCAAGTCATTGTTGTAATAATGTATTTATGAAAGAAAAAGAATAACAACAACAAAATTAAATTAAATTTAACTATATATGAATTATATAAATATAATTAATTAATATTAAATTAAAAACTAATAATAATAATATTAAATAATAATAATAATTATATTATATTAATAAATTATTTACCAAAAATAAAAATTAATTAAAAAAAAAAAATAAATAAATTTGTGTTTTTATTAATTTTGATTTTTAAAGGAATATCGTTTTTCAATAGGTTTGAGTTTGTAGTCCCATATGACTGTTTTTAGCAATATGAAAATTTTAAATTACTTTGAAGCAAAGGTGTGTGCAAAGCAGCTTTTGTGGCACTGTGGCAATTTACAATATTATTTCTATTGGTGGAGATAAATTCAAAAACAACAAGAACTCATAGAACTGTCAAAATGAAATGTCGTAATGCTAAAATTACATTGTCGTGTATATAAAACATAATATATATTTTGAAATATATTTAACATACTTTTTCGATATTCTCGCTTTTCAACGAGGTGATCCTGAGAAAGTTGAATTTGTTTGAACTTTTCACGGCGTATACGGAGTGATATGTCAGATTTGAAGTTTTTACTCAACATATAGAATAACAGTAACAATTTGAAATTTTTTGTTTAGCGTAGTTTAAATATTTAAAAATGAAAAAAAAAACCCAAAAACACTATTTAAAAATCAAAAATGGGGTTAAATAAAGAATTAATTAATTTAGTTCGTAAAAATATGATCATATAATAACAAAATATGTAACATTATTCACTGAATATCATGAATTGTATTTGTATATAGAACAGAATGACATTTCTTCACTCATTTGAAAAGCGTCGAGACTATCTCCACTGTAACGTCTGTAGTCTAATGAAAACGACACGACATTGTCATCTACGATTGTCGACACAAAATATTGAATAGCAAATAGAATGAATGCGAAATTTTCATTTTAAAACAAAAATTCAAAAACAACAAGAACACATAGAACTGTCAAAATGAAATGTCGTAATGCTAAAATTACATTGTCGTGTATATAAAACATAATATATATTTTGAAATATATTTAACATACTTTTTCGATATATAATGTCTTGTCGTTTTCATTGACTTCGGGTTAAAATTTTTCGTTCTTGATATTATCAAATACTTGTTCCACAGTTCAGAAATATTTGATAGGTATGTAATATGTAAGCTTATAACCTACAACAAGTTATCGCATTAAAATATGTTGTTGTGTTCAATTCTAGTGTAGAAATTGGGTTGCGTTCAAAGTTTCGTTTTTCAAAGTGTCGTTTAAAAAAAAACTTACTTTTCGAGACATAATTTTTCAAAATCTTATTTAATAGAAAATAATATTATTTTTCAAATTTTAAAACTTAACTAATTAAAGTAAATATTCTAGGATTAAAACGATATTAACAAAAAAGTCAAATTTTGAAAAACGATATTTTCAAAAAGCTAAATTTTAAGGTTTGAGCTTTAGTTATGTTCCGGCAGAAAAATACCAACATTTGAAGCAAAAATATATTTTAACAACACATACAGTTACAGCTTTTTCAACCTTAAAAATATGTTGTGTAGCAAGCTTAAAAACAAATAATTTTATAATTATTGTTTTTGCAAATTTAGCTATAATAGATGGCTTTTATTCTTTAGTTTCACTTTTCAGAAAAAACATTTATAAAAAAAAAGGTTCTGTGACATCGGAAATGTATCCAAAAAATTTCAGTCGATGCAATGTTCATACAAATACAATGTGTCAAATTTTCTGAACTGACAATATTGTGTTGACGACACAATGTACTTTGCTTACAATTCCGATCACTCTACACACATTGTCTCTGAAATAAACGTCAAATGTAATGTCAAAATTTTATACTCTTGCAGATACCTATTTGGTGGATAAATTTTTAAAATATTTGAATTGAATATATTTGTGAAAGATTATATATGGAGATTTAATAAAGACAATTTCGTATAAAAATTTGTTTTTGTATTTTTGAAGAAAAAACTTCTTTGTGCTCTAGCCTTATAGTTAATAAAAGCATCTTTTTTCGTAACTCCGTTTCCTATTAAAATTAAAGTAAATTAAAATAAAAAAAAAAAAACATTTTTAAATTTATTTTTTAAACAACGATATAAAATGTGTACTTATTTTTCTTTAATTTTTACTTCCTTTTCTTTAGCTTGCAACGTTATTTATTTATTTATTTTATTGGGCAATGTAGGGGTCTAAATAAATTTTTATATTATATCCGTATTTTGGAGAAATAATTTTAAGCTGTTAGCTCAGTTTATTTTTTTAAAAATTTTTTTTTTGTTATTATAATATAAAATTTATAATATTAACTTTTATAAAATGATATAATAACAAAAAAACATGTTTTTAACAAAAAAAAGTAATTTTTAATTATTAATCTCTTCCCAATTATTTCAACACACACGAAAACTTTGGTTTAGAATAAATCTAAACAACTCTTCTAAAAGCGTACAAATTATGTATATTGTATACTAATTTAGTGTATACATGTATTGACAGTTGACAGTGCAGTTGACAGTATATAATATTGATGTATCATGTAGATGTATATATGTGATATCAAATTAATCTAAGAGATTTTGTGTTAATTCGATTCGATTCTCTTTTGAGTAAATTTTTTTTTTTGTATTATTTATGGATTATTGCATTTGCTTTTTTGAACTTTTAGTACGAAAAAAAATTATTTAGTAGGATAACATTAATATAGGTTTTAAAGGCAAATTTATTAAAGATAAGTATTTCCTTTTCAGATACACGGAATTTATAGGAATTTATATATGTTTACAGATTAACCCATTTTAAGGAAACATCAACACTAATGCAACAAAGAGATAACTAAAATGATGTGATATTTTATTGTGGGTATCGATTAAAATTTTATTGTTAAAATTTATTTTACAGATTTTATAATAGTTAATTTTAATAAAAAAGGAAGAATTTTTAATTTATGGCCAAAAAGTAAATAATAAAAAAAAAACTTTTTAAAAACTTGCTTTTTCCAAGTGTTACAATGTTTTAGTAGCAACTTTAAATGCACTAAAAAGGAGAAAATAAAGTAGGTAGTTCAAGGTCTATTAAAAAATGCTATGTGTGGAATTCTTACATTTGACTTCGGGCATAGAGTAATTATATAAGTAGAGTATTCACGTAGAACAATATTTGTTAATAATTTTCTTCTAAAAATGCCGTCCCATTTTTACTCAAAACACGTAAATGCCGTCCCATTTTCACTCAATACCCCAAAACACTCAAATATAATTTTCGAAAATAAATTATTTTTACTCAAAATTTTTTATTTATTGAGAAGAATATTTCATACAACGCCACTATACTTCTAGCCTATTCACAGAATGATTTTTCCGGAATTTTATCGAATTACCATTTCGTTTTAAGTTATGTTTTAGTTTTGTGTATAAAGTTTTGCTCTCCCAGCGACTAGGCTAGGAGTATAGAGGCATTGTTTGATAATTTGAAGAGTATACACATACGTATGTACTTTTGATTTTTATTTACATATCTAATTCAATATAAAAAATATATATATAAAAATGTAAACAAAAAAACACAATTAATCGCAAAGATAATGAATGAAATTGTATACATACAATAATAGGTCAATGATAGAATCACATAATCCAGAAATTTTTTTTAAAAATAATGGTAATAAAAGAATAAAATTTGTTAGTTATGCATTACAAATCGTGAACTTTGTACGAAATACCGTTTTGTTTTGTTTTCTCAGAACTTGGTTAAAAATCGTATTTCTATTTCAGATGAAATAATTTTTGAAGAAATAAAAACAGCCAACAATACATATTACATATAAAGAATAAAATGTTCAATTTTACTTTTTTTACTTACTTTTTTAAATTTTGATAGATTGTTTGTTTGTTTGTTTGTATTCATAATTATATTATGTATTCATACATAGATATACTATTCATATTATTATTTACGGTAAGAAATAGACCAAATTAACAAAATCAAAGTTGCTTAATTAAAATTTTCAAAGTTGCAAAATTTAAAAATACATGTACATGTACATGTACCCAGGTACCCACTTTTCAGTATACTTTTCAATAGAAATCAATTTGAATTATTTTTTATTTTACAAAACCAACATTAATTTTTTTGTCCCTTTCTTCTATAAAGTTTGAAATCACAAATTTCATAAATCACATTGACCAGGTCTAAATAAAAATATTAATTCTTTAAATTTTAAAAATTAAAGCAAAAGAACAACAAATACAGCAATAATCTTGAATTTTTTCTATTTCTAAAAAAAAATTCAATACTTTGATTTGTAATATTATTTGTGGTCTATTGAAAGGACTTTAAATGCATGTATAGTTTTTTATACACACATTATGTAATTTTTAATTTTATCACATAAGTAAAGTAGAAATGCGAGTAGCGAAATAAAGAAGTATGTATATACTATAGCATGCACATTCGCATATATACATTTTTGAGTACCTATACATACAACTTTTATATCGTTGACACTGTTGGCAGCATAATTACAAATAAATATGTTCATGGGTAGTAGGTACGCAAAATTTTTTTATTTATGAGTACAAAATACATTGCGCTCAATTTATAAGCAGCAAAAATTGAGTAAAATTATTTTGAGTGAACACAGAATTTCGATATTTGAAAAAGTGACTAACAAATTTTGTTCTACGTGAATACTCTACTTATATGATTACTCCATGCTTCGGGCAGGAAAAAGTTAGATAAAATGTTTGTACGAAAAAAACAAAATTTAAAAGCGTGTATGTTGTTGGGGCAATATGATAAATTAAAATATCAATGACTTGACATTGGGTGACTTAAACATGGGGTGAAATCTTAAATTGAAATTTTGAATTGAAAATTTAAAAAAAATTGGAAAAATATTTGGATAGATTTCTATGAATATCTATAATTTAAAAGAATAATAATGAAAATCGGTTTTAAAATGGTCCAGATATTCGTACCATACTTTCTTTAATTTACAGAGTAAATAATAAAATGATATAGATAAAAGCTTAAAACTGCCTATAATGATATAGATAAAAGCTTAAAATTACCTATATTGTTATGAGGATTTACATATCTACTTGCCAAAATTATTGAATGCAAATTTTTTAATGTGCATATACAAATATTTTAAAATGTTCAACTAATACTAGTGAATCCCCTGTGCAATTGCACAGAAGCAGTTCTTTCGATCAGGTACGATTTTATATAAAAAGAAATATTTATTTTGGTAAAATTGCAGTTTTTTTCTGAATCGCTTGATTCTTGAATATATACATATATAATGAAATTAAAATATAATACCTAATATTTTATGACGAAATTAATACTTATTTCAATATAACTTAACATAATAAAATCCCATTACTTTCAACGTAGTAGATCGATGTATTTTATTTCGTTTATAGTCAAAAACGTTTGTAGTCACAATAATTTTGTTATAGCAATAGTCAACAATTTGTTTGAAAGAAAGTAATTAACTTCATAAGTTCATACAATCAATGTGTTTTATAGTCACATTAAAATATAACGCCAATTTTTTCAATAAAACAAAAAAATAAGTCAAAAGTGAATTATTTTATTAAAAACCTGACTTATATATTGTCTTTTCCTGTTCTTTATTACAAATATATATATTTTATGATTACATAACAGAATTGCTATTTATGAATAAAATAAAGTTTAAAATTTATTAATCTTGATTTTGTTTATAAAGATCTATTTTTTTTACTACGCCTACAGTCACAAAACTGTTATAGTCAGAAATATTACTGAAATTTAGCGAATGACTATAACCATAGAGTAATCATATAAGTAGAGTATTCACGTAGAACAAAATTTGCTAGTCACTTTTTCAAATATCAAAATTCTGTGTTCACTCAAAATAATATTACTCAATTTTTAACTGCTTATAAGTTGAGCGCAATGTATTTTGTACTCATAAATAAAAAGTTTTTGTGTACCTACTACTTATGAACATATTTATTTGTTATTATGCTGCCAACAGTGTCAACAATATAAAAGTTGTATGTATAGGTACTCAAAATTGTATAGTTATATGCGAATGTGCATGCTAGCTACAGTATATACATACTTCTTTATTTCGCTGCTCGCATTTCTACTTTACTTATGGGATAAAAATTAAAAATTACACAATGTGTATAAAAAAAACTATACATGCATTTAAAGTCCTTTCAATAGACCACAAATAATATTACAAATCAAAGTATTGAATTTTTTTTTAGAAATAGAAAAAATTCAAGATTATTGCTGTATTTGTTGTTCTTTTGCTTTAATTTTTAAAATTTAAAGAATTAATATTTTTATTTGGACTTGGTCAATGTGATTTATGAAATTTGTGATTTCAAATTTTATAGAAAAAAGGGACAAAAAAATTAATGTTGGTTTTGTAAAATTAAAAATAATTCAAATTAATTTCTATTGAAAAGTATACTGAAAAGTGGGTACCTACATGTATTTTTAAATTTTCAGCAATTTTGGTTTTGTTAATTTTGTCTGTTTCTTACCGTAGATAATAATATGAATAGTATATATATGAATACATAATATAATTATGAATACAAACAAACAAACAAGCTATCAAAATTTAAAAAAATAAAACTGGACATTTTATTCTTTATATGCATTGTTGCCTGTTTTTATTTCTTCAAAAATTATTTCATCTGAAATAGAAATACGATTTTTAACCAACTTCTGAGAAAAGAAAACAAAACGGTATTCCGTACAAACTTCACGATTTGTAATGCATTACTAATAAATTTTATTCTTTTATTAGCATTATTTTTAAAAAAAATTTCTGGATTATGTGATGCTATCATTGACCTATTATTGTATGGATACAATTTCATTCATTATCTTTGCGATTAATTGTGTTTTTTTGTTTACATTTTTCTATATACATATATTTTTTGTATTGAATTAGATATGTAAATGTATGGTGAACACATATACGATATTAAGATATACACTCTTCATATAAATCAAAAGTACATAGGTATGTAAATACTTTTCAAATTATCAAACAATGCCTCTATACTCCTACCCTAGTCACTGGGAGAGCAAAACTTTATACACAAAACTAAAACAAAACTTAAAACGAAATCGTAATTCGATAAAATTCCGAAAAAATCATTCTGTGAATAGGCTAGAAGTATAGTGGCATTGTATGAAATATTCTTCTCAAAAAATTTTGAGTAAAAATAATTGAGTTTCGAAAATTATATTTGAGTGTTTTGGGGTATTGAGTAAAAATGGGACGGCATTTTCGTGTTTTGAGTAAAAATGGGACGGCATTTTTAGAAGAAAATGATTAACAAATATTGTTCTACGTGAACACTCTACTTATATGATTTCTCTATGCTATAACCGTGTTTTACTGCATATATTATATAACTTTTGAAGAGTATGATCTGATCTGATTTTTTTTTCTGTTTTGTTTTCAATTTTTGTTTGTGTTTTTGTTTTTTACTTTTTTCTATAAGTGTGTGTGTTTCTTTAAAATGACAGAATTTTTAAAAATTGTCCATGATTGAAATTTATTTTAGAGTATAGATGTCGCTCAACTTTCAAATAACCGTCATTTATTTGGTGTAACTATTTGAAATGTTTTTTAAGTACTCAGCACCAAGAACTTGTTAAAATTTTAATATTTTTGTATTGTAATTAATTTACTATTCAATTATTCTTGCTTTTTTACTCACCACGTCGTTCATTTTGTGTATTATAATATGATTTAATGTAAAATTTAAAAAAAATTAACATTCATGCTCCTTCATATATTTAACTGTATTGCACAAACGCATTTAGTAAAAAAAGCACAATAGAGTCAATTGAAAGCGTCAAAAACGTATTCTAGTGTGAATGACATCTTATCTGAACAGTTTTTTAGGTGTTATATAGATGCTGTTATATTTTAGAATTTTTAATGTTAAATGCTCAGAGTGTGAATATAATATTTTAAATATTATAAATTAAAATCTGAATTATTATCCTGTATCGTATGTCATTTGAAAAAAGTAAACAAAAATTTTTCGACATTATTATTCTATGATTTTAAAATAACAGTAAGTAATTTAATTTCTGATCTTTCATTCAGATAATATAAATTACATTGTAAAACTATAACATATAATCTGATTTAAATTGGTAAAATTTACAAAATATTTAAAACAATTTCCATCTCTAAAAGCCATTCTAATTCATTTTTCACATTATCTATAAAAAAAATTAATTGAAATTTTTGATATTGTTATATACGAAAGAAATAGCAAGCACTCAGCAGTATTCACGTGCTCAGATAATAATTTCGTTTATATTGCATTTAAGTTATGTGAACTTATGCAAAGCAGATTACAGTTGAACATTCAAAGTCAACCTAAATATAAATTGATTTTGCAAAATTATTATGAATTACGCCGCTTTTAATAATATCAATAATAAATAAATATTAATGACAAATTAAAATGTATGTATGTATACAACAGTACTGTAATGGTTTGTTAGACCATGTAAACATTATTTTTAAATATTTATGTTTAATATTATTTGAATTCGAATATTTTTAATATTATTTGAATTAACATAAAAACCTAGTTTTGGAAGAAATTCCTGAAAGATATGGAATTTGATTTATATGGAACACAAAAAACAAATTTGGTCATAAAAAACAGAAAAAAACCTATCAATGAACAATATGTGGAAATATCTTCTATTTCACCAAACGAAAGGGCCGAAAATTTTAGCAAATTATATCAAAATTAAAAAAAAAAAATGTTATACAAATAAATTTTTACACTCAACATTCACTTACAATAGAAATATCAACAATAGAAGAAACAATAGAAGCATTAAAAAACAGAAAATCACCCGGCATTGATGGAATAATAAACGAATTTTTAAAATACAGTGGCACCGAACTCAAATATGAAATAAGCAAATTGTTCTGAATGGAAAACAAGCATCATACTCCGTATATTCAAGAAAGGAGAAAAACATAATGCAAAAAATTACCGGGGAATAACTCTATTAAGCGAAGTTCAGAAACATCTAACGAAAATAATTAATGACATATTGCTATTCCAAACTCAAATTGCTGAAGAACAGAATGGTTTTCGGAAGAATAGGTGTCACCCTCGACGCTGTATTTATAATCATTACAAAAACACTCGAATTTAATAAATCTATCTTTATGTGCTTCGTAGATTTGAGTCAAGCTTTCGACAGATTAAAACTAAATGATGTGATCCAAATATTACAAGAAAAAGAAATTAATAACAGTTTATACAAGATTATGTATATAAATAAAAAAAAAAATAAATCAAATCGAATAACGTTCTCACGGTTTGAGTTGAGATTGAGTTGAGGTAATTGAACACGGAAGAGATCGCAACATCAACAGGTATTAGACAACGTAATAGTCTCAGTCCAACTCTGTTTAACTTAATAATGTAAAAAATAATTAGAAACATAGTTAACACTTCTTGGGGATATCGAATTGGCGAGAAAAACATTAATATCATATGTTACGCAGATGACGCTATGCTACTATTAGAGAGAATTAAGATGACTTGCACAGATTATTATTGAGATTCAGCTAAACTGCCAAATTATATATACAACAAACACCAAATCCATTACTATTTCGAAGGATCTCATCAGATGTAAACTATCCATTAACATTCATATAATTGAACACGTGATCAATTTTAAATATCTGGGCGTAAATATCACCAGTTATCGCAGCCCAGAAACAAAAATAAGAACCCAAGCAGGAAAGGCCGCAGCCATTTCAGGTTATCTTCGAGATGTTATATGGAGAAACAAATACGTGCTAATAGAAAACCAAACACGAATATACAAATGCTGTTTCGGTCCATACTAACATACGCTATTGAAATCACTGTGGACACATTTAAATTAAAATAGACAATGCGAACTCTTAGGCATATATGTGGATACAAATTAAGAGATAAGAAACTTAGCAACGACATCAGAACAGAAACGCATGCCACATACAAAATATTGTGCGTTGGAGTCTAAATAGACGAAGAAATTGGACAGACCATGTAAATAGAATGACCTCAGAAGGTCGACTGGCGAAGGTAGTACTGAATGGTCAAATCAATTTTAAACCAGGAAGAACTGCAAAGAGATGGTATGAATGCTGGACGTCGTCATCACAAATGATTCCCAAAGTTGCAAAGAAGAATATGATACTGATCAAATAGAATCAATAAGAAAATTTATAAATAAAAACATTGAGGAACAGGTACATACCAATTTTTTCATACAACGTTTTTTGCCTATTTTCTGTATTATCAATAAAACTTTTATTGAGAAATTCATAATTATTACTGTGAGTTCATTTGGGTTTTGGAAGAGTGTTGTGTGATGTTGATAGCAGTTTTTCATCATTTTCCGTGCCCCTATCAATTTCCATGCCAATATCATTTTTATGCAATTGTATATGAGCATTATCATCATTATAGTGATACTCAATTTCAAAATGACCTGATATTTCTCCCGGTAATTGATTGTCGTCATTTAGAATTTGAACATTTTCGTCAAACTCTTCATTATCGCTAATGTTATCAACCATATCTGGTGGAGTAATAATAATATCGATTTCATCTGCCTTACAGTCAATTTCTTCCTCATCACTTCAGTTATCTACGATTTCCTGCAATTCTTTAGCAGTGAACACCTTTTGTGTTCTAATCATTTTTTAGAAACAACACTAATCACAAAGTTTCCACTATCCATCACTGTCCATCAATAGATAACAGATACAGATTGATATAATAAATCCATGAACTTTTCATTTTGTTCAAAAAAAAAAAAATAAAAAATTTATATAAATTGTAGTAGCGCTAACGCCGATTGGGTATTTAAATACCCATTCCAAATCTCAGGCGTGACAAAAGCTAGAGGTCTAAAAATTTTCCAGGCAACTTCTATAACCTCTATGGTCATCCTTTGAAAATTACATATTGATTGTACGACGGGATCTATGAGCCGGCCCTAGTCATTTTCACATATATTATCATCGATCAGCAATGGTATGTTGTAGACTGACCAATGTGTTACGCTGATTACTTACAGGTTTATGTAGAAAAATATAAAACGAAAATTTGTATTAGAAATATGTTAGAAATAACTTGTAAAACTAAAACACGCGAGATGGCGCATTACGTAGTCGTAAAGCGCCTGTCTTTCAATCGAAAGGTCTCATGTTTGATTCCCGATGAAGCAAAAAAATAATGCATTATGGGATTTTCGACCAAGTCCAATACCCTTTATCATTGGGATCAAATAAATGACAAAAAAATAAAAGAGAGTATTTTATTTTGTGTAAACATTGAGTTTTTTTTTTGTTTCTTTCTCTTTTTAGCGTTAATAACTTTAATGTTATTTTTTTTTAAATTTTGAATTTGAATTAAATAAATATGAAAATTTGTTAAATTTTTTTTTAAAATAGCTAGTAAGAAATTTTACTAAATAAATGAATAATAATAATAAAGTATAATCTGGTAACAACTTAAACAAAATGGAGCTATTCTATTTAAGAAGGCTTAGTTACTGACTATAGCAGTAGTTTTTCACATTTAATGAGTTGATAGACCAAGCCGGTAATTTGATAAATAAATGCTCGAAAGATTATGGATATCGCACTAAAAGGTGATTTTACCTAAGTTACTTTCAAGAGCATAAAAAAAAATGTTCCACTTTGTATGTTATCTATTCTCTAACAGATATGAAAAACAAAAATAGTAACAATAATTTTTAATTGTCTATACTTGATCAATATTTTCATTGTACAGACATTTTTAATGAAATTTTGGATAGTATTTTTTAATATGGAAAAAGACTGTAATTAAAAAACAAAAAATACAAAAAATAATATATATATATTTTTTTTTATTATTCTTTCTTTATTATTACTTTTATAGTAATTCACTATAACGTATGTGTACAAATAGGTGATGCAAGATTAGACTAGTTTACTCTAGAGAGACGATAACTTCTTCTTTATCTCACTTTATTTAAATTAGTTCAAAAACATTGTTTTAATCTTTTCTTTTGCATGAAGTAATCTCTATTCCCTATCTTATATTTTCTATTCTGCAGTCTCTTTTGCTCAATAATTACAATTTTACATAGTATACGGTATATTTTAACTATATCTCTTATTTATCGTTGTAGTAGTAACTTACACTGGCATTAAGAATTGTTTTTTTTTTCTTTAAATCTCAGATTTTCTCAGCTCAGTTTGTTTATATTTTAATCTTTTAATTAACGATTAGAATTAAAAGTACAGTATAAACATTATTATAGGCGGATCTTGAAATTATAATGAGAGTAGAAAATTTCGTTAATAAAAATGAGAGAAAGCAAAATAATTTAATTACTTTTGAAATTGAATTTACATTAAAATTTGTAACAGACGTTCCTCGAATTTCATTGTGACTGGAACAGAGATTTAAAAAAAAAAAATTATAAACTTTTGTTAACAGAAACAAAAACAAAAATAATACTTTTAAATTAATTAAATAATATTATTTATTAAACATTTTTATAATTAATATAATATTATTTAAAACATAAAATTTGAATAAAACTTAAACATAATATTATAATTAAAAAATCAAAATTAGTAAAGCAAATGTAATTCAAATAAAAAAACTCATGTGATAATTTAGTGAATTGTAAAAAAACAAGAAAAATCAAAATAATAACAAAAATCATAAATAAATAAAATCTAATAAAACGAAACCTCTACAAAGTGTAATTTAATATTTTTTACTTATTGTAAAGTTGATTTTATCTCAAATTTATGTTTATGCACATCTAGATACTATTTTATTTATTCAGCAATTTAAGGTACACATAATTTTAGTAAGAAGATATTATTATTATGTTTAGAGCTACGAATAGTTTAAGTGAAGAAAGTAAGTAAAATCATAACAATGAAAATGAAAATTATTATTAACCCTTATGTTGACATTATGGTAAAATGAATTATAATTTCATTTAAATAAAATAATATTTTTAAAGTTCACACAAATCACTACAAATAATAAATTATTATTATTTTAAAGAAAATTAAAAATATGTTTTAAGTTAGATTTGAATTTTTATATAATATTATCTGTCAGTGCCAGCAAATAGAAAGAAAAAAAATTACATGTATATTATTGAGTACAGTAACCTTCAATTTATTTGATATTGTTTGGGAAGTAAGTAAAAAAGCCTGTTAGTATATTTTATAAAGTTGATACAAAAAATTTATTTGAAAATAGGAGGAGTCTAAATCTCTTTTTATTTTTCTTTTTACACACATACCCAAAACAGTAACTTGCGACCTTCTATATCGGTTGTAATGAAATCAAGTAAAAGTCAATGTAAGGGATAACAATTTTCGCTTTATTAAGGTTTTAAAGCTATTTCCATTTGAAGAGCGAATTTTTTAGGTTGGTCTAATATCAAATTTCCAGATAAACATATTCTCCTATTTCGTGATATTGTACATGGTGCTATTCTGTATTGTTGACATAATTCTTTTTTTTTTTGTCATTTTCTAAATCTTGTGTAATAAGAATCAAATTTTTGTTTCATACTTAAACTTGTTAAATTTTTTTCGGCATACATTTCTTTTAACCTTCACACTGGCAGGATTAACGTATGCTAACATTTACTTTTTTACTTTTATATAAAAACTTCATTATTTGACCGATCTTAATGAAATCAGAGATCAGTGCCTAATTTTTTGACTAGATATTGAATATATAAACAAAAGTTCGGAAAAACGAGTCTATGCCCAATTTTTCGGCAATTTAATTTTTTTCTTCGTTGTTGGGCAAGATTAACATAATATGTTAATATTTTTTTTATTCATACAAAATGTATGGTAGGTATTCCATAAAAATTTTGTAATTATTTCGATAAAAGTTGAAAAATAAGATGAAAGGTTCTGAAACATTTTAAATTGAAATAGAAATATACTAAGATTAATATATTTTAAAACATAAAATAAATAAAGCACCAAAGGTTTTTTGAAAAAAAATTTTGTTTTGAATTTTATTTTTGGTATGTTAGAAAAAAGAAAAATTCTCTTACGAAGTTAAATTAAAATTTGTGTCAACCATTGATGTATTGAAAATTAAATCTTTCACAATCAGTTAAACTTTTTGTTGATGGACCTATCGATTTTTGTCGGAAGTTTTTTGTTGTCTAGCCCTTTGATATGTTGATGGAATTTTATTCCATTTTGTGCCATCCTATCCAATAAAATAATGATTTGAATCAACAATGTGATTTTTTTCTTTTTGTACTTTTGATTCATCATCTAGTGACTCTTCCTCAGAATCATGACCATCACTTACGTCTAAGATGCATTTTATAAGCATCTGATTCTTCATTTTCATTTTGCGAAATACAATAATCTTAATTTTCATCAATATCATCACTTTCGACTCTTGAGGGACCAGCAACTGGTTCAAATACTATTTCTTCCGGTGATCCTACATCAGCATGTTCATCATCTAGCACATATTCTACTAATCTACAGAAATATGCTTGTTCTTCCTCAAACGATAACCTGTAAAAATAAGTTTTTTGTATCTTTTGTGTACATTTTTTTTTTGATTTTTTGTGTTTCTCATAGTAAAACTCATAGTAAAAAAACTCATAGTAAAAAAAAGTGTCACATACCATTTTTTTGTAAATTTCATATATTTTGAATAGTTTTGCTTGATTTTGAATAAATTTATTAATATTTACACCAAAATATAGAAAATTTAAAAATTGGGTTTTTTGAAGAAAAACACTCATTTTTTGTGTTTTTTGCACTTTTACTAAAAATTACAAAATTTACTTACCTGCCTACCTGAACGACACATAAAATTTTAAACTCTTCCATATTATTGCAAATATTGAAAATTCAATAAATAATCTTTCCAAAATATATATATTTTATTTAATTTTTTTTTATTTCACTGAAATAAATACACTGTTGTTGTCGGAACTACTAACTCTGTTATAAGTACCTTGTAACAAACGGAAGTCACCAGTAGCACTTCCTTTTTCTAAAATACCGGTATTTCCAAAAAAATATCTCAGAGGATAGATATTCGCTGGTAATAAAAGCAAACATAAAAGTAACAGTAATGCACATACAAAAATAATCATAAAAACATAAAAATCACTTATTTTTATCAAAAAATTCTCCATACAAAATGTATGGGAAACATATGTTAATCTTGCCCGTTTACGTATATTTCATGTGTCGCCCAAGCGAAGGTTAAACAAAGAGTAAAGTACAAATTTAAAAAAAAAACACCAGAATTTATAGATGTTTGGCTGAGATCGTTATAAATTATGAATTTATGACATTTATTTTATGTCAATGTCAAAAGTTTACCAACTGAATTTTTTAGTGATGATATTTAAAATTGAAAAAAAAAATTTATTTTGTATTTCGTTTTAAAATATATAAAATTTAGGTTTTAATTCAAAAAATTTATTTCAATTACGTGTTTTTTCAGTTCACCGTTTTTCACAAACTCGTAAAAGAATAATGTTCAGAAAACATAACGGGATTTTAATAATGTTTCAGTAATGCGGATTTTTCACTTATCCGTTTTCGACTATAATATAATTTATAATGTATATTATAATATACATATAAATCGTTTACGACAGATAAAAATTGTGATTTTACAATATTTAAATCTATATATACAACTCTAACAATTCGAATGTGTTCGTAAAAAGGATAATGAGCAGTAACATTATTGTTTGATTAATAAGACAATCATTATGTGAAAGCTTGAACGATTCACTAGAGCCCCCCATTCATATATGGAGATTGTAGTCCATATTAGGAATAGGAACTTTATATTATGTAAAGACTTTTTAGACTTTCAAGCCGTCGCAAAATGAAATGTAGGATTTATAGAGACTCACCAAATCCAAACATTTAACTGTAGTATTTTTTGCAATAAAGAATATGTAATAATTCCAGATCATTTTTCGATTTACGTGCAAACCTATAATGTTCTTAACCTTTCCACACAGTTCAAAATATAAGTTTAATTTTTAAACAATTTCTCCAATTTCTGAGTTTAAATTAATATTTTAGTCGTTTAGGTTTAAGTTATAGAATCCATTAAGTTTAAACCAATTAATTTCAAAGTGTAAGTATAAAATTTAAACTTTCTGACTTAAGTAGATACATAAACTTAAACCATTTAGTTTATCCGTATCCGTAAATCTGTTTAAAAAGTAAACCTAAAAATACGAAATGAATTATCTTAAAGCTTAAGAATTCATATAATCTGAAAAGTTCGAAAATTAATGCAAAGTAACTAGATCTTTCAAACCTATTTTTTTTTTAAATAAACTCTATTAGTTTAAAATGCAGCAAAAATTTCCAGAAATCTGTTGTAAAACGTGAGAATTCAAAATGTCACTAATATAGTCTATACAGTTTAAAAATTTTTATTTTTTAATAATTTTTTGTTCAAATATGAAAACAAATTTTCTGATTGGTAATTTCAAGAGTTCAGTTGTAAAGTGAATCTCGTATATTTCGTGTCGTTCCATTTTAATTAAATTTATGTACAAATATGATACTTTCATTAAAAGATTGTATTAAATATCATTTAGACATTATTTTGGAATTGGGATATAGATTATTATCGAAGCATAATTTTATGACCGAATTTTGTGCAATTATGTAACGCCGGGGTCTATTAATTCATTTTTGGTGTATGAGATAATATGAAAGCTACCATAGAAATTTTACCAAGCCGGGTCGTTATTTAAATAATTTTAATAACAAAGCTAAGATTCTTTCACATAGACGTCAAAAACGGCAAGCTTTTTCGTGGTAATCTGTAAATTTTACACCCGCTAAAAAAACGGGTTGTACTGAAGAATTAGACATTTCAAATCATAAATTGAAATTTCTGCAGGAAATCCAAAAACAATATTAATTTCGACAATAATATTAGTAGAAATAAACAACTTTTTTTTAATAAAAAATTGGTAATATCTGAAATCCTGAGACTTAAGTAAATAAATCGGAAAATTAGAATCAAAAATAACTAATTTAAACATTAATTGTTTTGCGAATTTTTATATTTGCATTTTTTATCAAATTGAATAAAAATCAAATGAATGGGTTAAAATTCGCAACCATGACTACTACACTTACATTATTAGTTATAGTTATCATATGATATGACACTTCTTAACCATGATATTATTATATTAGTCGGCTAAAATAAATGAAGTGAATTAGAAGTAATATGATATTATTTAACATTATCATAAAAATAAAAATAATAACTAGATATTTAAATTATAAGATTATAATGAGTCATCAATTTTCAGTTTCACATCTCCAAACATTACGTTTCTCTCTAATGATTTCTGTATTCTTTTAAAATTATTTGAAAATAGGTAGAATTTTATTTATTTTCCAATTTATTAATTTAGCTATATACAATTTAATTTTACAGTTTTGAATGATTTAATATTTTCATAAGGGTTAAAATACTTAACAACTAAAATTTAATAAAAAATAATTTCAGCATTGCCAGGTGATGATTTTTTAGGAATTCTTAAGAATTCGCCGTATTTACATGATGATGAAGAAACACCTTTAATTCAAAAACGTAATAGAAATGTATTTAACTATCCAAAAGCTGTGATATTTGTATTATTAACAAAATTATTTGAAGCATTTGCTGCAAATGGTATTCGAAGTGAGTATAAAATTGAACGTTCTCAAATAATAGAAATCTAATTACGATATTTTTGTAAAGTTTTAGTAGTTTTTTCTAAATTAAATTTCTAAGAAGGTTAAAGCAAAAATTAACAAATATGACAATAAAAATCATATGGTCACAAGATTCTGCGGAAATGGTGAAAAAATTCTCTGTTGCAAAAAACATACGCAAAATTTGCAGTAATTTTTAAAACAATTATTTTTATGCCACCATCTTATAACCGATTTTTAGATTATGAATTTTTTTTATTTTAGAACTGATTTGTAAAACATTATAATTTTAAATTTTTAACATTTTTGTATTTTTTAAAAAATTAAGGATCCAATTTCATATTATTACAATTGCATATATATCTGCTTCTGAAATAGATGTACGTTTTTTGTTTTTTTAAACTATGGTACATTTATTTTTGACATTATTTTGTTAAAGAGGTTAGTAATAAAAAGAAAATTTTTGAATTTTAATTAATTTGTGTAGTACAATAGGACTATCACGAGCGTGCATACATGCATGATATGCATGGAGTGCATAAGTATAATATGTAGTTAGTAACATATAAACATATAATAATATGTTCGACATCATTTTTCCGTGATGTATTCATATTATATGCACATGTAATTTGCACCATAAATTAAATTATTTTTTTCGGTTTTGTTCTTTTTATTACTAAAAAAATATTTTAACGTTAGATAGAATACTTTATATAAATAAAAATAATTTTGACTTGACATTTAAAAAAAGAACAAAAATTGGACAGGAAATTTTTTCCAAATAGTTTCATTTACTAAAATTTATTTAAGACTGCTCTAACGTTACTTTTTGAACTTTAAACTCTCTTAAATTTCTCAAAAATTTGTAAAGTGCATACAAATAGAAAATTAAACATAGAGGAAATTAGATAAATTTGCGAGCTAACATACAGACTTAACCTTGTGAACGCACACTTATTTTTTATAACGTTAACTGCGATTTCTGTCCGACAAAATTTTAATTCAAAAAAATTTACAAAATATTTTTTTTTTATATTTTTTTATCTTGAATTCAAATATTGATTGGTTTTTTTTTCATGTATTTGTTTTATTTCATCCTTTTTCTAAAAAAATTAAAAAAATTACGAAAATTCAAATAGTTCCGTTCAATGCACACATGCACCATTTTTGTCCTAAAAAAAATTTAAACACTTACAATCGTGTCATATACCTGTATTTCATTTGCCTGTTTTCTTGCAATTTGCCTGTATTTTCATTTGCTGGAGGCTGCTCAATTTCTTGAACTTGGCACTTTCCACCAGTCATACCCTAGAAGATATGTAGTTCTGATACTCGTTGATTGATGAAAATTTGCTACATGAAATTTTTATTATGAATATTATATTCAGTCAAATGAAAAGCAGCAAATGAAATCCAGGCATGTAATAGTAACCCCTTACAATCTACCTTTTTCTGATTTTTTTTCTAAATGTTTATTCTTTCATAATTCGAATGAAGCTGAATACTGAATTTAAATTAACTTTTTTTTAAATTTTTTTTGCTTTAGTATGTGTTTACATATTTTTAAATTTTTGCTAGACACAATTGGTACATGTTGTGTGCACTCAAAAGGTCCTACATTTTTAACTTCAATTTATTTGCGTTTGGTAGATTTGACCTTATTTTGCCTTTGGTAGATTTGACAAAATTCTTTTTCAAATTCAAAATAGTGCCAGGATATTTTAATTATGTAATTTTTCTAAAATACGGAGGTATCGGGTTTTTCATACCATTCAATTAACCTAACATTAAAATTTATCTATAAATACAAATAAATGAATTAAAGTAAATTTATTTTTGAGAATGTAAACAAAAAAGTAAAGCCAAAATCGTACATGTTGATAACTAGATAATTATAGTCTTTACAAATTTTGTTCACATTATATTTTTTTCGATTCAAGTTCAAATGTCTTATAACCACTGTAAGGCGGTCTTTTAAATATTAAAATTTGTTTTTTCTTTAATTAGGTTCAATTTAATATTGACAGTTTTAAAATATCTTCCACAGAATATATTTAAAAAAATATTTTAAAAATAATCATAATATAAATTTCTTCCAGCAATTTTAGCTCTATACCTTCGAGATGATTTAAATTTTACGGAGAATTTCTCAACAGTTATGTTGCATGTATTTAATTTTTTTGGACAATTCTGTCCAATATTTGGAGCAGTTTTAGCTGATAGTTATTTAGGAAATATCAAAACAATACAATATTTTAGTATTTTATATATAACTGGTTGGATTGGATTAATTGTAACATCATTACAAATAACAGGAGTACCAATAATGTATGTATTCTGACAATGTTGATATAGTTATTATATTGAATTTCATTATATTGGGCAAAAATAATAATTTTTAATTTTAATATTATTAAATAGATTTCTAATTTCAATTGCATTACTATTCATAGCAATTGGAAATGGTAGTATACGAGCATGTATTACATCATTGGGTGCTATGCAATTTAAAATACCTGAACAAGAAGAACAATTAATTCATTATTTTTCACATTATTATTTTGTATATTATGCGGGAATATTCGCTAGTAAAATTCTACCGCCAATGATACGTTCAGAGGTATCATGTTTTGGTAAAACTCAATGTTATCCATCTGTTTTTGGTGTATTAGGTGCATCATTTTTTCTATCATTTGGTTAGTATTCGATTTGATTTTAATTTACAGTTGTTATTTCTGTTCATTTTTTATTAGTTATATTTTTAATTGGAAAATTATATTATGAACGTGAAAATCCACTTGATGATAATGTTGTTTTAGATGTAATTGGTTGTGTTAAGGAGGCTATTATCAAAAAATATAAAATGTCATCATATGAAAAAAGACCAGTATGGTTGTATTATGCAATTGGAAAATATTCAAAAGAATTTGTTGATGATGTTATACAATTCTTTAAGGTTTTTTGTTTTTTAATTGAAAATTACAAATTTTTTTTTGTTTTATTTTATTTATTTTTTTTTTTGTAGGTATCAACATTATTTCTACCATTACCAATTTATTATGCGCTATTAGCACAAATTGATTCAACTTGGACATTTCAAGCAACACAAATGAATACAACTATTTTTGAAGTTGAAATTCAACCAGATCAGGTTTAAAGCATTTACAAAAAAAAAAATTTATGATAAAATGGAGATAACAATTTTGTAACACGGGGGACTAATACAACTAACATTATTTTTTTCGTACTTATTTTTTTAAGTATTTTAGTAAAATTATTTTTGTATAATGGCCAAGACAATCAACGATAAATAACAACAATACTTATAGAATGACAAGAACTGCTTTATAATGTGTACGTCGATTTCAGAGAAGCATTTAGGCATTTTCGTTTTTCAGTAGTTCGTCGTAGCATAAATCTAAACACGCTCTGACTAAAAAGAACAATCTCTAAGTAGACCATGAAAAAATGTTGAAAAAAAATATCGACAAAAAAACGGTGAAAAAAAAATTGTCAAATTTCAATGTTGAAAACCAAATTGTCGGTATGTTTTTTAAAGTAGGCTATTTTAGAGCTAGTTACATGAATCAGCTTTTTTTTATTAATGAAATATGCACATAAACAATATAAGAAATTCAATAATGAAGTTTAGCGGTGGTTTTGGGTGACAACCCCCACTGTTGCAAGCGCAAGATCCTTTAGATTTGAACTCAAAATGATGGTATTATTTTTTTCCAGAATATGTACCTAATTTCTGGGACACTGGACATCTCCAATAATGTCTCTAAACCGTCTTAATTACGTCTGGCAAGCTTGGAACACATTTTTTTTTTCAAGGGTCTTTGACCAAAAATTCTTGGACTTAGACCTCTTTGAAAATTTCTCTAACCGTTGTTCATTACGTTAGCCAAGCTTGAAAAAAAATGTTGAACGTTTGGATTTTGACCCATGTGGGTTGGAAAAGTTTGGATTTCATTTTTCGAATTTTGAAAGTTGTATTTTAAAGTTAGCCTTTTCATCCAGATCTAGAAATTTCATAATTTCTGTCAGTAATAACGGAAAGTAGCTTCGTATAATTTATGAAAATTTTATGAAATATTTTTAAAATTTGCAATGTCCGAATTAATAATGGTTAGGGTCGTATGAAAATAGATAAATAAAATTAAAGCAAACATTATTTTAAATCAGCATAGCCTATTTTTCTTTATTCGACATCGTTTTTTCAACAATTGTTTTTCGGACATTTTTTTTCAACATTTTCTAATTCATCATTTTTAATTCAACATTTTGCTTTTCAACAAATCCACACACCCAATTTTATTGCTGTAGATTTTCAAAGTCGTATATAACAAAGACACGCCATAACTATATGGTTCAAATAAAAGTACTCTCTCAGTACTCCTATTTGGAAACGAAACATAGGGAATAGCAGAAAAAAAATTTCTCTACGACGGATTCCACGCGTATTCTGAATAAAAAAAATAATTCTTACATTGAAATAAACAAACGCACAAGAATTAGCAAACAAATTAGCAAAATAAATAGGTGTAGAAAATGATAGTGGATTAAAATATCACAAACAGGGTGACTCTGCAAAGACAGCTTTTGAATTGAATATTCGAGGAAAGCGACGGAATCAATTTATTTTTTGATTAAATCAAATTGAACTATACGCTTTTATGAAGGCTAAGTTACTTAAAATAATTATTGTAGTTGTGAACATTTATTCAGTTAATATAACAAAATTTCAATTGAAAATTTATTAGGTGTGTGACAAGATCATTGTCTTATTGTTTTGGCAATTTGTAAAAAAAAAAAACCGATACTTGTAACTTTTTACTTTCACACAACATACAACACTGTCTTTATTTTAATTGTTACTTAAACAATGACGAACCGAAATCAATTTGTACTCTACTTTTATATTTCAATGAAATATTACACAACCATTTTATCATAATATATTTTGTTAATTAAAAATTAATTAATTTAAAATTTTCTAAATAAATTTTAAAATTAAATTTTTAGGCAAAAGCAATGGGTCCAATATTTTTATTTACAATGATACCAATATGGCAATATGGTTTTGTACCATTACTTAAAAAATGTAATATTCAATTGCATCCATTGAATAGTGTAGCAATTGGTGGTTTATGTTCTGCTTTAGCATTTTGTTGTGCTGGAATTTTACAGATTCAAATTGATGTATGTTACTATTTTTTTTTTATAAATCAAATCCATAAATTTTGAACAAAACCTTATAAAGTACAGTTAAACCTCTTTTTGTAATAATTTTTTTTTACACGTTTTCATAGTTATACTAAATACAAATATTTTGTTTAAGTAATTTTTACTCAATTTAATACCATTTGTATAAAAAATTTATTTTGGTCATTTGCAGGTAATTCTGCAGAATTTTGCAGAAATTAATTTTTTTATGAGTTATTGATCTAAATAAAATAAATATGTGTCATTTTAGAGGGAAATACCCGAGTAAGGTACATTGTACATTTTAGCTATTTAACAAATCGATTTGAAGCAGGACTTATAAATTCAGTTCTTACATTTCAAAATAAAATTGAGAAAAATGTTATATTTTACATTACTGATATATACTATAAGTCCTTCAAATATATTAACTAAAAACCTAAATCTAAATTCAAACCCAACACTAAAAAATTTGGATTTAGGCTATTGTTATTGTTGTTATTATTCTAAGTCCAAATAAGATTTGGATTTGTTGAAACAAATATACATTTTTGTAAATATTTTATTTGTTAGTAATTTTAAAAAAATTCCAGTACATTTCATATTATTTATATGGACTAATATAATATATGGATCATATTTTTACGCGAATTTAATTTACGTGAATTTTCGCGAAATACTTATATCCTGTTGCACAAAAAGAGATTTAAGCTCTATTCAACAAAAAATCACTTTTATTTATTTATTTTTATTTATTTTAATAATTTTTAGATAAATACAATAAAAAGTATATCAATAGTATGGCAAATACCACAATTCATATTACTTATGATGGGTGAACTATATTTATCAATACCTGGCTTACAATTTGCATTTACCCAAGCACCAGCAAATATGAAATCAGTTTTAACAGCAGCATGGTTTTTAAATAATGCATTCGGAAATTTAATTGTGATATTTTTGACAAATTTTAAAATAATTAATGTTCAAAGTTCAGAATATTTTTTATATGCAATATTAATGTTTTTAGCTATAATTATTTTTACTATGTTAGCATTTAATTATATAAAAGATCAACAACAAGAAGAGCATAGAATATTATTAGAACAAAATCAACAAATTAATAATATTCAAAATTCAAATAATTATATTTCAAATTCAACAACAATAATAAATTCATCATCATCAGAATTAGAAAATAATAATATTATATAAAATGAGGAGAGAATAAATAATATAGAAGGGGTAGATAGATAGATATATCTACAAATAATAAATTAATATTATAGAAAGATTAAAATAAATTTTAGAATTATTATTAGGTTTGTAATGAAATTTTAAAATTGTATTATAATAATTATGTATATAATATGTATATAATATTATAATATATATCTACATGTAATAATGTATTGTGTACCTATAAATTATTTATAAATTTTTGAGATAAATTTTACTAACAAACAAATTAATATTAGTTCATTTTAAAATAAAAATAAAATAAAATTTTATTTATTTAACAGTTTTATGAAAATATTTTTATTATAATAATGAAGAGTTTCATTTATATTATGTATAGATAGATACCATTAAACCAGAAAAACGTTTTTTCTATAAAATTTATAAAATAAATATTCTAATCTGTAAATTTAATTTTGAGCTCTGCGGTAAGTATATTTCGCCATATTATAATAAAATTGTTGATATTACTGAATCAATATGTCCCATCGTAATCGATTGTCAGTAACATCTTGGTTAAATTTTATTGATATATTTTATCTATTATTACTATCATAATTGTAGTGAGATGCAAATAACTGTAATTTCTAAATCAAATCACTGTGACTATCTCTTACTACTATTACTTCTAAATTCCTAAAATAACAGTTCGTCGCACAATGTGTGATTTTGAGTAAAAGTCAATTGAAGTTTGAGTTTATTACTCAAAATCAAAATTTTTTTTATTTTTGTATATTATATAGATACTAGTGAATTCCCTGTGCAGTTGCACAGAAGCAGTTCTTTCATGTACGATTTTATATAAAAAGAAATATTTGTTTTGGTATAATTGTAGTTGTTTTCTGAATCGCTTGATTCTTGAATATATATACTTTAGAATGATATTAAAGTATTCTACCTAATACCAAAACTTATATAAAGTTTTGTAAACAAAGTTCAGTTACAAATGGGATGAACATTAGCATAAGCAAAGCAGTTGAACGAGCACATTTTTGATGCTGAACGAAGAATGCTGCCAAATAATCGGATTTTTTTCCACGATGTAAACTCTACTCCAAGATATCTTTTCAATATCTATAAAGCTTATATTATATTTGACCTAATACGGAGTACAATTTTCAAATATGTGCTGTTGCACCCCAAACCGTATTATGTTGCCTTGATAAAATACAAAACCTTGTCCTACTACTAATTTGCGACTCTATCGTCCAGGTAACTCTTAAACTCTTACTTCTTTTACGTTGGAGACCCTTCTCTTTTATAGATATCTGAAAATGACTATATCTAAAATAGATTGTTGGAAATGACACTTCTTCTATTATAAAATAAAATCAATAATGCCTCAGTTCAAATAATTCAAGCGTAGCACCACTAGGAAGGCTTCAAGTGATAGATTTTACATCGCGGAAATACCGAGGTAAAGTAACACTTTCGGTTTCGAACATTCATTTACTATGTGAACTGTCAAAATGTGTAATATGCTTCTATCTCGCGTCAACAAACTTTAAAGATTGAGGATTTGATAGAACCTAGGTGATTGATAAGATAGAGCTTATAAATAAATACCAAATACTTCTATCTCACTGTGTTCCCCTACGATAGAAACGGTTCATTGTGCAATTTCCAATTTTTAAAAACAACCTCCTCATGTTCGTCTCTAACTTACCTACCAATTCTACTCTATCATCTCATTTCCCGTCTAATCCTCTTCTTCGTATATGAACCTACAAGAGCATTGTGTAAAGGAATCCTTTCCTAAGTGTTTGGGTAGTGTGACAACAAAATTTCCCACTGCGTTTAAGCCAATGAGCTTTAACTTATTTTTTTTTTGCATACAAAATTGATTTTACGAAACTCCTTTTTTTCTGTAGTTCATTGTTAAGCTTAAACTCTTTTGTTTAAATTTTGAAGTTAATCTCATTTGTACACATTTAACCCAATTTTAGCTTTTTACTTTGCCATTTATTTCTTAGTAATTTTTATTTTTATATAAAACTTGGATAAATGAAAATAAAAAAAATCTGCACATTTGACTATGGGTATGGGTGCATTTTGTTGGCTTGGGATCAATTTCACTGAGGCAAGTAAAGTGGTTATGTAATTAAAATGTGAAACATGTTGAATCTCCCAATTAATATATATAGCTACATACCCACCAACATAAGTAATTAAAAGATGCAATAGTGTTGTAATGATGACATGTAAATGGTTGGTGAGAAAAGAAAAATAATATGAAAACACAATAATTTACAAAAAAAAATTCACACCTTTATAAGCGTAAAATAAAACATCCACATATGAGCTACACACTCACATACTATATTGTGAAGGTAGATTCATTTCTTGTTTTTTTTTTGTTAAACTAAATCAACTATAATATTTTC
This sequence comes from Argyra leucocephala, assembly GCA_963942445.1. Lineage (NCBI taxonomy): Eukaryota > Metazoa > Arthropoda > Insecta > Diptera > Dolichopodidae > Argyra > Argyra leucocephala. Next base: position 43,896,176 of record OZ012681.1, on the reverse strand, counting down.
CACACTCTGCTTTTCTATCATTCAATGAATAATATTAATTAAAGGTTTTTGAAGAGAAAAGCAGGCACAAAGGTGAACTTAAAAGCATTGATGAATTTAAAAAAAATAAAATAAAAAAATGAAATAAAAATTAGAATGTAGAAAACTAGCTACTTGGAATGATATTTATATATGTATAGACACAATATAGAGAAAGATATGCCACCTATAAACACTAATAAATTTAAGCTATAAAGGAAAGGACAAGGGAAGGATATGATGTCATGTAAACATCCATAAAATATTTTATAAGTATTTATACCTATATAATAATGTAGGTACGTATAACTATGTGTATTCAATAGTATTGTAACGCGCATTCATTTAAAGTATGTATACAGAGAGGTTATGAACCTTTTCATGGCGCAGTAAATGAATTAAATTTTGTCATCGACTTTGAAAGTGTTGCGAAGTGACAAAAATAAAAAATAGAAAAAAATAATAATAAAATTTTCACTTCTCTCTTCTATTATAAAAATAATAAATAATTTTTGTAAATTAAATTTAAAATAAAGAAAAATCTTAAATGAAAAATTTTATGATAAAGTTTTTCCACAAGTTGAAAATAAACAAATATCTAATTTAAAAAGATGACATGAAAATAGATGAAAAGTTTATAAAATAATATTGAAATAATTTATTCAGTTACCTCTAGTAGGGACCTATCAGATGTTATAATTTATTACTGGCTGAGATAATAATAATTAAATGTCATTTTGCAATATTAACCTTTATTCAGTTGGCATTTCAAAACCCTTACTTCAACTGGAAAAGTACACACCTGTACCTTCAAACAATTTGTATGGATTTTACTATGATTTTTACTATTATTGTGATTATTTTTGTATTATTGTTCTACTTTTACTGTTAAATTTACTTTTATTACTTGGGGTAATCTATTTTCTAAAATATTTTTTTGAAAGTAACGCTATTTTAGAAAAAAGAAAGTCTATTAAGCATTTTCGTTTGTGACGAAGTATTAAGCATAAAGTTCCAACTTAAAACAGCAAAACTGAATCTTATTCAAAAAATATTATAAAAAATAAAAAAAAAAAACATTGTTCTAGAAAACACAAAACGCGCAAAAAATGTGTTTTTTTCATCAAAAAACCTATTTTTTAAATTTTATATATTTTATTTTAGATCAAATTTAAGAAAAAGTGTTCAAAACACATTAAATTATAAAAAAAGTGCCGGCTTTTTCATTAATATTTTTTTCATGGAAATTTACTAAAAAAAATAATAAAAAAAAAAAGCAAAAAAAAAGAGTTAAGAGCAAAATATAGTTTATAACAAAATATACATTTTTGTAAAATTTTAATATGCAGCATAACTATTCCTATTTTATATTTTGATGATAAGACATCTTCTGGGTACCAAAGTACCGTTAGAATTTTTATTTCTTTCATGTACCTACAGAAGATGATATACGTTTTAGGTCCAGAAAAAATTAATTTTATTTCTATAACAAAGTTATAATTAGGTACTGAACTATTCCTATTTTATATCTTAATGATAAGACATCTTCTGGGTACCAAAGTACCGTTAGAATTTTTATTTCTTTCATGTACCTACAGAAGATGATGTACGTTTTAGGTCCAGAAAAATTTTATTTTATTTCTATAACAAAATTATCATTAGGTACTGAACTATTTCTATTTTATATTTTGATGATAAGACATCTTCTGGGTACCAAAGTACCGTTAGAATTTTTATTTCTTTCATGTACCTACAGAAGATGATGTACGTTTTAGGTCCAGAAAAATTTTATTTTATTTCTATAACAAAGTTATCATTAGGTACTGAACTATTCCTATTTTATATCTTAATGATAAGACATCTTCTGGGTACCAAAGTACCGTTAGAATTTTTATTTCTTTCATGTACCTACAGAAGATGATGTACGTTTTAGGTCCAGAAAAATTTTATTTTATTTCTATAACAAAATTATCATTAGGTACTGAACTATTTCTATTTTATATTTTGATGATAAGACATCTTCTGGGTACCAAAGTACCGTTAGAATTTTTATTTCTTTCATGTACCTACAGAAGATGATGTACGTTTTAGGTCCAGAAAAATTTTATTTTATTTCTATAACAAAATTATCATTAGGTACTGAACTATTTCTATTTTATATTTTGATGATAAGACATCTTCTGGGTACCAAAGTACCGTTAGAATTTTTATTTCTTTCATGTACCTACAGAAGATGATGTACGTTTTAGGTCCAGAAAAATTTTATTTTATTTCTATAACAAAATTATCATTAGGTACTGAACTATTTCTATTTTATATTTTGATGATAAGACATCTTCTGGGTACCAAAGTACCGTTAGAATTTTTATTTCTTTCATGTAAAAATTTTTCTGGACCTAAAACGTATATCATCTTCTGTAGCAGAAGATGATATACGTTTTAGGTCCAGAAAAATTTTATTTTATTTCTATAACAAAGTTATCATTAGGTACTGAACTATTCCTATTTTATATCTTAATGATAAGACATCTTCTGGGTACCAAAGTACCGTTAGAATTTTTATTTCTTTCATGTACCTACAGAAGATGATATACGTTTTAGGTCCAGAAAAAATTTATTTTATTTCTATAACAAAGTTATCATTAGGTACTGAACTATTCCTATTTTATATCTTAATGATAAGACATTTTCTGGGTACCCAAGTACCGTTAGAATTTTTATTTCTTTCATGTACCTACAGAAGATGATGTACATTTTAGGTCCAGAAAAATTTTATTTCATTTCTATAACAAAGCTATCATTAGGTACCGAACTATTCTTATTTCACATTTTGATGAACTGTCCTTTGGGTTACCCAAGTACCGTTATTTATAATACAAACTTTATGTAAATGAAAAATGTAAAATAATGTATACCTATATAAAAAAAAATTTGTTTTAATAAATTATTTCTGTAAAATAAAAAATGGTATTTTCATATTGTAACACAAAAATCTATAATTATAATTGACAGGCATTTAAGGATCTGCGCAGTAAACACCTTTTCATTTTATTTCGCTTCCCTTTAATGAACTCCTGATATATAAATAAGTTGTGTATAAAACAATAATGCGCACACAGTTGAAAAATTTTTATTCATTTATTATTCAGCAAATACATTATGCATATATGAGTTAAATATTAAAATAAAAAACAAAAACAACCAAATCAGTTATTATAATTACTTGCAGTGAATATAACGTACATTGTACACTTATGTCAAATAAAAACAAAAAAAAACAAATTAATCTGAAATAAAAAATATGAAACCAACAAAAAAGCAAATCACTTGAATTCTTCATTTTTATCTTTTTAAGTAACTGTTTCTTAATTTTGGTTATTTGTAGTAATAATATAGTTTTTATTAAAATTATGTATTACGTAAGGTATATTACCTCTTTAATGACAAATTTTTTTATTTGTTCCGGCATGGCGGCATGTTTCCAGCTCCAACCAGCATCTACAAAGAAACGAAAAGAATTCGCTTGGAGTACACTACATCAACCATAATAAAAATAGAACACTTACCTAAAAACCAGCGATGTTCATCAGCATCATTATATTTATTATGTATCCTCTAATCTGAAAGAATTTATTATTATTAATATGATCAATATTATTTATTTTAATGTACTTGTTATTTAAATATTAAATATTTAAATAATCTAAATATTACTTACTTGTATCTTCTTGTTTACTTTTATTTCTATTAATTTGTCACTTTGACGTTTTATATTTAAGTCTCCACTATAATTATATAATTTCGAATATCACAGTTTTTGAGTGATATTTAATTTGAGTATGTAATTATATCGAGTCAAGCTTTTATTGTATTTTGTTATACAAAAGATAACATATGTTCATTATGTATTTCATCGAACTAGATTTTTATTTTCAAGGTCAGTAACTTATTCATGTATGCATTATGTATTACTGTAGTCCATACATTAAATTAAATTTGTTATATATTTAAGGGCATTGAACTTAGATTTATAAATTACGTTAGTAAATTGTAATTAATATGAAAATGGAATTATATCATTCTCTTCCATTTTAGAGTTCAAAGAAACATGTCGTGGTAATTAAATAAATTGCCAATATTGAAATAAAGTGATAATTTATTAATTAAGAATAGAATTATTAGATTATTGTATAAAGGAGTGTTTCATTTATTTTTCAACTTTACACAAAACATTATTTTTATTTATTTTCTGTTACTATAGGTAAGTAAGGAATATATCGGAAACGAAGCAATATATGAGGGACGTGTATTTATATCACCTAAATAAAACTTACTAACCACAAAACTTTTTATTAAACACGAGCGGTTTCTGCTATATCGTGAGAAGTCTATGTGAGTACGTAAATTACGGTTTTTTTAAGAACTTTAAATTTGGCTTCAACTTGAATTATAATTATTAAATATAAACCAGGGGCCCCTAGATCATATAAAATACATTATAGGTACAGGTGTAACTTTCCAGCTGACCTACCAATTATTTTTTTTACTTCAAAAAAGCTTTAAATATAAATTTTGATGAAAAATGAATTCTCACAAAGATTCAAGTCTCTAAGTCAATTTACATCGAAAATATTCACTCAGTAAAATACAAAAAGTACAGGTGAATAAGGGTTAAAAACACATATTAGTTTTTGACTGTCATTGTCGAGTATAGTTATGTCACCTGACTACTAATCTGCAGGTCCTGGGTTCAAATCCAGCTCAGAACATGGATGTTGTAAACATTTAATTTTTTTTCTTTAAAATTGATTAAAAAATACTTTTTAATGATAATTTTTTCATAAAATTAGTCGGTGTATTGTAATAATAAATTTAAATATTGTAATAATAATGAATAGGAATGATAGTATATACAAAAAAGTGATTTTATCACTGTAATTTATAAATAACAGAAACAACTTATTACTAAAGCACAAAAGGAACAGTGACTGTGATTTCTCAATAATATTTATTTTATTCGTTATTTCTCAAGAAATAACAAATTTATTTTAATTATTGTTTTTTTTTTTAAATTACTAGTTCTAACAAATACTATATCCTATGGACATAAATGATTGAATTTACAACAATTCCTTATTTATACACAATATATCTAATTTTTTAAATTTGTAATTTTGAATTTGTAATTTTTACTTTGTAAAAGGATATTGTATGAAATAAATAAAACAAAAAAACATAATTTGAAATTTTCTTTGCATAATTTATTAAAAAATTATAAAAAAAAATTGAAATTCCTTATACAAAATTTATAACTACAAACTTAGCTAAATAAAACTAAATTACCAATAATATTTGGTAACAGTGAAAAAGAAATACGTCGCACGACTTCGGTTTTCGAATATGAAAAATCTATTGCAATTACCAATTTGGTTGTATCATTTATAGTTTTTAAGATATTGAGTGCAGTCAACTTTGTATACACCATCTATATAATAATTAATTAGAATTGGTTTGCCGTATATCTAACAAATGAAAGCACATACAGCAAAAATCTCATATAAAATATATACAAAAAAAAAAAAAAAAACTGTTGGTTTGCCAAATGTGTATTTATGAATATATTAGGCTAGTAGGTAATAAGTGTTCTTAGTATAAAAAAACAAATGAAATAAAAGGATTAAAATAGAGATATAGATCTTAACAATATTGATCCGAACCATTTAATTATTTCCTGTGATCTACAATCAATATTTAGATTACCAAATGGATTTGTTTTTATACTTTTGATTACACAAGAAAAGCCAATACATAAAATTATGGAACCAAAACTGTATATTGTGTTTTATGGGATGAAACAAGAAAGTGGAAGATCTTGCAAGTTCATTAATAGTAATTTTGAATAAGCTATTGGCAGAAAAGCAGATATTACAAAAATAAAAAAACACTTTTGGAGTTATTCTTGTAAAATAAAAATTTTATAATGAGCACCGATTTAAAAAAAAACTTTATTACTAGGCATCCCAATTTAATAGAAATATAGTGCCAACATTTTGCAAACCCTGGGCATTCTCAAATTCAAGAAATTGATTATTTGTAGACAAATACACAAAACAAAAATTGAAATTTCTAGTTTACGTTCCTTAATTAAAATACTAACACAAATTAAAGGACCAAATTTAAGTAAAAAACGACAATTTTTTTTTAGTATTCAGTTACTGCATCTAGCTTAAATTTTAAAAATGTTTTGTATACAAAAATAAAATACCTAAAATACATTCCAAATGAGGCAGTCGTCATTTTTTTTTTTGTTGATTGTAAATCAATTGATATTTCTTATAGAAATCGCTTAGGAATGCTGATTAATTTGTTTTCTAGACCTCTAATAGACAAACAAAAGCTTTTAATATTAATTTCATTCAATTTAAAATTTCACCCCACATATATTAGTAGTATATACACACATCTTAACATACAAACATTTTGCTCACCTATTGCCAGATTTATTTCTTTTAAAAAAATTATTACAATATGTGGTTATTGTCTAAGATAAATCAATCAAAGGATTATATACTATTGGTATCAAAACTAAAATGAAATAATAGGCAAATATTCATAATGAAATTTAGTATGATTTTTCATCAAACTTTCTGGAATCTCGTGCGTGTGAATGCTAGTTGTAAGTTTATTTAAAAAATATTGTTTAAAATACAAGTTATTTTAAGTAATTTAAGGCATTTTATTGAGAAAAATATTTGCCTGCTTTCTGGTTTAATGCACTTTTTAAAATTTTCTAAAAAGTCATTAAACTCTATCATTCCATTGTATTAATAGTTACATATTAACACTCTATTAAGATCTTGTTTCAATGATAAATATTATTAGAAACACTAGACTTGATGAATAATATAATAATATCCTTGTTTACATTTTGATGTAAAAGTTATTTTGTATTTTGATAATAATAATAATAGTTTTAATAATAAAAATAATAATAAGAATAATGTTTTGAAGAAAGTTATATAGGTTGTATCTACCTACCAAAAAAGAAAGATAATTTTATCTAAAATGTTTACTTAATAAAATCATTTATGTTGACTAAAATAATATATGTATAATATTATATATATATCTTATATTAAACTTATAAATAAATTTAAGAAATTAAATTTTCAATACTCTTTGGTAAATTGAATTATTCATCACATCACAATATGAAACTTAATATTCTAAAAATAGCATTGAAAAGTACAATTTTTGTAAATATACCGTAGAATAAAAATTGTGGCTACAATATTCTAACAAAGATAATAATTTCATACTATATCTTAACTTTATAATATTGCCTATTTCAAAATGACATGAATTGTAATACGGAATAGTTCTCTGGAACTTTCTGGAAGCTAAAAAACTCAAAATTCGTCTAATTAAAGCGACTATACGATTATTTGGCTAATTAAAGGGGTGGTTGGAGTAATTAGGCAGGTTGGAGTAAATACAAAAATTGTATGTAGGAGGGTTTTATCCTGAACCATTTAAAAATTCGCGAAAAACTATAAAGATATGTTGAACTTATGATTTACCTGAATTTACAATTTCTGGTTTTTAATGCATACCCTATGTATGTTAACTTAGATAAATTTAAATAGTTTTATTTTATATTTTTTAGTTTGTAAAATGCTTTCTTAGTTTTTAAAGAACTTTTTATAAAATATTAGTTTGTCAGCCGATTTGAACTGGGTCTTTTTACTTCAAATATAACTACTGTGATTAATTAAAACTTAAAAAGTTAAGAAATTTATTATAAAAATAAAAATGATCGCCATCTTATAAAATAAATACAATTAAATGTGTAACCCAAAAATTTAGCAATATGTAATTGAGGCGAAATTCGGGTATGTTTGATAAAATATCGTTATATTTCTAATTGAAATTAAAACTTAAAAAAAAAATTAGTTTCGCTACGTCTCTTTTTAAATATCTATCATTTAAAAGAATAATGAAAATCAGTTGTGAAATGGTTTTGTTTCGCACTTTTTTCAATATACAGATTAAATATAATGATTTTTATAAATTTATTTATATTATAACTAGAGACCTGCGGCACCTTCGCTCCTTCTACATCGTGATGCCGACAAAGCACCTTCTGTAGTAAGGCTAATCAGACCTATTTGATTTTTTTACAAAAGTTTTTTTAAATAATTTAGAAGAGTCCAAATTTCGATGCCTGGAACGTATTCAGGGCAAAAACCATTGCCATAAATTTAAAATTCTACAGTCAGAACTCTTGTAAGAATTCAGACAAAATATGTACAGTTTTCCCATTAAAAAAATTATTATTTATTATAACTTAAAGTTTTAATAAAAAATAATAACAAACTTTCAACACAAAAATTTATAATTTTAATATTTTTTTTTAATTTAACAAAAATGATATAGATTAATACATTAATACATAATATGTATGTATTTCTGCTACATTAATACTTTCAATTATTATGTTTATTCAATAAACTGTTCTAGAACGCTCTAGAAAAATTAAAATCTGAATTTTTTCTGAATTTTTATTTAAAATATATTTGATTAATTTTTAAACATTGCGTTCAATGATTACACAGTGATACAGTTTACTTTTATTGTTATTAAGTTGCAAAATTTAAATATTAATCCATTTTTTTATTTTTGTAGGGTTACCGCCCCCAAACCCCCACTCCTAATTATGAAAATCCTGATTTTACTGTCGGCAGAAAGATGAAGATGGCAGGAAAAAACAAAATTTGAAAATTATTACACATTTTTGTTATTATCGGAGGCCTGATAGTATAACCAAACCTCTGGTCCATAATATTGAAACCCGAATTTAGCTGACGACAGGAAAAAAAAATTGTTATTATACTTAAAATGAGAGAGCTCGTCCTCAAATCCTGGATTATTAAGTAAATATATGATATTGAATGAGTTGGTTGGTATGGTATTGGTATAATATATATATATACATGTACCTATACATAATTAGTATGCTTGGATTTATTCTAAACGATTTCGTGTTTTGTTAAAATAATTGGTAAGAAAATAATAATTAAAAATTACTTTTATAAGTTCAATTATCTGTTGAGTAAAAATTTTTTTTTTTTTTATTAAAGAAATATTTTTTCTTGTTCATAAATAAAATTAATATTATAAATTTTATAATATAATAAGAAAAAAAATATTTTTTTTAATAAAGAAAAAAAAGTTTTACTCAACAGTAAATTGAACTTACACAAAATTAAAATGACGCTTTAACCAACTGAACTAATAACCGATTAAATTTATTTCATCAAAATGCAAACATAAAATAAAAATTTATTTTGATCAACACAAAATGCAATAAAATAAAATGAGTATCTATACCCAAATGGAATATGTAAAATACGCATACAATCAAAGTACTAGTAAAAACGAAATTATGTATATTTATTATGTAAGATGAATACTCCGAGAATGCGTATCCTATTCTAATATTATTAGCGTTGTGTAAAACAATATATGCAAGCTTTTTAAAAGCAATTTATATAAATAGTATTAGATTATAAAGCCCAAAGCAAACCTACAAATATTATTTTCACATTTCAAATTTCAGGAAATTATTCAGGAGGAGGTTTTAGCATTAACATATCAAAACAATAATGAAAAATTTAAAATGTTAAACCAGAGTTTATTAGTAAGCCATTCAAGAGAAATATATTTCATAAATTGAAGACTATAACACAGAAAGTTGATCAAAAAATGTTTATATGAAAATTAATTAAAGCAAAATCACCAACTCGATGTGAATATAAATACAACGAATAGAAACCAACTAAATTCAAATGAGATCAATATGAAGAAGTGGTAGCAATACCTATATTGTATAGTTTCTACAACTGGAGCGATAGCTGAAAACATGAGAAATAGAATAAAATCATCTAGAAACATTCAACATAATTTTTTGTCCAACATGAAGATTTTCCCCACTATTTAGGGACATTAAAACAATATGAAACTGAAACAATGGTACTTACAATGAAAGCAAAATCAAATATTCGTAAATACTAATTGTCTCATCATCATAACAAAAAAACTTTGGTCGCTTTGGTTAACGTAATTGAAAGTGGCGGTGGCTAGACGATCAGTGAACACTGTCAGTTTACCCTGAAATCCATGTATTTTGTTGTTGTTTCAAAAAAATGAAAAAAAGTTAAAACGCTTTTAACTTGTCAGTTTTTCGATTTTAATCGTTCCGAATTAGCAACTTTCCTAATCTTAATTTCAAAATATACAGCATAACTATAAACACAGGAAAAAACGCATTATTAGAGAAGCATTATTTGAATTTAAGATGTAAATTAAAGAATTTAATAATATAAAAATACCTATTCTTTCCTAAAACGAACCAAACAAAATATAAAAAATGCTGCAATTTCTAAAAATTACTTTTTATTATTATTTAAGTTTCACTTCCACTTGTAACATAAATGACAATTCTCAATTTTCGCCATCTGTAAATTTTTTCATTCAAAACTGAACGTGTAGACACTTCTCACTTTTAACTGACAGTGAAAACTGACTGAAAAACTGATCGTCTAGACACTGCCATTGAATATAAAAAATAGTCGTCCGAATAAAATATCCGTCTTCTTTTATCTAGGAAAAAATTATAGTCTTCCAAGAAATTCCCAGTGGCTGCAAGAAGCAATATTAGTAGAACAGGAATCAGTTGGATACGATCTGTAAAAAGTAAGACAAACAAATAGGACAAAATGTGTGTTAAAATGAAACAAATAGCTTTCAATGACAAATTCTGTTAAAGCTTATTATAATTTCCCAAAATAGTACCAGTGAAATTATTGGATTGATTTTTGAAATCTCTCATTCAATTATTTTAAAGTATTCCAATGACATAGATTACAAAAAGCGATTGTCTAGACTTCTATACACATTGAAATCAAATCCAAAATCATCTAGCCTAAATTTTAATTAGAAAAAAAATAAAAATATAATGTATAGGAAACCAATTTATATGGAACAAAATTATTGGCATCACTGAGACCCAAAATTTAACCTAAAAAACAAAATTTAATTTAAGATTTTTAAATCTTAAACGCAGAAATTTATAAAAGACCGCAAAATATTTTGGATACATATCATTCTGGTAATACAAAAAAAAAAAAAAAAAAACAATTTTTTTCTTTTCCATTTTTAGTTCTTTAATAAATGTATACAGATTTCGTTAAATGAAAATAAATGCATATCCTTACACCGTAAACATCCTCATTTACTAAATACAAATCTACTACATTCTATATATATACTCATACTATGTATACCGATAGCAATTAACACAAATCACTTACCTAACTTTTATGTTCCTAATTTACCCAACCTCACACTTGAAAATACCGCACAAAATGTATACATACTATATACAAGCACACATACCTTTATTTATGTACCATAAATGTTTGGGTAGAAGGGGGAAAGAAAACAGATGAAAAACGGAATAAGAAATAAAATTCAAATAGAAATAATGTAAAAACTAACGGATTTATGGAAATAAAAATCAAATTCGAGACTCTTTAAACACACATTCATATATATGTATATATATATATTACTTTATTAATTAAACAAAAGTTTTATTTCTGTACTAGTCTCATCTCTCCATCTCTTTAGTTATGTATATTATTTTATTTTCCCAAAAAATTATATTATATTATTATGGCTATTCCAGAACACATAATCAACATTCTTGTACACATGCATATTATGTATAAGAATATTTTATTTTTTGGAAGAGATCCCAAACTATCTACCGGAAAGTTTTCATTTTATCATTTTAATTTTATTGCTTTGATGAAGAGTAGAGGCGAATAACGATAAACCGCAATAAAAAAAAAATGAAAGAAAGCAAAATAAAAAACCAAAGAAGTTGTGGTTTCGGACAAAATAAGTAACCAAAAAATGGTGATGGACACCGTATTGTGTATTTCTCAGAAAAAAATGTAGAAAATTTTTAAGGCTTTCAAAAACAGAGAGAAGTAAAATAAAATTATAAAAATTAACACCTTTTTAATTTTTGTTGTCACTGATAACCGTTTAGATTTAAAATTCCAAACAGACTTGAACTTGATACTGACATTCTAATTCGTTCATATTTAAATTTTACAATACCGAATAAAATACTTTTAAGTAATAAAATACGTAGCGAGTTCTGCGATACTGTATCTCCTTTGGCCCATTTCAGGAAAAGAAAATGGCTTAGAATGCGTTAGAATGAGACCTAAATAGACTTTAGTAAATATTATTGAATTTTATTTGATATTATCTGATTGCGATTTTGTAACCAAAGACCAATGATATTTCAGTGTATAAATCCATAAAGCTAAAGATTATTGGTTACACAATCTGGGGTTTGATGTGAGCTTCCCAATTATCTCTGAATATCTAATGAATGATATGAATATGTTTAACTTAATTAAAACTTAATATTGTAACAATAACAACTGTAAATAAATAATGTATACATGCTTAATCTAACTAAATTACAGCATCAAAATGCTGAATAAACAAAAAAAAATAACTTCTTCTCCTTTTCTTTTTTTTTCTTTGTGTTTGTCACGTCATTGAGGTTGACTCTCTTTGTTTGTAAGTGATAATATCAATTTCCTTTACTGGCTCTAATTCTATAAAGTTGAATTTCCTATGTCACATTTTATATCACTATACCTGATCTACCCGGATTTCTTCGGCATAGTGTTCTATTTTCTGCAATAAGTTTAATAATATTATTATTGGATATAAGCCATTTGAGGCTACTTTCTTATACCTTTTATCTTTTACCTTATACCTTTTAGATTTTTTACAATTGGGATAACTTTTCAACTGCCTCATTGTTTTATTGTAACACTATAGACCGAAAATAGTTTTCATTTTGTGATGCCAGTTCTCCAATCCGACTTATTTTCCATTTTTTTTTTTTATCTCAAAACATTCCAGAAATTTATTTTCAACATTTGATTCGTTGTTTTACATTGCGCTCTAATCTACTATCGCTTGCGATAAATAATTTCAGCTAATTAATCTGGCTTAATTTATAAATCTTAATATGTTGTTGACAAATAAAAAGGCCTTTCAACATTATATTGCGCAAAGCATTATACTGTCGCCGCATATAATTTCGAGATTGTTCAAGAGTTTATCAATATCCAATTATCCCGCGTTAACCCCTTAGACGACATCAATACGAAAGTATGGCGAGGAATAACCCTTGTAAACGGTTGTTGCTCCAGTTTGTCAAGCAAAGCTCCTACCTCAAAGCTCCTACACCAAAGTTCAAATCCCCAAAACGCTTATATTTCCGGTTCTACTCTACGGATCAAAATCATGGTCACTGACCAAGGCAAATGATCGTGCATTCGGTGTTCTTGAGAAGAAAATTCTTAGCCGGATATCACGATTGAACTCAATTGAGTTAAAATAAATAAATAGAAGTAAATATAAACTATGGTCCTGAAAATGGTGGCGAGATCTGCAGGTATAATGTCGAACTATAACTATATGATGACGTAGTCACGAAAATTAAGGTCAGGAGACTGGAGTGGCTCGGTAGTACCTCATTTTTAAACTACCCTGATTTTATAACAAAATCCTTGACCATAATTTGACCATCATTGTATAAACTCATTAAAAATGTCAATAAAATACTGATAAAAACAATAAAAACAGTACTAAAGAAGGAAATTTTCAAATTAAATATTTTAAGGATAATTGCTTTAATATTCATTTGTATATGAAATTAATTTCTTTTATTACCAAAAAAGAAGATAAAATGGAGTACAATGCAGTTCCCCCATTAATTATTATAGTAAATCAAGAATCAAAGAAGCATCTTAAAGATGAAATCGTCTTGAAAATCAAAGAAAATCTTTAAAATAAAGTACGTAAACCAATATTATTGATCTAAGAGTACAATTCGTGTCTGTGTTATAATCTCCGGTTCTGATAAATAAAAAAAAAAAATATTTTATTCAGAATATTACCCAATATTAAAGCCACTTAATCGAATACAAATAAAAGAATTCCAGACATTTTATTTATATATTTATAGTAAACAATATTAACTATAAACAAAAATGTAGTAATTGTAATGATAGTTGGCGAGCCTTAGTATAAAAAACGATTCTATTTTAGATGGTAAAATTGCAGTGAATATAATAAGGTTGAGAAGCCAACAATGGAAAATATTTTCAGCTGTACCAATAACAAAATAATATGGAGTAGCATCTGCCAATACAAGGAATTCAATCCCTATAGAGATTCAATCCCTATATCACCGCAACCGCAAATGAGCTTATTGTGATAACTAACGCGTGTTTGTTATTAGTCTCTGAGTCCTCAAGGATACCTGATTTTGCGATCGCACTCAGGATATTTTTAATGGTATGCTGTACAGCTTCCATTGTTCCATTAACGCTGTTCCCAAGTGGCGAAGTCTGCTACGGTTAAGCCCTTCGCATTCACAGAGCAGCAATAGATTCTTCCTCTATTTCACATATCAGGTGTTTTCAGTTAGACCCATTTTATAAAGGTGTTTCTTTATTAGATAGTGGCCAGTTATTATACCAATATACCAGATTACCCCTGCCAAGATACGTACCTATCTCCTGTTGAAACGTAGAAGAGTTTTGGTTTGCTTGAGCGACCGTACAGCATTATCATTTTTGCTTGACAATTTCCAGGAACGTTGACCCAAAAATCCTCAGTTTTTTGTTCTTCCCAAGTTTTTAATTGCATCTTAGCTGTGCTCAGACGAATCTCACAGAACGGACCCTATAAAAGGTGTTTGTTAAAAAAGTAAAGTATTATCAAAACCCGCATGATCCTGAATTAAGGTAAAAAAAATAATAATTCTGTCCGAAAGACAGAAAGCAAAATATAAGAAAGAATAAAAAAAGTGCTTAACATCAGACACAAAAATCTGCTGGTTACTTGGGTCTAACTCTGAGCTAAAAATACAAAATAAAACTCTTATATATAAGCAGATATTAAAACTTGTGTAAACGTCCAATATGCTATTAAAGGGTTGTACAAAGAAACTAATATCGAAATACTTCATAAATTTCAAAATGAAATGCTCCGTGACATAGTTATGGCACAATGTTAGGTAAGTAAATCTTCACCGTGCTTTGTACATTGAAACAGTATCGGATGAAATCAAGAAACATGCAATAAAACATTATATTTTGATTACTGGATGGCACAGTAGTCAATTAAATTCCTTCAAATTAAACGTTCGATTCCCAGTTAAAGTAGAATTTTCTATCTCGCTCAATACCCTCTGTTTTTTGGGATAAAATAATTGTAAAACAAAAAAGTTACAATTAAAATAAATATACACAATAAGAATACTGATCTTCTTCTTAAGAAAAAACACGAGCAGTAATTCCAAAATCATGTGAACTCGCGAAATGACAACAGTTTTTGATGTCGACAACAATGCTTTTCGATGCAAGAAAACTAAACCCACGAGCTAATTACTACCGAAAATTAAAACTTCTACGATAATGGTTCCATTCATGGAAATTATTGTGTTAATAGCAATCCTCCACGGAAACTATTCGAAACAGACTATAATGATTTCCTAAGCCCATGATCGAAAAATTTTCAAAAAAAAAATGTCATTAATCGATCTAGCGTAGATTGCTTACTGGGTCATGAAAACTGAGTCAGGAAATGCTTAAAGCAAGTGCAATGCAATGAAAGGATCTGAAACATTAGACCTAAAAAAGACGTGATACACTCTGTCAGACAAATATGAACTAAACCAATC
The DNA here is from genome assembly GCA_963942445.1 of Argyra leucocephala. Lineage (NCBI taxonomy): Eukaryota > Metazoa > Arthropoda > Insecta > Diptera > Dolichopodidae > Argyra > Argyra leucocephala. The sequence continues at coordinate 43,880,311 of OZ012681.1, read as the reverse complement.
TATAACTAGAGGTGGTAATTCTAAAGCACGCAATTTAAATGAGATGACACTATGGGACAGTTTATCGAAAACCTGGCTAAAGTTTGTAGCAATCGAATCCACATTTAGCCTCTTTTCCATCGAATTCAGACTAACAGATACTAATTCTGTTAGATTAGTAGTGGTGAGTTTCCCCATAAGGAATCCATGTTGAAAACAGGATAATAATGGCTTACAATGATTGAAAAGAGAGTCGTATACAATACTCTTTTTTACTTTGAGCTTCAATCGAGTTGGACGGTTTTTTTCAACGTTCTTTCTGTCTCGTGTAATAAAATCATGAATTTTTTCATTTTCAAATTTTATTCTTTGGGAGTTGTCGATTTATACTAAAAAACAAATATAATTAAAAATGTGTAACGAAGAAGTTGCTGCACTCGTAGTCGATAATGGATCTGGATCAGCTGGTTTCGCTGGTGATGATGCACCATAAGCTGTATTCCCTTCAATTGTAGGTCGTCCCAGACATCAAGGTGTTATGGTTGGTATGGGACAAAAAGATTCATTCGCTGGTGATGATGCACCATAAGCTGTATTCCCTTCAATTGTAGGTCGCCCCAGACATCAAGGTGTTATGGTTGGTATGGGACAAAAAGATTCATACGTTGGTGATGAAGCCCAAAGTAAAAGAGGTATTTTAACCTTAAAATACCTATTTTACTTTGGCCTTGAAAAAATATCCAATTGAACATGGTATTGTTACAAATTGGGATGATATGGAAAAAATCTGACATCATACATTCTATAATGAATTACGTGTTGCCCCAGAAGAGAATCCAGTTATATAACTAAAAGTTTTGGAATACAAGATAATTTGGCAATGGGCCTATAGTTATAACGGAAAGAAGATAGTTGGGCCTTAATGGCTTCCATTCCCAGACTGTCAAGAAGCACTCGTTGAAATAAATCTTATAATTGTAGCATAGAACGAGTCTTAAATTAATAAAACCCCTGCTGTCTACCTAAAGGGCTTTGTTTAACAGAAACCGAACTAAAGTCTGCCATTTTGTGTTTCCGTCATATTTTTGGTTTTTCAGTATCTGCATGCCATCATTCCTTCCAGGCTAATCTTGTCAATTTTATAATTTCACTTCTAAAAACTTCAACATAAACATTTTTCTACGTTAGTTACCCGACTACAGAGCTATCACAAATATATCTTTAAAGATTAAACGTCATACTCCCGTTATTACTTTGAAATTTTCATTTTATTGATACAAAACTAAAATAAATTAAAACAGTAAATTATTCCTTCCGTATTCTAAATACCTTTTTGGTGTTATTCACTCCTTAAATAAATAGGTATATATATTACCTTTGGAAAAAAAAATATGAAAAATATTCGTAAAGGGGGATTCAAGGTGTATTAGTCGTGTCGTTTTAATGAACACACCACATGAAATAAATCGTCGGTCAATTTTTGTTGCATAACAAAGCGGCTTTTTTTTTATTTTCCATTCCTATCTTTTCGAAAATAGCATTTATTTTTATTAGTTGTACACGTGACTTTCTTTTCATATTTCAAATAAATATTCTAATCGAAAAAAAAAAATATGGGCTAAGCACTATTATTTATTTCTATCAAATACAACTATTAGGTATATACTATCAAAATATACTTTATATAACATAGAGACAGAACTCAGCGGGTGCGGGTGACAATCAATGGAGAAAAAATTTACCTAATAAATTTTTTTTCTATTTATCTTCTGTCCAGGAGTTCACCAGACTCTATGCATTTATAATCGGTCTCATATTACACTGTTAAGATAATAAAAAAAAGATTGTATATTTTATATAAACCTTTAAAGACAGGACTCATTTCTCCATGTTTCGGTCTTTAATTTTTTTTTTGTTTTTGTTTTTATATTTATAATAATTGGTTTGCATGACGGTAATTAATATTAAGATTTGGTTTGAATTGATGGCAGAATAATTAACATTAGATTGGAATGCATTTAATTGGAATGTGGGGTTTATCGAAAGAAGGTCAACATTCAGTCAATTATACGATTTTTAATTCTATATACACATAATTTTAAATTTATGTGGTTCTAATATACAAAGGATATTAGCTATGTGTATAAAAAAAAATAAAAAAACAGATGGCCTTATTTTTTTGGAAAATTAAAAAAAAAAACATATTTTTTTAACTTAATTGGGTTTTAGATGACAGTTCAACAGCAGGAATTCATTCACTGAATGCCTATTAATAAAATGGAATCGATAAGGGGAAATTAAAATTAATGAAATTAAAATAAAAACTGTGTCGGTCTCCTTTAATAGATTTTTTTGTTTTTGTGAGGGTGCTTAGCAGAGCATTTTCAATTTACAAATTAGAATTTGTTATTTTTAATGCACTTTTTGTTTAGATTATTTGTTACAAATTTACATTTGAATGTAAGCATTTATAATGAAAGGTAATACCAAAGGGTGACATAGGTGTTACAGTAGTTAATTACAGTTATAGTCATATTTGAAACGTTATAGTTTTTTTCTGATTTTTTTTTACGTTTAGAAACTGTTGAATATGAACATTTTTACGGAAAAATTTAATTCACTGATGAAGCTAATTTTTGTTTAAATGGTTGTGCAAAATGTATATGCTTCTCTGTCTATGCATATTAAAAAAAAGCATGTAAACACACATAGTGTATAATAACTGTAAACAAACACAAGTAGTATAATAGCTATAAGTAAAACACATGAAAAAGATAATAAAGAATACGAGTGACTGTTCTACTTTTTCGATATATACATATGTACACTCGAGAGTACAGTCTACTTAATTTATTTTAATAACTAAGTTCACCAAATGGCCAGCGGCCATTTAATACCACACTATTTTATTATACAAATAAATAATATGAGAAAATAGTGTGAACCAAAGAGCTAGAACAATCAGAAGCTGAAGTCTGAACATTTTTTAAATATTTATTTGTATTATTTGGAAAAATGTAATGTAATACAAAAAACTTTATTTCTTGAACTTTGTTTTAAATTTTTTTAATGTAATAATGAATTTAGTTTTTTTTAAAAATTGTTTTCAAATAATAGAAGTGCTATAAAATAAATTAATTGTTAATTAACAAGACTATTATGTTTTATTTCTAACTGTAATAATATCATGCAATTATTTTTCAGACGCACATTATATTATATAGTGTTTAAAAGGACTGCCTTGTTTTACTAATATTAGACATGGTTCCACATTTAACTTTTATATGCATACAAATAAAAAACTTACAGATTAGTTTATCAACAGAATATGTTAAAATAAAAATAGGAGGTAGTCCGTATAACGCTTGCTGCATTTTTGCAAATACAATAGTTATAATTTGTTGGCAGTAACAAATATTATAATAAAATATCAAACAAGTTATTTTTAAGTTAGAAATGTTCTATGGAGTACCTCCTATTTGGATTTTAACATTTTTTGATGATAAACGAATCTGGAAGTTATTTTTTTGTATATGCATACAATACCCTATTAACAAAATAATTCTGTCAATTCGACAACTAAATAGATGTTATTTTGACAATTTAATAAACACTTTATTTAAATTTTATGTTATTTTATGAAAAATTCAAAATATTATATATATATTATTCTGCATTTATCTGGATGTTTGTAAGTTTGACGGAACGCTCCAACACATACACAAATTGTATATGTGTACAAATGCATATATATATACAAATTGCTTTGGTGCTTTTTTTTTAACCCCTGTCTACCATGCTGAACCTTTGCAGGAAAAATTGATTGCTTGAACTATATTTTTTTAATTTAATGTTAGTCTTCTTCGCAAATAATAAGGAAAAATAAAAAATAATAATAATAATATAAATAAAACAAACAATTTTTTTGATTTATAATAATAAGGACTAATAGAAATTTAATCAATAGTTTAATATGGTATAATAACCAAAAGGCAAACAGCATTTAACACAAAAAAAAACATAATTCACTCAAAGGTTATTCTTATTACTTAAAATTATACACAATAGTATACATGTATTATACATTATACTACTTTATTGCTTATACCTTTTATTTTTGTCATTATTGTGTGCGTAACTCACTTCACTCAAAAAAAATTATTTTTTTAAGGAAGGGTGTGGTTTAGTAGGTAAGAATCCTACATACAGTGTCAAGCTACGCCCTCATTGTATCTTTCTGAAGATCCCCACCAGCCTACAAAAAATAAAAAAAATAAAAAAATTGGCAAAGTTTTGACTACAAAAAAAATATTTCTTTTATGTGTTTTAGAAAATTAAAAAGTGATATAAACATAAGTACTGTAATTTCGGAATAAAGAATCTAATGAAAGAAAAAAAGAAACTAGGATTTATTTTGCTTCCGTCATTTATGACGGGTTACAAAGCTAGTTATTTTATTACATTGACAAAAAATTTTAGCATAATGAAAATTCATTTTGTCATATTAAGAAATTTAGTTTTATCATTTCTACAGATTTAAATTGTTATATAGACAACTGTTTGTCATATTTACAGAATGAAAAAAAAATTGTATTGACTCATCATTTTTGTTGACGCTATATTTACCTAGTTTTTGTCATTTTAACCCAAATTTTTGTCAATCTAGTTTTTTTTTCAGTGTATTAATAATTTCACTTTGTACAGAGTCCATGGCTTAGGTCATTAATACTAATCATTACACATCTATAAATCTATGAAGAGCTTATATTTTCTTCTAACAGAAACTCTTTCGTCAAACATACAAACATACAAATTTTTGAACGAGTTTTCTCGGAAATATTTTATTCAAAAGAAAAAAAATTGCTCATAATTTTCATAATGTCCATAATTCAGAATCATAAGCAACATTCTAAAGAATAAAAAAATTAAATTTAAGAAAAAATAAACAAAAAAAACAAATACAAAATAAAAATAAAAAACATTTTCTTCTTTCAAATTAACCATTCTACACCCACCTACAACACTGTACTATTATGTATACGTATATATAACAAGTATATGTACAAAATCATCCTAGCATTAAATTTCATGTAAATAGGTGATTACGATTACATACATCCGGAATAAATTTTAATTCTATAAATAATGAAATCTAATATTTTTGATTTAAAATAATAAATAAAAAAAAAAATACAACAAAAATAAAAAAAATAATTTATTATTTTCAATGTATTTTATTTTGGTGTTAGGATTTAAATTAATATATTGTGAAAGTATTTGAATTCAAATAAAAGAGCAGATATTATAAAATATCCTTTTTAATGCCTAAATAATATTTATATGTACTTATAGAGTACAGAGTGTTACAGGAATAACCTCTCTTAGCTTGTGCAGTAATTGAGGTCTTATATACAAATTATGTCTTCTTCTTTTTCCACTGACCTTTTTAAAAGCCTAGTTATAATTAAAACAAAGTCAAGTAAGCTGTATCAGAAAGCGGCTGGGTTGGACTTATCAATATTTATAGTAAAAGAACCAAAATATCTTGACCATAATTTTTTTTTTTTTTGAGGTCTCGTTTGAGGTTGAAAATAGAATATTTGCTTTGATTCTTATCAAATGCAATTTTCAATTTGTTATAATCTCCTAATTGTCTCTAAAGCTATGGCAGGTTATTTTCGAAACACCTTTTTTTAATAAAAATTAATTTGAATAAAAATTCAAAAATTCATGACTTTAAGGCAGAGTTGATACAAAAAAATAATATAATTTTCTCTAAAACATTTCATTTTAATTTAATTCAAGAAAATTTATTGAAATATTTTTTTGTTTGTTTTTGGTTTGTAGTTGACTCAGATTTCTATCAAAACACAGTACATACATACCAAACAACAAAAAAAAAGGAACACATTTTTGGTTTAAAAATACAACTGTAAAAAATATTCTAGAAGATTAAGATACTTTAAAAATCTTTATTCTTAAATTTTCTAATGTTTTTATTTTTGTTTTATTTTTGTAGTTTTCATTTTTGTTATTTTTTATGTTTTTAAAGATTTGTTATTTAAGCTCATTCAAATCTAAGTATATAGTTTTAGTAGTACCAACAATTGTACAAATTGTTTGTTCAACAACACTAAAGTGATAATCTTTAGTAGGCCTTAAATGAAACCATAACATGATAGTATAAAATACATCAAACATTCTAGAGTACATATTGTTGTTTTTTGCTTTTATTGTTTTTTTTTTATTTTTTATTTTAAGATCTACGACTTTAGTAGATGATGATACTCTGTATCAATAAGCATGTAATAATGCAACATTGGTATTTTTTATAATATTATTACATATGTATATAGGTATACAAGAACTTTATAAGATTCACTTAGATATTGAAAAAAAGAAGAAAATGATCCAAAAAGGAAGAAATTCAGGATAAAAAATAAGAAGAAAAATGATTATAAATTTAGAGGTGACATAAATTTCATTGAGATAAGAAACTGGGGGATGTATTCTGTGAAATTTATGTCAAAACTTTGTAGATTTGAATTGAGGTTTTTTATTCAATACATTTATATAATGCAAGCGTTAATGTTAATTTATAAATCAGCAATAAAGATAATCGACAATTTTTATAACTATATGAAGAAGATATTGTCTAAAAAATAAATTTAACATAAAAATACAGTACACAACAATTTGTTGTTTTTATTTCGATGTTTTTTTGTTCATTCAATTTTATTGCTTTGCAAATTTTTGCACCAATGCGACCATAAGATACGACAGGACAAAAAAATATTTGCCTGTCGCGTGTAAAAAGTTTATAACTTTAATTGGTAATATTTATAATAATAATGTGTAACTGTAAAAGGGGAGTTGTTGTAACCGTAAAGCGTTTGAAACTTGTTATCATAAATATTGGGACAACATTATTGACGCTTTAAACAATTGATGGAAATATGACGCTATTTTATACATGGAAATTTTATACAAAAATCTGCGATTAAATAAAATCATTACATGAAGCAAGCCAAGTACAGGAAGTTGAGGGAATGAATATATTATAATATGTTTGGCCCTGGAGATTTCACAAATTTTGGACATCTCTTTTAGACGACTATAGATTTATCACTAATACAAGTCTTATCACGGAATAATGTAATAGACTTTTTTGAGTTCTGTAAAGATTTGTATAGATTAATAACTGTGACTATCAAGACTGAGAATTGATCGAAATAATATACTATTCAATCTAAACTTAAAAAAAAAAAAATTAAAATGTCATGAACAGAAATCTCAGAAGAGAAAAACCAACCCATATAGTGCTAGGTCACAATTTCAACCGTATTTGGGGGAGCTCGAGATATAAACTTAATGCTTTTATTGAATAATTAATAACTACGATATATTTCTTCGTCCGTGTGCCTCTTCGTAACACAGGAGTACTTCAATTCTATCTTCTAGTCTGAAATTGATTATGTTTACGTTTATTTTCTTTTTTTATTATCCGTATAGCAATACTTATTCATACTCTCTCCGTCCAATTGGTTTTAATTTATCTCCGGTATAAACCCACATTTTGAAGGACTAAAATTTTTTTGGGAGGCTTTCAAAGATATTTGACCTTCAACCCCATATAAAAGTGTTGGGAATAAGTAGCATTCTAGTAGAACTACTATATGGATTGTAACTTTAAGCTTAAATCGTGAGTGACAGTCACTTTTTTTTATCTGCTCTAACCTTTTCGATACTAATTTTAACCCATTTTAAAAGATCCCATATTGTTTATACAATCGTCATCCGAAATATGTCTATCCTGTCTTTCTAAGTTTATTCCATCTACAACCAGAATTGGATGTCAGTGCCTTGCTTACAACCATGTATTTGGTTTTTTTTTTTGCTTTTAATTGTCTTTTGTAATTATTCATTTAGACCTTATAGAGTTCAACAGCAGCAACTGTTGAACTGTAGTTCTTCTTGTTTGTTTACTATGAGAATTATTTCACTAGAATACCGTAATTTATTAATTGGAATTGTATTTACTTTTACTACTCCCACCATTGTGTTTTCTAATGCTTCACGAAACATAAATTCTATAATGCAACTCTGAAACACACTTCCTGCTTTCATTTCTACATCATTTGTCAATTTATTTTCCACTCGGACATTTGCACTTTGATCTTAGCCATTAGGCTGAAAAACGAGATGTATTTTTTCGAGATAATCAACGTTTTTTACAAAATTTTCAGTTGTTAAAAAAAAAATGTTAAGATTGTGCAGCTATTATTCAAAAACGGTAAGTCTGATACTCATCCAACACCTACCGTTAATTAAGTGTATTAATTTTTAAAAAAAATTATGAAGAAGATGTTGCTCTAGTTTCAATTCTTTTATAGCTGTAGTGGATATTGTTTAGATATAATTTTAACGCTAACCCGCTTTTCTTTAACCCTCTGTAACTCAGGTTAAATTTAGAGATAGATCTCTCGTCTAGAACAATTGTTTACTTAAATAAACTTCAAGGAATCACCCCTTTAAAATACTCCAAGAAATCACTCTTTAACAAATTGTTTGCTCTACACCGAACCACCTGTATTAATTTTTTTTTTCAATAATAATTGTCGAACATTATGCTGGGAAATTTAATATCATCAGTGACATACCATACTTAGAAAATATTTACCTAGCTTTATGTAAAAATAATTTTGTATACCAAAGCTTTCATGAAGGAGTGCAATTATTTAAATTTTATTTTTATTTATCGAATTTAAATGTGACACAAATCTATTCAAAATTCAAGAAACAAACAATATAAACAAATTTAATGGTGTCATCAATCAAAATATATAAAAAAAAAAAGTAATCGTTGATCAGATTCAGAACACTTTAAATCCAGCTTAAGAATTTTAAATAGTTTCTTAACCAAACATCGATAACTCTGATTCAAACGATGATGTTTTTATTATGCACTTTATTTTAACCTGAAGAATTTCGTATTCGGAATTAATTTTGGAGACTTAGATAGGTACCAATATTTTTTTTTATATAACTAAAATTAAAACAATAAATTTTTAAATGATTTAGCTCAATAACCAAAACAAGCAAAATATCATTAGTTAAAAGAGGTAAAATTTACATTTACTTATCGTAGACCAAATTTATTATGAGAGAGAACAGAACAGATATTTGCCTTTTGCTTTATACTGCGAAAAAATTTTGCGTTCCCATTATTCTTCTTTGGAACTGTTTGCGTTCTCATTATTTATATGAGGCAAGGTGGCAAAAAATCTTTGTTCAAATTTAGTTTGTTCCCTTATACGATAATTAATTCTGATCTTTTATTATTTCAATCTTTACGTTTTAAACATTATTATTTTCTTATATACCCACTCAAAAAAATGTGTGGATTTAACTACAATTAATGTATTTTTTTACAACGTTTTTTGTAGAGAATTCCCATCAAGCGAGTGAAAACACGCTTTCGAAGTGTATTTTTTAAAATAACTCAAAAAAACGGGTGAAATCACTTTACTATAGTTCATTTAGACTATGTTCATTAGATAATGTTTAATTTTCAACATAAATAAATTTCACTACAAAAATGTGTAATTTCACATTATTCTTTTGATCACACATTTTATGTGTAAATTAGCGCTACACTATTGAGATATACCACATTTTGCTGATGATATTTACGCATTGAATGTTGTATTCCACGCCATCTGTTGGAAATGTACATTTTTCGTTTTGTCTGCTGGAATTACGTCAAATTATGCGTGGAAATACACAAAAGTAATGTAGTGTATAATTTATTAGTATTACCATATCGTTTTTACAAAAACTTCAAACATCGAAATCAAAAATATATAAATGGATTATAATATAACTTTTATAATAAATTCAGAAAAGTTTGTTAAATCGGTAAAATGCTTAAAGAACGTGGCATTTTTGGGAAGAAAACTAAAACTTTGATCAATGTCTAAAAATATGGTAATCAAATAAATCTGGAAATATGGCAAGGCTGTCCACTATATCGTACTTGATACTTTACGTTGAATAACCGTCAGCATTCATATTTCATAAGTCAGTCAAATTTCAAACGTGGTGTTAATTATATGTAATATAATTGTTTGTGTGATACAAAAAAATATAATTATATTTAATAAAGGATTAAATTTAAAATCATTCTTTATGATTTAGAATTTAATAAAATTAGGAACCTAAATATAATAAAAAGCTTAATTGAGGTTGTATGTAACTCTTATTATACTTATTATTAAATAAGATACTAAGTTTAAGAAATATGTTATTGAAATCACCAATAAATTCTACAAAATTTATGAAATAGTGAATTGAAATCATTTTTGAAATTATATTGAATTAAGTTCATTTGTAAAAAATTTTATATTTAATATATCAATTATAAAATAAATTATGTATAAATGTAATATTTGTGAATTAGTTTTAAGTAATTGTGTTCTATTTTAAGATTTTCTTGTTTTGTTTAAATTAAATACTCTAATAAAATTATTATTGTTAAGCTGAAAAATATATATTATAATTAAAAAATTAATTTGTTTTCGAATTACATTTTTTTTGCAGGGAAATAAAGTATCGTTGAAATAGTTGAAAATGGGATTGTAAATTTTGTAGAGAAGTCACACTTTTTTTGTTGAAAATCACACATTTTTGTTGAAAATCACTCAAAATGTGATAGTAAATTACACTTTTTTGTAGGGAAATTCACACGTTTAAGATAGTAAAATTTTTACACATTTTTAGTGTGAAAGTGAACAAAATTATGGTATGTTGAATTTTACTACAATTAATGTAGGATTAATGTACATTAATTGTAGTGAAATTCAACAAAATTTTTTAGAGTGCCTATTAAAAATATTAAATTATAATTAGGTACATTACAATAATATAAAATATTTTATATAGTTATATAATTATATATTTGTTATATAATACTAGTAGGAATGGACCATGCTCACGCACGGTATAATCATTTAAATAAACTTTATCACAAAATTATATCTTAACTTAGGTATCTAAACCAACTCCTTTCATAAAAGGAATAACAGACTTATCATAGAGAAAAAGAGATAATAGATCGCGCAATAATTGGATGTGTTCACATTGAATTGCAATTGCATTGAACAAAATCTGTTGCAAAAGTTAGCTCTTAGCGTTTATATTATGTCATCAATTGCAATTTCATCTTCAATATGCGCGCGTAAATGTTATCATTCCAATTTTTTTTATCAGTTATTCAGTTCATCAAAGTTTTGAATTTTCTATTCTGTAATTTTGATAATTTCTATTTTGACAATTTCAAAAATTTATTTGTAGCAAATATTTGTTTATTTTAAAGTGTAGCAAAAAAAAATCATTTATTTTCATAAAGCATTGCTATATACATTTAAATTTAATACATATAGACATTTTGACAATTTTGTGAATTTTGAAAAAACTATTCACTGTTTTATTTAATTCTACATTCCTACGTTTATTTGAAATAACTTACCCAGTCGGAAATTTCTGCACTATATCAAATTCATCTATGAAAAATGCTGAAATTTTCATGTGTTACTTTTGAATCTAAATGTAACATAGTGTACGAAGTACTTCCAAACATACATTACAAAGTAATGTGCAGGTAACTTATAACACTGTAGTCTGATTAATATAACGATTTTTGTTTTTTAATAAAAAAAAAAAATTATTCGATGTAAAATTGAAGACATGTCTGGATAATATACCGGTTTTTGTTTTTTGGTAAAAACAATAGTTTTTTTCTATTTAAAATTGAAAACATTTTGAGCTCTCAGTTGTGATATCAAAGTCAATTAATAAAGTTACGTGACAAATATTGTGGTTTAATTATTTATAATTTAATTTTTTTTAGTTTTGTAGAAATTGAATTTGTTTTTATGTTTCTATTTCAGATTTAATGTTTTTTAGATTTTACATAATAATTAAGGAGATTAAGAAAAAAAAAATAAAAAAATTTAATTTATAGAAAAAATAAAGTATTTTTTTATTCAAGCCCTTCCTTATTACTAAAGTGAATTTATTTTCATTCATAGTAGCACCTTTTCAAATATTACATTTTCAGCTATATAGAAGTGCTTCTTTATGTATTACATTTAGAAATGCTTCTATATATAGTTAGATATTCTATATATAGCTTTAGAAGTGCTTCTTTATGCATTACATTTTCATCTATGTATTGAAGTATTTTGTTGTGCATGAAATTGTAATGTATAAGGGACTACTTACACCCTATGACATTCGTTAAGAAAAGTAACATGAAATCGCAATGGGAAAAAGGAAGTAGTCATGGTGAAAATGTAATGGGTGAAGAATGACTTCGGAATGAGTGAAATTTTCGACTGGATAGTCACATTTCAATTTTATATACCAAAAAATTTCACATTGGTAACACTCGCTCTCTTTATGTAAGTGCTCAACTTAAATAACTACTTATTTAGACGGTGTTGTATATTTATGTTGACAAATGATAGCACAACAATTCAGTGATTGATACGTCCAGTAGTTAACACTTTAAATGTTTTCTATGAATTAGTGTAAAAGTTTGATTCTGAACTTGGTAACATCGAACATTATATAAATTAGCCATATTTTATTTAAATTTTTTATGTTTATTTTATTTTTAGTTTTTATTAAAACTGTACCACAAAAACTAAAAAAAAACGTACTAATTTGCAATATGTATTTGCATAAAATTTTTGTTTCTTTTTTTATTTTCAATAATTTTACTTCATTTTTTATTTTTAATTTTTATTTGATGATTTCGCCGAGAAAACAGAAAAGAATAATATGCGCTTGTAGCTATAATCAAATATAATCAATAAAAAGTATGTTTTGAAAGAAAAAAAAAACAAAAAATATTTGAACTCCTCCAATCAAATAAGTATTTCATTTTTGTTTTACATTCCAGGCCAGAAAATTGGTTGATATATGAATAATATATCATATTATACTATACTAGCTTTGTAACCCGTCATAAATGACGGAAGCAAAATAAATCCTAGTTTCTTTTTTTCTTTCATTAGATTCTTTATTCCGAAATTGCAGTACTTATGTTTATATCACTTTTATTTATTTTTATTTATGTTTATATTGGCCTAACACCAATCTCTTTGTTTTTTTATATAACAGAAAAAGAAGTACCATACCAACAAATTTGTATAAAATGTTTGTATTTTTGTATGGTATACTCGTATTCACTTCCATTTAGTTATAATTCGTTAGTTGGGTTCCATTTAGTATAAATTATACCGTAATAGCGTTATTGTGGCCTCTGGGAGAGCAAATTTAAAAATGGGATCTTATTTTCATATAAATTTTGTCTTTTGTATACTGTATAGGGATCTTATTTTGCTATATGAATAAACTGTTATTATGGTATTGTGTTATTTTTAAAAAAAATATTCAAAATTTTGTATCTAAATTGGTAAAATTTACAAAAAATACAAAAATATTTTCATCAATAATTTTCAATTTAAAAAAAACAATGTTTTATTATCCGACGTAGAAGTAGAGTTTATTATTTTACTCTACTTCTATCAAGTTCTATTGATTGAACAGTGAACCTGAGCAGTGAAGTGAACAGTGAACACTTAACACTGAAAATAAAATAATATTTTTGGAATGGAGCATGCAGAACATACAGAATACAGATACAGCAAATAATAAAAAAAAAACAAAAAAAAAAACAAAAATAATTTTTTTAATTTTTGCACACAATAATGACAAAAATAAAAGGTAGAAGCAATAAAGTAGTTTAATGTATAATATTATACAATACAAATATGCTGATACACATGTATATTATTGTGTACAATTTTAAGTAATAAGAAAAACCTTTGAGTGCATTATGTTTTTTTTTGTGTTAAATGCTGTTCGCCTTTTGGTTATTATACCATATTAAACTATTGATTATATTTCTATTAGTCCTTATTATTATAAATCAAAAAAATTGTTTGTTTTATTTATATTATTATTATTATTTTTTATTTTTCCTTATTATTTGCGAAGAAGACTAACATTAAATTAAAAAAATATAGTTCATGCAATCAATTTTTCCTGCAAAGGTTCAGCATGGCAGACAGGGGTTAAAAAGAACCACCAAAGCAATTTGTATATATATGCATTTGTATACATATGCAATTTGTATATGTGTTGGAGCGTTCCGTCGAACTTACAAACATCCAGATAAACGCAGAATAATATATATATATATATAGAATACCTACATATAATTGGCTTAATTATAATTGCATAATATAATATTTAATAGTATTGATGTTTTTTTAATTCATTTTTGGTGTACCTATACCTATATCATTTATTATCAATTATTATTATATTATAAATACATTCATCTACTTATATGGATGGATATTTCTATTTCATGTACATTTTACAAAATAAAAGCAAAAACAATTCAAATTATTGTAAAACTGATCAAGTTGGAATATGTATTTAAAAATTATGTTGCACTCCTTCTAACACGTAGAAAAAAGTTAAATATCAATTTTAGTTAGACGTGTATTAAAAAAAGTAATATGAAAAGGAGGTTTCCTTTTACTTCTTTCCTTTTATTTCTTGTGTAAATAAAAAAAATAACAATAAACAAAAAAATTAAAAAATTAATTTTACTTCATTTTTATATTTGCCTTAATTAACTTGCCTTGGACTTTATATGTTTGTTTCAATTTGCTTTAATTCAACAAAATACCCATTTCAATAACCATTTAACCAAAGTATATCCATAAACAGAGTATGAACTCATGTATGTATTCATTTGTTTGCACACAAATTCATATGCAAATTTGATAAACATTGTCAGAAATAGACGATAATAAGAATTTTACGTGTAAGAAAAAGAAAAAATATATAAAACAAAAAAGAGTAACAAAAAAAGTTGGCTGAAATTAAATAAATAAAGTTAATAATTTTGAAAAAAAATTTCGACAAAAATTTCGTTGAAATATTTAACAATATTATTTTCTAAATTGTATCAACTATGCATAAGATTTTTAGGAGACCTAACTAAAACAGCCGTATCATATTCTTTAAATTCTGTGATTTGTAAATAGATGTTGTCCTCAGTATTATTTTATAATCGTATACCAATATAATAAATATTTAGGTTTACTATAATTTAATATTTAATTAATAAAAAATAATAATGTTTGTAACTCCAAATTATTACTGACAAAAATGTTAATAATATTTTATATTATTGTAATGTAATTATAATTTAATATTTTTAATAGGTATATAAGAAAATAATAATGTTTAAAACGAAAATATTAAAATAATAAAAGATCAGAATTAATCCTCGTATAAGGGAACAAACTAAATTAGAACTTTGCCACCCTGCCTGATATAAATAATGGGAGGAAACGTAAACAAATCCAAAGGAGAATAATGAGAACGCAAAATTATTTTACAGTATAAAGCAAAAGGCAAACATCTGTTTTGCACCTTTTCTCTCTCATAATAAATTTGGTATACGATAAGTAAATGTAAATTTTACGTCTTTTAACTAATGATATTTTGCTGCTCGGTTTGGTATTTCTTAAAAATTAGGTTTACGTAAAATGGTTAATATAGATTATAGATATTGCATTCAACTAAGGTGAAATTTACATATGTGTGTGTACTAATAATGCAATATGGATATTTGATAAAGTTAAAATTTGGTTTCTCTTTAAATTCACTATATTTATTGACATTTCTATGGTGTAAAGAAGCAAAAAAAAAAACAAAAAAGAAATACAAAATAAATGTATGCAATTCAAATCATTATCATTATATTTCAATCATTTTCTATTATTATTCAATTTCAATTATTTTCAATCATCATTTTCATTATATTTTTTTTGTGTTTTTAATTTGGTTTCTTTTATTAATCTCTTTCTTTTATTATTTCTCTTTCTCTCACTAAGTATATGCAATGTACGTACATGTGTTATATAGGACTTGCATTTGTTACATACATAATCATATGGCTTAGTTTAATTGAAAATAATGTGCAAACATTATTTATGGAAGAAAATAAAATTTGAACCTATCAGTTATCTATCACTCAGTTAGAAATTACTCTTCTCGAATATAAAAAAAGTTCAATTTCGATTTATGCGTGTATATATTATACATTTATATGCCAATTTATGCTTAGGCAGCGTTTACACGTCGGACAAAATCGAATTTTATCGTAGATAAAGTCGGATGACTGTTTACATTTCAGACTTTTTCTCATATTTAATCTACGATTTTACGTCAAATATTTTTTGTATTTAACAGGGTTTCTTTTTATAAAGCGCGTAATTTTTTATTGGTGAAAATTTTTTAATACGTAAATTAAAAAGTTCAAAGGTATCTAATCAAAAATCTCCAAAAAATTTTTTAAAATATACCCCTACCTACATATTTTTATAAACTTTGTTACAGTTATATAAAATATAATTACACATTTGAAGTATGAGCAATAATAACCAAATTGCGTTAGAGTGAATTTTAGTGCCATTTGATTATATGTGTTGTTCTTTGAAAATATATTATTTTTCATTAAAAAAATATTTTCACTAAAAAGTCGAAAATAAAATAAGGAAAAAAAAAATTTTTTCTTGGAAATATTTGCCTTTAATTTAAGCGTACTAAAACTACATAAATAAACTTTAGAATCGCAGCTTGATATAATGTTTTCATAGCAAGTTATGATTGTAATTACGGAAAAAGCAAATTAGCCGAACTTTTTACCAAATCTCTTAATCTCATCTCAAGACTTCCAAGAATTTCGGCTAATTTGCTTTTTCCGTAATTACAATCATAACTTGCTATGAAAACATTATATCAAGCTGCGATTCTAAAGTTTATTTTTGTAGTTTTAGTACGCTTAAATTAAAGGCAAATATTTCCAAAAATTTTTTTTTCCTTATTTTATTTATGTTTAATTTTTATTTAATGATTTCGCCGAGAAAACAGAAAAGAATAATATGCGCTTCTAAATTTTTCTGATTTTGTGAATTAGTTGCTTGTTTTCTGCTGCTCTCCTATTACTATTTTTTTATCAACCAACGACGCAATCTCATTATCAAGAAAAAAAATCAATTAAAAATAAACAATATAGTTGTTCTTTTTTTTATTTTATCCTTTTTATTTTTTCATTATTATTATTTTTTCATTAGCCAAAAAGCAAAAACAAAATAATTATTATGACCATATATGTAGGTATGTATGTACATTGAACATTGGAAGTAAATAAAAAAAAGAACAACAAAAATTATGTTTGGAAAGAAAAAAAAAACACGCGTTCAATATCTATAATCAATTCCGATTTTAATTTTACACGTTAGTCTATGGAAATGAAGGTTGCTTATAGGAATTATATCATAATTGCGGTGAGTAGGTATATATGTATGCATACGTAAACACTTTTTTTTTAATTCATTTTGGTCTATGCCTAGTGCCTACTCTTCCTTTTATTATTTCAATTATTATATTATAATTTATTATAGGGTTGCCACTTAGGTCCAATAATACCGAATAAACTTTTTTTTATACACCGATATACTTTTTTTTTAAATTTATATTTTTTATAAATTTAATACTAAAATCAATGTCTTTTCAATATTCTAAAAAAAATTAAAGAAAATAATTTTTGTTCAAAAAATATTCTATAGTCTATTCATTTTTTTCTATATTTAAGTGGTGAAACTGAACTTGAAAAGAGTTGAAAAAATATGCTTCTACTAATTCAAAAAATTAGATCCGAATATATTCAAATATTTAATTTTCTTCAAGTTACATTTTTTCAGAAATTTATATGAAGTTTTTGTTAAGTGGCAACCCTAACTCGACACACGATAAAAAAATAAAAAGAGTTTAATTTTATTTCTTTCAATGCATATGTGTGTGCAGTACCCACTTCTAGTGTGTAGAAACCACGTCTCAATTTAATATTTGCTGCAAGTGTGGATTGTGGAATGAGAATTTCAAATTTTGTTCGGTGTTGTAAGTAAGTTGTTGTTTTTTTTTTTGCAAGATTCTTTTATTATAATATGTTGTATGTACATATATTGTTATAAATGAATTCAAAAAAATAAATGTTTTCTTTTTCTTCTTTTCTGAGAGCCTAGCCTAGTAACACAACAAACCCCATTGTTTTAAGAATGATTAAAAATATGAAGAAATTAATTATTAATTATTATTTTTTATTAATTATAATTAAATTATAGCTAAATATTTATTATATTGGTATACGATTATAAAATAATACTGAGGACAACATCTATTTACAAAACACAGAATTTAAAAAATATGATTAACGCTGTTTTAGTTAGGTCTCCTAAAAATCTTATGGGTAGTTGATATAATTTAGAAAATAATATTGTTAAATATTTCAACGAAATTTTTGCTGAAAATTTTTTTTTCCAAATCAAAGTTATTAATCAACAATTTTTTTTAAAAATTATAAACTTTTTTTTTATTTAATTTCAGCCAACTTTTTCTGTTACTCTCCTTTTTTTACTAAATTTTTTCTTTTTCTTGCACGTTAAATTCTCATTATCGTCTATTTCTTACAATTTTAGCAAATTTTCATATGTGTTTTGTACTGCTATTCTAATTGTGATGGATATTCTTTGATGAGAACTATGAGAAGAGAACAACTTAAAATATTGTTTTTTGTTTTGTTGTTTGTATTTAAATGAAAAAAAAAAATTGTCTTTGGTTTTATTTTATTCTGATCATTTTTTTTTATTTATTATTGTTATTATTCTCTAATACGTGTATTGTCTGTATGTAGCATAGCATGTAGTTATCTAAAAAACAAAAGAAAAACAGCAAACAAATTTTTTGGTTTTGTACCTATATTTAGAATGTATATATTAATAACATTAGTGACTAACAATTTAGCGTGACGCGAGTTTATAACATTTTCTCTACCAAATCGATAAACGTCTTATAAGTAAGTTTCACTTACAAAAATGTTGACAATTATGTGCATATACACACAAACACACAGTGACGTCATAAAAAAAAAGGAAATCTAAAATAACTCCTTGCCCTGATAAGTTTTTGGAACTCTATTTTTCTCTATATCACGGCCTTAAACCCTACCTTTGTGAAAAATTTCAAATATCCATGGAATTAGAGTTGAACTATGTTATCCGAGAATAATCGAATCCATACATAAGAAAATTTGGTGATGAATTCATAGAATTCAAAGAAAATATCAAGCTTTTTGTACCAATATGTGAATCGATAAATACTTCTCAATCGCTGGACTATTAAAAAAACAGAGGATTTGGGCGAATCGTATTAAATTTATGTTACAAGTTTTATAATAAATATATAAAATAATATAATTTTGGTTTTTTTTTTGTAATATTATAATAATGGTGTTCATTACAAAATTTTATTTTTAAATATGGATTTAAATTTTGACTTAAGTGGGCTTTGTAATAAATTAATTTTAAAAATATTATTTTATTTGTATTTTTAAAAAATCCATAATTGTTAGAAAACAAAACGGTCGTTGAAAAAAAATTCACTATTAAAGTTTATATATTTTCGGAAAACTTACTAACAACAAAATGTTACCTCTCATTTCAACAACATTGAAAAATTTTCACAATATAAATGTACATAAAACGTAAGAATTATTTTAACATGAGAATTCTGAAATAAAACGAAATAATTAAAACAATATTTTTAAATTTTAGAATATACAGAGCTGCTACTGCTGCATACTGCAGTACTTCAATTAAAGCAAATATTTCAGTATTTTTGAATGGTATTAAACCACAAAGTTTAATTGAAGAAGATTATGTAGCAAAAAATGAAATTAAATTATTACAAAAGTTAAGAAATAATGAAATTCATAATAATGGTGTTGAAAAGCTCATTATTAACGGTATATCCGATTTGAAGGTGAAACATGATAAACCTATCAAATTGCAATTTGATACAAAACAACAAACAAGTTCTGATTGTAAAAAAGAATGCTATTTCCATCAGCAGGTATTTATATTCTGAAATTGCTTAAAATTAAATTAAAAATCACTTTTACTACCTATTCAAAACAAACCTCATATTTATTTTGTAACTTCATTAATTTTTGAAATCATCAAATTTTTTTTTTAGCTATAATTATTTTCGTAAGTAAATTTATATAATCCTAAATTTTAGAATTCAGAAACAATCAAAATGAATAAAAGACATTACTCAAAATGTCCAAAGGATGATAAATAAATGTTTTGATATTAAACCTACTTAAATATTTAATGAAAGTTGAAGAAGTAACAGTTTTTGATCAACGTTAACAAGTTATAATTAAATTTGAACAGTTTATAAATTTTTATAGTAATATTTTTATTTGTAAATTGATTTTTTTTTTTAAATTTAACTATCATTTTGTATAACTTTTTTAATCAAATTATAAATAAATATGCACCCTACAAATTTTTGCTGGTAGTAATGAAAATTGAAATTTTATTTTCCTTAATTTTTGTACAATGTATTATATAATGTATTTTTATATATGTAGTTTGTAATAAAATAGCGACAGCAAAAATCGTAATTGATTTCTAATTTAAATCCGGAACATTCGAATTTTAGCATTTTTATAAGTTAAAATAATTAAAACAATTATTTTTCAGTTTTGTAAGATTTATTAAATTTTTTACTAACTCTCAATAGAGCAGACTGCAGGAAGATGGTGGTTATACTTAATGGTGGTTATGCATAAGGCTGAGACTCAGGCTGTTGGAAACGCACTGCATAGCCTCAGAAAACTTCTGCAGGATAAATCTCCCAAACTTATTGGCCTTTATCAAAAGGGTCGACGAAGTTGAGTGGTGGAGGAGGGCATAAGACCTACATGCCAGCTTTGACATATTATATAATTGTACTGAATTAGATTTTTAAAAGCTTCTATATTTAATATCCCATATTTTATATGTACCTATTTTACTTGTAGCAGTTTTATGTCCTAATCCAAAAATATTTTTTATTGCTTTATTTTATATATTTTGAAGGTTGATTGTATTTTAAATGTATTTTCCTATATATCTACCTATTTCATGTATTATAGTGCTGTAAAATAGACTATAGTATATAATGTACTGTTAATTTCATATTTGAGGAAATCTTCATTTGCTTCATCCAAGGACGTATATTTTAAAAATTTTATTTTCGTATGATACCTTTTCCATAAATCTGATGTAAAATGTTTCATTTGAAATCACAACTTGTTTGTATAGTTATTTCTCATAGATTAGAAATTTTATATCAAAATATCTAATGAGGTTAAGTTACCTAATTTTGGTAACTAATTGGTATAACAATTACGAAATTTAAATATTTGAATTTTCGTTTTCACACTTTCGATAACAGTAGTAATATTTTTGTTAAATATCCAATACACGATTAGAAATCATACACATTTACAGTTTCGTTGTTCTATCCGCAAACAGAAGCATAATTTTTTTGAGCTAAGAGTTCAGAGCAAACGGGAAAATTGTGAAATTGAATTGGAATAAATTATGTGCATTATTTTTTAAATTATTTCAAATCTCAAGAATGATACAGAAAACGAATAGTTATCACTGTAAGAAATATAATATAAGCCCAACAAATAATTTGCTACCAATGGGACACATGTGACCGAAATTTAAGAATAAACATTTTTTTTTAAATTTGCCCAAGTTATTTTTAGTCTCATGCGTCCACTTGCGTAATGTTTAAAATTGAATTTTAAAACTTTTAACAATAAATTACTTAACTTAAACTCTTTTCATCATTTTTTTTTCCGTTTTTTTTTTATAATTTGTTCCCGCATATGACATTTTACTATTAATGTAATAGATATTAAACATACAAGTGCGAGTGAGATGAATAAATAAACTTTACTAACTGAGATACAATATTAAATACTAGCGCTAGCGAGAATATAATATATGAATACAAATAAATATGAATTGAATTGAACCAGCGAGCGCATGATGTGAGTGTAAGTTATTTATTTAGTCATAATATGCCAGTAACAATTATTCGGTCAGTGAATTCAGTTAACGTGAATCACTCTTTAAGATTTAGAGAAGAGAAGAGAGAAATATATTTGAATACAGGTACGTATATGTAATATAAATTGTAATAAAAGTGTTTTTCAACTGAAATCCAACTAAAATAATATTATATTTACCTACGGGTAAATATAATTTTAATATAAATATGGATTCAAACGGCCACGGGTTAATGGGTCCACGCGCTATGTCCCATGAGTACAATAAAATTATAATTTAAAATGATAATAACTTTAGTTCATAAACTTTATTGTACCTGATCATAAGACATAGTCCATGGACCCATTTACCCGCTTGAAATTACTTTATTCAAAATTATTTAGAAAGAAGAGTCTAATACATTGATATAAGTTTTAATGGGTGTTTTTTAAAATATTTTAATGTAGATATCGAAATCCAGGAGTAAATGGGTCCACGCGCTACGTCCCATGAGTACAATCAATTTATAATTTAAAATGGTAATAATTTTAGTTTATAAATTTTATTGTATCTACTCATGAGACATAGACCATGGACCCATTTGCCCATAGAAGTGCTGGTAGAAGTGCTGAAAAGAAACTATCGAAACAAAATAATAATGGAAGCCAAAGAACGACCCGAAGCACCATCATCGACAACATTGCAGGCAGCAGAAAATACTACTGATGAAAACTTCATCGTTTAGTTATTTGTGTTTATGTGCAATAAATATTTGTGTTTTTGATTATTTATCGGATTTTGTTTTTATAAATAATTAATTATATTTCAATTAATATTCTTTCTTTTCAGTAATATTTTATTTGTATTTGATTGCAATGCTTATTTGAGATATAACTATTTTTTATTTTTATTTACAAATATTAACTTTAAATAAAATAAAGCAGAGTAACAAGCAAATATAAATTTAATTCAATATTTTTTGTTAAACTATACTTTAAAATAAAAAAAAAACATATGTAAAGAATTAACAAATACTTATTATTATGTACTTTAATTAATCCCTAAAAGCTATAGAGTGCCAATCCGAACGCATGAAACGCTATTTGTTGGGCTCTTCTCCATCGTATGAGTGCATCGCATCGCTAACTCATAAGCCCATGTAATCCCTCAAAATATTGCGAGTCTCGATCACAAGAGGATTAGTTGTGATTAACTCAAACCGACGCATGCAATGCTATTTTATAGGCTCTTATCCACCGCATTAGTACATCGCATTGTTAACTCATGAGTCCATATAATCCCTCAAAATATTGCGAATCTTGATCACAAGAGTACTAGTTGTGTTTGACTCAAACCAACTCTTGCATTCAGAATGTGTCAACCCGGACCCATGTAGCGGTATTTTCTGACTCTTAGCCACAATTTATACGGAAATGCGATGACACATGTTAGACTTTTGTGTGACGACTGAGCGGACGCGAGTGGTCGCATTTACGGGCACAAATTGAAAATTATTTGTGTGAAAGATTGTTAAAAATACTGCATAAAACTTGTAAAATCATTAAAATAGAATTACTTTTAGATATAAAGAAAATTTTTAGCAAACATATAGGAGTACCTACGAAAATTTTCAATTAATTTAAAGTTAAATTTTGAGTTCAATGCTATAACGCATATGCTCTAAAAAAACAAAAAGAAAATGGTCTGAATGAACGTTTAAGAAAAATACTTAAATTACTAAATTGAAATTTAAACCATATTTCAATAATTAAGTTCTTCACAACACAACAACTCTTAATAAAGAAAGCAACATTTAAAATCATTTATAACTTCAGAAATTCTATTGTTTAGTTCTAAGTCTTGCAAGAAGACGTTAATCTGACAACAGAGTACTATATTTTGTAATACATTTTATTTGTTTATTTATTTGACAGATTTATTTTATACTCATAGATTTTTTTTTTAATATTCCTTGTATGTAGCTAAGTGATATTTGAATAAAATCATCAAGTTGGTTGGATTATAAGGTATTGGAATTATAATAGTACTTAATATAGACTGATGCTTTCAAAAAATCAATATTTATATTATTTTTTTTTTTTTTTGGGTCATAGAATTCAACTTAAGAATGTTCTCTTCAGACTAATTGTTAATTTCTTTGTTTAATTTTCATCACTCTCTCCCTCTCACAAGGATGTCTTGTTATTTTGTTAAATTTTTTTTTTAAAAATATAAGCTGACCCACAACACCCACATAACACCCAATTAATATAATATATAATTTCTGGAATTACATGAATACAAATAAAAAAAAATACAAACATAAAAAACAATTTAATAAGACAAATAAAGGAAATAAAAATCACGACACTAATCCTGTTTCAAAAATATTCTAAATAGAAAAAATAAGGAATTTTTTTTGTTTTGTTTATTTCGCAATTAAATAAAAATTAGAATTTTGTTATTTGAAATGAAAATTAAGTAATATTTTAGTACATTCTTCAGAAAATATCAATTTTAATATGGTAGCTTTACTTACCTTAATTGTTTTTTTATTGTATTCTACAAATAAACCTAATAAGTGGAATAAAACCTCGAGGTTATTAAGAGCAATGTTGAAATTGTTTTTTTTTGTAAATTTATGAATTAAATACTGAGAAGCAAAATGGCTAATGCGTTGTTGTGGCATTTTCAAAAATAGAACTGAAAACCATCTTAAATACTAATAACTTGTGTAGAGTATTTATACGAAAGGTATTCAAGATTTACAGCTCTCTAATATACACTATTGCGTTAAATTTGAATTTTTGAAGTTTAATTTACTTTTCTATTTGAGTGTGTGTTAATATTTTTAGTTTTAATTTGATGGGAGAGAGATAAGTATATAGTTCATTAATGAGCGATCCCAACAATCAATTTGTTTCTTCAGCATTATGTATCGTATAGAAGACATTGCGGCGACCTCGTTGGCCTATATTATATAGTACAGCAAACAAGATGTCATAAAAATACGTATAACTTTCATTAAAATTAACTTAACTCAGTGAAAAGTACATTATTTTGAACCTAAATGAACATTTCTCAATATAACAACATCAATTTGTCAACTTATAAATGACATTTAAATTCAATTGAAAATGTTATTTTTTACAAAAAATTACAAATATTAGAGGTGAATGTATAAAGTGTTAAAAAAAATTACTTAAAAATATTTAATTGTATTCAAACTATCAAAATTGATTTGTATAAGCATTAAAAAAGTTACGGTAGGTATTAAATATTATATTTTAAAATCAAGCAATAAAAAAAAGCTGTCTTCGGTAGCAGTCAAAGTGAATATCTTCGTTAATTCCTCATGCTATGAAAAAATCAGTTTTCTATGCTCTATTTCATAGTCATATTAGTTATGGAATTAAATTATGGGGAACCACAACGAAGTAAATTATATATGAAATACAAAGCATTCAAAATAGGGCACTAAAAAACTTATTCAATTATAATTGGCATGAAAAAACAGAGTTTCTTCATTGGACAAACAACATACTACTGGTAAGCGATTTAGTTTACCTTAAAGTTATACTTCATATCCATGATGTCCAGAATTTTAATGTACACACAACAACCGTTCTGCCGAAAAGAAATGAAATCCATCAAGTGAATACTAGAAGCAAAAACTTAATACATATATCCCGAAAAAATACATCACATTTTGGAACATCAACAACAATATACCTGGGTATAATATGGTACAGCAGTATAGAAATTGAATTAAAAGTACTAGATAAATTTCACCTAAAGAATGAATTAATTAATAAAATATTCAAAAATTATAACACAAAATCATATCAAGTTTGAAATTAAGAATAGTATTATCAATTGTCTATTTTGCTTTTGTAGTTTAATTTATAATTATTTATAGTTCATATTAATTACATTTTAGTAAATTTTGATTATAGTAGTACATATAATCTTAATTTTTTATTTTTTGTTTTTTTTTGTTTACTTTTCTATTTGATTTTTTAACATCCAGTGGATTTTTCTTTTATTTGCTTTCGCACTTCTTTTTCTTGTTTATTTTACTTCGTTTTGAATTACAATTTGTTACAGTACTTTGAATTTTGAACATGTATTGAATTTTAATTTTAAAAATTATTAATAAACTTAAATTTGTAAATGTATAGTCTGAACATGAGAATTAACAAAAACTCTTTAGACATTATTAAATGGAAATAAAAAAAAAAAAAAAAAAAAATTATCATAAAAACTTAATGGCTGCACTTTGTTTTGCAGCTTATTGTTAACTGATGTGAAACCAGTATATTAGCATGTCATATTTCAAAGTTTCAACCAATTTAATTTGACTTCTACATGAATATGTAAAGCCAGTGTCCTCCGAAAAAGCTGTTGGCTTACCTTTAAATTTTGTAAAAAAAGCGAGGTAATAAAAATTAAAAATCAAATTGGACCAAGCACTGAACCTTGCGGAAAAAAACACCTCTAGAAATTTTTAAAATATTACTATCTTATATATTAATACGCTTAAACGTCTGTTAAACTAATCACAAAGCTTTTACAACACAAAGCTTTTTTCAACTAGATTAGACAACTTCATTAGAACTATTACGAATTACGATAGTATGCAAAATTTAATTTAAAGACATAAACCACAAAATAATAAAACCAAATAAAACCAAAAAAAATTAAAATTAACCTAAAAACAATTCACCTATTGAGCAATAGCATTGATTATATCTGATTATATGAATAAATTAAAAAAAAAAAAAACAAAGTAGCAAAGACAAAAACCGAATTATCAGAATATAATTATTATATCGATAAAATAGTTTTGTTAAAATATTACGATATTACGATATTACAGCAAAAAAACTTACCGGTAAAACAAAATGGTAAATTTAGAAAATATATTTTTTACCTCAACCATGTTCAGAAATTCCAATAGTTGAAATTTAAAGCATATTTATTGGCTTTACCCCTAACTATAATAATCTTAAGGCGTCATATGATGTCATATGATACTTCGTTAAATGGCCTATATGATTCGATATGATTTAACAAAGTCATAACCAATCATAACCTTTAATATAATGGTCATACCTGATCCTACCAAAACGTCAAAACCAAAATTTAAAAGAAGTAAAATAAAAATATAAATTCTATAAATAAATGCTCTTGTTTTTTTATTTTGAGTTTTGAAATAGTTAGGGCTATTATGATAATAAAAAAAAACACAAAAAACGTATCTATGGCTATTTTAATGTGTTTTTAATGTGGGTGTGGTATGTATTTAGTTTAAATGCACTTAATTTCATATCTATACTGCCAGCGACATCTCTGTTCGCCACATTTTGTTGAAATGTACTTCTCTGTTGATAGTATTTGTTAGAGAGCGTTTAAACATCAGATTTTGTTTCATGAAAGTTTTGTTTTACTTATTTTTATTACATTTACAAATTTTATTGCAATTACATCAAATTTTATTTCAAAAGTTTTAATTACATATCTCAAAGATAAACAAATATAGCTGCAAAGTATACTATATTTCTTCATGCAAAATCTACTTCCTAAACTTGCAAAATACGAAGATACGAGTATGCGTTACGACTACTAATAATAAATACTTATAAACAAATATAAATATACAGTGTAATTTCAGAACATTTATGAAATATAAATATTTAAATAGTAAATCAATTATTCTAAGTATTTGTATTGATAAATAATAATAATATTTAATACACATTTTTTGTTTTTTTTTAATGTATATCTTTCAATATATTGGCATAACACAATTAGAAGTTTATAAATACCTTTTCTCGCAAAATTCACTTTTTCGAAATACAAAAATGCGTGTCGAGCACTATTATTTAAAAAAAAATAATGATATTCTATAACAAAGTCGGATGTCAAACTTTAATGAACAATACGTTATAAATACAATTCAAAAACGTATAAACGCTGCCTTATATAAAAGTTTTCTTCAAAACTATTAGCGGTCTAAATTAATTTATAATAAATAAATAAATACCTAAATAAAAAATGTCAAAAAAATAGTTATAGATAGATCAAGCAATATTGTAAATTACTAGCTATTCCCGGCGTAACATTCGCCGGTCTAGCATTAGCATTATAAATGAAACTACTTATTTTATTTGTTTATTTTCTTTATTTATTATGTAACAAAAAAATATGTAAAACATTAATATTTTTTAAGAAAATAAAGAAAATAAATAAATAAAATAAATTGTTTCATTTGTAATGCTAATGCTAGACCGGCGAATGTTACGCCGGGAATAGCTAGTATTTATTATTTATTTTAACTTATTATTTCCTGTGTGCTAAACATGATTTGAACCAATCGTAAATAAAACCTCTAAACCCAACCCTATATAATTTTTTTATTAAAATATTATGATCAACTAGATCAAAGGCTTTGGTAATGTCTATAAATTGTGCAAACGATATAATACTCTTGTTTAATGATTCATATATTTCCCCACAAAACTTTAGCAAAGCATCTTCTGTAGATTTACCCTTCAAAAAACCATACTGACAGACATTAAAGAAATTACATTTATGTAAAAAATTTAATAATCTTTTTTTAATTGCTTTTTTAAAGATTTTTGAGAAAAGTGGTAAGAATGAGATCGGTCTATAATTGTTGGTATCAAAAGAGCTCCCTTTTTTAAATAATGGCAAAATCACGGCAATTTTTAGTAGATCCTGGAATTTCCCAGTGAAATACTTCTATTAAATATATGTGCTAGAGCATCAACAACATAAAATGAGATTTTTTTTAAATCATTAGGTGACATAAAATCCGAAATTTTTGAATTGGAGTTTTTTAAACCCATTATAATAGAACGCAATTCAGAAACTATTATAGGTTCAAAGAAAAAACTTTCGACATTAAACGATTCCTCTAATACATATTGATTAAAGTTATTAGTATTGGTATTAGAAGAAAATTTCTTATGAATATTTATAAAAAAATTATTGAAATGATTAGCAATATTATTAGGATCAGAAGTTTACAATTATCAATATCTAAAACATAGTGTTGTGGGAAGAATTACCTTTACTTAAGAGATTATTTAATACTTGCCATTCCTTTTTGAAGTTACCTCTACAACAATCAAATTTCTTCACATAATATCCGTCTTTATATATTTTGACATAGCTATTGTTTTTTTTTACATAAGAAACTATATTGTTTATTTACTCGAACATTATAGGGATGTTTTTTAATAATATCATTGTTACAAATTCTGATGTTGAGTTTTGATACTAATGAACTACTTATGAGCATGTACTTTGTTTTTATATAATTAATTGTTAATGGAGTTTGTGTTAAAAATTGTTTGTGGAGTTTGCCTAAATCTTTATTTATAATAATGTTACAATTTGTCATAACACTTGTCATATAACAAGAAAATGTTCACTCATCTTAATTCAATGTGATAAATGGCCTCTATATATAATGTAAACAATAATGGTCCTGGAATACTACCCTGGGGTACAATAAGCCATAATAATAATAGAACCAATATGTGTGAACTAATTACGCCCACTAAAATATGATCTGAAACATTTATTCACATTTCATTTTATTCCAAAACTTCGAAATTTTTTTAATAACATTTTATGGTGAACAGTGTCCGAATGCTTCAGTTAGATCCATAAATAAACTACATAAAATGTAAAATACATAAATGTTTTCCTATCTTTTAAATATTGGATATGTGTAACCATATCAACTAGTCTCTGTATTAGATTTTTTAAATCCACACTGAATTTTACATAATTAAAGCAAAGATTATTGCTTTCAAGAAAGGTACATATCTAAGCGTTTATAAACCATTTTCCCCATTGTTATAAAATATTAATATTAATATATCCAAAGATAATAAACTTAAAATTTAAATTTTCTATGAAATTTATTTCTAACACAAAAAAATTCAAATTTTCTTCCAAACTACACTAAATAAAACACTCTTCTTAGATAATTCAGTATTCATGTTCAAAAAATCAAATTTCACTTCCATTTTTGAATGAATCTTCAATTAAGTTAAAACAGAAATAAAATGGGTTTTTATTTTCCTTTCATATTATAATCATTTCGATATCACGACTTTTCAATTCTTTTGAATTGTCTTTTTTTTTGTTATCTTATTTTTATTTTTATTTAAATCTCACCGTTACTTACTTTTTACAATTTTCAGTTCTTCACAACAACATTTTTTCTTAAATTTTTTTTTCTTTTCGCCTTAATGAAATCATTTACAAGTTTATTTTTTTTTTACCACTATAATGACGTTACACGCAAATTACCTTGAAATTAATGGGGGGTGGCTCTGTTTATCAATACAGAATTTTCCATCTTTCCTAGTTTTCATAGTCATAGCAAAAAAAGAAACGAAATCGTGAAAATCATACACAGGAAACACTTCAGTACCTTTTGGAAATGTTTTAAAATTTAGTAACTATATACAACAGATCAGATATAATATTATCAAGATGAAAACAAGGAAAAAACAAAAAAAAAACCTGAAAATCAAAAACTCTGAGCAGGAAACTGAGAGAGAAAACAAAAATACCTTGAAAGAACATAGAGAACCTCTTATGAATGCTAATCACTAGCTTAGAAGAAGGTCAAAATCTATGCAAAGAAAATCATGTCAATGTTGCGAAAAAAAAAACAAAACGAAAAAAAAAAACAAAAAAAAGAAATAAAAAATAATGTCAATAAATGTCATTCTCCATTTTGAATTTTTAAGATTGTTGTCTGTATATTTGTTCCGTTATTTTATTTTCTTTGTGTATAATTTTTAAATTTTTCAATTCGAAATGAATTCTAAAAAAAAAAAATAAAACATAAAAAATGGATAAAAATGTGAGAATGAAAATAACAAAAGACTGATGAAAATTTTGAATTTTTTAAATGTGAATAGACATTTTCTATCTTTGGGACGTCACAAAAAAACACAAAAAAGAAGAATAACAACAAAAAAAAAAAAAACAGGGGAGATTTTTTATATAAATTGTATACCGATATTTATTTAAATTGTATGTCTTCCATTCTGATTTTTAAATGGTTTTAATCATCAAATTAACCTTAAAAAATAACAGTAGGGTTTTAAATACAAGGTTTTTCTATCCCAAATAGATTTTTTAATAGCTGGAATTAAAACCATGAAATTCAACACAATTTAAATGTTCATTTATGTAATTTTTGATTTTTAATTGTTATAGCGAAGCATACTACCTGTTTATCAAGATTGTTAAAATAATAATTTTACGTATATATTCTCGTAATATCGTAATCTAGTAATAAAGAAGCTGAAACAAGAAACAATGCAGAAATACTTAGAAAACCTCTCTGCTACTAAAGAAACTAAATATCCACTGACTTTGTGACTTTAGCTGATCCTCTCTTTGAAACGTTTATGTCAAACAACATAGAATCTGATGTAGACATAAATCAATTCAAGCAGATGGCAGAATAACGATTATCACGCGAAGTGAATTAAAAAAGGAAATCAAATGTCTAAAATCTAACAAGACTCCAGGATTTGACTTAATTACAACTGATATCTTAAAACAACTACCGCTGTTATCTTTGTCAGTTCTAACAAAAATAATGAATGCAGCGCTTAAACTAAAATATGTCCCGAGTGCTTGGAAAGTGGCAAAGATTATAATGATTCATAAGCTAGGAAAATCCCCGAATGAGACCAAGTCTTACAGACCCATTTCATTGCTTCCAGTAATCTCCAAAATATCTGAGAAATTACTGCTTAAAAGATTACAACCAATAATAGAAAGTAGAAATATCATACCAAATCATCAATTTGGGTTTAGAAAACATAACTCAACTGTTGAACAAGTCCATCGAATAACTGATGTCATTGAAAAGACACTAGAAGAAAAATGTATCTGCTCTTCAGTGTTCCTTGATGTTTCAAAAGCCTTTGATAAAGTATGGCCTGAGGGACTTATTTTCAAGCTGCACTGTATTCTACCCAAAGCCTATGTCGAGGTAATAGCATCTTTTACTTAGCAAATAGAGTATTTCATATTAAGTAAGGGGAAAATTACTCTACGCTAAGCAATATACTAAGCAGGAGTATCACAAAGAAGCATTCTGGGTCCCATTCTTTATTTACTCTACAACATTGATATACTAGAACTAGAAGATGCAACGATGGCAACTTTTGTAAATGATACTGCAGTATTAACGGTTGGTAATAATATAAACGAAGTAACAAATAAATTGCAACAAGCAAACAACAAAATCTCCACACATGTTAGTTTTACAAACAAAATAATAGAGTCACCCATAGCGGTCACAATAAACAATGTCGTCATACCACATCAAAATTCAGCAAAATATCTTTGTATGACATTTGATGCAAAACTCAGATGGAAAGAACATGTCAAGAAAAAAAGACAAGAGTTAGAACTGAAATACAATCAGCTGTATTGGCTAATTGGGCGGACATTTTCGCTTTCAACATATAACAAAGTTTTGATTTACAATCAAATATTAAAGCCAGTCTGGGCATACGGTATTCAAATATGGGGTTGTGCTAAACAACTTCATATTCAAATTATCCAAAAGTTCCAAAACAGAGTGTTGCGAAACATTGTCAATGCTCCTTGGTATATTCGCATTGCTGACATTCATAGAGATCTTAACATCCCTATCATAAAAGACGAAATCAAAAAGCTGGCAATACGCCACAAAATTCGTCTCTCTCAACATGTTAATACTGAAGTTTTACGCTTAGCTGACAGTTAAAACTTTGTTGGACGTCTTAACCGGACGAAACAGTTCGAACTGTGTTAGGAAAAATTTTTTTATCTCTCAATAATTCCTAATGGGATTTTGATTGATCAAAGATATCTGAAGTAATAGAGCCAAAACTGTATTAATGGTTAGTCTAATAAACAAAAGGATAGTAGCTCTTAGTGCGTTAAAGTCGACACAGTCCTTCACTTCGTCCCCCCCCGGAAATTAGAACGAAAAATGAAAACTCTTTTGATGATTTTCTTCTATCTGAAAAGAAATATATATATACATATATATTCTCGTAAACGAAAGAGACTCCATTGGCGGTCTTTTCACTATGGTAAAGTATTTTCCGAATAACCTAACGCAATTGATGTGTCTTAATTGAAAATTACCCAATTTATTAGAATTGAAATGTACTGTGTATTAAAGGCATTTACTGCTGTTATCATTAGATAGATAGATGTAAATGATTAATTAATTTAGTTCATTTTGAGTGATCATAACTGCAGAGTTATTTATTGTTTGCAGTTTATTCCAGAGAATTATTAAACTAAACTTGATTCTGAAGCCAAACTGCACTGTTAAGGATTGTATTCAAGCAACTCAAATTTTACTTCAAAAAGGAATTCTTATACTCTTTGGAAAACCTTTACCTACTAGAATACAAAGTCGGGCTGTAAAAAAAAAATTAGATCTTCAACTGATTGCGCAATATATCATCATCCAGTAGGATTAGTAAAACACCGCCAGCTTTGAATACAAAAATGTTAAAATAAACTAAACCAGATACATGCTGTTAGTAGAAAAGTAAAAATCATAAGTTAATACATAATATGTTAATAAATATGGGAATCACACGAGATCCCCAAGACAAATTCCCTAGACTTTTAAAAAGCCCCAGAAAAAAAATTTTCAAACACGAAAAAGGCACGAAAAATTATTTTTATTAATATTTTTTATTAAAATTGTATATTCCGTAGTCAAAAACAGGGTTCCAATAAATGAGTACCGGGGCCTTGGACATCCCCCGACTTTAAAAATAAAACTTTGGGATTTTTTTTTGTTGGGGATTTTGTGTTTTTGGATTTTGTTTTGGGGATTTTGATTTGGGGATTTTGATTTTGGGGATTTAGACCCCAACCCATAAATATATATTAATATACTATATACTTTCAAAAGTTAGGCCGAGCAAATAAATATCAAAGACAACAAAAAAAAAAGTTGTTAGTTAGTCTTAGCTATACTTACATTATAACGTAATCATTTTTTGATAGTTAAAACACTTAGTTGTAGATCAAAAGAATAAGAGTTAAAATTTGCTTCACGGAGCATTCTAGTGATTATAGTTCGAATCAAGCATATTGTGTAGGGTTCAAGGGATCGTGGAACAACTCAACCATTTTGACATTATTGCGATTGGTTCTTTCAAGCAAATAAAATTTGAAATATCAGGGATTAACGTCTTACCCAAAAGGATCTGGTGAATAAAAAAGATATCTGCAATTACCCGATCTGATCTGACAGTGACTGTAAGTCAATAAGTTTAAGACGGTGGAAATAAAGTGGAAATCGCAATGGAACATCCTATGAAAAATTACTTAAAGAGAAATGTAAGACATGTTACATAAATGGCTTATTATGCACAAAACTTATTGGTAAGCCATTTTGTTCGCTAATGACCTGGCCAAAATCTATGAAAAGAAAACACACAAAGAATTGGAAGAATTAATCAACATGGACATGAGTGAAGTTCACCAATGGATGGAGCGACATAAGCTGGCATAAATAAATACAGCTAAAATAAAATATATGATATTTAAAAGAAAGACAGACTTACTATAACAAATGTAAGTTGGATTCCGTGTACAGTATACAGTGAACAAATATTTGGGAATATTATTAGATGAGAACTTAACGTGGGAACAGCATATAAAAGAACTAATAAAAAAAGGAAATGAATGAATAAAAATGAATAAAAATTTTTGCTGAACCGATTCCATTCAATTAATAACAGCCAAATAATGTGGGACCATACTTGAATGGCATATTCAAGAGCAGGCCTTACATACGTAACAGAAAGTTGTTTCCTGAGGAATGGGTTACAGTTACAAAGGTTTAATAAATTTTAAAATTTTGATTTTATTAGGTCTACTTTTGGTCGTTCATAAAAATTTTGTGCTGCTTTTGAGCTGATAAAATTTCATATGCTTCCAGGTGTGTTAACCTCCTACCATTTTCTGCAAAATCTAAAATTTCCAAATTATTCATTGAGCACTCGTGGTTATTTTCTAAGAAACGTTTGAATCCTTTTTTCCGTTAAACGCTGGTCTTAAATGCTCCTTAAATTCCAAATTTTAATAATGTTTCGTCTAGAGCCTATAGCGTATTCTATAAATGATATTAAATAA
The DNA here is from genome assembly GCA_963942445.1 of Argyra leucocephala. Lineage (NCBI taxonomy): Eukaryota > Metazoa > Arthropoda > Insecta > Diptera > Dolichopodidae > Argyra > Argyra leucocephala. Next base: position 43,845,068 of record OZ012681.1, on the reverse strand, counting down.
GAAGTGGCTGTGCTCACTATTTTATCATATAGTAGCTTGAGGCTCAGCTTAGGGTCGAGTGTTAACCCCAGGTCTATAGCAGGATTTACTGTTAAAGCGAACAGCCATTTAGTTGCTACTTGAACCAAACTGTCAAAGCAGAATTTCTTCTAGAAAAGGTAATGACTTGGCATTTAGTAGTATTTAATTTAGGTCCATTTTTAAACACCAAAAAGCTAAATTCTTCATATCATTTTGTATGCGTAAGCAATCCGATGGAGTAAAAATTTATCACTCATTTTCAAAGCTAAGAAGTTTGGAAGAAGTTATCACTTTAGGAGCATCAATTGTTGAAGCTATAAAGCTAAGTAGTCTTATGTGACTAACTTGAGGGACTACGGAATACGCTGAATATTGGTTATAAATCGAAGTTTTAAATATATCTACTCAGTTCAACTCCCGAAATCAAATAAAATAATCAAAAGTTAAATTTTTTTTAAAAAATGTTGACATTCAATATAAAGCGCATATATTCAACTTGAAATGCTGTACAAAAACAACGAGGGTTCATATTGAAGGTTAATTTAACTGAAAGTACCCCATATTCTCTACCTGGCTCATTTAATTTTAATTTTTTTTTTTTTTTTGTAATGATTTGGTATGGTATACATATTAATGGAAAACCACTAGACTTACTTTGGTCGTCTATATTAATCCAAGTCAATTGGTAATATATACTATAGAAACAAAACGGAAGATAAGAGTTTTCAAAATTCACCCTTAACATTGCAATAGAAATACACATATAAATAGAAGTATTTCATAAAAAAATATGGTAACGAGATTTTAGTACCTGTCAAAATTCAAAATTCAGAACTCATGCTGTGCAATATGATGAGATGATGGCATATAAAAACTACATGAAATCAAGCATTGAATATTGAATGATGGTTTAGATAGAATATTGACGAATACTATGATAACGAATATACCTTTTAAGGATCATAATAAAAATAAAAACGAGAAGAAAAAAACATAAGATGGGTTTTAGTTCCTTTTTCTTATGTAAAGTGAGTTTTGTTTTTTATATACGAGTATTTATATGACGACATAAGAAGATTTTCTACAATTTTAGAATCAATTATTCAAATCTGTTTATTATTAAATATTATGATGGCACATTTTAAAGCTCTATTTTTCTTTGGAAAAACAACCATCTTATTATGAAAATTTGTCCTTAAAGTGAAACAGAATACAATCAAAAAACCCAGGAGGTATTTTAGGTAAACCATGAATAATTTGATAAGTTTCGATTTAAATTTTTCGCTCCCGTGACATGAAAATCTTAAGAATTATGTCTCCATAATGAAATTGTACACACTACATTTTTATATATTTATTATAAATTTGTAGACAATTTTGAACTCGTGTCTAATAAAATTATTTGGATTTTAATAAAAAGGATAATAAAAAAAAAACAAATTTTGTTTTTTGGGGATTCATTTTAGAAATACTAAGCATGTTATTAAAGAAACAGAAAAAAAATTAATTCGGGTTACATTACTTTTCTTTTTGGGTTTTGAAGTAAATATGTTGCAAAATGGAGAAATTTTAAAATTTATTTAAAAGCTGACTAGACAGGACATTTTTTTTTTTTTAATGAAGATTAATTTAAAAGAAAGTTTGTTTTTAGTTTTTATGAATTTAAATCACGTTTTGAATTTTGCAAAATCATTAATGCAAGGGTATACTTAAATTAAATTGTAATATACAAGATTTACTAAATTCCAATTTGTGAATGGATTATATTTAAAATAGAACTCTTTGGATGGCGATAATACATCTCATTAAGATATTTTTGGGGATTCTGGGTGATATGTTGTATCGGCGTAGGACCTACTGACTATATCCCAAGGGTAGCTGAAATTGCTAGCTTTCCAAAAATATATATTTTTAGTGGCGCATCTTAGCCTTTAAGGACGAAAAGGACATTTGAAAGTATCCTTGTTGTTTTGATACTTAGTATAAAAATTGTTATATCTGTTGATTCATTAGATGAATATATATTTATTTAGTCGAGGTCTTTAAGTTGTTGTGTGAGACTCCAAGTTGTTTTTCTCTTTATAGAGCAAGAAGCTTTTTCTAGTATAATATCTAGGACGATTGTAAAGAGAAGTGGTGGAAGAACAGAAACGCTTGTTTGATATAATTTATATAATATGTTGTAGGCTGTAGGCTCTATTATTAAAATTAGATAAATATTAAAACTCTAGGTATATTTCACAATTTTAAATTTTATTAAATATCCTAATCGATTTTTGTTATTACACCATAATCAGAGAAGACTGTGAAATCCTTGTTTGACTCTAGATGTGGTGCAGAAAAAGTAGTTGTTTGTTCCCTGCGTATTACTGAGAGTTCAGCTTCTTCGAATAATGCTTGTATAAGCCAGATAATTTTTTCTGATGTACCTTTCGCAGAGCACTTGATTGCGTCGAAAGCCTTCTTGAAGTCAATAAAGAGCCTGTATACTTAATTGATTGATTACTATTTATCCAAAGTGTATTTGCTTGATCAGCGCAGCTTCGCGGCGAGGACGAAAACCAGCTTGTGCTTCACGAATTGTTTTCCCCAGTTATTACAGAAATTATATACATAGTTTACTATGTCATTTTAATGCCATAAAGAAAATATTTATTAAGGAGCGTATACTATAACTGTTCTTTTCACTTACCTACCATAACAATTTCTATTCAAAATTTTTACTTTCAAACATTATTTTAAATATTTTGTTCCCGTAGAAAGACTTTATTTTATTCAATTTATATTGTTTATTATAATAGTTCCAAAACTCTGAAAAAAGAAATGGAAATTCATTAAAAAATTCCCATTGTGTACAATTTAAAAAGAAATTAATTAAAATTTCTGATGGCGCAATTTATTAATATAAAACAGGAGATTTTTTTTGAATTCTTGAATATTGTTTTTTTTTTATTCTTTTTCTAAAGGAACCTATTACAAGCAGTTACCGTATTCTTCTTAACCTCAATTAACTTAGAAATTAACATTGTCATGTTACATAAAATTCAAATATCTCGATTTAAAAACTTTAAGATAACATAAAATGTTATCTTTATAATAAACAAGGATAATCGATTAAGAAGAGAAAAAGTTTATTTTATTTTTTTTATTTCCTTTTTGTTTTTTTTTTTTTTAATTTAAAATTATAACCTAACAACCTTAATTTTGTAACCAAAAATTTCTGCTATTAATGCTACTATTGTTTTTGTTTTTATTATTATTGCTGTCATCATTAATGAAAATTACAAGAAAAATTAAAAAGCTACCATTATTTCCTATTATTATACAATCTAAACTTACTTGATAAGAAATTTTTCATCAACATTTTCAATACAAGTAGAATAACACACATACAGTGATTTCCATTTACAATTGTACACTGTTTGGTAGAACAGAATAAATATATTATTTTATCCAACGATTTCATTCATTTTAGCTTTTTGCCTGAAAGGATATTTTTTTATAATTGTAAGCAACTCTAATTTCTATTTAAAATTTTCGCTAACTGAAAATCCCGTAATGGGGTATTAAAAATTTATATGAAATCTTTGCCGTTTCATGTCCTATTATTTAGGGGATATAGCTTGGTTTTTCACAAGGATTTTATTTTAAGATAATTTCTTTAACGCAGGTCGAATTTTAGGTGCCTATTATGTATTTCGATAATGATTACGATTTGATCAAACGAAAATTGCCATTATGTATTTCGATATAGTTCAGAAATTGTCGACGAAATCGATAAAGTTTATCGATGTAAAATTTTATCACGAAAGAGACATCGAAAGAGAGATTTTGTACAATTTATTTCAATTTTGAATTGAAAGGATAAAATAAAAGAGTGACGCTTGGACACCTGGTATTTATTTTATATTTGCGATATTTTTTGGAATAAAAATATATTTAAAAGTTGAAATGAAAGTTGAATGAAAGGCCAGCTACAAATAAACTACAATATGGAAGTTAGTTTAAATAAATTATTTCAGTAATTTTACTTTAATCATAAAAATAATTTTTGTCTGACTGACTTTTTTCTTCTAGTGCGTAATGGAATTTGATCCATTTTGGACATAAGTATAAACAGCAAATTTCATAAGAAACTTTCTTAACCTTTAACTTAGGAGGTGAAATTTTATAACACCATTTTTTTTTTTATATTTTAGAAGAAATATAATATTTTTTATAAATTTTTTTTTCACCTAAAGCTGGCTAAGTTAGTTCTAAATGTTATATTAAAAAAAAAAAAAATTTAGTAGTGAGGATTTTTAAAAAATTGGCACTTTATTTCACAAGCCTTTTCTAAATTCAAAAAATAATTATAGTTCTTATATTTACTTAACAACATACAAAAAGGTAAACAAAAAATGAAATGGCAGTTTTTCACAGCTTAATATACATATTTAAAAAAAATAAATAAAACATTTCAAAAAGTTTTATATCTTAGAAAATAACAACCAGTCTTTTCCTGTAATAATTTCATTCGTCAAAATCAGTATTTGTACAGTTTAAAAAACTTACGCTTGCTACAACCCATACACATTGGTTTTTGACAAATTATCTGTGTGGTGTTTTTCGTTTTAATCTGTTTGGACAAATATAACACAATTTGTTTGAAGTGGAAGTAGAATGCAGCTGCATTGCAGGTGGTGGAAGAAAATCTGAACCCAATATTCTTCGAATAATACCAGTTTATCAAATATATCAAAAATATATCAGTTACTTTTTTAAATATTTCTAAAATAGCCGCTAATTTTTTTTTTTTTTTTTTTTTTTTTTTTTTGCGTGGATTGGTGGGAATCTTCATAGACACAATGAGCCCCGTAGCTTCCATTGTGTGCCAGATTTTTACTGACTAAACCACACCCCTCCCATTAATACTAGTCCAACGGACTAACCATTAATTTATTGCTATTTTGATTTTCTTAAAGAAAAATTTTACGAAATTCTATCGTATTAAATCTAGTGGCTTAGTTCTTTTAAGCCTTCTGACATCATTTTGATTATCTAGCAATTGAGTGGCCTCAACGTTAACATGTCCCTCCAGACGAGCTATATGCTTTGTTGCATATCTTTTTATTTCATTTTCTATGCAAGGAATTTTTAGATCTCTGTGCAAATCACTGTTGCGAACATACCAGGGGGCATTTACATGTTGCGCAAGACTTTATTTTGGAATTTTTGTATACAAAGTACATGTGTTTGTTTGGCACATCCCCATATTTGTATGCCGTACAACCATATTGGTTTGAGTATCTGATTATATAACAAAATCTTGTTATGTATAGGTAATTTAGAATTACGACCTAAGAGCCAGTACATTTCTCTATACTTATTTTCAAGCTCAAATTTTTTCTTTTTAACGTGCTCTTTCCATCTAAGTTTGACATCTAATGTCATTCCTAGGTATTTAGCATTGTTTTCTTGGGGTATATTGACCCATTCAGATTTACCAATGGTGGTTGATTTTCTAATTTTTTATTTGTAAAATTTACATGTACTGATTTTAACTCATTGAGTTTAATTTTCCATTTCTTTGTCCAGAGGTATAGCTTGTCGCTTGCTCTTTGCAATTTAATTGTAGCCTCGTCAATATTTGATCCTACTGCCATCAACGCAGTATCGTCAGCGAATGTAGCTACAGTTATATTTTCCATTTCTGGTAAATCATTGGTGTAGAGCAAATACAGTATGGGACCCAGAATACTACCTTGAGGCACACCCGTTTTAATATCTCTAATAGTAGAATACTCTTCGTCTTGTTTTATTCTGAATAGTCTGTTTTCTAGATATGATGAGAGTATATCTACGTATTGTTTAGGTAACATATTGTTTAGTTTATTTATTAAGCCTCGATGCCATACTTTATCAAAAGCTTGGGCTACATCTAGAAATATGGTAGAGCATACTTTCTTTTCCTCTAAAGCTTTTTCTATTATGTCTGTTATTCTATGAATTTGATCGATTGTCGAGTGCTTAGATCTAAAGCCAAATTGATAATTTGGAATCAGATTACTATTTTCTATGATCGGTCTCATTCGAATCAATAATAGTTTTTCAAATAATTTTGATACTATTGGTAGTAATGATATTGGTCTGTAGGATTTGACCTCATTTATGGGCTTACCTGGCTTTGGTATCATAATTATCTCTGCTATTTTCCACATATTCGGCACATACCTTATTCTTATAGCAGCGTTTATAATGCGTGTTAGCATTGTTATAGCTTTTTTCGGAAGTTCTTTCAGGACTTCCGATGTAATTAGATCAAAACCTGGAGCTTTTTTATCTCTGAGTTTTTTAATTTGTTCCACTATTTCACTCTCTGAAAATGGTGATATAACATTTTCTTGCCAATTATTATTTTCTTCAGTGAGATCATCCGAATCTGTCTCGTCTGGACAAAAAATTTCTTCAAGATGATCTGCGAATGTTTCAGCTTTATTTTTATTATCTCTCGCCCATTCACCGCTTTTCATTCTGATTGGCGGGATTTGAGAGATCGAGGTTTTTGTACTCTTTGTTGCTTTCCACAACGAGTAGTTATTTTCTCTTTTAGCTCATAAATTTTTTATATATTTTTCAAAATTTTCATTTTTAAGATCTTTAATTTTTCTTTTAAGATTCTGAGTTAATCTATTTAGCACAGTTAAAAATAGCCGCTAATGGATCAATTATTAATCTCTGCGGTCTATCAAAAGTGTTATCAAATCGTAAACAAGAAAGTATAGTAAGAAATCGAGGTTCAGACATAGCAGCTTTGAAAATGTCTCTCCCTGTTCCGCTGTTATAAATATTAATTTTGTAAACTCTCGATTTGACTTGAAAACTGATGTATAAATTATAATATTCCTAGAAATGCTCTTAAATTCAATTTTATCTAAAGGTTTTGTTTCTACTTTTACTGTTGATTCAAATTTCAGTTTTCATTTTGTGTTGGTATGTTCGATGATTTTATCTTCAATAGCATCATCAAAAATTTGAAACCAATATTTATACATTTTATTTTCTGTTTCATCGTTACTAGCTGCGGTTACTGAAGTTTGTAATATTACAATATTATGCAGTGTAATTCTAAAGTGGAGTTCTAAAGTGGAGACTAAATATCTGTGGTTCATTTGCTGTCCACTTAAAACGGTTTTTTCCATAAAAACAATTTGTTTCACCTTCGCGTTCGCCAATGTGTTCAATATTTTCGTTTCATTCACTTGCGGTTTCATCATTTACTTCTCGTTGTCTGTTTCGGATATTTCGGAATTATTATCGCTCGCATATTTCGGAATTATTATCGCTATGATTTTCAAGTCAAAAATTTGGATCAACAACTTCGTCATCAACTTCGCTTATATCACGATTATTTTCTTCCTCAGAAATTTCATCATCATTTCTTAAAATCTGTCTTATTCTAGATTCGTTCATTTTGTTTAATCGTGCAATATTCTCTATAATCGGAAAATTATAGAAAAAGGGTTAAAAAGTTGTATAAAACTTCAAAATAGATGATTTTAAAAGATTTTTTTTTTTAAAACTTTAATATAGATGTGTAGTAAAAATTTTTCTATTAAAAACTAACATTAAACTGCAGGTGTAGTAAAATATTTTCCATTAATTGCTTACGTTAACTTAGACGTGGTAGTAAAAAATTTTCTAAGAAAAAACCCCACAATTAATGACGAGTGGTATTTTTTATACCTCTTACCAAATTTCTCTTCAGGTGCTTTACTTACAACATGACAAATAATACTGTGGATAAAGGTATAATATAACTAGAGGGTACTGAGAATATCACATTGTGAAACAGCAATGAACAGAAGTAATAAGAGAAAAAAAAATGGAGTGTAAAATTTACCACCACGTCATAAGTTAAAGGTTAAGCATAACAGAAAAAATTAGATCTGCTAGTCCGACATGAAAATCATTTCCTACGCTGCAAATCATTTCCTTGGTACAAACCGCACAGAATCTTTTTACGCAGTTACTATTATTGGCTATTTAAATTTTTACCCTAATTTTTATAATAAATCCATAAGAATAATGTTGTTTAACAGGAGATTTTAATCCAAACTGTTAATAATAAAGTTTCAATAATGTAGATAATAACTCATCAAATTCATGTGTAAATAACTTACGTATAATCTTTCGAATCCAGTGGGTTATAGAATAATCCCGAATATAATATGTTTGCTTGTTTGTTTAATCTGCAATTTGATAGCGTTTTTAAATAATATCAGAAATTGAAAAATTTAACTATGCTGAAATAATTTTATTTATAAAAACTTATAATTTTATAATTTTTATTTCATTTAAAGACTTCTGACTTATTTTCAACTTAAAAATTTCAATTATAACACTATTGTTTGGTTTTTTTTTTCATATAATAATTTGAATTTGACCATTAAAGTATCAAACATATGTCATTTTCATCGTAGATTTGAATTCTACAATGGCAGCATTTTAAAACACTTTCGATCAAATTTTCATCGAAATACATAATGGCACTAACGATTACAATCGAATAACTCTAACGATAACGATGAACGATTCGATGACAGTCGATCGAAATACATAATAGGCACCTTAATCTCGGCTTCTTTCAAAGTGTTTCTAAGTCATTTATTATAGTATTTTCCAGTCATTTCATTTCGTTTGTGAACATTGTTCCGATATGATTCAGAAAAAGGTTTATTAAGACAATCAAATATTTTGTTAGTTAAAGTAAATTGATGATATTCAAATAACTTTAACAAATTAATGTGAGCAAAATGTCATGTTTGCATCACTTTTTGTAAGCTCAAATAATACCTATCTATATTCGTCCTACCTACCAATATCTATCCCGATCCAATATACATAAATCCCAGTCACAGAGAGTTTTTAGAAATTTTGTGTCGCATATTTTTTCAAGTCCAAAAAAATATGAAATTGTAAAATTCTTAATCAAAATTTATTCGAAAGCTCAATAAACCATTATATACGTCTATATAGTTTTCTGCATTTATGTGGATGGATGGATGTTCGACGAAAAGCTCATATGACAGTTGACAGATGACATATGACATATGACACATGACACATGACACACGACAAATGACAAATGACAAATGACAAATGACAAATGACAAATGACAAATGACAAATGACAAATGACAAATGACAAATGACAAATGACAAATGACAAATGACAAATGACAAATGACAAATGACAAATGACAAATGACAAATGACAAATGACAAATGACAAATGACAAATGACAAATGACAAATAACAAATGACAATGACAAATGACATTGACAAATGACAAATGACAAATGACAAATGACAAATGACAAATGACAAATGACAAATGACAAATGACAAATGACAAATGACAAATGACAAATGACAAATGACAGATGACAGATGGCATCTATAAGCAATAATAAGAAAACAGACACTATGTTTATGGCAATTACATGATATTACAATTTACATATGCCAGGTATTCCAGAGCATTTGTATCAGCTTTTTAAGAGGGGAAGGAGCCGTTATTTTAGAACTTAAAAAAAGTTTGTTAGCTAAATCGAGGGTGCTCTATCGATTGGTGGTATTTTAAACTTCCGGAAAGGATCGAAATCAGATTTTTAGGTCCAAAATTCGGCGAAATTGGCTGAAATCGAGATTTTCAAATGGGTAGGGGTACTTTTTATGCAAATTCAGATTCTACAACAAAAAATATTGTAGTTATCACAATTTATCGTATCGATATTTGTATTTGTACTATTTTCGCAGCGCCATAAAAACTATGTAGGTATTACAAATTTTTTTTTGTTTTTTGTTTTTGTTATGAAGATATCGATGGTTTTTTGTCAAACTTTGACGCTAAACTTAGGCAGCTATTGAATATTAACACGATTAACTTGATTCTTAATTATACGGTAAATTTTCAATGATCGCAAATAAGATGTAGCTATCGAGTGATAAATGATTGAGTAAATCACCCTTGGGGAATAGAAAATTTCGCACCTGACTACAAATATTCTGTTTATATGGTAATTAGCAGCGTTTTAAAAAAAAGTAAAAGTATGATAAATCAGTAAGCAAATACGTATTTTTCTTAAACTTGAAGTGAAAACTCTATTGAAGAAAAGCAATGCTAGAATTTATTTTGCTTTCGTCATTTATGACGGGTTACTAAGCTAGTTTGAAAATAATTTCGGGTATATGTCCACTACAGTTGTTCTTTACGAATCTAAGCTATCTAAATGTTAAAATTTTACAAATACTGCTGACCACATGTCACGAATAACAAGAACAATACTATAGTCTTGGAGATGTGAATTTTTATTGGTTTATGAACATAAGCCAGCCGGTGCCACCAAAAAGTAATAATATAGAGGTTTCAAAGCGTACGAACTTGGTCCGTGTTACGATATTAACTTGTCGCAAAATGTATACCTTGGAGGCCAATTGACAGGTCAATTTGTCGAATCAACTTATCGCAAAATTTTGATCGACAATTCAACAGTTGAAAATGTAGGTCCATCCTTTCAAATACACATTTTTACCCGATCCATATGTCACCCATATTTTCAAACAAAAAATCCTCGATTATGGTACAGTAATGATCTAAATTGAATGTAATGCGAGCTTCATCTTTATTTTTCGATAAATAAGCCCAGGGTGTAAACCAAACAAAACGGTGCATTTATCTGAATGTTTGCAATTTCTATTTCTAAATATTTGCATCGGAAAGTTTTCGTTTCGGTGCATTTCCCGGAATCTATATTGCAGTCTGTACATAAAGTCTATTGTGGATTGATCTCACTTCATTATATTAAAATTTTGTTTTTAACGTAACTATTTAACCTAAAATGAGTCAAATAGCTTAACATAATTTTGTTATGAAATAGTGCGTCAGTTTGCAAATGCCGAATCGGCAAAAGCCGAATCTATAGCTGATTCGACAAAATAACGCATATGATGGTGTCGTGTGGCTTCAATTCCTGCACCAACTGAATTTGATACTGGTGTATGCTAAGATCTTTGCACAAAATTTTCCACCTAGTGGACAGACAGAGCCTTAACCATTGCGATTAATGACGAATCTATAATTTCTGATCTTATTCGCCACTTTCAATTACAATATTCTTTCCAGTACGAACATTTTTTCGACGTCATATTCTAGACTTTAAAGTCTAAGTGTTAAATCTATCCCCAGTTCGAGAGATGGCTTGGTCAAAATGATTAATTTTCTGAAAATCGTAGACTCATCTAGAAAAATTGCGTCAGTGTTTTTTTATATCAACTCAATTTTCAAAGTTAAGGCAATTTTCCGAACGGAAAATTAAAAATTTTCCTACAGAATGGTATCGCTTTCGAAAAATATTTGACTAGTAATCAGGTAACATACCACCGTTGTATAACTATGGTTTATTTCACTAACTTTCGTAGGGGATCAACTAATTAGGTATATACTTTCCAGGTCTGACTCATCAACCTCCTCCATTTTTTTTCCGATCATGGGCGGTTTCTCTCCAGTTGAAGATACGGAATTGTTTCTGCAGTTTCTGCTGTGTATAGTGGTTACAAATATAGATTAAAAATTTTATAGATTAAAAATGGTTATGTTTAATAATATATCTACTATGTTATTGTCACTCTCGCTCCTCAATAACATAACAATTTGTGTACAATTTTAAATGACAGTTACTGTGTATTATATTTATAAAGTAAACAAAAAAACCAAAATGGCAACAACAACATTATGTAAAACAATTCCTTGTACAATATTATCAACACCATATACCTACTTGCGTACACATTATAATTCATATATTATTATAAAATTTGAGTTAGAAAGAGAATACCTATATAGGCTTAACCTTTCCCAAGAGATATACACATTGTGTCGTCTTATAATAATTACAACAAAATAATATACCAGAATAGCAAGAAAAAAAAACAACAACAAAAATTAGGATGATGCTTGGATGTTGTATTCATTTAACATTTTACAAGGAATTTTTGATCCTTTTTTAATTTCTTAAATAAAAAAAACATAACGGAAAAAAAAATTTCCTTAAGGTGAATTTTTGACTTATTTTTTTTTCTTTTTTAAATATAATATTAAACGAGGTATTTGTGAATGAACGACTAAAGAGGAAGTGTAGTAGAGTGATATATAGCTATATATTACAAAATGGTGTATGGTGAAAAAGAGAAAAAAAATATATATATTCCCTATAATTAACATAATAAATTATTCAAGAAATTCACTTCAATAATGTCTGCTTTAATTTACATTTACAAAAATAACTTTTAACTTTTAACCATTTTGTTGTTATTACTGTTATTGTTGTTGTAGTTGTTGTTTAACATCAAATCAACTAACTCGTCAGAAAACAATCAACACTACTATAATAATAATCATCATCATTTTCTGAAAATCATCAGGGTTTTTTTTCCAAATTTATAGGAGAAAAAAAAAGAAAAAAAAAAGAAAAAAAAAATAAAAAAAAATAACAAAATAAATTCCTCTCTTTTAGAATTAGTTGATGCTCTTTATTTATTTCAAGTCATTCATATATAAGTAATAGATTGAGAGGAGTAAGTGGAGTAGAAATAAAGAAAGTAATAGATATTCATGGAGTAAAATAATATTAGAGTGGTTGGTGGGTGAAGGGTGTATTAACAATGTAAAGAATAAAAAAAAAAAGAATTAAACGTTAGGCCTTTTTGACTTAATTTTTTGCCATTTTTTTTTTGTTTTACTTTTTTTTTGATTCATTGATGTTATTCGTTCCTATATAGTCCTGGTTATTTCAAATTTTTTGTTTTTTTTTTTATTTAAAACAAAATCTTTGAATATTTTATGAGATTTTTAAAGCAGCTTAAGCATACATTGAAGGACTTAAAAGATCAAGAGTTTATATTATAAAAAATTGCAAATTACGAAGTATGGAAGAGAGGGGTTGGGTGTTGTAACATAAAATCAGAATGGTTGGTATAAATATATATATATTTTTAAAATTAAAGTTTAATTTATTTTCATTTTTATCAACACTTTAAAGGTAAAACCAGATATGAAAAATAAAGGAAAAGACGAAAGTCCTGTTGAATTTTAGAATTACTATAGATATCTAATGTCCTTGAGTTAATGCGAAGAACACATTTTTTTTTTCATTAATTTGTTTTTTATGTGTTTTTTTTTGGTGATGTTTGGGTACGACAAGTAGTATAGTGTAGAAGGTATTAAAGATTATGTAAAATTAAAAAGAAATATTTTTAAAATCTAAAAGCAAAATACAAAAAAAAAAAAAAAGGGTGATGAAAATTAAGGATTGGCAATTGAAAATTTTTAAAGAGTGTTATTTTCTCTTTTATTTCTCATCAATTATTGTGTATGTTCAGGGCTCCCCACACTTCTTTTGTTTTTTGTTTTAATTTTTGTTTTACAAATTTACGCCTTTTTAGTAAAAATAATATGAAAAATAATGTAAAAAGGTTTACAGTTCTATAATTTTCTTTTAAGAAAACAATAATAATAATAATGGAGTTCCTGGAAAAATTAAATGTCAGACTTTTAAATTTAAATTGAATTTTAAATACTATGATGGTCTGAGTATATTTTCTTAATAGAAAATAAATTTGTAAATCTATTGAATTATTTTATTTAAAATGGGGTGTGGAGGTTTAATGTATTGTTTTAATTCTGATACAATGATTTATTATTAAAAAAAAACAAAAAACGAAAAACAAAAATAATAGTTTAAAATTGTTCAAAATGTTAGTAAAGAATTTCTTTAGTGTATAGCAATTAATTTAAACAGTTGATTTAAATATTTTCCTTAAAATCTATAGAATTTTCAACCTTAAGTTAATTTTTATTCGAAAAAAGAAAAGAAGATAATTTCAATTTTTAGAAAATTAAATTTAATTGAATGAAACAATTACAATTTTGATTCACCTTTATTCAGCTGGCATTTGAAAATCCTTACTTCAACTGGAAAGGTACACCTGTACCTTCAAACAATTTGTAAGGATTTTACTATGATTTTTACTATTACTGTGATTATTTTTGTATTTGTTCTACTTTTACTCTTAAATTTAGTTTTATTACTTGCGGGAATCTATTCTCTAAAATATTTGTTGGAAGTAAAGCTATTTTAGGAAAAAGAAGGTCTATTAAGCATTTCTGTTTGTGGCAAAGTATTAAATATAAAGTTCGAACTTGAAAAAGCAAAAGTGCCTCTAATTAAAAAAATATTATATAAAAAAAAACACTTTGTTCTAGAAAGGTATTTGATCGTACTTTAAAGTTCTGTAACTAGATACACAATTTTGAAATTTTATCTGCCGCTCAGGTAGCAAAGAAAGTCAATTATATGATTAACTATTTTTCATAAAAAAACCTATTTTTTAAATTTTATATATTTTATTGTAAATATTATTTAATTTCTTCACATTTAAGCAAAAGTGTACAAAATAGATTAAATTACAAAAAAAGTGCCGGTTTTTTCATTAATTCTTTCTTTCATGGGAACTTGCTAACAAAAATACAAATAATAAAAAAAAAACCAAAAAAAAATTATGAAATGATGGGCAAATGACACAGATAACAGATGACAGATGACAAATGACAGATGACAAATAACAGATGATAGATGGTATATATAAGCAATAAAAAATAGATACTATGTTTATGCCAATAACATGATGTTACAATTTGTATATATATTTCAATTTGTATATGTGTTGGAGTATTCCGTCGAACTTACAAACATCCAGATAAATGCAGAAAATTATATATATAATTTTGATGATAAAACATCTTCTGGGTACCCAGTTACCGTTAGAATTTTTATTTATTTCTTGTACCTACTGACGATGACGTTCCTTTCAGGTACCTTTCAGGTCCAGAAAAATTTTACTTCATTTCTATAACAAAATTATCATTAGGTACCGAAGTATTCTTATTTTATATCTTGATGATAACACATTTTTTGAGTAGCCAAGTAGTGTTAGAATTTTTAATTTTTTCATGTACCTACTGACGATGGTATACGTTTCAGATTCAGAAAAATTGTATTTCATTTTTATAACAAAATGATCATTAGGTACCGAACTATTCTTGTTTTATGTTTTGATAATGAGCTGTCGTTTGGGTACGCAAGTACCGTTATTTATTATATAAACTGTATGTAAATGGAAAATGTAAAATAATGTATATAAAAACAAATTATTTCTGTGATTATAGGTACAGGTGTACCTTTCCAGCTGATCACGTAGACAAAAACAAAGGGCTGGTTTACCCACCTCCCAATTATTTTTTTTACTTCAAAAAAGCTTTAAATATAAATTTTGATAAAAAATGAATTCTCACAAAGATTCAAGTCTCTAAGTCAATTTGCATCGAAAATATTCAAAAAGTAAAATGCAAAAGATACAGGTATACCTTTCCTGCTGAATAAAGGTTAATAAAGTTGCTTAAATATAATGTAATGTAACATGACAAATATTTTATTAATTGATTTTCAATTTCAATAAGTAAATAACAGGATTCAGACCATTTAAGTTTGTGCGAGCATTGAAACGCATTTGATTATTATGGGCTCGTGTTATGTTGATGAATATCATTATTAGTTGTTATTACTGTGTTTTATTTAATGTTATTGTTTTTTATATTGTGTACCTATATCTAATATTTGTGATAATATCTTGGAAGTGCTTCAATTTTGAAATATTATGTGCTTTTTGTATCAAATAAAAAAGACAAAATACATTTATTATGGTTTTATTTTGTACTAGAGACCTGCGGCACATTCTATTTGCACCTATTTGCTTTGTTTATAAAATTTTTTATAAATAATTTAGGAGGGTCAAAATTTCGATGCCTGGAACCTATTCGGGAGAAAACGTTTTAAGAAAAAGACAAAAATTCGACTGAAAACCGTTCAGGACAAAAATCATTGCCACTACAGTCACAATTTTTGTAAGAATTCACGCAAAATATGTACCACTTTCCAATTAAAAAAATTATTGTTTATTATTATTTACTACAACTTAAAGCTCTAATAAATAATAATAACAACTTTCAACACAAAAATTAATGATTTTAATATTTTTTTTAATTTATTTATTTATTTTTAACAGTTGATCCTACAGATAGATCTGTAGGCCAACTTTATAGGTCCTTTTCCCTTTCGAAATGTGGGCCTTTTTTATTAAATTATATTAATTATTTGGTATATATTTTTTGTATATTATATATTTATATTATTTTTTTTATTAGTTATATTATATCTTCATTAATTATTAAATTATATTTGAACCGATGTGGTTGTATTGAAAATTACATTTTTCAGTAATTTTCACCATTTGGAAATTTTTTGGTTCTCACGGGGTTTGAACCCGTGCTCCTTCGGTCGTTACATTACTACACTCGAGTGCTTTACCACTCGACTATCGAGGCCACTATATTTTTTTTAATTTAACAAAAATACATACGTACATTATACATAAACATTAATACATAACACGTAATGTATTTCTGCTCAATTATTAGGTTTGTTCTAGAATGCTCTTTAAATGTTCAACCAATTGTTCTAGAATGCTCTAGAACGATCTAGAGTAGAACACTTTTTTGTGCAAATACAGTTTGAAGAAGGTTAGGTTTATTGGCATTCTAAAGTATTCTAAAGTGGCAGCTATATTTTCGTAATAAAATTTTGTTACAAAAAATACGCCATCCCTATATTGTGATAAGCGATAATCACCCTTGCGATAGTCAAAGATCAGACTAAAAATTCTTGGTATTTTGTAACGCGATCCTTCGAGTAATTTAAATAAAACGGCAGCATTTAAAAAAATACAATTCGCAAATTTAATTAAAACTTAAACATAATAAAATTACATAAATTTTAAAAATCTTAAAACTGGTGAAAACAACTAAAACTTTTCTTTACTTTTATCATGACAAAATCACAAAAAAAGCGGCTGTCACTGCGACAATGACCATATAGAATGCCAATTATAAATACGCGACTATAACTATAATATAATAATATAATAATAATAAAAAAATTGCTTTTAAAAATTGCGTACAATGATTACAGTGTGAAACAGTTTAGTTTTAGGGGAACTTTAGTTTTATTGTTATTAAGTTGCAAAATTTAAATATTAATCCATTTTTTTACGTTTGATACGACCAAATTTTGGCGATTGAAAAATAGTTGACGCTTTTAAGTAAATTTGAAAAAAAATAATAAATTAATACATGATTTTTATTGGAATATTTATTTTAGAAACTCACAGAAATAAAAATTCCAATAAAATGAAAATGTAAGTAAATTTGTAATGATTTTCTTTCAAGAAAAAAAATTTTCAGAATAAAAAAAAAAAAAATTTGGTATTATTATTAGCTTCATTTACTTGTATCTAGTTGCAATTTCTTTTAGCTCCATTTTTTTTTTAATATTATTTTCTAGCAATAATTGTTGAAATTTTAACGAAACAAATCAAAAATGGAATTATGTAAAGTGTTTCACAATTTTTTCGAGCTTTTGAAAATAAATTAACGTTTCAAATTACGTAATGTCATTCAAATTTTGTTTCGACCGAAATGTTTGAAACAAAGTTACATAATGCCACCCCTGAGCTAATAACCAATTAAAATTATTTCATCACAATGCAAACAAAATATTATTTTGATTCACACAAAATCCAAAATAAAATTAGTATTTATACCCAAATGGGATATGTACAATACAAGCTATGTACAATATTATTTTTGTATATTATATCATATTATTTTTATTAGTTACATTATATCTTTATTAATTATTAAATTATAATTGAGCCGATGTTGTTGTATTGAAAACTACATTGTTTCAGTAATTTACTACTAAGAATTTTTGTCATTTAAAAATTTTAATCTAATTACTTTGAATTTTACATGTTTATTTTGTTTTGATTTTTATTAATGAATTTCTGAATCTGAATTTATGTATCTTGAGTAAATGTTTTTGTCAATAATCAGTAATAAAAAGTATTTGAAAAACTGTATTAATGTTTATTAATACAATTAATTGTAATGTTTATTTATTACTAACTTTAGGTTTTTAGCAATTCAAGTTATCGCGAGACCACTCTATTACCAAAAAACTATCAATACAGATTCATAACTTATCTTATACTAATATTATTATATTAATTTAATTTTATTATTAAGGTGATTTTATTAAGTGACATAATCTATAGAAGACATTTAAAACCCTTTATTTATATTTAAATTCATTATTGAAAGTCTTAAAATTATTTTGATTGAGCACATAACAATCAAATAATAGAATTTAAATTGTTATAATCCCTAAAATATGCAATAATATTAAAAACAGAAAACCATGTCGAATAAATTGCTACACCAGCAAATATTATTTACTAAAATGGTATAAATCTAATAAAATATTTTTTTATCCTATTATTTTTATTTTGCAAATAAAGTCATTCAAGACAAATAGACTAATAATTTCTAAAATATCATTTGTCACACATGACTCCCACTTATAATAAACTAATAAAAAACACACACTGAAAACCCTTTTAAATACAAAAAATATTTCAATCACATATCAGAATTATACACTTTAATAATATTATACTTGCTAGCTATAAAATAATCAAAATACTAAATTTACTGACTGACCCCAATATTTTTTTTTTGTTTTTGGAAAAATCAAATGTCAAAATTTGATAGGAGAAACGTTTTGAACTTCAATGTAATAAAAAATAAAATAATAACAAAAAATAATTGCCATATTTTACACATTTACAATCCATTATAAAATTGTATTTCAAAAATTTCTAGAAATAAAAAAATATACATTCATACGTATACACATGTATGTGGATAGGCCCATGAAAATAGTCCTGTATAGTATAGAATGCTTATATAGAAGACTTAAATTCATTTATGGCAAACATGCTATAAGATTTTTGAAATAATTCGTATTAATTTTGAAAATTATAATAGTTTTTTTTTGTTTATCTTACTGTCAGTAATTTAGATAGAATATCCCTTTTAGTATATAGATTATGGAACTGCAATTTACTCACATAAAATGGAACGATTTAAGGTTTTCGAATGACTGCGCTGAATACCAATATTATTCATTAAATGTGGTACCTATATCCTTTTCAAAGTAAGATCGTTCAAGTAAAATAAAATTATATTATAAAGATGGCGGGACCCAGATGTAATTTTTCCCGAAGTACCAATTCCAATCGAAGCAAAACTTGTTGATATTAACCTAGTTGAAATAGTTAATCCAGCTGAGTTACGTGACATTATAAAATTATTTGGAAGATGGAGTTTTAATGATGTTAAAAAAAAATATGCTAGATTTTTACCACATTCAGCTGAGCTCAAAATTTCACACTATTATGACTAAGTATCCATACTTTGAGCGGTATTCAAACCTTGCGACTAGTCAGATCATGTCGAATCCGTGACAAATGACGAAATTATTTGACTGGATATGTTCTTGTTGTATTTTAGCCAAATACTTAGTACCCAGTTGTTATAACTCCTACGACGGTGTTAATTTCTAATTTTTCAAACCTGCATATAGGTCAGATATTTAGGACGAATTTACAATTTCATAACATATTTTCAATTTATGCCAACATGCCTCGATCACTTGTTTTCATACAGATTCAACAATAAAATGACATATAAATTTAATATATCCTTTTTTTTATATTCAAAGTGAGAATAAAGGACATATGTGTGGGTATATATGTACACATGATAGTGGGCTTGAATAACAAAAATAAATAAAAAAAAAATCACCTACAATTTTTTTTATTTTCATTTCGGGATTATTCTTTATTCCTTTACAAAGCAATAAAAAACAAAATAGTTTCAAAGTGTATAGCCGATTATGAAAATGGAAAGGGTTTTGGGTAGAAATTGCAGACTTTTCTGTTATTTTATGACTAAATTCAGAAAAAGACATTACTATAGCAAAAGTTTACAATAAAATGCCAGAGATTATTGCTAAACTTTGAAGAAAAAAAAACGGTTTTTGCTTTTTTAAGGTTATTTTCAAAATATTAAGAGAAAGTAGTATTTAAGGAAGCAATTTAATTTTATTTCTTTCTTAACGAATCACCAACAAAAAAAGAATGGATGAAGGTAATAAAAAAATAATATTGTTAAAGTTTAAATTTTTTAAATAATTTTTTTTTTTGAAAAATTTAATAATTATGACATCTCCTTCTCCATTTTGAATATTCTTTTGAAATAATTTACTAAATTTGTTATAAAGATGAGCTTGATATTATTATATTTTAAACATAACGATTACTTGCAATCTGATGGCAGACCAAAATAATTTTTGTTGTGTTTTGTGTATTGATTCCTGATCACCTTTGTCCTTCGGAAATACTTTAATCGACTTGTTCTTTGATGTTATTTTGTAAATATTATTAAGCAAACAGTGTGGTCTCACTGGACCACTGCACGATAAAAAAATGTGGGAAAGGAAAGAATTTGTGGCATAATAATTTTAATTTTGTCAAAGTAATTATCAAAAAATATTTACAAACACAATCAAATATTCAACAAAATGATGCTGTGTAACATCTCCACAATTAATAATTATAAATGGCTGCTCATTAAAGCCATTTTGTAATTTCGTATTGAAGTTGAAGATATCTTTAGAATAATCCCCCTCAAATATATCTTACTCTGATAGTGTTAAGCTTTTTGACTTACATTTATTATCTGTTCGGTGGATAACTGCAGACATGGCTTTTATCCACAATATAATCTCACGTAAAACATTAAATATGTCCTATAATTTAAAGTTTTCTTATAAGAACCAACGAACCTTCTCCAATCAATCTAGTTGGTCCACCAGTAAGTATGCCCACCATCTCCAGTTAGCAGGAATTTCGTTATTTTGGTTTTTATTCTTGCTGTATATATTTTGGAGACTCTGCTTCGGCCTTCAGTATACTTCCATAGAGTTTTTGTTTCCCTCTTCAGTTTAATATTACTAACAGAAATACCAACTGCCAGTTCCGGTTCATAAATGTTGCCTGCCGATGATCTGGCTAGTTCGCCAGCTTTTTCATTTCTACATAGGCCACTTAGACCCGGTGTCCAAATCAGTTGTATCTTATTTCGAAGCCCTATGAGTTTTGGTGCTTCTAAATATTCTCCCACCAATCTAGATTTGATGAGGTTACTTTCGAGAACTGTTACGGTAGCCTGACTTTCGCTAAAGATTCTAATGACTTTGTTAGGCCATCTTTGCTTTTTTAGTATATTCACTCTTGCGTTTATAGCAAAGACTTCAGGCTGGAAGACTGGAGTTCAAGTTGTTCTTTGTCAAAGAGCACTCCAGCTTCCGCGTCTAGAACCGTAAAGGACCCGTCAGTTAAAATGTCTGAGAGGTTTGAGGACCCAGCCTGCTCTTCTGCTTCAAAATCGTACCTGTACTTAGTGAGTATCCATAATGAAAAGATTTCTAATTGTGACATAATATGTATGTAGACATTATTCTAGAATTGATTTGTAAATAATGAATAGCTAAATGATGTTTAATATGAATAATTGTAAACTATGAGCACATGTATATATATATTATAGTTTATTTATATATATATTGATATAGTATATTTTATTTCATATGAATAAGTTGTTGTTATTGTAAATGGATAATAATTTTGGATTTCAATTTTATTTTTTTAAAGGTTTTTAATCAAAATAATAATGTTATGAAGCTGTGTATTAGCTGTGGTAGATGGTGATCTAACGAATGATCAAAGTTTGTCAAATTTAATCGAAGTTCCTTCGAATTTGATTTACAATAATTATATCGTACAAGAAATTTGTGGAAATAGTCTAAATGTGGATAATTTTGCTAACCATTCAAAAAAGAAAATACTTTTCCCAAAAAATTCTGATGCTGATACAATTAACGAACGAATTTTAAACATTTTGGAGGGAAATGTAATAACTTATCTTAGTACCGATTCCACTAATGATTACGGTGCAAATGATGGAGTATATTCCTCTAGAGCTTTTAAACGGCTGCTGTCTAAATGGAATGCCTCCACATAAACTTAATTTGAAAGTTGGTAATATAATAAACTAATGAGAAACCTAAATACCAAACGCGACCTCTGCAATTGGACTCGATTAGCTGTAAAAGGTCTAAAACTAAATTCCATAATCACGGAATTCCTTGGCATAAGCTATAGGGGAAACTGTATTTATTCGTAGAATAGATTTACCTACAACGACCACAGAAAATATGTAAACAGATAAATAGCAGCATTTATTCTTAGACATTGACAGTTCCCTGTTAAATTGGCGTTTTCTATGACCACAAATAAGTCGCAAGGTCAAACATTGGAAAAAGAAGGAGTTTATTTGCCTGAAACAGTATTTAGGCATTGGCAACTGTATGTTGCAATTTCCAGAGTACAGCGGTCTGGTTATATTCAAATATAATTTACTGAGAGAGGGAAGCAAGGCAAATTAATTCGCCATTCCAATAAATTATATACAAAAAATTTTGTATATAAAGAGGTTTTGACATCTAATCATTAGAGAAAAAATAGTAAATTGCCTTTGTGAACGGTGTTTTGCGTCGGAGTGTTGAGTAGGCCTAGTGGAAAACCACAAATAAAAACGCACCTTTTTCTTTACCTCCTGGGTGGAGGTACAGAATACATTATTCACAAAATACATTTTCAATAACAAAGTTGTTGTTATTTAACTTAATTTGCTTTTGTTAAAAACAATTGTTCAATTTATCGAATTATCTCCATCTTTTTACCAAAAAAAAACGATTTTTGGACCTGACTTAGCGTAATACACCTAATATTTGATTACAGCTTTGTGCAGTTTCACAAGATGTTGTTTTTTTCTAATTAGAACACCATCTTGAGACGGGCTTTACAACTAGTATATCATAAAATTCAGAGTATGAGGAATTGTCAGAGTTAGGAGGAAAGTAGACAACACCTGGGTACAAAAATCTATTATCTAGGCTTACTTTAATACATTGGTGATCAAATATCTGACTATGGTTCGTGTTTACTGATACGCTGGAAAAATCATTTTACATTAAGCATTTTTGTTGTTGATCTGATTTAAATCGTGTATTCCACTAAACTGTAATCAAATAATTTTTAAGTTACATTGATTGCAAAAATACTTTTGATAGAATTATTTGTTAAAAATAATAAACTAAAATCACGATTTCAATATCTAGACTAAACTGCTGCCATAAAATAATGTTAAACAAAGTAAATATTTTCATATTTTCCTTAAAAGTATAATAAACAACAACAAAAAAATTGATACATCACATCCTTTAAAACTAATTTAAATTTCTTTAAGAAAAAACTTTGTTATTTTTATATATATAAATATACATAATGTATATACAACAATTATATTACTTTCTAAATTATTATTGTCTTTAGAATTCATTCAACTTTACAGAAATAAATTTTGGAAAATTAATAATAAAACAGGCGACGAATGAATTATTTTCCTTTTTTAAAATTGTTTCTAAAATTCTAAATTAAAACTATAATTCAATGTACTTTATTTTAAATTTAGCCTTCAGCTATACACATATACATACACATACATACATCAACATAATAATTAATATCTAAGATAAAAAAGAAAAATAAAAATAAAAACAAAAACAAAAACTAGTGTGATACTTTTAATAACAATTTTACACTTTCTAAAAAACAAAATTGTGAACAAAATTTTCAAAATCCTTTTTACTATTCATCGCTTATGCTATACAAGAGAATATATATAAATTGTCATATACATACATAAGCTATATACATAATGTACAATATATTAGACAACATACAAAATGACAATCTAAAAAAGAAAATATCTTCAACTCATTAACTTCTTCAGTTGTTTCCGTTATTTTAAAAGTAATTTTCCTGTAAATGTGTAAAATTATCTTCCGTCTACCCACGAAATTAAGAATTTTTCGAACTACACTCACTCATTTTACTCATTCCAAACAAGTTATATTCAAATCTCAGATTTTACAAATTTCTTCAAAATCTTCTTATTTTACTCCCTTATTCTATTTACAAAACGCTTTCTTTGGTGTATTTCTTTTGGGGTTGATTTCTAGTATTGGGATGGAAAAATATAGAGTGAGCAGAGCGAGAAAGAGAGAAAGATTTAGATTTTGAAAATGAAAATGCTTACACTAAAAGGTCTCTTTGTCCTCAATGCGAAAATTATTTTAATGCCATTAAATTACTTAAGAACTATACATATATATATATATATCTATATTATATAGTTAAAGAAATTAAAAAAGTGATACAGTAGGTACATAAAACAGTAGATATTTTTGCATTTGAAAAAAAAATTATTTTTTTTTCGTCCTTTATTATAAAATTTAAAGATTTTGTTTTATTTTTTTTTTTAATTTTGTAGGAAAAAGTTTTAAAAAATTATCCTTTCTCCTGATTATTTTTGTTTTCTGTGTTATTTTTTGTTTATTATTATTTTTGTTGTTTTTTTTTTCATACTTAAATAACACAATGTTGAAGTGAAGCTTTTAAATATCCATTTGAAATAATTTTGCATTAGCTTAGATCCTATTTCACTATCATTACCATTTCCATCATAATCATTATTATATATATATACTTTTATATACACATATGTATTTATCAGAGTATGTATGTTTATAAAAAACTGCATTTAAATTGCTCCATCATTACATTTCCAAGTAGTGTATAGTGGTGACATAACATAACAAGAACTTTTTTGTTTGTGTTGTGATAAAAAGTGAAAATGAGAAGAAGACAGAGGGTAGATATAATTATTAAAGAGATATTTAATTTTTGTGTTTATCAAAGAATATGTCAGAGATAAAGAAAATGAACCTTTGAGAGGACGTTTTTTAAAAATAAAAATTCAGTAAATAATTGTGATCAATGAAATACCGTTATTAACAGTAACGAATTTTAAATGAACACAAAAACAAACAATAAATGTAATCCAACAACCTGACAAGCTCAAATTTTAAATTCTTGTTAAAGCCCTATCTTTTACTAAGCCATGGATATTGCCAACGATGCTAAGCAAAATAGCATTCGTAGTATAACAGTTTGTTTTGTAAAAATGTTACAATTAAAAAAAAGCATGCTCACCTTAGCATGCTTCCAACAGAAATGCGGATAAAAACAAAAAAATTAGAACTGTATAAAGTAAACTGGGGCCGGCATTTTTCTTGCGAACTTTCCACTAGGAAATAATTTACAAAACTTAATTGAAAAAACAACAACACAACCAGAAGATAGCCATCGCACTACTCAACAAACCGCAAATATCATCAAATAACAAAGACTGACTAAATATCCCGCCTATTATGCCTTCGAATGATAGATTGGGATAAATATTTGGGTAAAGAAAAAACATCAACCAAAACAAAAAAGGGCTAAAAATATAAATTATTTATTTCTTCAGTCGGTTTTGTCTGAGTTTTAGTCTTTTCATAATATTCATCTAATTATGGGAATCTTACGCAACCACCGATTAACTGCTCCCCGATTAACTGCTAAAAAATATATTTTTTGTGTAAGTTTTTTATTTTTTATAATTAATGATGATAATTTTTTGTTGTAAATTCTTGTTTCCTGGTATTTCCAAATTCCCTGAGATATTGCTAAGAAGCTATTCCTCAGAGTCCACATTCTAGACGAAAGAAAAGTTTTGTAGGAGGTTTCCTTGAACATACATTTTTTTCTTTGTCATGTTGTTTGTTGTGGTGTTGCCTGACGCCTGTCTGGTATATCTCCCTAGTGCGTATGATGCCAGCTATGTGTCAAATTTGGAAGATATACCCGACGTTGAAGTAACATCAAACAACCACGTTTTCAAATTTATTATTTCAGACATAACACCTTAGGCGTGGTCATATTGGTCCACCTGCGCAATCAAAAATATGTTTTGCTATGTTGCCCAGGAGGATTCGCCCAACTTTATAATTGCAGTACTCTGATTACTGCCTCTTATCCATCTGAAAACATGTGTTGCTTGTTTGAGCCACTACCAGCTCCTTTCATTTCATCCTTATTTTCTTTTAGTTTTTTCTTTATTTTTACTTTCATATCATTCCAAACCTAGAAATAAAGAAAAAATAAAAATCTCCACAGTTAAAAAGCAGGCGTTGTTAGTCGTGGAGATTAAGCATGTTTTTTACTGCGCCTATATTTATAGTTATTATACGACGATTGTTTTGAAATACGGGTTTATAAAAGATATTTTAAGAAAATTAAATTATTAAGTTAAATTAAATTGAATAGAAATAAAAAACAAATATAATTATGTATTTTAAAATATATTCTATACTCGCCTGGCCAAGTTTTTTGTTCATACTTGTCAGGTAAAAATATATGCACGACGCTGACGCATTTTTTTCTACAACTATATCAACACACGATTGCCAACTCTACTTTATTTTAATCTCATGCTCTTCTATTATAGAGTTATGTTCTACTTTTAGCTAATCTTACTTTTGTGATGTATGATATCTCAAAACAAAACTAACCCATCAAATATTCTGCCAAATCAAAATCCCGCCACTTAAAATTCTATTTCTACTGGAATTCTGAATGAAAAATTCTTTTTACTACAGGCAAATACCCGTTTTTAAAAATAAAAAGAAAGCGTGGGACCTAATAACCACATCCCAAGAATAGCTGGAATTCCTAGCTTTCCAAAAATATATATCTTTAGTATATATATCTTATCCTTTAAGGACGAAAAGCACATTTGAAAGTATTCTTGTTGTTTTGATGTTTTTGTATAAAATTCGATATATCTGTTGATCTATTAAATATACTTAGTTATGTATTCTAGAAAGATAGCGGTCTGAAGCATATTTTAACATTTATTTGATGATGACTGGTGTTGCCGTTATGGAGATATTATAGTTCAAAGTGGAAAATTTTGAAAAAAAACAAGCTTTATTTTCTTTCTGGGAGAAAATGGCGAGATTATAATTTTTATGTGGCAGAATTTTGATTGGCACGTTAGCCATTAGCCGGTTTATCGTTGTGCACCGAGTTTTAATATATTTTTCGGTTTTTATTTAATCTGCTTGGATATGGTTTTGTATCTGATTTTCTTTAAAATATTTACAGTTTTGGACTAACTCATTTATCTAGAGTTTTGGACTAAAGTCATTTAAATTTAAAGTTTGTGTGTCTTCTGTAAATTTAACCAATCTTTCTTCAAAACAATATCATCTGTAGTTGTCTAGAAAAATATATTTATATGAAGAAGTCTAGATAAAAATGGTAATATGTCTCCCCCATATTTCATTACTCTACTTTCAACACGCTTCATCGATTACTATACCTTACCAATTAAAAGAAGAAATCAGTTTGAAGATGGTACATATGATTTTATTCCTTGCCGTCTCCCCCTACAAAAATGTAAATTTAAAACATAATTAACTGTTAAGAGAATTCGGTTCAAATTACCTTAATTAAATCTCTCGACAATCTCCAATTTTTCACTTTACTGAAAACCAAATCTCAAATATTCAAAAAAGTTTAAAATTACAAATAATTGAGAGGACCGAAATTTATTTCGTACTGTAATCCTCTACTACTATTTTTCATTTTAGTTATGATGATGATCATCTTTAGTCACAGGAGTTGAAGAGTCATAGTAAAAGAAGATAAGCAGTTTTCGTCTTCTTCTTCTTCTTTGTTATTTTATTTGTAATTGTAGAGTACATTTTAAATACCTCTAATTTGTTGTCATCACTGTAAATCTTTTTTTTTCTACTTTGCTCATTTCAAGTTGTTTTATTTAATTTTTTTTCTGTTGTTTTTGTTAAGCCATTTTTGTTCACAATGCAATATCTATATATTATAAAATGAAAGTATGAGCAGAAAATCCGTTATAATAAAAAAAAACAAAGTAAATACACACTTATATAAAGTGGTGTATTATACATAATGTATATCTAAATACCACTGCAAACTAAATAAAAATATATCTTTTATGTAATCATTTAAGAGACACTGTCTGTTTTTGTACTAAAATAGAATGAAGAGAATGACGATAGCATGAACGAGAAATAATTATGTCAATCTATAGAATCAAATATTTTATTACGAAGTAAGTAGTAATAAATGTGGTGAATACTTTATAATAATAATCGATTTGAAAGTTTCAATTGATTCATTTTAGTCTAACGTTTAAGATTGTCGTGTAGATGAACCCGCGATGAACCATTATCTACTTTTTATTCCAATTTAGATTAATCTCCAATGTTTATATGGCGGATAAAAATTTTTCAACCATGCTTCTTGGTTTGACTTAGAGTATAACAATTTTTTTTATAAACACCGCACGCTAGGGTAGGACCTTTAATACTTACGTACCGCTTGTCTAGGATAGAAAAGGAAGGGGAAAAAGGAAAGTGTCATGTCAATTAACAGGTAGTATAAGTAAGAAACGGTTAATGTTTGACTTCAACGTCTGGAGTTATAACTAGCTGTTCTGGTATTATTTTGTTCATTGAAACACGTTGGGGGGATGTGATTCTACATTCACGATGGTGAAATATAAAGAATTCCCATAGCCATTTTTTTGCCGCTCATCTTGTTTCGCGTTGGAGCTGTTTTAGAGAAGAAAGTAGTACATTGATTTCTACTAAGCACCTACGAGGTATTTCTGAGGGTACCAGCTTCTTTAACTGATTGTATTTTAAAAAAATTTTAAAATCATCTTTTCGGACAAATCATGGTGAATTCACTATTGACCGACACAGTTTGGATTGAAATATTTTTATTATTTCAATATATACATTCCAGTCCCTTAAGAGGGAGTACAAAAATGCTAGCATATACAAAATTTCATATAGTCAGGCTGATCTGAAAGTTCTGGCTTCAGAGCTGTTTCAGAAGCTTAATAAAGTTAGCAGAAGAGACCAGTCGTTATTATATAGACTCTATAGGCATGAAAGAATACAAGATAATGGGGAAGTAGATATCCTTGGATAAAAATATATGATAATCCAAACGCACGCATACATACAAAGAATTATTAGAAATCGCAAAATTAAAGAAACTAATAACATAATACGACATAGTTGCCGAGGACTATAGCAGTCTAAAATCTTCTTCAAATTCAATACTAACCGATTAAATCAGATAATCAGGGAGACTATAGATCAAATGTCAAAATGCTGACATAATTTATCATAACAACACAAACTAATTAACAAAATATCTGTTCAAAATTCGAACACAGATATAGGTATGCAGATTCTGCTGGAAAACATATTACACATACATCGCCTGGTTCAAAATATTACATTTACGCAATAATAACGTTTGCCAAGAGTTTAGATTAAGAACTTCAAACGACCAAACGCGGAAGTAAAATTAGATCTGAAAAAGTTGAATCTAAATAAAAACCACCAGAAACTGGGATAGAAAAATAATATCATGTAGAGCTATGCAGGTTTAAACCAACATTACATTATAGTACTGAATTAAATTAATAAAACTCAGAAGGATATTACAAATTTTCGTGTAATATATTAATAAATATATTTACATATTAACTTTTGTCTTCAAAATTGAATTTAGTAGCCAGAGAAATCTATTAATTTTCATTATATAATAATTTAGAGTATTAAGGATGAATGACACATTGCCATTATCATTATCTTCATGCATAATATGTTAATGTATAAGGATGTATATTATCATAATAAATACAGAGTTATCAAGTTCAACAAACGCTCTGTTTAAA
Organism: Argyra leucocephala; assembly: GCA_963942445.1. Lineage (NCBI taxonomy): Eukaryota > Metazoa > Arthropoda > Insecta > Diptera > Dolichopodidae > Argyra > Argyra leucocephala. Next base: position 43,815,183 of record OZ012681.1, on the reverse strand, counting down.
ATTCATTTTAGGTAGATAATTCTGTAAAAGGGTCCTTCATATCATTATATATAAAAAAAAAAAAACAACAAAAAAAAACAAAAAATTATTGTTGTTGTTTTAGAATGTGCTTTTTGTTACCTATACATAAATACTACATATTACATAATATATTATGTATATGCAAATATTTAATGTGAATAAAAATTAAAAACAAAAAATTCATAAAGAAATTTTCTAAGTTGCTGAGATTTTTTATTTTTTTTTTCTAGCCTGGAAACTTTTACTCCTCATTATATGAAAAAAAAAACACTTTGAATTTTTTTCATTTTTGTTTTTACACAATTTTCCATTTCATTCACGTCATACCTCAACATAATGTATTATAATATGTTTTCACACTCTTCTTTTCACTTTAATTTTTTTATTTTATTTTTTATTTTCTCTTCTATATTGAATTTTTCCATTTTTTTCATTTTTTTTTTAGTTTTAAATGCAGGTAATTAGCATTTTAATGTATTTCAACAGTGTGTGAGTTTGTGTGAATACCGTGTGAATGTATTTTTGATGAAGCTCTTTTAATTTTGCAAATGGCATATAAGTATTTAAAAAGACACATTAATAGATTTCAAATTAAAATGTAAAATATGAATGTAGAAGATATATATATATTATATTTTAGGTACTTATTAATTGCTTAAAAACAGTAGAGTAAGCAAAAGACAGAAAAATAGAAAGAAAAGTATATTTGATAATTTAAATTTGATTAAATTTAAACTTAAATTTATAGCTAAAATATTGCAATATAATATGTATAAAAAGAGTATAATATCTATTTAAATTTTTATTTTTAAATAATTTAATTTAATTAATTATTTTATGAAGGCATTTTAAGCCTTGGTATAAAAGAGAGATAGGAAACAATATAGTCAAAGCGATGAAATCAAAAGTAAATCAAACAAAATTGAATTTGGGGTTATTCAGCGCAGTTCGTTGGGCCCACTATTTTTAGTGTGATATATGTCTAGTTTTGATATGACAAATCTTATTGGTAATGTTTTTTTTGTATGCTGATGACTTAGTATACGGAGAAGCTGATGTTGACATTTTACAAACAATTACTAACAATTTAGAGTATAGATATCGCTCAACTCGGAAATAACCGCCACTAGTTGGTGTAACTATTTTAAATGTTTTAAGTATTCAGCAGTTCAGCACCAAGAATTTTTCAAAATTTTAATATTTTTATGGTGCAATTAACTTACTATTCAATTGTTCTTGCTTTTTTACTCACCACGTCGTTCATCTTGTGTATTATATAATATTATATAACAAATAGTGAAGTGCTATCATACGATACTCCTCTTCAAGCCAGTAAAAAATAGAAAGTTATTTAACTTATTGAATTATTGTAAATTATTCAGATTGTAAATATTAAATGGAAGAAAAAAAAATAATTTAATTAAAAAAATGAAAGTACGAGTAATGATAAAATGCGGAGGTCTTGGAACACTAACATAATATACACTATTTATAATGCACTTATTATAAGCTTCACAACTGTAGCACAACATTTCCAAAACAAGAAAAATATTATAGTAAAATGTGTGGTTGCAGTACCGTATATAATTTAAGTACGAAAATGTAATTGTATCAAAGTTACTGTCAAGAACATAAAAAAAACTATCTAAACAATTTTGTTTTTAGATGAATAATAGGTTTAATGCTCGAAAGACATCAAGCACTCCAGCAATTGATGTAGTTTCATAATGAGGGAATCGAACCCACCAAGACCCGATATTTTTTCCATTGCAATCAATCTACGTTAAATCGACTAATAACTTTTTTTTCGTAAATTTTTTGATTGCGTGTTTGCCAAAAGCGACACTTTAAATAAGATTTTGGCTTAAGAATATTTCGTACTGTCAGTAAGCTCTTAAAAGGGTAAACGGAAGGAGTTATGTTGTGGATGTTTAAAATTAGATAGGCAGATCCATTATTCCACTAGTCGCCAATACAGATACAGTGTGTCGAAAGCAATAAATAGCTCACATATGGGAAGCACCAAATTATAGAGGTAAAATCAAATTACAGATTGGAAAAAGGGTGTAGGTATTCTCAATTCTTTGGTAATTATGGAGCCTTAGAAACTTGTACACTGCCGAATTAATTTACTTTAGTTAAAGTTTTCGATTATCAAATCATAATCAGACTAAATAAGATAATTTTATAAACTCCGGTTTCGTAAAGTTGATGTGAAACCTCTTCAATTATAAAAACTGAATTATCACTAAATAGAGAGTTGTAGTCATCTCATCGCTTAAGTCGAATGGTGAACTTACTTTTATCTTGAGTTCAATTAATTTGTCTACACATACATAGTTTTGCTCAAATCATGAGCTGATTCAACATTTTGTTTAAACGTGTTTGGTTGACATCTATGCTGAAGCCATTTTTCAAGAGGCTGTGAACGATTTAGATAATGGTATAACAGAAAACGGTACTTATATAAATAATATCAGATGATACAGTCCTTATAACAGACAACCTAAGGGATTTGCAACATATAGTCGATAAAGTCAACCATCACAGAGAATTGTTCAACTTAAAAATGAATATCTCAAAAACTAAATTAATGATCGTAAGTAGAAAAATAAAACCTTACGCTGCAGCAATAATTAAAATAAATAACCGGTCCATTAAGAGAGTTTCTTCATACAAATATTCGAATGCTAGTTAAACGAGGTTTGGAGCTGCGAAAAGAAAATTAGATGCTCAATTAAAACAGGAAGAAATGTATTTCTTAAACAAAAAAAAATGTTTGTGGTCGTTAAAGAACTTTGACCTTCGCTTACGGTTCGTTAAATGCTATATATTTGGTCTATACTACTAAATGGTGTAGAAACATGGACCTCAAAAGTTGAGTTACCAATTTGAAGCCTTCGAAATGTGGATCTACCGAAAAATGCAAAAAAACATCATGGACAGATCACATTACAAACGAAGAAGTTCTACGTAGAGCAAACACAGAAAGAGAACTACTTCTAAGGTTAAAGAAGCAAAAAACCTCCTTCTTTGAGCATATTATGCGTGGACATAAATACGAGCTACTTCAGTTAATAGTTCAAGGAACAATTTAAGGAAGAAAACAATTAACATGGTTGCGCAACATTAGAAACTGGGGAGGCATCAGAAACATTGGCGATTTAATCGAAACATCTATCAGGACATCGTTACCAATATCATATAATAGGCAATAAAAGAATATTCAAACCTAGATATAAAAAAATTATTAGGTGTGTAATATTTACATTCATTCCGATTTATGATGAAATCATCGAATCGACCAAAACCACCAACCTCCCCCCAAAAATCCTTATATCAATGAAAAAAACATGAATTAACATAAAATTCAAACCTTATTTCCAAAAGCTTAAACTTAAGTATTACCGCAATGAAAAGAAACAAAATAAAAATATATGGAAATGAGATTTTTTTCATTCCATTTAAGGATAAAGGAAATCACTTGGAAAATGAGGAAAACCTCAAATTCTAATACATATTCATATAGCTAGCTACTATAATATAGAAATTGTATAAAAAAAAATTAAAATAAATATAAAAAAATTTTCCAAAAATGTAGCATAATTTATTCACATCATTTTCATTTTATCATACCCATTCCCAACAGTCTTTTTGCATACACAATCCAAATCTTGTTGAATTTCCAAGATCTTAAATACGATTTGATCCTTATTTACATTTTGATTTCCTTCCACTAATGCTTCCTGAATACTGTTTCAATTAAAACAAAACGTTTGAATAGTATTTTAAGATTGCGAAGTAAAAAGAAAATATTGTTTTTTTCCCATCATGTTGAATTCAAGGATACTTCAATTCAAAAAGTAAAAATAAAAAAAACAAAAAAGGTAGAACAGAACCTATGTTCGTATAATGTTCTTTTGTTATAATTCTTTCATCCGCGTTCATTACAACAAAGTCATTCAGGTTTTTCGAATATAAAATTAATGATCTACGTTTTTATGAAAATTATAACTATTTCTTGCAGACATTTGCACTTAAAAATGTACTCTCATTAAAAGAAAATACAAAAAAAGAAAACAAAAATTTTTTAGTTACTGGGGTAGTTCCTCGATAATTCTTCTTAATGTTCTTACCTTTAATCAAGTACATTTTCAATTGCAGTGTAAATCTGGACAATGGTCATTATTCCATAATTTTTAAATACATTTTTTTTTTAATTTTGCTTGAATCTTAGTATAAAATGTTTCCTTAATGAATTGTTTTTTTTTTTTATGAATTGAAACTGCTTTTAAATAGTGTCTAAGTGTTTTAAAATTAATTAAAATATTATTTACTTTTTGTTTTAATCTCCATAATCTGAGGACATTGACTAGAGAAAATTTCAAATAAAAATCGAAAAACTATATTATAAGAATTAAATTCTATAATATTAAAAATAAAAAACAAGGAAAAATAAATTTATTACATAAACAGTAACTGTAACTGCAAAGGACAAAGAAATGAGAAATATAATTTTAGAACAAAATTCATACAGTAACGGTAATTATTGTAAAAAAAACCTAACTAAAGTAAGTAGATACATAATGTGAATCGAAAAAGCGGGCTGTGGCATAAAACAAGTAGTTCGCTATTTCCTACATTCTTTAACCTTTCCTCTGTGCATTGGGTCAAATTGATCCCAATCGTTTTTAAAATAAAAAAAAACTTTTTTCGCGTCAATTAGGTCATTCAACCAGTCTATATGAAAGCCTGAATTAGTATTTTATAAACATAAAATAAAAAAATTTGAATCAAATTCGATTGTATATCAAGTAGTTTGAAGTAAACTACACGCATATCTGTGTACTGTGGTCAACATGACTCCACATTTGTTTCATGTTATACATTCATAATATACATCAGGAAGAAATCTTTATTACAAAACTTATTTTTATTTTAATTATTTCAAAAAATTCTATATACTATATGAATTTTAAAAAAAAAGTAGTGGTATTGCTATGGGTATTTTATTCAAGTTCAATATAACAGTTCAATATAAAAAAAATTATTATAATATTAGTTGATGAACAGATTGGTATTAACTCGCGGCAGATGTTCCTTTCGCCAGTATATACGATCCAAGCCAGGCAAGTATGGAGTTAACTTTTTTTGGAATTGCGATGCGACAAACTCATTAAAAGTTGAGATATATGTAGGAAGGCAACCAACTGAGCCACGTTCTACTGATTATGAATTGATTTTATCGTTTATCTGAGCCATACGTCAACAAAGGGCAAACTATAACCATGAATAACTTCTTCACAAGTTGTATGTTGGTTGAACAGCTATTAAGAAAAAAAAAACAACAATATATTCGTTCAAATAAACCTAACCTGCCAAAAGAATTTACCAGCACAGCAGGAATCAAGAAATGAGATGTGATTTCTTCAGAGTTTTGTTTTAACGAGAATCTTACGTTGGTATGCTACATTCCAAAGCCAAATAAGAACGTCTTGTTACTATCAATTTTGCATAATGATGAAGGTGTTGACTCTGGTTCAAATAAACCCAACATCATATTGGATTACAATTTAACTAACGGCGGAGTTGATACACTGGACAAGTTGTAAGAACATACACGTGTAAAAGGAAGACTAAACGATAGCCAATGGTTTTATTTTTTTAAAAAGATCGACATCGCTGGCGTTGCAGCGTTTAATTTGTATAAAATTGCAAACCCTCAACTATTCAACCAGCCGAAATCGTCTCAATATAAATTATTCTTAAAGGAGTTGGCTATGCATCTTGGTACAAAAAAATATATAAGTCGCCTATCCAATCCTAGAGCAATAAAAAAAAAATATATAAGTCGTCTATCCAATTCTAGAACAATGAAAAAAAAAATCCTTCATCATAAATTTATATTATTATGCAGTGAGTTGCTAAAGACAGAAATTGATTGAATTTTTATGTATGCGTCTACATGAAGCAATATTGATACAACATGGTGAAATTTACTGTCAAGCCCATACATACCATATTGGTTCAGTATTAAATGGAAGCATTTACACGCAAAAATTGCTATTCAATAAATATTGATACAATATTGATGAAATATTGATGCAATATTGATACAATATTGATACATTCAGTATCACCCCATATAACATTTTATTGTAACAAAACAAAAAAAAATTAGTGCTTTAAGACTCTTATATGATTCCCGATAATCACTAAATGTGTTATAACGATGTTTTAATGATGAATTTTGCATGCAACTTTTTCCATGGATGTAGATATGGAAATGTGTGTGATTTTTAAATTTTCGTCTTTTGTAGTCCCGCTTTTTAAAATACCCGCTTTTTAAATTTACAGAAATATGTTTTAAAATATTGTCATATTGTAAAATAGCTATCTTTTTAAATTAAAACTATATAAGTCATATTTGCGATTTTAATTAAATTTTCCTAACTGTACACAGAGCCAGTACCAAAATATAAAATATACAATAAAAAAATTTACATTAAGATTAACTCTATTCGAGAGTATTGCGAGTAATTGTGCAAAAATAAAAATGCCTTAATAAATTTTCAATTATCAGGATAATTCGTTTCAAAGCAGAAAACCAAAACAAAAAAATAAAAAATAAAAAACAAAAGAAAATTAAAATTAGCTAGAAAAATTATATTTTATTTCTTAGACAATTATTTTAGAAATTATTTTCGTTTTCGTTACTTTAGAAATAGAAAGCTTCATTAATTTAGGATACAGATAAATTTTTGGATAAAGTTAAGAACCAAAGAACTTAGATTTAAAAAAAAAAAACTAAAATTTAAGGTTGTAATATAAAAGGCAAATTCATGAGACCCACAAAAACAAAAATAAAACTAGATACATAAAAATAACAGATTCCATATAGAAAAATTCAAAGAATATCGACGTCTGCAATGCAAAATCGCTGAGCAATATTATGCAAAAGTTACTTATAAAATTTTGAAAGCTTTTAAATAACAGTGTTTTAAATTGAATCCTAAAATTATTCAACAGAGAAATTTAGTTTTGTTTTTTGAACATTATTGATACCAAATAATATATAAGTTTATTAGGAAAAATTAACAAAAGAAAGGTGGCTAGATGGGAAGATAATTATGTACGAACGAAGCTTGTAATGTTTCTTGGATTTATGTAAAGACTTTTTAAGACGCTATTAGGTTCCACATTTGTGGCAATGCCCTGACAACAGGTTAAACATATTTAATTTCTACGCAAGTATGAATAAAATATGACAAAGAACTCCAAAAATAGGTCGATGTACGTTAGGAAGAATATGAGCAGTAACGTTTTAACCGTCGATAAGTTGTAAAGTTTATCCAAAAATTTGAATCTATTACTAGTGTCATCAGTTCATACACACAGAATACGTTGTCCGTCTTTAACCGCATAAGTAAAACAGTATCGAATAAGTAGGAAGAATAGATTTCAGATCATAGTTCAATTTATATCATGCTTAATATACTTAAGCATTCCAACCTCACCTCTTTTGTGATTTTGAATTTATTCTTTATATATATAATATTTTCTACAAAGTAAATAATTATCTTGCTATTCTTTTTTATATAGTTCGGCACCTTGTCGGCAGAGTCTGAAAGGCTCCATATGCCATCAACTTGGTTTCGAGTAAACGCGATTTGAAATTTAAAGTTACTTAAAAAAAACTGTACGATGCAATGTTAATACTTATTTTGTTATTTTAATTACAAAATTTCAAGTGCCTACGCCTTTTAGTTTATAATTTATAAGCATTTTTGTTTTTCGAAATCGATTCCCAAACGATCCACTTTTTTGAACAAGTTGATTTTAGTCCATGCACGTGGGTCAAATTTAACTGGATGGGTCGTTTTATCACACATTTTTACAAATAAATATATGCTCCGATAAATATTAAAAATGATTTATGGTATTAAAAAATTTCAAAATTAAAAATGAGTTTAATTCATTGATATCACATTCTCTTATAACAATATTTTAGTTTTAAACAAAAATAATACAACATAAAACAATAATTTAATTACTAAAAGAATAAAGAAATTAAAATGATTTATTATATATCTTACTTAAGGTATATCTTAACTCATAACTATTGAAGACGTACTGCTCTATTATGGCGAGAATAACCATACGTTTTTGACATCAAAGGTTATTCCCCCCATAATAAAAGGGTACGTTTTCATTCACAATTATTTTATTTTTAATAATGCTTTTAGATAGCTTTGATCATGTAAGTAAGCCAGAAAATTTTTGGTATCATTTATTAGTCAGGCATATGGATATAGGGCATTTCAGAAATACGCCAATTTTGACGTCAAACTTCATACAAAGATGACCCATATCCAAAAAATTAGCGTACGGGTCATTTTATAATTAACAAAGTATTACGAAAGTAGATATGCGTCAATCCGGAAATAAATATCTCCGAAACGGTTAAAGATAGCGAAAAACGGTTCGGACCAAAAGAAAAAGCATGTCACAAAACCTAAGAGTATGTTCGTAAGTCAAAAAAAGTGAAAATGGCTTATGGAACCTTTGAGATCTCAGCCGACGACCTGTCGTTTAGCAGAAGAAACGAAATCTTTTAAACATAAAATTTCCGTCTTTTAAGCTCAAGTAGTTAATTATTACAGCCAAATTTTAATTAAACCAACTGAATATTTCTTTTAGTTTGACTATTGATGCTACGGAACATTTTCTACCAAAATAATATGGGATCAGAGTGCTGGCGTTTGAAAAATTATGGAATTGTTGGAAAAGTATAAAAAACCCAACAATACTTAGGTTTTTTTTAACTGCTCTTGGCAGTAAGTTACGTAGAATCACCTTTTTGTGCTTAATTAAGTACAGTACTGCAAATTTTTACTACATATTTCACTAAAATATTTTTCCCACATTTATTTCTCAAATTACTGGCTTTTCAACTCATTAAATGTGGAAAACTTGTTGCTTTGTCAAGAACTAAGTCTTTTTAAATAGAATATAGCTCCATTTTATTTAATTTGTTACCAGATTATACTGTCCATTATTTTTTGTTATTTATTTTATCCCAATTACCATATTACCAAAAGGACCGGATCGAAAAATCAATAAAGCATTTTTTTGTTTCATCGGGAATTGAGTCTAGGACCTTTCGATTGAAAGACAGGCGCTCTACCTACTGCGATCAGACCAAAGCTTAGCTTGTACTCAACGAAACCTCAACTTCAACCTCAACCTCAACTTGTACCGTAACGAAAACTAAGAATTTTGTTTTCAATTTTCTTGTCACTCCAACAAATAAAATAAAAATAAGAAAGAATCTATTTCGTCGCTCAATTTTGTATTTCGTACACGTTTTTGTATTTAAATTCTCAACTCTTCATTTTTTCTTTTTCCCTGGTTCTTCGTCTTTATCATCTGACTTAGTATGTTTGCTAGCTATGTAATTGGTTTAAAACAAGTGTTATAATGTTTGTTGCTGCAAATGATCTCTTGATATCAGTATTGCTTTATGTATTTTATTTCATTCACATTTCGTTCTTTAGTTTCTACTTATATACCGACATTTTGGCTCCTATAAGGGGCATTATTTACTGGATTGGTTGCTATGGGATAATCAATTGAACATTTGATAAGGATTTTGGAAATCATCATCCATTTAGATATTATATTTGTTATACTGCGAATGTGAAGCGAGCGCACAGAAGTTCCTCATTTTGCTCGAAAATAACTGTGAAATGTCCATGGTGTATTTTGCATTCACCTTTAATTTTCAGAATAATTTGATTGATTAGAAGAATAAACTGCTTTTCTTCACAACAATTACCAAATCAGTTTCATTTATTCTCTTGTGTTTCGAAAACGCTGCATCAGATACATAAAAAACTTTCGTCAAAGCCTAATTTCCTTAAATCGAAACTATTTGTAACTTTTAATTATTATACAGATACCGAAAAAACAATACAAATGACGATGGTAATAGCAAATAATAAGAAGTTGTATTCGTTATTTAGCGTTTTACAGCTCTATTATTATATTCTATATCTTAGGATGATTTAAAATAAATTGTATATTCTTTTTAAATGTTCCAGGAACAGGAGAAAAAAAAATACAAAAAAAAAACAAAATAAAAATCTTTAAAGTCTTTAATAAGAAATTTTCATCATTTAATATTTCTTAAACAATATTAACTTACTGAACCAAACTGTACATTAACTCAACCAACCACATATAAAAAATCTTCTAAACAAATTCGACTCTGCCCCATCCCACAACGAATTCTTATGCTTTGCGCTCAACTCTAACATGATCTTGAATATTCAAATCTCATAAATCCCAGATGGTTGAAATATTTTTTATTATTTTGTTTAAGGAAGAAATGGTTGAGTTGATGATGGTAGTGTTGTATAGAGGGGATACAATTATGAGTATTTTGTACCATTTGTAGGCTTTTCTCTTTAGATCCGTTTCGTTTTCTTTGCTATAGGAAATGCTTATATTATTTTTTTTTCTATCTATTATATTCGTACAATATATTATATTATATGTATGCTATATTTTAGGTTCAATAAAAGAACACACTGTGGGATAGAGGAAATTTCACACTATGATATTATATTTAGAAAAAAAATAAGATAAAATAAAATAAATTTATTTATATTTTAAGAAACAGAGCGATATTACCATAAGTCTAATAATATTACTATGTGGAGCTCTACTCTACACTTTTTATTACTTTAGCAACATGAAACATAGCATAGATTTATGCTAATGTTTAGGAATTATTTTTATCGCTCGCCATAACAGAAGAAATCCTGTAAATGTGTTTTTTTTTCTTTTAATTTTTTTTTTTTTTTATAATAGTACCAAAAATATAATATGACAACAACAACAAGTTCAGTATTATAGTCCCACTTAGAAAATTGTATTTCTTCAAGGATATTTCTTATTGTTTTTGTAATTATATGTAATTTTCTTCACATCAAACCAACACTTTTTTGAAACTCTTATTGTATATTTTTAAGCTTTTTGCAATCATTTCGTAATCGGCTCTTTCTATTTTTCTAATATATATTTTTCCGTTATATCCCCTTATGACTTAAGTCATATATATCTCTCTCTCTTCTATTATATTTTATTTTAATATGCAATCTAAGTGCTAAAATGGAATGAAATAAAAATGAAAAATGTTTTTATCGATTTGAGCACAGTAAAAAGCCTATAAGGACATAAAAAAAAACTTAAGAAGTACCAGAAAATAAGAAAAAAAAAAATAAAAATTTAAAACCAAATTTAATAAAAAAAAAAGCAAATAAAAATAAATAAAATTCAAATTGAATATAAATGAATTTGATGTAACAAATCTCTAATTTACTTGCTGGAGGTTATTCTTGATATAATATTGGCTTCTATTGGTTGTAATTTCTTGGGGTTCTCTTCAATTATTCGCTATAATACTTTTTAATTTTTTAATTTTTTTCGTAAAATGTTAAAATATTAGTATGTATAAGATATTTTAAAAATCGAAATGATTGTCGTAGCATTACACTACATCGGGAACATTACCCAAAATACTACATCCATGCTATAGCCACCTCTTTAATCACTTCGCGTTCACTATTTTTACCATGATCTACTCAGAAACACACTTTTGTTATAAATTTTGTAGTTTTAAAAATATAAAGCATGGTGTTTAAAATTCAAAATGTACAATACTGAATTATATAATTATAAATAGTTAAATTAACTAAATTAAATAAATAAAAAAATTAATTAAATACAAAAACGGCCGAAAATAAACAAAAAAATTTTTGAATGCTATAATTTTCATTTTTCTGGGATGAATTTTTTCCTCACAAATGCTATATCAGCTATAACTGATCATGGTAAAAACTCATACATATTAGTCTAAATCACCATTGGATAATCCATCATCCAAAAACTCATTATATCTGTTTCCTTCCAAATAGCTGCCTTCATCTTCACTTTTATAAGAATCAGTTTCTGCGAACAATTTTTTCGATATTTTCCTCGCACGACATTTAAAAATATTTCTTCGGACAAAATTTTTAAAAAAAATTTACCTAGTGGCAACCTAGTTTGTAATTGCACATAAAACCAAAACAAATTATGACTGCTATGACCTTCATTAGGTTTTAAGCTATTTATAGTAAAAAAATTCTACTATAGTTTTACTATTTTCGGAAATTCTTTACTAAACACAACTTTTAACATTAACTGTCAAATATTTGATAAAAAAAGCTTATATGCAGATTTCAGAATTGCAGGTCTATGTCCCTTGATACACGCAATTATTGTTTTGATGTCAAATTCAGAATCAGGTGATTTGTATTCATGGAAATGTTTGTATTTTTTGCGAGCTAAAGCGTCGCAATCAAATAGAATATGGGAGGAGGATTCCTCTTCTTCTGAGCAGAATCTGCATCTGTCTGTGCTCGATCTACCAATCTTGAAGAGATACTTGTTGAATGGGCCATGACCAGTGATAAACCATGTCAGCATTAGGACATTGAATCTAGTCTCCCTGATTATCTGATTCAATCTACGAATACTTAGTTTGAAAAAGAATCTAGACTGCGGCTTACAGACCTTTAGTGTTTCCATTATTTTTTTTAATGCTATAGCAGTCATTTACGTGAAAGGCTTAATTAAAACTAATAAAAAAATTTTATTCTAGTCTTTATATACTTATTTTTTTTTTAAAGACGTCTGTCTCTTCGTTGATTTATTACAAAAGAAGTTCTTACCAGTATGGCTTAAGATATAGACTTTAGTAATGTTTCGAAGTTGAAATACCTCTAAATTTATACTTTCCGTAAGGCTTTCTTCATTGCTGCTACTCTCTTTTTCCACTGGTTTCAGCTGAAACACGTCATAAAGATCATTGTTTCAACAGTACTATTACTTTCCTGGAATATCTTATCTTAAAATCCTTACCCTATAATTTTCAAACATTTTTCGGAATTTGATTGTAAACACAAAGAGCATTATGGTAAATAAAAAAATGTGAGAGAATAAATTTTTGACTACGAATCCTCGATTACATAACAAATAGTCCAATTTTCACTGCATGGGTTGAAAGTTTTATTTCGAATCGGCCGATTCGAGTTTCATTTGATGGAATAACATCTGACCAACTTCAAATTAATACTGGTATCCACAAGGCTCTGTCTTTCTCCTTAATGATCTTCCCAAACAACATTCAAGCCGATCTATAGTTTTGCAGAAGACAGCACTCTACTTGTATCATCTTATGACTTCCTTAAAAAATCTAACGCCACAGATAGCTTAGTTTACATGAAAAGAACAATAAAATAAATCAAAAAATATTCTGAAATGACAATATTTTCGATATTGCGGATAACGCTGCAAAATGTTTGGTTTTTTTTTAAATCGATATAAGGCATATTTTTCATCTAAAAAATTTGCTTAATATTTATAGAGCCTACATACCACTTAAGATGTAATTCATATCTATGGGCGGGTGCTTCAAAGACTGTTCTATGTTTTCTTGACAGAATGGCAAAAAACGTCATTTCCCCACATAAATGATGTACATGTTTCACTAACACTCGCTCGACTTTGTGATCGTCGTATCGTTGGAGCATTAACCCTATTTTACAGATATCTTGTGGAAGTAGGCACATAAGGTTAGTAAGCAAATTCATAAACCGAAATCTACAAAAAAAAATTTAAAAAAAAAATCTATAAAATTTTTGCAAATTATTCCTGAAAAAAGGAGATATCCCTGCTATATCTAACAGGGGCTTATTTATATTAATATTCTGTAAAAGCGTAGAACTTTGATTTTGAATCCAGCTTTAAAATCTCTTCTAACTCAGAATTTCGCATAAAGTGCCGTACATAATAAAGTGAAATGCGTAAAAGTTTTTTGCAAATCGTTTTTTGTGCATTTTTTTTTTGTTTCAAAAGCCAATATGGATTTTCTTTTTTTGTGGATTTAGCGACTAACCCGGCACATTCTCAAAAGTATTAAAATCACTACTTCCGGCTCTTAAGAGTTGCAAGTGCCAACCCCTATACCGTGGAAATACCAAAATAGTTCAACACTGGTCATGGAAATTCGTTTATATTCAGAGCTTTTATAGAGTGTGAAAACGCATTTCACACTCTCCATCCATTTCAGAAGGAGCAGTTTGTATGTTTTTAAATTACGAAACTTCAAAATGAACATCAATAACATAGTTTGCAACTCCCTGCCGGTCTCTTTTCCTTTTTCTTTCACTTTTTCTTTTCTCTGACTATTCATTTTCTTTTCTTTCCAAAAACCAACGGTATACAACAGTATAAAGGTTTATCTGACCTAATTTTTGGCGTTAATAATATAAAAAAAAAATGAGGTAGAGTAATTTGTCGTACATGTCAAAAGTCGCTCATTATCAACACTGAAATCAATGACTTTTGTTACTAATGCCTATTTTCGAAGCTAAAAATTATAATTGCGATAGTTTTTTTTTGTGTTATAAAAAAAATTTGTAAGAGATTTAGTGAGTGGGATTTGTTCTGGAAAGTTTGTGATACTGTGGTACCACAAAGATCATCCTTCTCCTTCTGATTATTTACATGCCTATCTAATTAGTAAGTCATCTGAAGTTAAATATCTTGTATAATCAGATCGCCTTCAACTGGAGTTAATTTTTATTCTATTTTCTTCTATAAGTACAGGAGATCTATAAATAGAAAAACATCCAAATCAAATGCGGTTTACAATAAAAGCTACAAAATTTGTGCATAAAGATTGAATTTTGTTTCGAATGTTTCCACCGCTTAGATTTTGTCAGCATACGTAAAAATTTTTATTATTCTAATTTGGATAGGATTTTCTATAGCTGGATAGGTGGGTAGGCAGTAATAATAGTTGCCGACAGTACGCTGGCACACACAGACCAGTAATGTCCATTATGATGCCACGGGAAATTTCATCGTATAAGACTCTACTAGTGAAAATATTTATTCTCTTTCTTATGCTCTGGATCTTCAATTAGGAATAACCAATCGATATTATGTATTAATTTTTTTTTTATATATTTCCAAATCTATGGGAGGACTACCCTAACTGCTTTTACATAGAGATTTGGAATACAAAATTACATACCATAGTTTTTCTATATATCTATTAATTTAAATGTCGAAAAATATAACTATTGTAGAGTGGGTCGTCTCCATAATAGCATATTTCCATTTTATTGTTTTACTGATAACCAAAAATTTCATCATTTATTTTTTAACACTAACAAAGGGTACTGGACCAGGTTGAAAAAACCATAAAGCATTTTGTTTTGCTTCGTCACGAATCGAATCATTTATTTCATCCCAATGACAAAGGGTACTAACCGAGGACCAAGTTCAAAAATCCACAAAGCATTTTTTTTTTGCTTCGTCACGAATCGAATCATTTATTTCATCCCAATGACAAAGGGTACTGGACCAAGTTCAAAAATCCACAAATCATTTTTTTTTTCCTTCGTCGGGAATCGAACCTGATACCAAGCGGTCTACCTACTACTGAGCCGCTCACTGTGTTATAATTGTAACATCTGAGTACTTTTGAGAAAGTTTCGGGTTTGAAAGCCGCTCCCTGGGGTTGAGTGTTGATTGCAGTTATTCGTCATAAAAAAAACAATATATTTTGAGTTGGAAATTTTAATATGTTGATGATAGATTTAAAATAAAATAATAATCTGAGAATAGTGCTAGAACCTTTATCACTTATTAAAAAAATAAAATCTTTGTAATTAAATTTAAATTGCGCTGCACTTAAATAAAAAATTGTAAAATATGAAATAAAAAAAAATAGGTGGTGTATTTCAATCCTCTAAAAACTTAATTTCACCACAAACATTTTACCGGATTCATACCACAATTTATTTCCACATAATAATATCTTCTATCATAGTGCAGCTACCATTTATTTCTTTTAGACTGAAAATTGAAGTGTTTGTAGATTCTTTGAATGTCATTACAAAAAAATTATTACTCATTATTATTTCAACCTTTCTACCGTTTTGTTTTTGGATTATGCGTACGGTGCGCGAATTCCATTTTTGTTGGTTATTCTTCTTTCCGTCGTGTGATATGATGGGTGTTAAACGTGCAGGTTTTTAGGTGATATTTCAAATCTGTTTTTTTTTTTTTCTTATTTTTGTTTTTATATTGTTACAAACTGCTTATGCTTTTAAATGTTTTTCATATTTAAATCACTTTTGAGGGCTGTAAAAATAACAATAAATTTAATATTGAGTAAGGAATAAAAGAAAATAACAAAATTATTCTGTTTTTTTTTTGTTGTTGTTTTTATCCTTGATGTTCGTAAATAATTGTAAAAAATAAAGTCAAGATATAAAGAGAAAATAAGAGAAAAAAAAAAATTAAATTTATGGCCAATTCATGAAATTTATGTTAATGACAAGTTGATAGCTGTGAAGTGTTTCGATGATGATAAAAATTAGAAGGAAATAAAAAACAAAACATTTTTTTTTATTTGTATCCTACTTTGAGGTTTTCGTTTTTGTTTCAAGCGTTTTGTTTGAAAACGTTTTTTACTTAGGTTCGTCAGTCTAGAACTTTATCATCGTCATTATCATCATTGTCCTCCAATTAGAACAATGGGGTATAGAGTAATAACAAATTGCTTCCATCGTCCCCTATTTACAATTTCTTCAGTTGCGGCTACGTTCTTTGTTGATTTTTTTCTTTTCTTGACCTTCTAATGCGATATGTATTCTGAGGCTTACATTCGAAATATTGCTCCTTGACTTTACTACAGATCATTGCATGTTTCTCCATAATATTTTCAATCTAGAAACTAATCAGAATAAGCACATTTGGAGCTGCGGTTATATAAGAGTTAGATCCACTCCCGAAATCACCTAATCTAGTAGTGATAAATTTTGTTACAATTAAAATGCATTGCCAACAATTAATGTTGAAAACTAGTGTTAATAAGGGAGGTAAAAGAAATTAGACAATTCTTTATCGAGGAAGGTAATGGAATATCTACACTGATCTACAGTCATTCGATTTTAAATCGGTAAGATGACTGAACACATAAATGCAAAGTAGCAGAACCTGCAGATAGATGTAACGCATCACAATGGTAAATCTAGACGGCCAAAGTTATATATACCATATGAAACTAATATTGAACAAAAAAGTTCGCGTAAAGTAAAATAGAAAAAGTCGTATTTTCTTCGATGAATAAAACATTAGATTTAAGCCAAACAATGCAGTTCATACTATAAAATGACAAGCCCGAACAATGAATGTTCTTTATAAGAATTTTCATTTACTAAAATATTCAATAACATCAGTGATATTTGGTGTGATGAATAATCGGCGAATATGAACAAACTACAGACCTTCAGCTGAAAAAATCTAGTTCAGACCAAAGTCAATAGAAGGCATTAATCCCTGTCAGAATCCCGGGAATTGAGATTCTTTCTTCTGCATGGCCTGGTTCCTCTTTTTTTTCAATGTTCTTGACAATAAAGTACAGTATAGAAACTTAAAAAGAATGTCCCTACGACTTTGAGGTCGAGCACATAATATGTCTTAGTTAATTTCTGCGTCAACATTTATATTCATAATATCATTTTGATGATCCGTAGCCATGCTGCAGTTGGACTAGAATTAAAGCATTTCAGGGTTTTAAACATCCAATATGCTAATAAGTAATATAGTAAGCCAGTAAATAACTTATTTTGCACTTATTTGCTTGTTAGGTATTATTGGGAAAGTATTTATACTAAGTATTTCTGTTACTCTACAAAATACTGTTACCATGTGAACGACAAATAATTTTTTACTTTTATTAAATTAATTTTTTTGACTTTTATAAGCATTAATTTTTTTGTATAATTTTTTTGTTCTTTTCTTTTTTCCAAAAATTTGTTTTATTTGAAAAAATTTATAATTTTTGAATATTATGGTTGGTTCTGAGAAATGCTTTTCATTCTATATGTATGTTCGTACAAGTCGTTCATCATAATATTATGATTTTTTTTTGTCGGGCGCCATTTTAAAATTCTAGTTTATAGATTTATTGATGTACTTGGGGGTTTTTTAATGAATATTAAATTAAGAAACTAAAATGACATAATCTTGCCTTTAAAAAAATATAATTCATAGATTAAATTGATAATCAGAGACCTGGGATTGTCAATGAACAGGAATGAATGAAGACTGCGTAAGGTAAAGATTTATGCCTGGTTTACATTAGGTTAATTACCAGCTGCTGATTTATCAGAAACATATATCGGTATAATGTAAATAGGTTATCAGTTGCTGATATCAGCTGGAAATTAGCATAATGTAAACCAGGCATTAATTAGATTTTTTAACTATACTCTTTAGTTTTAAATACACAGCGGGTGCCAAAATTTCAAGTAATAAAAATATTTGAACTACAGAATTGAAAAAATTAAACTGAATTTATTATGTGTGCAAATATATGAAGTTGTAAAATTATGTGTGATTGAACTTTTACCAGCTATGTATATAAATTTTAATTTTCTTTTTTAACATAAAGATTTTGAATTGACTTAACAGTAATTGTGTATTTCACAACAGAAAATTTGTTTTAAAATCCATACTACAATGCTAATGCCAATAAATATATCAGATACAACTATTAATATATATTATTATTTAATTTATGTAGTTTAAACCAAGAAATAAATCAGGTCACTTGAAAAATGTAATAGGTATCCAAATTCATTAAGAATGTTATCGAATATAATAATATCAAAAGATATTTCTATTACATAATAATACTTTGTATTTTAGCCCCAACAAGCGTAGGCCAGTTATTGTATCTTAAAATAAAAAATATTCGTAGTGTACATATCCAAATTTTGGAAGTCTTAGAACTTACTTAGCTTACTTAGCTTAGTTTAATTCAAATTAACTACGTGTTTTTTTCTCGGGTTACAACAAGTAAACCGCAGGTCAGTGAAGGCTGGTTCTCTTTTGAAATTGTTCATTATAAAGACGATATTTGTCAACCGAATGTAATAATCCTAATTTTTTTTTTTTTTTTTTTTATGCATAGCCAAAACACTAGGTGGGAACCTTTTATACCGATTGGTACGTTTGGCTAGGGAGGGAAAGGAAAATTTGGAAAGGAGGATGGTAAAAGGGAAGGAGGACAATTACGAACGAAGGTGTTAATGTTCGTCTTGAATTTGTTTAGGTCATAAATATAAAATTTGTCATGTTTTGGGAACACATAAGATGGAATTTGGTTCCACATTCGGGATGTTGAAGTTATAAACGAATTTCCATAACTTGTCTTTTGCCATCTAGGGATTTCGATGGTGTAGGGATGAGCACATGCTGCTTTCGTGTTTCGCGAGGGAAACGCTTAAGTGGAGGTAATATAGATTTAATTTCCACTGAGCATGTGCCAATGCCTACGAGATATCTATAAAAAAGTGAGAGAGCTCCGACTATACGACGATGTCCAAGAGGAGCAAGATGGGCTGTCACATTTGGGTCGTTGATTAGACGAATAGCCCATTTTTGGACTTTATCCAAATGTTTTAACGCAATACTAGAAGCGCCAGCCCATATGTGAGAATTGTACTCCATTTTGGGTCGTATGAAAGCTTTATAGATTTTCAAGAGGTCACAGGGGGAGAAGTAAGCCTTGCAGCGGCTAAGAAAACCCAAACATTTGGCTGCGTTTTTTGCAACATCAAATATATGATCATTCCAGATCATTTTTCGATTAAGGTGCATACCTAATATGCTTAAGCTTTCAAACCGCTGAAGTTTATCTTCCTGAAACAAAAGAGTAGGATCAAAAATGGAAATTTTTCGGGAGATTGTACAGCTCTGAGTTTTAGAAGAGTTAAACTCGACTCTGTTTTTTATGCCCCAATTAGCTATTGCGACCAAATCGTGGCTGAGGGAACTAGCCATGATGTCTCTTTTGGTTGACACAGCGGTGGATGTAGCTTCAGATTTTTTATGAAAATCGTAGGAGGCTACTAGGGTGCTGTCTATAAAATAATTGTAATAAAACGTATATAAAACCAACATTGTAAAACCAAATAACTCACAACCTCACACCCTATTTTTTATAATATAGATACTCATATTATAGTGCGGTAAAACCTTGATTATGCGTAACTAACTGATAAGCATTGATAGGAAAGTTTTTAGAGTCGAGGTCCTTAAGATTAACTGCATTTAGGCAAGAATAAAAAAAGTAAATTCTTTGTTGTTGTCTCTAATTTGGTTTTTCTGAAAAATGAAGTAATACATAAATTAGATTTAAAATATAATATATAAATGATCTTTTCTGCATATTCTAATTTCTGGATGATTTTTCCTGCATTTCATTTTCTAATCTTTTTTGAATTACTGACGAATGCAATGATCACAAACATTGTTATGTGAATGTCCAACTTATTTTTGCATGACAGAGTTACACTACAAGCCGATACTTCAACCGGGAGATAGATTTGATTTAAAAACATTGGTTTATCAAAAATGCCAGCAAAAGACAATAAAAGTAGATATGATATTGAATACGATGCCATTTTAGTTCTCCCTTTGAGCAATATACTTAATAGCAACAAAATAATGGGTGAATTTAAATATTATTAACTCTAAAAAATAAAAAAATAAAAAATAAATAATATATAGATATATTTATTTATTTATTTATTTAATTTATATAAATTGTACATAAGACAATTAGTCTGTTTACTATACAATTACAATATTCAATTCAGTTTGATTTGGTTTAATTTAGCTTAGTTTACACACACATAACAAGTTATAGGTAACAAGAAAAACAAAAAAAAAAATTTATATGTTATATAAATTTAAAAAAAACAAAGAAAAAAAACGGAAAAAAATAAAATTCAAATGATAATTTTAAGACTAGAAAAAAATTTAATAACTAAAACTAAAATTAGAGAAACATAAAAGAAAAGAAAAGAAAAAAAAAATTAAAAGTAAAAATTAAAAATAATAGAAAGAAAAAAAAAAAAAAATAATTAAAAAATTAAAATTTAAAATAAATAAAAAAAAATATATAATAAATAAAAAATATATACATATCTTGAAAGGTTCTGTGTAAGGACATGGTATAAAAATCATACCACCAATGAAGATGTATTTACTGATTAAAATCATTAAAGCTACTTTTAGACTACCTCAAGCAAAAAGGAATTTTACCTATTGACCACATTCGAATATGTTTTTTTCTTGATCGAATTTAACAGTACTTTTCATATACTGATGATTATCTAGTATTTGCGGACACGTAACCTCTTTCTGAGTTCCATAAACTTTTCACTTGAGAAATAGCAATCCAGAATTGCTTGTGCTCAAGCCATATTCTCCGGGGGATACCTATTATCAGCTTTCAAATCTGACGCACTTTTTTGTTACTTGGACAGTACCGTAAGCATTAATTTTTTTCTTTTAGTTTTACCTTAATAATTTAAAAAGTTGTAAAATAATTATCGAAATGTAATTCATGCTTTTGCCATCAAATAACGAACTCAAGTGTAAAACAACATTTTCTTCCGATTTTTTCGGATGTTAAGTACCTTTCTTTCCTTATATATATATATATATATCATATAGTTTAGTTACATATATAGCTCTTTTAACATACAGGATTCAAACTTTATAACTACGTTTTATTGCCTTTTTTGCATATACTTATTGAGATGATGAGTTTGAAGTTAATCCTCGATTCATCATTGGCAAGCACTTTTTCAGGATCAAAAACGTTCTGAAAACGGTTTAGCAACTTATGCATTGAACAAATAGATTCCAGATCAGATGGTATTTTTGCGATCTCTTCATTTTTCACCAATAGACATGTTAATATTTCTTTCTCCAACAAAGATTTTTTATTCATTATACTCTAACCATTACGAAATTTTTTTTATGTTAACTTTTTTTATGAAAAAGAAGTTATTTACCGTTTACTTTTGATATAATAAATAACAGTCAATATTTCTAATATGCGCAAAGGTATAAAATGTATATATACCATTTTATTTAGCGAATATGTGTGGTGGTACGAAATTTATTCAAATTATTATAACTTTTATTTTTCGGCACTAAATTTTATAAAAATTCAACTGCACGTTCACAATTTTTAATGAAATTTATATTATATCTATTTATGGACATTCCAATATAAAAAAAAAAGCAAAAAACGAAGTCGAAATCGACATTGAACAAAATTGTTGTGAAAAACAAATCCGTTATTTCATATCTCAACTTGGCCATAATACAAGAATTTTTTTTTTATTTTTACTTTTATAATACGCAGTAGGTAGAAGTATAAAGAAATATTTTGTGATTATAAAAATGTATTAGAATGATAATATAGAAAGACTAGGGGTCCCTGTTGAATAATTATAATTCAAGCTGAAGCCAAATTTAAAATTTTTAAAAGAACAGAAATTTACGTACTGGCATAAACTTCTCACGATTAAGCACAAACCACTCATGTTTAATAAAAAGTTTTAAAGGTTAGTAAGTTCTATTTTGGGCATATAAATACATCCACCTCATATACGGATTCGTTTCCGATATTTTCCCTATAGTAAGTGGCATTTAATGGATAAAATTACTGAAAATAAAAATTATTTTCATTAAAGAAGTTAAGATGTATCTGTTGTTTTGTTTTTATTTGACAAATTATGTACATAGGCTCATTGCAAGTAATAATAATAACTGATTTGATTGTTTTTGTTTATATTTTAATAAGAACTCTCATATGCGTATTTTAGTGAATAATAAAACCATATAAATAAAAAATTCAAAACTGTTTGCGCATTATTGTTCTATATATAACTTATTTATACATTAAGGTGTCTACTGCGCAGGTCTTTAAACGCTAGTCTATTATAATTATACATAATACAGAAAATAGTAAACAACTTTAGTGGTTTATATCTAAATTCCACCGCCCTTGAAAGAGTTAAGATATAAGTGGATTTGCGATTACACCACAATTTTTACCAGTAATTGGACACATTTTGACGAAAATTATAATATAAAAAACAATCAAATTAATAAATTAAAATATGAAATCCCCAAACTTGTAAAATGTAAAATTTGGAGACTTTATGTTTGAGATTTTTTTTTTTTTGAGGATCTTTTTTAAGATTTGAGATTTTCATTTGAGATTTAGTTTTTGGAGATATAAATGACCAACACATTCTCGTTACCAGAGCACCTTCTTCGGAAGCGGAAACAAACAAAATGTAATAATAATAATAGTTTGAACTTATATATATATATATATTTTTTTTTATATAATTCCAAGTCTATGGGATGAACACCCTAACTGCTTTTTACACAGAGCTTTGGAATACACAATCACATACAATAGCTTTTCTATAGAATTTTTTGGGTTATATCTACTAATATGTATATAGTTCCAAAAGTAGTATGCACATAGAATTATTCAGCAAAAATAAAATATCAATACTTTGAAACAGTGCGGAAGTTGGTTACAGATTTTTAAGAACACATTGACAGAGTAATAATTTTGATTGATCACGTTGGTAATTATTTTGCTTGTCTCTTACCTCAGAAATGAACCAACCGAATCATATTTTTGTTGAGATCCGAATTTTGAATACAATTCAATATAAATCAATCAAATAATAATAATAATTGTACTCTAGCTATATATTATTTACTTCCATACAAAAGGTCTTATTTATTTCAGTGGAAGCATTAATATGGAAGTAAATTCAATTATCGGATATTATCGTGATTGGTGAATATTATGCACATTTTTTTTTTTTTTTTATGTATAGCCAAAACACTAGGTGGGGGACCTTTTATACCGATTGGTACGTTTGGCTAGGGTGGGAAAGGAAAATATGGAAAGGAGGGTAAACTTATTGATTAAATATTATATTGAGTTTTAGGGCTTTACAGTAGAGATATCCATGATAATAGTATGTAGTATGTAGTAAAAGTTGTACAGATTATAAGTTGTTATAATAGTAAAAGTTGTACAGTATAACACAGTACCAATCTACTGTATTTATTTCGGTATTAGAATTTAATGAAATATTCTAGACTGAATTACAATGTAGAAACAAATTTTTAAATACAGTACAAATTTGAAGGAAATTCAATCAATAACATGAGTGATGATGAATGTTGAATTTCACAAATTCAAATTACAGTTATATTAATATACATTTTTATAACACCTTCTTTACACAATACAAACAAACGTTAAATATAAATAAGGTTCTTAAATCTTAATAAAATGAAAATAGAAACAAAAACAAACAAAATACACGAAATGGTAATAAAATGAGAATATCCAAAGGCTAAATTTAACAACTAGATAGAGTGCCCATCTTTTCATCACTACATAATAATCATCTTTATTTTAACCTTAATTATCTTTAAAATTTAAAAAAGACAAATTGAACAAATTAAATCTGTATTCCTTCTTTTCCTTCTCTATAATAATATCATTTCATTCCAATTTTAATATTGAAGCTTTTAAAATTTTTTGAATAGGCCCATGTTAAAGGAAGGAACCATAAAATCTAAGTATATTTCATCACCTCTATATACTATATAATAAAACTTTGTTATTTTCAATCATCCACCCATTAAAATTAAATATGCAACTGAAAAAATACAATCAGAATTCTCATGATCCTTTTTTTGTTTTTGTTATTTTATTGTTTTTATTTTGAAGGAAATAAAAAGGAAATCATTATTGAAAAATTCAATGGAGAAAACAATAAAAAACCAAAAAAAAAAAAAAAACAACGAAAAAAAGAAGAAAATTTCTTGTTTCCAAATAATCTTAAGTTACTTAAGGTTGTTCCCTTGTATTATTTGAGTTATTCAATTCCCACAGATAATATTCGAATGAAAAATAGGACAAAGTCAACACATCAATTTCGAAGAAAATAATAATATTGTATAAAGAAAAATAAAAAATTCAAAAATTTTAACAAAATATGCAAATTAGATCCTAAAAATCCTTTTTTTTTTTTATATTTCCTCTTTCATTCATTCTATTTTGATGGGAATTCTTTTGCAATTTTATTATTATTTTTTTTTTTTGTTTTTATTTTTTCAAATTTATTTTTATTATTTTCTTTAAGAAAATTTCTCAATTCTATGTTATTTTTTTTTTATTATTATTTTTCTTAGAAACTTTCTCAATCCACAAATAATAAATATGATAAGAAAAATGATTTTTTTTTCCTCTATACGCACAATGAAGGGAGGAACCTAAAACAAAATGATAGTGAAAATAATGCTAAAAACTGTTATTATTTAAAATGTTGTTGTATTTTGAATATTTCGAAATGTAGTTGTGCCTGTTGTGCTGAAGGTTTAAAAAAATAAAAATTTAGATAATTTGTAAAATTTAAGCTTATTTCAAAAGCCATAGATCTAATATCAATCTTCTCTTGGAAAATAGAGCAGGCTCTGCCAATTTAAAAAAAAACAACGGTACTGAAGGGTATTCCTACAGCTATCAACCAATTGGTTTGATTTTGGTATTGTCAAAGTTGTCGAAATACTAAGGGTTAATTAATAATCCATAAAGGGATGGTCTTGTAAGTGAATGCCACTAAGCGAATTGACGCTGCAAGTCTTATTGCTCCAAAATTAAAATTAAATAGTGAATTTTGGGCATTATTTCATAATGAAATAAAACACATAACGTAAATTTACCAATTTCCGCCCCTTAAGGAAAAATTTGTTTAGGTTGACAAAATAAGCAAAATATAAGTTTTTTTCATTTTTTTGTATAAAAATTGCAATAATTAGTATTTTTTAATTAAAAAAAAATATTTTCATCTAATTATAATTTAATTTTTTCTAAATAAATAATAAAATATTATAACTGCCAAAAAAAGTTTGATTGTACGTATTTCCGCTCGACAATTTCAATCTGAACTAATTCCGCCCTTATATGAACTCAATTCCGCTTTTTGAACCTATTTACGATTTTATTCAAAAAAGCTATTTAAAATAATTATTAAGAGTAAAATTAATAATTAATTTTTTATATAATTAACTAGTTAGTACTTAGTTAAATTATAAAAAATATTTATTATAAAAAAAAATATAAAAAAAAAATAAAAAAATAGTTATAATGTAAGTAAAATTATTTGTTACACATAAAAATATACATTTATTTCAATAAGAAAATTAAAAAAAATTAAACAACGCAACGATTCAGTATTTCAAACAAAAAAAAAAAAAATTCAATGTAACATAATTAACTTAAATATTATAACAATGCACATTTAAAATAAATAAATAAAAATACAAAATATTTCATATACATATAAAGTAAAAATCACATTTACTACTTCTTAGTTTTGGCATTTTTTATTTGTATGATTTCGAGTACATTATATTGTCCTCTGCTATTTATTAAAACTGGAGGCTCAATTTTGCAGACTATGTCACTGCCTGAATATATTAGAATATTTTCTTTTATAGGCCATCTCTAAAATGTGCCAGGCATGGTCATGGTTTTCACCACTCTATTTAACTTATTGTGAAATGTATACAAAGAAATTATTTTGGTAATTTATAATGGACGCCTTAATAAAATTTTGGTGGCAAGGCGAGATAATTCCAGAGATTTTTTAAATTATACAAAATATATATAATAAAAGAAAAATTTATTCTTTAGGGTTAGCGTTAGAGTAAAATTTATCTAATTGTTAAAAATAGTTGAATATTTTCCTTTTAATTTTACTAAATGTGCTTATCATACAGATACGCGTATTTCGTCTACAACTAATAAAAGGAAAATATTCGCTTATTTTCAACAATTAAAATATAGTTTTTCCTTTAACTATAAGGCTTGGTATGATTTTAGTGAAAATAGCTTACACCTGCATATTTAGTTCGGAATTAGGACATATTGCATGTATTACCGACCCGCTTTTTCATACAAATTTTTACAAAAACTCAAAAGTTAGTTGTAACAAAAAACACATATGCGAAATTAAATTCATATTAAATTCAATTTCAATTTAAAATCGTCCGGTTGCATCCTTATATAATCAAAAATAGGTGAATAACTTAATTAATTATTTCGATATATCATTTTCCTAATTCCGCCCGATCGATCGTAAATACGTACAACATAAATTTACGTGTACCTAATTCCCGCTCAAAACAAATTAGCAATTTAAAATATTTTTTATTTTCAAATTGAAGAAAGTATGTATTATAATCTACTTTATAATATATCTTTTACAATTATTTGAATAAAATAAATAAGTGAACATCATAGTTTAATTATTATGGTCTTAACAAAAACTTAAAATGTCTACCTAGTTTTCCATCAATAACTTATTTATTAATATGAATATAAATGTGCATTATTTTGCATTACAACGAGGAAATAATATTCTTTTTTTTTATCAAAAATAAATTTGAATTTAAAGCGTGTTGTTTTTTCCAAAAAAGGGTTCGGGCGGCATAATGTACTAGGGCGGTGATAGGTACATTTACGTTATACTTTTTATTTTTCGGGTCTTATTTCATTTAGTTTTTGGTTTTAGTAGTTGTCATCAATTCACCTCATTCAAAATTATACATTCAAAATTTTATTCAACAAAAATAAGGGAAAATAAAAAAATAAACCATCATACCGCATCCTTTTTACAAATATCAAGAGAGTGCATATGAGGTACATTTAATGTAGGTATGTAAGGTAGGTAAAGTTAAAGATTAAGTTTTCTTAAAATTTTGTTGGATCCTTGGATTAAATTTATTATGCTATTTGCTTCTCCAAAAATAATTTTTGCTTGCTTTCCAAATTTTTAACTTCATTTTCAAACTTTCCTACTCATAGAGTATATAATATCTTGATTTGTACAATTGGGCTTAAAATAACTTATAATTAGCAGTATGAATAAAAATCAATAAAACATACTAACACGGGTAATTCACAAAAATACTCATTAGTAGAATTTTCAATTGAAAAACCACTTATATAAACTCAATTTTTGACATAGACATCCGTTTAGTACCTGTCATTCATTCATTCAATTTAACATGCGATTTTTTGATTAAAAAAACCCTTTAGGTACCCAATTTTTATGCCAAAGTTAATACTTAAACTTGAATTATAATTACTCAACAGGGGCCCCTAGAGTATACTTATAATTTAGTTGTTGTCATGTTTCCGTTCACTAATAATTATTTTAATATTTGATTGCAAATATCGACATTTCGGAAGCAACATACTTCCTTCATCGGTGCTTGTGACTAACTAATTTTCTTAATTCTTTTTTTTTTTAGATCCTAATTCCTAACAGTTACATATTTTACCTGTACTTTTGCAAACTAGTTTATATTAATTTGAATAGCGGTGAGTATACTTGTTGATAAAATAAAAACGGAACCTGGAATTTATTGGTATTGCAAAAACTGCTGCAAGATATCATTCAGTATTTTAATTGCCACGTTTTCACTGACTAAATTTTCAACAGAGATTTTCTGAACTTTCAATCAAATTTTTCTTGCCTTTCTGAAGCTCCTTCTTCGCTGAAAATCTTCAATCATACCTCTTCTGACTTTGATCAGTTTTCTAATCCGTCTGAAAGTCTAGAAGAATTTAGAGAAATACAAGTTTGTGTCAAAACCAGGAATCAACCTAAATCACCAGCATCACTTAATAGACCCACAGTGATTGGTAAACGAAAGACCAATAAACGAAAATTACCCGGTATTTCTGTTAATAAACCAAATAATGATGGTCCAACCTCTGCTAAAATTACCAATATGACTAAAGCTACTATTAGTGGTGGTACTAAGGTTCTTGTTAACAGCTTAAACAGCCTTACTCAGATTGCTGAAATTAATATCCCACCTAGCAATGATGTGTCAAGAGTTCCAACTTCCGTGGTTGTTGTTGATAAAGTCCTAGTAAACTCTGTCCAAGCCTCTCGAATTAAAACTAATATAACCACTTTTAGTTACAATTTTCTAAAAGTTGTTCCGAAATCCAAAGTCTTATATATTTCTCGACTTCGTCTGAGTACTAGTACTACATATGTGATTAGTAGAACATATTGAGGTTAATCGCAAGACCGCTGCCTCAAATAACGTCATTCACCGCATGAAAAATGCTGAGAACTAACACGCTTCCTTTAAATTGACAATGCCTCAAAATCATTATGTTACTCTGTCAAAATTTTCTCACTGGTCAGCTGGCAAACAAACGAAGGGAGACTACTGGAACTTCATATTCAAATTCCATTCTTTCATGCCACGTTATCATATTTTCTGTCGCAAAAGACATTTCAAAATATTTGGGATTAATAAAGGGAAATATTTACATATTTTTCTTGTCTCTCACAAAATAGAGTTTAGTTTAATTTAATATTATTATGTCAACTGCACCTAAATATACGTCCAAAATTTAGGAACCTTTTCCGGGTAGAATGTGAGCCATCTCTCATTAAATGGAGAACATAAGTTTGAATATAATTTGTATATTTGAGACGCTTCACTCCTTTACCTTCCAATTAGTATTACCCTCCAATATATAGACAACCTATAAAAAGTGTATATAAAAATTGTTGGGGAAATTTTGCACAATTTCTAATAAAATCAAGTAATCACCGATATATAGGAGCAGCCAACCTTCTTTATTAATAACTCTTCTGACAAAATTAAAAGTGGTATGCCTAAATTCGTAATTCAAATTGTATTACAAGTTAAAATATCACCATTTTTTTTGCAGATCCTTTAAAAGTTCTAGTTATCCTATTAATCCTATGGGACATTATTCATTTCAATATTCCAAACAGTTTTCACTCCCAAGTAATATGTTTATATTCTTTGGGTTCTCCTATTTTGGTCTTCACAAGTTTATCTCATTTTCTTTAAATTTCTCTTATTTTTATGGACAAAACTTTAAGTCATTTGTGAAGACAGAACGACGATAAGGATGTATAAAAAAAAAAAAAAAATAAAAAAAACAAAAATCAAAATATAAAACTAAAATTCCCAAAAAGCTCAATCACAAAAAAAAACTTAAGTAATCAGGCTTTGTTGAAATGTAAATAGCAATTCAGCCTCTTCTTCTTTCTTGGACAATAAAAGAAAAATCTTTAAATATCCTTTACAGTTATTATTTTTTTTTTTATTATTATTTTGTAGTTTGTAAATAAATTTGTTTTTTATTTTATTTTCTTTTAAGGATAATATTTGTTAGCTTACAATGTTATTATTACGTTAAAGTAAAGCCTACTGAACACTACGTACAAATAAAATGTGAATGGTTGAAAACTTTTGTGTTGATTTCTTCAGTCATTCTGATTTTAAGAATAAACAAATAGGATTCCCTAAAAAAAAAAAAGTTGAATTTGGTTTTTTTTCCGTTTTTGATTTTTTTATTTTTTATTACTGTAAAAAAATAATGGGCGAGAAAATGTATAATTTAGGTGGGTGGTTGGTCGAATAATATAGCGAACGGTGTGGTGTAGTATTAAATGGTAGATTGAAATGATGTTCATGATAATGATGATGATGATGGTGATGCTGTTATGTGTGTACTTTGTAATAATAATAATTTTAAATATATATATATGTTGTATAGGGTGTCTCCAAGTTTTTTGTTTGAATAATATTAGTGGGGCTATTCAATTTGAATTCATTTGTATTTCATCCCGATAAAAAATTGTCTAGTTACGTATATATTTATTCTAATTAACCTGGTTATCCTGGAACATTTAATATTAATTCTTGCTCAATCCAAAAACTGTTTTAGTGTGTGTGTAACATATTTCGGAAATGGATGCAATAAATTTAATCATATTTCCATTGACATATTTTCCTGATTTCAACCAACCGATTTCATAGATGGGTGACTAATAAATTATTTAGTTATATATACGTCAACTGTGTAGTGATATATTAATAAGTAATATAATTAAAGATCTAGCAGAGGTAAGGTATTCACTGAAGTTCCCTTAAATAACTTTTTAAAAATTTGAAAACTTAAATAGAAAATGTTGAGGAAAATTCTTAACCATAGCTTCGAAATTTGAACTTATGTAAACACTTTAAACAATATCTAAATGCCGAATTTTGAAAAGCCCTCTATGGTATCAAACATATACTTTCTTGATCATTTAAGTGCAGAGCACAAGTCGCTTGTGAGTTGGTAAGCTCAGGCATGTTCATTATAATGTTGAATACATCACGAGTCTAACAATAATTATCGCACTCACAGGCATAAGTTGCTTTATGTTGTGATATGTATTAAGCAAATAGATTCCGGTTAGGACATATCAAGAACCGTACAACAAGTTTTGAAATTTTCTTGCAGTATATTCTTTTTAATAGTTTTTGAAGGCACAATCTATACCTTTATACTATTTGCTATATAAAATTAATTTGACAACCTACTGTATTTTATAATACGTTAGGTCCCAGTGGTCACTATTATTTATTTTAATGGTCATATCAATTACAAGTGAATTTTGTTACCTAACCTACTTGCATCATAGATCTATTATTTTTTTGTAGTAAAATATTTTAGCATAAGTCAATAGGTTACTTTTTTACTCGCATAAGATTAGAAAATGTATATATTTTCCTTTAAATCCAAATATACATGTTAGAGAATAGAATACATTTTTTTAGTATCCAATGAGTTTTGAATTATAAAACAAATGTTCTGTACAAAATGATTATTAATGTCATGTAACAGTGAATTAATATTCAGGAGTCACTAACGGATATTGGAAGAGGTTAGTGGTCACGAATTGATGTGACACAGAATATAACTAATAGAAAAAAAAGAATTGTAAATTGTGGTTGTTTTAATATGCATACATTTAAAATTTAACAACTATTAATGTTAACATATTTTGCATACTTTGACATTTTTGGCATACTTCTCAATTATTTTATCTCAGTGTCAAAGTGTATTAGTGGACCAGGTTTTTTCGATCATTTTGAGTTATGAAGCATTTTGCTTTCATCGGAAATTGAACCTGGGACATTTCAGTTAAAACACAGGGGATCTACCTACAAACGGTACTACCCAGGGTGTATATTTATTTTTGAGAAATATTTAAATTATTATGAAAGAACAACAAAACAACTTCAAAGATATTTAACATTAACATAAAGATATGCTTGAGTTCGTTTTTGTATGACAATAATAACCGTTAAAATCTAATTTACGCGTCAATTTTAGGGAAATTTTCGATATTGACTTTTTCATTTTTAATTGTAAAAATTCCAATTATTGGCTACCCAAGTGATGTCTCTGGTAATTTTATTTACATATATATTTTATAGATATATATATACACATATATATCTTTATATATATATATATATGTATATATATTATAATGGTGTAAATTTAAAACCTCTGATTTTGTTATCAAAACAGCGATTGTTGTTTTTTATTCGTTTCCTTTAATATTATTTATTTAGGATGAGAGTGAGAAGCAATGGCCCTCATTTATAGTCTACCCAAACCAATTATTTAACAGTATATAATTCGTCCTCTTTAAATGATTTTTTATATGTCATTTGTTAAATTTTTTTTATTTTTTTTTGTTCTTTTTTTAAAATCAGAATTTTTTTTTTATGCTATATTTTAGAGAGGAATGGGACTCTACTTTATTTTAAGAATTTTATTGGAACGATACACATAGATACACGTAGATAATGTAATATATTACATAATATTATAAACATATAGATATTATATGTATGTATATATTATATAAGTGTTATACAATGAAATATATTATTATTACCGTAGGGAATTTTCATTGCTTTAAATCCTAAATATATATATATATATATATATATATATATATGTATATTTATCAAGTGTAATGTATATATTACATACATAAGTCAAGGATTCTTATAATCATTATGATTATGTTTGGAATTATAATAATGATGAAACTGATGATGTTGATGATGATGATGTTACAATTTAAATAAGTAAAATAAGTTATTGTGAAATTTTTCCATCTCTATAGAGAGTTATATATAGACTTTAGTTTTTCTATTTACTAAAATGCATTAAAACTATATACATAATATTTAAATATAGATAAATCTGAGATATTTAAAAATACCATAATTGAAATAAAAAACTTATTTCAAATTAAAATTAAATTTTCATTCTCTAAAAATTGTAGCACATTTTATAAATTTTAATTTATAGTTTGGTAATTTAGGTCATGAAAATATTATTATGCAAGAGAATATTGATTGTGAAATTGGAATTTTCAGAGAGAAAAATTTCTAATCAATAATATGGGATCCTAATTAATGAAAATTAGATTTGAAGATAAAATTTATAGATAGTTTAAATAAGCTCTATGAATATATGCACTGTACAATGATTTGAGTAAAAATTGTTACTAATTCATTTGTAATCTTATGTTATTAGATGATTATTATGTGAATATATTCAAACATAACTTAGAATCGTTATTGTTCATTAGAAAATATTAAATCTAAAAAAATTATAATCTGATATATTATAATGCTGATAATGTCTGTAAAACTTCCTACCTCGCTGAATTAAAGCAAAAAGCAGTAACATGAACATAAAAATTTAAATGGGAAGATTTTTCAAATAATTACCGCAAGAAAATATCGGTTAAGAAATAAAAAAAAAAATTAAAAAGTACTATTTTTTGTGCCCATCTTTTAAATAAATCATTTATAGAAAAACATATTTAACAATTTTTAAATTTCCATGGTTTGTGTCTTTGAATTAATCACCTTGAAATCCTTCTAACTAACCAATACAAGCACATCTTCAAGTTCAAATCAATGTTCTTGTTCCATCTTTTAAAAAAATCATTTATAGAAAAACATATCCAAGTTCTAAACCCATATCGGAAAGCTGTATATTTAATAAAAGAACCAAATTGAAATATATTTAAAAAGCAATAAAATATGAAATTTTTTCAAATTGGAAGTATTTTTTAAAGCCATCAAAACATTTACAAATACCCAAAACCTAAAGTACATATTAACAATTTTTAAATTTTCCTGGTTTGCGTCTTTGAATTAATCACCTCGAAATCCATTTAACTGACCAATACAAGCACATCTTCAAGCTCTAATCAATGTTTTTTTCTGTAAAGCAAAATATTGACAAGTCGAATAATATATTCTTCCCATGCTTTGTTACCTTTAAAAATTCGTTAAATTTTCTAAAAATCCTTCTTATAGAAAAAAAAACAACAAAAGCACGATATTATCAAAGACATATCAAGGGCAATATTGGCAATTTCTTTAATTAAGGCTGAAATTACAAAATTAGCATCTTCTTCACATCCACATGCCGGTTGTATGCAAAAGAAAAATTTAAACCAGAACAGAAAGTTTTACATCAGTGACTCCACGGAGATCACGGTACCGAGGCTTATTTTTAGTTTGTTCCATATGCCAAAATGTAATTTTAGAGAAAATTGAAGTTTAAGTTTGAAATGTAATAGAAAAAACCCAACAATAGAATTCGTATAAAGTTGTAAAATATTTAGTTTACATTTCTTAGATTGAATTTCCATTAAAAGATCTAAAAAAGATTTGTAACAAAAAAAGTTATGTTGAAATTTATGAAAAATTTTCAGTTTGCTCCGTGAAAAGTGGATATTTTTTTAATTGATTTGTTCGCTGTGCCAGACTTGGAACAAAAAAATTTGTTTATGGAACAAACTAGAAACAACAACAAATAAGTAAGTGCGTGCAATATGTTCCAAATTTGGGCAAAATTTGTCACATCTTTCTACAATTGAATAAAAGCTTAAAATATTACTATCCTATATATATAACTTAATCAAGTTTTTTAAATAAAAAAAAAAAAAATAATTTTATTTGGGTAATATAATAAATAAAATTTGTATAAACAAAATGCACAGCTTTCATAGCCTTTAAATTTTACTACTAAACAACTGTCTATATCTATCTTTAATCTTTTCTTTTTTTAGAGGTCGTTCTTGTAAAGTAGATAATCTTGAAAAATATAAATCTTGGAGTTGGTAATATTTTTTTTTTAAGCTTTTAATTTTAATGATATAATTTCAAATTCAGTTTCACGAAATGATGTTTTGTATTTTATTGCAAAACTCCCAGCAGAAGAGGGATATCTTTTTCATATAAAATAGATTTTATCTTAAAAAATGAAATTTGAGCGTAATCTAATTTTGTTGCAGGTACACTATAATTTTTAAAATCGGTTTTTTTCATTTGCAGAATTCTAAATTGTATATTTCTAGTACTAAATGTTTTAAGTAATATAATAATGTGTAACGGACTGTTAATTTCTTTATTTTTGAAAAACTGATCCATTGCACAATGAACACAATCTTGTTCTTGAATGTTAGGTGCCCGGCTCAGAAATTTTTTGAGATATTGATTCTAACATTATGTTATTTAAATGCAAACATATTTTCAGTGCTGTGCTATTTATTTTATTTTTGTTTTTGGGGGACACACGATTTATTCCAAAGTGTTATTGTTTTAAGTTCCGGGAAATCCTCTACTAACTGATTTAAAATTTTTACTAAAGCGCTAGCGAAAATTTTAAATAAAGTGCTCCAGTTTTAACTAAACCGGAGTGACGAAGTGGAGGCATTCCCTTTCGGTAAGCCTATAACTCTCTCTAAATCGTAATATAAAATACAATTTTTATTATCAATGGCACGTTCAGCTTTACAAGCATATTTTTTTATTTTGATGATTATCATAAACCAGCTTTTTGTCTTCTGAACGTTGTTCATTTCATATAAATAGGTAGCAAAGTGAGAAAAATTTTAGGTAAATGTCACCGGGTTATATACTATACTCCGAATTCATTTCTCTTCGAAATCGAACTTTTGTTTTGTAACATGTATATTACCTTAAATGATAAAACTTAATTTATTTACGCACGTGGAACACACTTATTTTAACGAATTAGAAAATATGTTTATTGCACATTCATTTGAATTCAGTTATATCACAACAAATTTCTATCCACGTGGTACATTTCAGTTCTGACCGCATTATTGCAACTATTTGCTCCACGTTCGTTGTCATATGTTTCAATTTGTTGGCATATGTAACAAATTACAAATTAGCACAAGTAAATTACTAAAAACTGGACATGGAACAAATTTACAAGTAATTATCTTACTAACTAGAAGAGATATAGTAAAATGGGTTAAAGATTATGAAAGATCACATTAAAAAACCATGGAAGCACCCTTAAGTCAAAAAAGACAAAAGTGGTGTATGGAACAAACTAGCAATAAGCCGACGACAACAAGTAGAGTAGAAAATGAAAAAAATATCCTGTCACAAAAATCTTATGCTTAAAAAAAACGATAATCTAAGAAAAATTAATTGTTTTGCTAAAATATACAACTTTGTTTTGAATGTTACGCCAGCAATATTATAACCATCTAATAACGTAAGATTAACAGAACTAATTATTTAATAACAGTTGTTACTCAAATCAATACATGCGTCAATACATCTGTTTTCTAAGTCTATGTTGTATCCAAAATAATTCTTACTTCAAACTGGAGGATAGAAGTAAATTTGAGGAAAAATAAAAAGTTAATATTTAGCAAGTGCAAAACCATAAGCATTGATTTACGTCAAACAATATTACGCTTCAACTGGCAAAATCAATTAAGTGTAATTTGAGAATTTTACAAAATAGCTATCATAATATTAATAATTCGAAATTTAAATATGTTTTTGAGCTAAGTAACGATTGAATATTAACAATTTATAGAAACAGCAGGTTTTGAAACTTTGCCACAGTAGAAATAGCCTTAATAGCCTTAATTTGATTTTCTTTTACCAGCTAGTTTCCCTTTATATAGAAGATAGTTCGAAAAAAAAAAAAAAAAAAAAATCAATAAAATAAAAGTACAATAAATATTTACAAGTGTTTAATTTTATAAACAACCTTTTTTGATTTATCATGAGATCCATATGGTAACATCACAAAATTTATTGTCACAAGAGTAATTAAGTAGAGAATAAACTAAGTATTAAAAAAAAAAATAATTAATTACCTAATTAAAAATAAATGATCACTTCTAAAAACGAACAATAACATCTTTACAAAACCATTGAAAAATAAACGTTTTTTGTTGTCATTTTTTTTTTTTTTTTTTTTTTTTGTTTTGTAAATTTGTATAACATATTATATAACTTTTAATTCCCTCCAGCTTTGAATTTTAATATTTATTCATAAAAATTAGTCTAATTTCTGTCCTCTCATACCATATTCTCTATAGAATTTACAAATTTTACGATAATTTTTATTGTCCCATTTCGTGTTGTTGTTGTTGTTGTTGCTTTCTTATTCTTTTATTTTGTCTACCTAAAAATGCAACCAAAAATAAAAATAAAAATTAAAAATAAAATAGAAAATCACACTGGAAAATATCCTTCGAGACATATGTTCTAGTTGTGGCTAGCCACAATAATAGCCAACAACAATAACAAATCTTTTTTCACAACAATAATGTGTTAATGATTTCAGGGACGATAAAAATTTATAAAAGTATTGTGCAAAGAAAAATTTTCTACACAAAATATTTATTTATAATAATAATATAATCTAAAGTGAGTCCCTAATGTCCTTCATACCACCACTAAATGATACAAAATTTTGTAAATACATTCGAAAAGAAGGACACTTTTATTATTTTTTTTTTTTTTTTTTTTGTTTTTCTTTGTTAATAGAGCCAAGGATATTTTATTTTTCATTTTTTCTTATTTAAACCAAAAAATTTTTTTTTGGAATTTAAGTAGTAGCTATATGGTGTAGAATTGTGGTTAAATTTAATAAAAAAAAAAAAAAAAACTAAGTGGAAAATGGAAAGAATGCACAAACAATATAAACAACAATACACAAATAAAATGAACTTATCAACTCGGTTTGTATGGCCATAGTATGACTGAAACGGAAAAATAAGTAGAATTATTGTTGTTTTTTTATTTTTTTTTTTTAAGAAAAAACGTTATAAAAAAGGATCAAATGATACCCAAAATAATACAATAGGTATATAAGTATTTTGAAAGAAAAATAGACAATAAAAATAATAACATCAATATAGAAGCACCCTACCTCGATTTATTTTTTCTGTTTGGAATATTGTATTTGAAGAATACTTGAAAGATTCGTTGAAATTTTACATTGACAGTAGAAAATATTGTTATTGGTTTTTTAATTGCCAAATTTGTCCGTCTACTTTGTAAATGCCGGCTGAAATTGATGTAATTCAGTTGTTTTGAAGTCTGTTTATACGAAGTCTTACGAGTAGCTGTCGTTGTTGAAATTTTCATTTATTAAGACTTTTGT
Source organism: Argyra leucocephala (assembly GCA_963942445.1). Taxonomy (NCBI): domain Eukaryota; kingdom Metazoa; phylum Arthropoda; class Insecta; order Diptera; family Dolichopodidae; genus Argyra; species Argyra leucocephala. Next base: position 43,776,746 of record OZ012681.1, on the reverse strand, counting down.
CATCAGCTTAAAATAAATCGAATTTTTTTTTGTGTTGTATTGGAAAGTCGAAATCCGAAGGTAATATTAATTTTCTACAATTAGATACCATTTTAGAAAAAATATCTAAGAGAATTTTTGAATATTTCTTTATTGAATTTGTGCAGATATTCTTCGAATATGCATCTACTCGCAACACCTTTCGCTCCTTTAGCGGAAGTTCAAATTAATAATTTTAACGTATTTATTTCCCAATTTATTCATTTTACTCGGATTTAACTCACCTATTTGATAGGATTCTTATATAAATAATTTAAAATGACAATAAATAAATCAAAATATTATATATATATATTATTCTGCATTTATCTGGATGTTTGTAAGTCCGACGGAATACTCCAACACATATACAAATTGCAATATGTATACATACATACTGTTTTTTTAACCCCTGTCTACAATGCTGAACCTTTGCAGGAAAAAATACCATTGCATGAAATATATTTTTTTAATTTAATGTTAGTCTTCTTCGCAAATAATAAGGAAAAATAAAAAATTATAATAATAATATAAATAAAACAAACAATTTTTTTTGATTTATAATAAGAAGGACTAATAGAAATATTAATAGTTTAATATGGTATAATAACCAAAAGACAAACAGCATTTAACACAAAAAAAAACATAATGCACTTAAAGGTTATTCTTATTACTTAAAATTATGCACAATATGCATATGTGTTTAAATATTTTGTTTTTTTTTTTGATTTTTTTTGTTGTTATGATAATGATCACAGCATCATAGTTTTGCTACCGTACGCATTGCCTGTACTGTAGTAATATTGGTATATATACTCTAGCCAGAAATGTGATGCGATGAAGAGTTAAAATTGTTATTTATTTTTATTATTTTTGTATTTTGTTGTTGTTATGATAATGATCATAGCATCATAGTTTTGCCATACCGTATGCATAGCCTGTATAGTCATATAGGTATATATATATACTCTAGCCAGAAATTTGATGCGATGATGATGAACTAAAGTTGTTATTTATTTTTATTTTTTTTGTTTATTGTTTTTTTTTAATATATATATATATGTATCTATATGATATATAAATTTATGATCGTATATAATATTTAGTATGTATTATGGGGTTAGGTTATGGTTCTGCTGATTTACATATAAAAACAATAACAACCTATACATTTTTAAAGAAATTAAATGAAATTTTGTACTATTATTTTTTATTTCTAATCTTTGTAAATTTATAATTTTTAGGTGTATTTGTTTTCTTCAAGTGTGTAGAAATGTATGTTGTAGAGAGTGATGATTTTTTTTTAATATAGTAGGTTATAGGTATCGGTTAGCCCATAGTATATATAGGTATCGGTTAAACCATATTGATTGTTGTTCTTCTTTTCAATATATGTTATAAATAATAATTATATATGAATTTTAACATGAACAGTTCGATAATGAATTTTTTGAAATGAAATTTTAAATAACCGATCAATGGTTCACAAGTTATGAACAGTTTTGTAAATACCTATTTAATTGCAGTAAATTTTTTTATTTTAATTTTTTCTCCAACACGAGTTTTTATTTTATTCATCAGAATAAATATTATGTGTACCTACAATATTATTGTTTTTTATATTTACAATTTTATTTATTTTTGTTTTTAAAATTGTTTTCGTTCAAAGTTGTGGCTAATTATAAAATATTATTTGTTCGCTATAAACTTTGACGCTAAACTTACGCAGCGAATGTTATTGAATGTTAATAGGATTAACTTGATTCTGACTTATACGATAAATTTTCAATGTTGGCAAAAAGGATGTCGCTACAATGATCGAGGAAATGACACTTAGGGAATAGAAAATTTTGCACTTTTATACAAATATTCTGTTTATATGGTAATTAAAAGAATTCTAATAAAAAAATGAAGGTATGATAAATTAATAAGCAAATACGTATTTTTCTTAAACTTGAAATGAAAACTCTAATGAAGGAAAGAAATGCTAGAATTTATTTTGTTTCCGTCATTTATGGCGGGTTACAAAGCTAGTCTAAAATAATTACAGAGTTGTTAGCAGTAAAATAAAAACATATACTAATAAAACAATTTTAATTGATATAATAAATAAAGGAGTATCCATCCTAAAATAATTTGTTTACCGATTTGCATAACACCTTAAATATGAGCAAATTAAAGAAAAATTGCAAGCTTTGTTGTATAGTGAGGAATATAATATACGTTAGACCAGCATTGGACTATGACTGTAAGTTCTGTATGGAGTAGGATCATGAAGAAGGTCTTTCAATTGTGAATCTGTAAAAGAAAATTACGCTTAGCTTGTAAAATGTAATAAATTCTGATAAGATGGGGACGAATACTTCAACTACAGCCAAAGGTAAAAAATGTTAATCGTCAAAAATCATTTTTTTTTTTTGCCTAAAATAAAACTATTATTAGTTATTTCAATATTTCGTTATCAATTTTTTTTCCATCATTTCGATTCATTGTAGAAACTATGGTTTTTATTGATTAAAGAAAAACAAAATATATTAAAATTTAATTCTGGATGAGAAAAGGAAGAAACTCTATAATTTGCTGAACGTATTTGACGAATATATTAGACTTTGTTGAATTCGAGTTGAATGTATATAATATATATACTTATACATTGTGAAATTTTAAATTAAATTTTGTAATTGCAAACTGAAAAACTTTAAAAAATATATGAATTCGTCACACGTCTACTTTTGAATATCTATCATTTAAAAGAATTAAATAATAATGAAAATCGTTTGTGAAATGGTTTAGATATTGCGGTATCATACTTTTATGGCGTCCCGACATATTATGTTTATTATGATCATTTATATTATTAATATTATTAGTTACTTACATTATATTTTGATATAATGGTCACCCTATGCATATATGAAATAAGCGACCATTTATAAGGAATTGTTAGTTATTATAATAAAATTAAAACTAGAAATAAGAAAACGAATATTTGTAAGTACAGTCGTCACAAAATAATAAACGACACAAGTCAAGAAAAAATTATTGAATTTTATTTTAAGTAAAAACCAAAAGATACCAGCGACCATATTGGTGACTCTGACGTGATACACATTAAATAATAATGATTTGAAAAAATCGAGACTTTGATTGTAATCTACATGAGGGATTATAAATTGAACTAACAATTTTATTCATTGGGAACTTGTACAACCGACAACAGATCGTTACGAATATGGTAACAGTGATAGTTTCTAGTATTAAGGGAAATGGAATTGCTAAGCTCTAGGGATGATTAATGGCGGTACAGAGTGATAAGTTTTTTTCAATTTTCTTTATTCGAACGAAAAATATGACTTTATTGTTTTTATAATGACAAACGTTTAACTTATTTCATTCAAGTGTGATATTGTGAGACCCAATTTTACCATAATCGTATAATATTTTACTATAAAGTAGTTTTCTACTACTACAAATTAACTTTTATTATTGGTTTTTTCACTTATGACAAAATTTCTATTTTTGATCATATATAATGTCTTGAACTGAAGTAGGTCTTAAAAAATTTACAAAGCCCATGAAATATAAAAATTAAAAGAAACTAAAAAAATTAAAATCAATGGAAAAATCAATTAAAATTATATTAAGTAAAAAATTAAAAAAAATTTTAACTTGACTTTTCACATCATTTAATTTAATTTTAGTTATAGGATATTGATTTAATACAAAAATTATTGCTCTAAATATAAGTTAAATATTGTTGTTTTTTTTTTTTTAATTTTTTATTTATATTTTACACACCAAAAAAAAAATTTACAAAAATTGGTTTTTATTTAAACAATTCAAAATTAGCCTAAAACTATTAATTTTCTGATTAATTTTATTTATATATATACTTATAGTTATTTTATATACAGAATTTCATACTTTTTCAGTACTTTCATATTTACATTTATTTGTTTGGAAAATTTCAAAAAACCAAGAAAAATTTTATAAAAAAAAATACAACTAAACTTAAATTAACTTATACCATCTAAACCTAGAGAAAGAGAGAAAAAAGCAAAACACCATATTTTGCCTTTTTCTACACGTATGCATTTTCTATCCACCAATGTTTTCTTACAATACGCTTATCATTGTTTGGAATAAACATATCGTATTTACAGATCGAGTTATCCAACATATTAGGATTTTTTTTTTCAATTGTAATTTTTATATTTTACAAGAATTAAAGATAGTGTAGGCTATTTCAAAAAAGGAAATACAAAATTTTCTAACTCATTATAATATTACGTTATGGAGACTTAAAATTAAATATTGAGCCAGAAAGCTACGAATAAGGCTTGTAATAAAAAGTTTTTTTTTATTACAAAACTCATATCATTTTCTTCATTTCACCTCTTCTTTTAATCAAGGCCCATGTGTTATCGGTTATCCAGATTTTTCTTTGTGGTTGTGAAATTCCAAGATTTTGTTCGCTTGTTTGGTTGTAAATTTCCCGAATCTCTTCCCAAGTGTATTCTCTATTATTTCTAATATTTTCTCGTAACGCCGTAACTATGTCAGCTCTTACTTGCGGATTTTTTAAGTTGTTTATATTTATTTTCTTCTTTCTATTTCTTCTGTCTCTTCCTTGTTGGCTTAGTTTCATTCGGAAATCCCCAGTTAGTAATTCATGATCGCTGTGTATATCTGCTCCCCTTCTATTTCTCACATCTAACATTAATTGTTTCAATTTCTTGCTGATGCATATGTGATCTATCTGATTTCTTGAGATCCCGTTTGGTGTTGTCCATGTGTATTTGTGGATATCTTTGTGTGGGAATAGACTCCCTCCGATTGCTAGGTCGAAAGTCTGACACAACTCTATCAATCTTTCCCCGTTGTTGTTTCTTTCTCTCCCTAACCCGTGTATGCCCATTATCTCCTCAAGTCCATTGTTGTTAGATCCTATTTTCGCATTCCAGTCACCCATTAATATTATGATATCTCCCCTATTTATAAGTGCTAGCGTTGTTTCTATTTGTTCATAGAAGTCATCCTTAATATGGTCTTCAGCGACATCTGTTGGTGCATAGCATTGAATTATTGTTACATGTCTTGTCATATTTCGAAATCGCCCTATAACAATTCTATCCGAGACTGCCTTCCAAGAAACCAATGTTTGTCTCAATTTCTTTGATATTAGTATTCCGACTCCCCTTTCACCCCCTGTTTCCCTTCCACTGTAAATTACCATGTTACCATTCTCCGTGTTGATTTCTCCGGTGTTGTTCCATCGCATTTCACTTATACCTAGGATGTCTATGTTGTAAGTAGCCATTTGAGCTTCCAATTGCGAGAGTCTTGAAGCTTCTCTAAGTGTTCTTACATTCCATTGTGCAATTCGGGTCCTTTTTTGAGTGCCAAAGGTCGTTATCAAGTAGTCATTCGTGTATCCGAGGCTTCTTCTTCTATTATTTCGAATCCATTGATTTACCGATTATGCAGGTGATTGGCCTACAGTAACTGGTCCTAGGAGATGGAGTAACCATCTACCGCTGCCTAGAAACAACATGGCGCTACCTTATTACCGGTTCGATCTCAATTAATGATTTTCATTCGATTAATCTCGAATTTTCAATTAACAAATTTAATGATGGATTTTTTTTTATAAATCGCCACCAACCAGGTTCGAACCGGGGTACCCTCGGTCATGGTCCGAGGGAAAACTCATATAATTTAAAAAATTGTTTAAAATAGATATTAATTAAAAAAATATTAATTACTGTAAAATTTAAAATTTTGGAAATAAATAAATAAATAAAACAAAAAAATATGTTTATACTTTTATAATTTGAATTTTTTCTACCAATTTTTATGCTCAATACTTTACATTTTACATTATTCATTCGTTCCTTGCATGAAAAAGTTATTTTATTATTTTCTGCAAGCAAAACAAAAGGCCTTGTTATATAAGAGACTTGCTATACACGCAGTTTTTCTTTGGCAATTTTAGGTGTTTTACTTTTTTTGATATACATTAATGATATTATAAAAGTGGTGGAACATACTAAAATAGTCCTATTTGCTGATGACGCACTCCTTTACATTGAAGAAGCTACAAGTGATGAATGTTTTAAATAAAATGAGTAGAGATTTTGAGAAGGTAAATCAGCGGCTTAGCGGTAATAAACTTAAATTAAATGCAAAAAAAACAAAAGCTATGATCATAAATAGTTCGTTGAATAATAATAGCTTAGATAGTACAATATTATTGAAGTAGTTAGTGAAATAAAATATTTAGGGTTTAAAATTGATAATAATTGATTAATTTTAAAAATCATATTGATTACTTATGTACAAATTTTTCTAAAAAATTGTATTATTTTTATAAGATTAGAAATTAATTATCAATTAATAACTCAATTAGAATTTTTAATACGATGATTAAGCCATTTTGAATTTTGTTCATCCTTAATAGCTTTTTCATCAAGTTCAATGTTAGATATAATGCAAAAGTTATTAAATCGAGGAATGATAATTATTCTAAAATGGAACAGATTTACTCCAATTTTGGGTATACTTAATTCATTAAAGTGGCTTTCAGTTAACCAAAAATTAAGATTTAATGTTTTAGTTTTTGTTTTTAAAATTAAAAATAATTTAGCGCCTAGTTATTTAAGTGATAGATCGGTTTATGTTAGGATGTTCAAAATTATTTTTTAAGAAATATTTTCAACTTTCGTTTAGTTATGCAGGTGCAGGTTTGAAGTTATTTAATGAACTACCTGATGAAATTATAAATTTGAAAATAATTTATATATTTTGTGTGAAAATAAAATTTAACTGAAATATTCTTGTACAATTAGTTTGTTTAATTAATGTTTGTGTAAATTTTTAAATTTTTAATGTTTGTATACATTTTCAATTATATGCTTATTGTTTATATACTTTAGTATAAGATATATATATACATGAATTTTTGTTAAATATATATTTTTACTAAATAAATGAATTAAACAAAAAAAAAAAATATATTATAGTATCTTAATATATTAGATTATTTTACAATAATTTGTACTTCATTATATTACCAGTTTCGGTTTATTTTTAGTGATTACCAAATTGTATTCTTTATTTGTTAGACTATACTTTATAACATGAAAAATTTTGGGGTGGAATTTTGTATTGTGATAATCACGCTGCGACTGCGCATATCTATAATTGGTATTCTATATTGTGATTGTCACAGTGATAGTCGCCTTTTTTTTGTGATTTTAGGATGACAGCTAATTTGGTGTCATTCATAAAAATAAATAAAAGTTTGGTTGTTTTTTAAGATTTAAGCCTTTTAGATTTTTTTATGTTTTGGTTTTTTAAGATTTATGCTAAGTTTTTTATGTTTCAGGTTCTGTTTAAGTTTTAATAATTTTAATTTGTGTAATAAAATTATTAGTTTTTAAGTTTATAAGAAATAAGTTTATTGAAAGGATTTTCAGTTCAAAATGAAAAAGTCGCTAAAATTGCAAATGATTTAAAAAGAATTGAATTGAATAAAAAATGCTGTAATTATGTGTTAATATTTTTTTTAATAAGTTTGAATTTTATTTTGGTTTTCAATTACATGTATAGATATTTATATTAATTGGTTATAAGTTTGCAAATGAATTTTAATCAAATTTGAACACAATTTTTTTTTTTCATTTTCTTAAATTAATTGTAATGAATTTCACTTTAAGTTTTTTTTTAGTATTTGAAAATTTAGTTTATAAAATTTACTTTTAAGTTATTTTTTTTAATAATTTTTTTTATTATTATAATTTTACTTTATGATTACACTTGTTGCACTAATAAAGTTAAAAACTTTAGTTTTGTTTTCTATTGTTTTGACACTTTGACATTTAATAAATCCTTTGTGCTGCCATTTCCGAAGTGTATTTTTTAAAATGCTGCCGTTTTCTTAAATTATTCAAGTGATCGCAATACAGAATACCAAAAAATTTTAGTGTCATCTTTGACTGTCACAAGGGTGACTATCGTTTATCACAATACAGAATGCCACTCCTGTTATTCCGTAAACGGCAAACATTTCTAAATAGCTATTTATATTTTGTATTTCAAATAAACTAAAAGTGTGTGTGTGTGTTTTTTTATTTTTTGTTTTATTGTTGATTTTTTTCTAATAAAGTATAATATTCCACATTTTCAAAGAAGAATGAATGTCTCAAGGATTGTTATTTCAAATAAAATTTGAAATTTCCCAAAAAAAAAAAAATATTTAAGCTGCACTTCGATTTATATTAATATGTCTCTTAGAAATGTAAAAAAATCAGCCTCTCTACTTCTCGTTCTCAACTGTCTATTTTTCTTTTGAATGACATACAAAATTAAAGGACTCCTTTAGAGAGAAATGATATACAATTCCTTTAGATGGGATAATTTTGATAAGAGAGACAATGAAAGAAAATTGAATTGGTAAATTAAATAATTTTAAAGATTTCAGATTTCACACTAGTGGTTAAATAGTAAAGTGTGCGTTGAATTTTAACCCTTCTGTGACCAGATAAAAATTGAATTGGAAATTGAATAATATTCATTTAAAAAAAAAGTTCCATTTGGAAAATATTTTGTACCAACATTTTTGATTAATTACTATAATTTTGAATTCAGTTTTCTTTTGAAATGATAGCAACAAATACCAAAATAGTTTTCTTCATCAATATTTAAAAAAACAAAATTAATTTTTCTGTTTTTTTTTTTTTTTTTTATACCACCAAGCAATAAATAAATAATGATATCAAACTCTTTCTTTATTTCTACTTGACAATAATAGCATTTCCCATTTCTTTGATTTTCTTACTCTCATTTTATTCCATACAAATAATAATTTATCATAAAAAATTCATAAAAGAATAAGGAATTCATTCGAAACAAGTAAATTAATCACTTAAAAATTTACCAACATGAAAACATCCACCATTTTATTTAATACAAAAATAGGGAACAAAAAATAAAAACTTGGAACTTTCCCAAGTTCTATGATGAGATTTATAACATTTTATATAATAGAGTTATATATAATATTTATGTATATAATGTAGGTATATACATAAATAAATCAAAGACAAGAACAAATCAGAAAATTGCAACCAACAAAATACAATCTATATATACAAATACAATATACAATATAAAATTAAAACTATAACCACATAATAAAACTGTAATAAATAAAGAAAATAATACAAAAAAATACAACAATACAATTACAACAGACCCTTATTGAACGCTACTTGAAATATGAATAAACAAAAGTCCATGAAAGAAAATAAATAAAGAAAAAAAAAATAAAGAAAAGACACCAACCATGATTGGATTGATGATATCTCTTTTTTTTATATTTTTAATTTATTTATTTATTGCTTTTTTTTTTAATCCTTGGGATTCAACAACCATCTCTTAACAAAAAAAAAAAAAAAATAGTAAAACTTATTAAACTAAAGGTTAAATCTCCTCTCAAAGGCTCAGTCTTCCAAGAATAATGCAATCGCTATATGACTGACTGCTATTCTATTATATTTATTTTTTTTTTCAATATACATATAATATATCTACTATATTATACAATAAAATACAGTGATGCACGCTTTTTGAATGCAAACAAAAATAATAAAAATAAATTGAAATCACAGCCGGATATAGCTGTTACTAAAGTAATATAGTTGAGTTGAGTATTGTAATTCTTACCATAAATTCATAGATGCAACACTACGAAAACAAAATATTGAGACATATAATTTTGAAATTAAATAAAAATTTAATACAATCAACAGGGTTTTAGCTGTTGAAATCAATGTCTAATGTCAATCTACAACTTCAGCCACCAAACGATGGAAGCTATGAATTATTCTGATTCGTATTATATACTGCATTTTCAACCCTTTCGATACTAATGGACAATGAATCTAAAAAAAAATACGTTTTAGCTGTTTCATTTCATAGTGTTCGCAGTGTTTTATGATCAAATTTTTCTTTTTTCACTTTGTTCTATTACAAAAAATTCTCTTACTAGTGCTAGAATACTATAATTGTTGAAACAAGTCGTGTTTTGTAGTTTGGTTATTTTGCCCATCAAATCTACGTGCTGTAGCGTTACTATTCATTAATAAGATTTTTTTTTTTTCATTTTTTCGATAGAATAATTATTTAGAACTATGTAAGAAATTGCTTGAAAATATATTATTGATTATATATAAATGATGATTATTTTGTCCAGTGGTAGCAGTTCCATTTTGGACCTAATGGATGACGGTGATGATAATTATCATTGTTTAGACATTGTACCAGCTCAATCACAGAATGTAGTCAATCACAGAATAAGTAATAAGTACTCAATCACAGAATGTCTGGAAAGATTATTTTCATCATTTTCGACCAAGAAAAACTATACCAACTAAAAGCTCTTCATCAATATTTGTAAGTTTAGATAGATCTAGTACAGAAATCGAAAGATTTCTGAAACTGTTTCCTAAAAGTCTATTGATAAGATGACTTTACTAACAAAAGATTGAATATGTTTCCAAAATGCTGAAAAAATACCAAAAACCGATTATAATCACATACATAAAATCTTATTAAAATCTAGTAATTTTACCGAAATTAATGTCAAGATCATAAAAAAAAAACAATCGCTTACCAAATTATTTGGTATATACTGGTCAAACAAAAAATTACAAAGAAATAGCCTTATGAAAAATTATATAACCAGATTACTGATCTCAAAATTATATTTCCAATGATCTAGAAAATCGTGCAGATTGCTTAAAGCCAAATATATTATATGGACGAAGTTGTTGCGTGTCTAAAACATTCATACTTGAAATGTAGAAAAGAAAGTTCACATCAATCAATAGACGAATCTATGGCTAAATTCAAGGTTAGATCAGCAATGAAGCAATATTTACCGATGAAACCAATAAAACGTAGTATGAAACGTTGGATATGGGAACGTATTATTATGATCTAAATATTTACAGTGGAAAAGAAAGTTCCACCTTTGATTTATTCAAAATGGAACATTAGGTGATAGAGTTATAAATAAATTACTTAGTTCTGTTCGACTTTCGGATGTATCTTTTTGTTTCGGTCAGTTCTTTTTCAATCAAGCCTAATTGATAGAGTTGCAGGACATGGAAAATGATGTTGAAATATAGAAGAAATAGAATGAAAATAAGACGGTGAATTGGTTCACACAGTCAGAAACCTTTAAAATCCTATCAACATAAATTCAAATATCTAACGATGTAATTACTAACATTTGGAATTAAAATGGGTAAAAACAGAATACCTAAAAACGAAAAATTGCTATAAAAGAATTTAAATAAGTACGTTTTCGGACTGAATCTAACTTATTCTTTAAATAGGCATTTAGTGTCTGTTTTTTCTACATAAATATTTTTCTCTTCAATTTTGTGATGAAGACATCCCGCATTTATATCATGTTTATAAAGGTACTCCTGGTAGACGTTTGACATAGATGTGGCCGTTCATTGTGTACTTGCGCCTACAACATGTATACTTTCGCCTACAACGAACAATATTTTGTATGTCGCATGCGTTTGTGATGTTGTTGCTTATCAGTTAATGTGTATCCACATATTTGCCTCAGAATTCGCATTTCTGTTGTTCGCATTTTCTGTTTTTATTTAGATGTTTCTGCGGTTTAATGGTCCCAATACATCTTTTGTATATTCATGTTATGTTTTCTATTAGCATGTATTTGTTTTTCCATATAACATATCGGAGATAACCTGAAATGGCTGCGGCTTTTCCTGCTTGGATTCTTGTTTATGTTTCTGTGTTGCCAGAGCTGGTGATATTTATGCCCAGATATCTGAAATTATTTGATTATTAATGGTATTGATAATTTACATCTGATGGGATCCTTCGAAATAGTCATGGATTAAATTTTTGTTGTAGATACCTCCATATCTTGCGATATCTTCGGTTATTCGATTTTATTTTTGTTTTGTTATTTGTTTCAGTCCTATTAAATTGTTATTAATTTCTTTTTCTTGTAATCACCAACAAGTGAGAAATTAATTTATTAATTTCTTAATAAATATAATTTTGAAGCCGTTGAATAATAAAAAAATATTTTTACATACCCTTAGGAATAAATTTGTTAATTTTTTATTTTCTTGAATAATCTTAGTATTTTTTGTTCAATTTTTAAAACTCACAGATCAAATGCCAAGTAATATGTTTCACTAATAAAAAAATAAATAAATAAATCTATTAATGTGATCTAACTAAAATAAGATCTGATCTAGAAACTAATTCAAAATTTGCTACTAAGAGCCTATAGATATGAAAAAAGAAGTTTAGAACAACAAAGCAATTCTACAGTGTTTAAGATAACTTTATTTTATTAAATATGTTGGATAATTTTCTAATTCAACATTGTTATAAAGAAGAATAACATCAAAAAAATAATCAACAGATTTACTCAATGGCTACAGGGATCAATAAATTTATATACTGATATCTAGCTAGCACAGAAAAGAAACATATGTGTTTTGTCTTCAAGTTTTTCATCATTTAAGGCTTAAGTTTTGTGATCAGTGAAATTTAAAGCTCCTCCATCACTACAGTCCAAATTTAATTAACTTACTATCCGATTTGAGAAATGCAATAATAATCAATAATAATTCCAATAGAATAGAAATAAATGAAAAATAAATCTATTGGTTACAGGCTCAAATTAGGTAAGTGTTTGAAACTGTAAGGGGTAAATTATAATAAAAGCATTGTTTAAATTTTCATCATGCCTTCATAATTTTCTAAAAAACTGTATTACAGTTTTAGCAAAAGGATCTATATAGTACATCTTCATCATCATTAAACAATGATATTCTTGTCAGTACATATGAACGAAGAAGACAAACGAATTACAAAGTACATTATATAATGTTAGTGGTGGTTGTGATGATTATGTTAGATTTTTTGTATTCAACATACACACATATTACACTTCATAGCTATACACAATTTTATCTTATGTTATAGCATTCATTCAAATGGTCGAAGCAATGTATTTCAATCAATATTTCTGATGTTTCTGATATTTGTTAAAATTAATTAACTTTGAACTTTTGACTCGTTTTGTTTGGTTAAATTCAATTCAAAGATTTGAGTACTTTCTTTATACTAAAATATAGGAAATGCACATTTACTCACATTTATAGATTTTTGTATTATCCAAGGATTAAAAGGAACCTTTAATACCGAAATATTTTTTTTTTTTTTTAAATATAAGGCAATAGAAATGATGACATTATACAATTAGCTATACATCTACAATTTAAAATTGTAAAATAAAATTTATAAAAAAAAATTAAAATAAAAACAATTTTTTCAAATAAGAGCCTCTCAACAGTTTAAAAATGTTTAGCTAAGAGAAAACGAGTACAATATAAAATAAATTTCAGAGCACTGAACTCTGATGATTTAAAAACTTGGCGACGTAGAAAGAAAAAATCTGTATACTGATGACAGATGGTATTAGATTGTACGAATGTGCGATTTGAGCTTCAATAATACAATTATACAAATGTACCAATGTATGACTTATATAAAGGGAACGGGGCCCATATCCAGAAACTCAAAATCTCGGATCTGAAAATCTGGGAATTTGATAATCATGGATCTGAAAATCCCGGAATTTTATAACCCCGGAAAATAAAAGCCACGAATTGAAAATCCCGGAACTAAAAAATCAAGGAATAATAACCAAAAGTAAAATAGAAAATTGTTTTTATTTTTTATTTTTTAATATTTTGAAATTATTTGAAATACTTAATTTAGTACAATTTGTGTATATATTGTGTACATATAAAAGCTACGAAATCCCTAATGCCAAAAACCAAATAGACTAAATCGAAACGAAAAAATCCTGAATTTCAAAATTCAAATATAGCAAAATCCTATTTTTCGTTCCGATTTAAAGACATAAAAGAAAAAAATTATTTTTTAAGGTCGGGACTGCCGCCTTCAAGCACCGCTACTTATTTATTGAAACCCGGTTTTCGCGCAGACGGCAAGCTTTTAGTAAAAAATTTGTTGTTGTATATAATCCCGGAAAGTTCAAATTTCAGGATTTTTTCCCCCGGGATTTTCAATTCCGGGAAAGTACAGTTCCGAGATTTTTCATTATAGACTTTCCATTTCTGGGACTTTCAAATTATCCTTTCAAATTTTTAGGTTGTGGGATTTCCAATTCCATGATTTTACGGTATTCTCCTTATCAAGCTATAATAAAGCCGATATAGACTTATGGAATCTAATTATGAAAGTATTTACCCGGAAATAGTGAGCCAAATTAACCCACAGTGGTGGAGAGCTAGTAGTTCGAATACTAAAATACTAAAATTAACAACAGGAGCACCATGGTTCGCGAATAATAATATTAATATCGAGATATACAGATGAAAACCATAAAAAAATAATTAAGAAGTACAAGCTTGAAATAGTTCCACAACTATTCAAGAGAACCTACAACTACCCAAGAGATATAAAATAACAAAAATTCCGCTGTAAAATTTCCGTTATAAAAACTCATACATAATATTTTATTTATTTCTACATAATTTAAAAACGATATCATAGAAAACTAACCTAAGAATATAAATCTGACGATTCTAATATTAGAATTTTGTATATGGGCAATCACAATTAATGCCACAGAGTGTTTCTGTATCTGTATATCCATTATATTCCTAGTGTTCTGCGCTATTATAAATAGGGAAACCCAAATGATCACTGATTAACTGACGGAAATGTTAGAATCATGTTGAAGTTCACGGGGATGATGACCGGTAATTTGTTTTTATACGAGATGTTATCTGAACTGACTGCATCTAAAAAAAAATTAATCCCTGTTTCTACTTCATAAGGGTGAGTGAAGCCATCCATCCGAAGCCATAATCTCTGATTAATTCGCTTAGTAAAAATTGAAAACCACAAAATAGTATAAAACTCAGTATAAAATTCGGATTCAGGAAAGGGTGTTCAAGGCCCGACTTGGGGTTATCTACTACTTTCAATGTAAGACAACCTTTTTTTTACAGAATTTACACTTAAAACTATGTACCTATTATGAAATATTTAATTTTTTTCATCCTACAAAATCCAAACAATACTTAGATGTTGAAAGTTATGTACTGAAGGTTGATTAATTCATTACAAAAACAAAAAATGTTATGATAGTCTAACAAATCAATCCTTTAACTAAGATTTTCAAAACATACACGATGCATTACATATAAAAAAAATCATTCAGTAGAATCTACAGTGTAAATGACAAACCAGGCGATTAGCAGTAATTTTTAAACTATACTTTCAGAAGACATCGGTCAAGGAAAATTCAGACGAACCCGGTCAAGGAACACCGGTCAAGGCAAATTCAGTCGATTTCGTAACCAAAATATCTTTTAGAGTTTGTTTATTCATTAAAATCACCTAAACTTCATGATACTTTATCAAATACTAAAATACTACCAAATAAATGACAAGAAATACTAAAACAAATAATAATTGTACATACCCTGTATATACTCTGTACTGTACATACACTCAAATATTTTACTAACCATTTCTTTATTTGTTTAATAATTGCTAAGTGTTTACAGTCCGAAAAGATTGTCTATAAAGGTTTTATTTTTTTATGTTGTTTTTTTTTGGTTGCAAAAAAATCTGTAAGCCAAATACAAATAAAAGGTGAAGAAGTAAAATAAGAAATAAAACAAAAATGCTATTTACTGCAATCTATAGAGTTATGTAAGTATTAATTCCAGCGAAATTTAATTTTTAAATCAAGGAATCAGAAATGATTTTCGATGGTTTTAATTCAAGTAGATTTAAGAAAGACAATATTAGCATTTTAACTATTATAAAAATTTTTGGTAATATCAAAATTTCGTAAATATTCGGCAGGACGAAGGTAGGTTCTGAAAAATAAGCGTGACATGAAAACGGGTGAATTTGTTTTGGTTATCCGTAGATGGATCGTATTAGAAAAATAAATTTTTTATTTTTATAGTATAAACAAACTATTCTGAAACTAGAGTGAAAAGAAGAGAGAGAAAACATAAATGCTGATTTGTTAGTTCAAGCGGAAATAGTAACATAAAGGGTACTGAACAACGTAGAAAAACCTATAAAACATTTTTTTTGCTTTATTGGGAATCGTACTTAGGATCTGTCGGTTGAAAGCATGCGATAATACCTACTGCCCCACGAACAATTATAACTTCAAATAGAAGAAATTCGAAATTAAACCAACCAATCAAATCCTAAACGAGAAATATAAACCATTAGGTACCTTGAAATCCGTTAGATTTTTTATACTTGATTACATTTCAACATTATGCATAAAATATCTGCAATTTACTTATATTGAAAAACAAAATCTAAAATTGTTTTCGATATCCCAAAATATCTGGCATATTCTGAATTTGGCTTAACATTTACAATGTCTTTATGGTATAAATTGGAAATTGTAGGAAATAGAAGTAGGAAATAAGAGTAGGAATTAGAGATATAGTAGGAAATAGTTGTAAATAGATGAATAGATGATTGGGTGATCTGGAATATTTCCATTCTGAATGAGCTCTCATTTAGTTCGAAATGCGAATTTTGAAGCCTGTATTTTTTAGCATTTAGTTGGTTAAATGAGTGAGATAAGCCCTTAACCGTCACACCTGGGACTCACAACCCGTTGGACCTTTAACGTTTTCTGGTGTTTACTTCCTTAATTTAGAAAGTATTTTTGATAAGTTGTCGGGTTAATAATTAGCTTACGATATAATTTTAAAAATTTTACATAAATTCTAGTAACTTAGACTTACTGTTCTAAACCAACACTCTTTAGTTTTACTTTTATAGATTTTAATAAAAATACCTACACGGAATTTTCCAAAACATATCACGTCTTTGAATTCTCTTATTATGTCACTTTTAATGATTTTTTTTGTATATTACTTTTGACTCAATACACTTTTCGCTATGTTTTTTTTATTTTGAAATACCATCCCCATTCAACTAATCTATTTTGGACCTCATTTGAAATTCAATATATGTTTTGTTATATTCTGCAATTTCAAAAAAAGGATTGTAAAGAAAAAAAAAAACTAGAAATAGAAAACACAAAAATTTATCATTTTTTTATTGCTGGTTACTTGTAGTGAAGACACATTCTCAAACCTACCTTTATTTTCGAGTTTTACTTCTTTTAATTTTTCGATTAAGGATAAACTCTGTCTAAAAAGGGTTAATTTTTTTTTTTGCTTGCCATTTTCATTTAACATTGTAATAGAGAAAATAATTTTATTCGGCCAGGAAAAAAATGAAAAAAAAAAACAAATACGTATAAATTTTGGAGAAAAAAATTGAATGAAGTTGGTTTCCGGTTTAACATCTTCTGAATTAAATATTAAATAAAATGTAAGAGGATTCAATTTTCAATTTGTGGTATTCTACAATATAATATATCTATATTTTATTTTTGTTTGTTATAACTATATATACATCTCAGTAGAAATTTATTTGAAATTACTTTAAAATTATACTGAAAAAAGTGGTCTTAAAGTTCATTTAAGTTCATTTGAAAAAAGTGGAGACTTTTTTGTAAACATAAATTAATATAAAGCTATTCAACATACTATATAGGAATAATACATTATTGGAAGAACCGCTACATGTAGATGTGTATCTGATTTGTTTTTAAGAGTCTCCATATTTGGAGATTCTTACAATTTATTAGCAAACATCATTATTTTGAGGAATGTACTTGAAAAAAAAAAACAAATCAGTCTTATGAACAACTAAGCATGTAAACTAAATAAATAAAAGGTTTTACAAGAGTTTGTAAAATGTGGAGGCTTTTAAGAAAAAAGTTAAACTCCAAATTGTAAAATTTTAAGAAAAAAAATATTTTTAATTTTGAAATAATGCATTGTGTAATAATTTGTTCTCCACATTTGGAGATTTTTTAAATATATTATAGAAAATAAATACATATAATAAATATTTAAATAAATTAAAAAAATATATATATATTAAATTAAATTGGGTATCACTAAGATCTATTTTTATCTTTTTATTTTACCTCACAGAAGAAAACGATAACATCTGGGAGCACACAAAAACTATATCAAATGAAACGTCCAAACATATTTTAGGTACAAAAAATATAAGGCAAGGAGAAAATGGATGACAGAAGAGATATACTACAGTTGATGTATGAATGACGCAAATACAAAACAACCTGCAGAATATAGAAGTATTAATCTTGAACTAGTTTCGAAAATAAGAATAGCAAAAGAAAATTGATTAAAACAGGAATGCTATGAAATTTAAAAACCTGCATTATAGCTTCAATTTACACAAAAAGCTAAAAAAAACAGCAGGGGTTACAAAATGTCACATACCTCCACACCTCTCAGCAAGAAATTGTTTTGTGATTCTATTATTCCCGTATAAAATATTGAAAAATCTACAAAGCCATCCGAAACGCATTTAAACAAAGATGAAATAAAATAAGCGGTTATTTCAGTCAAAAATAATAAGACCGTAGAATAAGATGAGGCTCTGTTAGAAATAATTAAAATTATCAATGATGAAATCCTATTTGTGCTCCAAAAAATGTTCAACAAATATTTATAATACCTGAAATTTTCCACAAGATTGGCTAAAGTCAACAATTTGTCACCTTTCCGATAAAAGCTAATGTCAAACAATGCGATGATCACCGATTGATAATTTTAATGAGCCATGCACTTAAAATCTTCCTGAAAGTTTTACATATTCGTATGTACAACAAATTATGAGTTGCACATGGGCAGAGCGCATTTGGATTAAAACAAAGAACTGGAACTAAAAAAGCTATTTTTATTGTACAAATACTAGTACAAAATTGTTGTGATGTTCATAAAGATATTTTCTTATGTTTTGTGGATTATGAAGAAGCGTTTTGATAAGGTCAAACATCAAAAACTTATGGAGATATTAAAAAGAATTTGGATAGATAGAATATATTGGCAACAAACAGCTTGTGTAAAATTAAACAGTGTGCTGACACAAAGCCTTGATTAGGAGTTCGACAAGGCTGTATTCTCTACCCTGTTAAACATCTATGCGAAAGCCATTTTTCAAAAAGCAGTGAACGTTTTAGATGGTGGTATAAATGTAAATGGCACATATATAAATTATATAAGATATGCAGATGATGCAGTCCTTATAATAGACAACCTTAGGAATTTTTAAGATATAGTCGATAAAGTCAACCACCATATCGAATTGTTCAACATAAGAATGAATATTTTAATGATCGTGAAAACTAAATTAATGATCGTATTAAATAAAATGTAAGAGGATTCAATTTTCAATTTGTGGTATTCTACAATATAATATATCTATATTTTATTTTTGTTTGTTATAACTATATATACATCTCAGTAGAAATTTATTTGAAATTACTTTAAAATTATACTGAAAAAAGTGGTCTTAAAGTTCATTTAAGTTCATTTGAAAAAAGTGGAGACTTTTTTGTAAACATAAATTAATATAAAGCTATTCAACATACTATATAGGAATAATACATTATTGGAAGAACCGCTACATGTAGATGTGTATCTGATTTGTTTTTAAGAGTCTCCATATTTGGAGATTCTTACAATTTATTAGCAAACATCATTATTTTGAGGAATGTACTTGAAAAAAAAAAACAAATCAGTCTTATGAACAACTAAGCATGTAAACTAAATAAATAAAAGGTTTTACAAGAGTTTGTAAAATGTGGAGGCTTTTAAGAAAAAAGTTAAACTCCAAATTGTAAAATTTTAAGAAAAAAAATATTTTTAATTTTGAAATAATGCATTGTGTAATAATTTGTTCTCCACATTTGGAGATTTTTTAAATATATTATAGAAAATAAATACATATAATAAATATTTAAATAAATTAAAAAAATATATATATATTAAATTAAATTGGGTATCACTAAGATCTATTTTTATCTTTTTATTTTACCTCACAGAAGAAAACGATAACATCTGGGAGCACACAAAAACTATATCAAATGAAACGTCCAAACATATTTTAGGTACAAAAAATATAAGGCAAGGAGAAAATGGATGACAGAAGAGATATACTACAGTTGATGTATGAATGACGCAAATACAAAACAACCTGCAGAATATAGAAGTATTAATCTTGAACTAGTTTCGAAAATAAGAATAGCAAAAGAAAATTGATTAAAACAGGAATGCTATGAAATTTAAAAACCTGCATTATAGCTTCAATTTACACAAAAAGCTAAAAAAAACAGCAGGGGTTACAAAATGTCACATACCTCCACACCTCTCAGCAAGAAATTGTTTTGTGATTCTATTATTCCCGTATAAAATATTGAAAAATCTACAAAGCCATCCGAAACGCATTTAAACAAAGATGAAATAAAATAAGCGGTTATTTCAGTCAAAAATAATAAGACCGTAGAATAAGATGAGGCTCTGTTAGAAATAATTAAAATTATCAATGATGAAATCCTATTTGTGCTCCAAAAAATGTTCAACAAATATTTATAATACCTGAAATTTTCCACAAGATTGGCTAAAGTCAACAATTTGTCACCTTTCCGATAAAAGCTAATGTCAAACAATGCGATGATCACCGATTGATAATTTTAATGAGCCATGCACTTAAAATCTTCCTGAAAGTTTTACATATTCGTATGTACAACAAATTATGAGTTGCACATGGGCAGAGCGCATTTGGATTAAAACAAAGAACTGGAACTAAAAAAGCTATTTTTATTGTACAAATACTAGTACAAAATTGT
Organism: Argyra leucocephala; assembly: GCA_963942445.1. Lineage (NCBI taxonomy): Eukaryota > Metazoa > Arthropoda > Insecta > Diptera > Dolichopodidae > Argyra > Argyra leucocephala. The sequence continues at coordinate 43,755,850 of OZ012681.1, read as the reverse complement.
TGTGATGTTCATAAAGATATTTTCTTATGTTTTGTGGATTATGAAGAAGCGTTTTGATAAGGTCAAACATCAAAAACTTATGGAGATATTAAAAAGAATTTGGATAGATAGAATATATTGGCAACAAACAGCTTGTGTAAAATTAAACAGTGTGCTGACACAAAGCCTTGATTAGGAGTTCGACAAGGCTGTATTCTCTACCCTGTTAAACATCTATGCGAAAGCCATTTTTCAAAAAGCAGTGAACGTTTTAGATGGTGGTATAAATGTAAATGGCACATATATAAATTATATAAGATATGCAGATGATGCAGTCCTTATAATAGACAACGTTAGGGATTTCCAAGATATAGTCGATAAAGTCAACCATCATATCGAATTGTTCAACATAAGAATGAATATTTTAATGATCGTGAAAACTAAATTAATGATCGTAAGTAGAAAAAGACTGCAGCAACAATTAAAATAAATAACCTTTCAATTGAGAGAATCTCTATATACAAATATCTCGGATGATGGTTACACGAGGATTGGAAATTAGATGCCGAATTGATACAGCAAGAAATACATTTCTTAAATACAAAAAAGTTGTTTGCTGTCGTGAAATGAACTTAGGCGTTCGCTTACGATTCGTTAAATGCTATGTTTGGTCTATACTACTAAATGGTGTAGAAACATGGACCTTAAAAGTAAGAGAACTCAACAAGCTTTAAGCCTTCGAAATGTGGATCTCCCGAAAAATACAAAAACCATTGTGGACATATCACATTACAAACAAATAAGTTCAACGTATAGAACGAACACAGAAAGTGAACTAGTTCTAAGGCTAAAGAAACAAAAAACCTTCTACTTTGGACATATTATGCGTAGAAATAAATGCGAGCTACTTCAGTTAATAGTTCAAAGAAAAATTGAAGGAAAAAGAGGTATAGGAAGAAAATAATTAACATGGTTGCGCAATATTAGAAACTGGACAGGCATCAGAAACATTGGCGATTTAATCCATTCAGCAACGGATCGGAATATCTATCAGGACATCGCTGCGCCAATATCATATAAAGGCTGACATCCAATTATGGATAGGCAATAAAAGAGGAAAAGGAATTAAGAGGTTTGTGAAATTCCAAACAGAAACCTTCAAAAGTCAAAAAATTAAAAATGGATGGAAAGCTTCAATTCTTAATTGAAATCATATCCACTTTAATATACGAAAATATTCGAATGAATTTCGCAGAAATTGAAGTGAGCTATGCTATTAACATTTTACGTCTATAGAACATGGTTTCAATAAAAAAAAGGAGCAAAGTGTTAAAATTAGAAGCTTCTTACAAAAAAAAGTATTATTTCAATTAATTTGTATAATTTTAATTTTAAAATCATCTTCTCTTTTTCTAGATAGTAACCTGTTTCTAAATGTTTTGTAGAATTTTTATATATTTAATTATGAAACCGTAGTTCTACATTGAAACATCTAAAGTGATTTTTTTCTCGTTCCCAAATCCTTTCACTATTAAAAAAATTGATTTGCCTAATTAAATGCGCGTGTACTGATTATGCCAACATTAAACATTCTTCTAAGCGCCATGCTCAAATTCTATCCAGTTGAAAATACTAAAATGAATTAATTATTTTCTAATTCCGTCGATTGTCAAATCGATTTTTTTGCGACGTTCTTCTATACCCGATTCAGAATATATTTATCAAGAACTGTGTAAACTAGATACAGAAATTTTCATAATTTAATCGATCAAACTAAACAATATTAAAATTGAATAATTCAAATAGTGCCAGCTTTTTCTTTTTTGTTAGGTTCTTACGGTACCGTTAAACTTCTGACTGTACAAAGATTTTCAAATACAGAGGATTACAGAACAAATTGAAATAGTTAGAATAAAATATGCAAACCTAGACTGATTCAACATTCTAACGCTTTGATGAGAAGATTACGGGTTGGGGTCTAAGTCTCCAAAATCAAAATCCCCAAATAAAAATCCCTAAACACAAAACCCCCAAATAAAATTTTTAAAAATCCGCAATTTTATTTTTAAAACCGGGGGCTACCGTTCCATAACCCCCGATATTCATTTATTGGAACAATGTTTTTGCCGACGGCAAGTAAACGCATACGGCACAGTTTTAGTAAAAAATATTTAAAAAAACATTTTATTTGTAATTTTGCCGATATAAATTAAAACATTTTTTTTGGGGATTTTTTTGAACATTTTTTTTTGGGGATTTCGTGTTTGGGGATTTTGATTTTGGGGATTTTGGTTTTGGAACTTTTTAAAAGTCTGGGGATTTTGTGTAACTCTCGAAAATTACTATATTTATAGCTGTAACTGGTAAACTAATGAAAATGCTAAATAAATATATAGTGTTCTGTACGCGGAGATAGATTACTACACGTTGCATGATGCAGTAGGTATAGCGCCTGCCTTTCAATCAAAGCCTCCCAATCAAAGTTCGATTACCGATGAAGCAAAAAAATGCTTTATAGATTTTATCCCAATGACTAGAAGGTTCAGTACCCCTTGTCATTGGGATAAAATAAATGGAAAAAAAATAATTGAGAGTATAATCTGGTAACGACAAAAATCAAATGAAGCTATTCTATTTAAAAATGCTAAGTTCCTGACAATAGCAGTCTGTGAAAAACATTTGTTGAGTTGATAAGTCAGTAATTTGATAAAAAAGTTCGAAAAACATTGTAGTTAAAATATTTGTAGTAAAAATTGGCATTACCTATCCTACTTAATTAGGCACAAAAATATAATTCAACCTAAGTTACTGTCAAGAGCATAAAAAAAATAATTTATTTAATAATAGCGTAAAAACATGTACGCTCCATGGCGACACCCAACGTTTTACCAATTTTTCTTAACGAATTATCCAAAAATGAAAAAAAAGGTTTTTCTTGTAATTTCATTCTACTTGGATTAATTTAACGTTTTCTAATGAAACTGCAAATAAACTAGATATATAATACTCAAAAAATTCCATTTAAATATAATTACCATCTTTCTTTTATCTTCCACTTGACAAGTAAAAAGAATCAAATTCCAAACAAGATAAAAAAAACAGCATTTCAATAACAACAACAAAAAATAATAGAAATGGTTGATTTCCATTGTTCTAATCACTAAAATCTACAATAATTTTTCCATCCTCATTTCTTTAAACGTTAAAATATTATTTTTTTTTTTGTTTAAAAGAATTTCAACTGTTCATCAAATTCATTAAGGCTAAAATATTTAAAACAAAAAATAATAAAATATCAGAAAAATTTAAATACCAAAAAAAAAAAATTAAACATAAAAAAGTCTTTAAAAATATATTTTTCTTCTCATTATAAATACATCTCAGTTTTTAAAACAATTTTAGGCAGAAATTTTCATTGAATTTTAAAACAAAAATATTAAATTTTAAGATTGAAGTTTAATCAAAACATTTTCAAACAAAGTTACAAGACTACACTGCTGATTTTGATTTTTAAAGTAAATTTCAAATATCAAAACCCTTACAAAAATTCAAAATACAGCCAAGCTATCTCGAAGAACAACAATAATAATGAAAAGAACAAAACAAAAATAAAAAAAACTAAAATAACACAAAAAATGAACACAAAAATTCCTTATTAATTAATTTTCAACCTTTCAACACAAGTTTTCATCACATTCTCAATAATCAGTTAAAAACCAACTCAACCTAATTAAATTAATGAAAATTTTATAACTGTTGTTATTCACTCATTTATAAAAAAAAAAAAAAAAAAAAAAAACAAAAAAAAAGAATAAAACAAAAATATAAAAATATTTACTGTTATAAAAACACCATTTCTCCATTCAAATCCCATTCATTGACGACTACGCAACCAACTCATTCACCCACTCAAAATTTATGTAGCTACACAATGTAAGTTAAACCTAACCTCCCTTTTTTTATCCCCCATTCAGACTTATAGGCATTTAACGAGAAATTTTTGCTAAATTTTTAATGATGTGAAAAGAGTTGAGAAATAGAAGAAGTAGAATTATATAATATAGAAGTTTTCAATATTACATTGAATGATTTAAATCATGAATAGACAAGGGACGATCCCCACGGGATGAACAAAAAAAAAAAAAACATTAAAACACAAAAAAAAAGTTTTAGGTAGACAGATGAAAATATATTTTTTCGAATTTAATTGATTAAAACCAGCAGCAATTTACTCGTATAGAAAAATAACAGTATTCAATATAACCGTTATTTAAAATTACTCCCCTTACTTATTTATCAATACAAACCTGAACCATATATACACAGATACATCAATATAATAATATGCAAATGCGTAGCTGTAAATCTGTGAATATTTTGTTTTTTACTGTTATGTTTACTTCTTACGAATTTGTAACCTTATCTCATCAATTCAATTTTGAAATCTAAAATAAATTGCAATCGCATTGAAAAAAATCACATCAGAAATGCTATAAATAATATTATTGAAAAATGTTCAGCTAGCCAGACTGTAGAGGAATAAAAATATACCTGAACAATGATACCAGTTAAGTTTTTTTTTTTTACTACTTCCAAAATTTATTTATCTATATATTTATATTATAAATTTATCTATATTTAGTATAAAAATATAACAAGTAAATATTTAAGATTTAATTTATTTGTTTATTGACTTGTAGCAGCATTTTCCATCAAAGACCTACTTTTGAATAAATTTGCAATAATTTTTTTTTTGCCTGATAACAAGAAGTACTTCGTTTTAGTCTTCTCCTCACTTTGATGCTGAACTTGCAATTTGAGTCTGTAGCTGGTGCTATATATTCGACTATTACACTGGTGACGGATTCAATGTTTAAGTCGTGTTGTAAATGTCACTTTATTTTGCACAAACCAAGGGACATTTACAAGTGACCTTAATACCTTGTTTTGGAATTTTTGTATGAAGTTGATGTTAATTTTCGCTGCGGAACCCCAAAGCTGAATTTCATATCTCCAAATAGGTTTTATTATGACTTTATAAAATAATATCTTATTTGTTAATGATAACTGTGTGTTCTTTCCCATTAGCCAGTAAATAATTATAAATTTTATATCAAGCTGTTTGCTTTCACTGGCAATATATTTACGCCAGCTTAGTCTTTTTTCTAAACATTTGCCTAAGTACTTTATGTAATTTTTTTGTGGGATAATTTTATTATTTAAGAGGACTTGAGGACAGATGAGGATTTCTATAAAGTAAAAGTGTGTTGATTTTGATTCATTTACTTTTACGTTCCATTTGTGTAGCAGATATAGTATAGGCCCTAACACACTTCCTTGAGGAACGCCAGATTTTATTTTATATAGTTCAGCAGTTTTCTCTGTCTTTTTGACGGAAAGTAGCTCGACCTTATTAAACCATTGTAAGCCCTGATTATCAAGTGTAGTGATGTAGAATTTTGCTTATTATGAGATCATAGTCAGGGGATTTATTTGTATCGATATCTTTGATGATGTTTCTTATTTCTATTTGATGTTGTTAATTTTACTGGAAGATCCGTTTACTAGAAGAGCATTTAATCTTTTTACTGTTAATTTAAATTATTAGCTATTAGAAAAGTTTTTATTTAACTGAATTTTAATTGCTGTGTTTTTAATTTTGCACTGTGCATTTAATTTACAGTAAAAATATTATTATAATGTATTTTTTTAATTAACCCTTTACTTCATACAAAGCCATATATGCTTTTTTTAAATAATTATGAAGTTTTAATATGTTATAATTATTAAAGCATGATCATTATTTCAAAAAAATCATATATGACACCGTATGAAGTAAAGTCTTAATGTATTTATAATTTATTTATATACCAACAATCTTTTTTGACAATAAAAAGTGGTCAGTACTACCAACTTAATAAAATATTCGATCAATTTGCACAATCCCTAATAGAAATGCGTATTCAGCTAGATGTGACCCGTTAAATTTTTTCTTCACGTCAGCGATGAGTCTAAGAGAATATGATGGGTGATAGTTTTACAAAAAATTTCATAAAATTACTATTCTAATTTTAAAAAAAATGAATTACTTAAAAATAAGTTAATTTTTGACATACAAAAATATTATGCAAGCTTTGTGTATTTTTACTTTTTATTAAAAAAGACAATATTTTCACTGTTCTCGAATAATTTTATGACTATATGATTTTTCCTCTCATTTATAAATTTTTGCAAATAAAAGTAAACATACAGACCTTTTATCACAATTTTATTGTCCTCTATCAATTTTTGACTATAATAATGTAAAACTTTCATCTAATTTGGACATAACATAATCTGATATCTAAGAATTGATCTAATTCAATTTTCTATTTTTAATCCTTTTTCTAACCACTTTTATTGTTTTTCTTTTTTTAAAACTGATAAAAATTTATCTGTTTTGATTTTTTTTTTATCCTCCCAATATTGCTATAAATTTCCATTCGACTTTACATACTTGTACCATACCAGAGCAAATGACTGTTTGATAAAATGTAGATACACAAAGATATCAAATCAAGAGAAAAAAAAACAAAAGAGAAAAAAAAGTTTTTCGATTCATTAAATTTTAAATAAATTGGCTTTATTCCATGTTATTTTTTTATGTTATTTTTTTTTTTATTGTCTTTTTCTCTTCGGTACCATCATTGAGTAAACTTTGAATTTACAACATTGAAAATTTTTATTTCTGTTTTTGTTTTGTTTTTATATAAGTTACACAATCTAAATTGAAATAACAGCAATTGATAAAAAGAAAATCTAAGAGAGAATATTTTTTTGAGCCAAGTGATAATTAATAATTGGGTCTAAATGTTATTTTAAATTTTATATATTGTGAGAAGAAGTATCAAAATATCAAATTATAATTATTTTATTTTTATTATTCAATAAATTTTTGTAAAAAAATATTTAATATTTCTTCGAAGAATATAAAAATGTTTAAAAATAAATAAAATCAAATTGATTTGATTTGATTAATAAAAGGATGAGATTTTTTTTTTTTTTTAAATAGAAATTCAAATTAATTTGAAGGTATCTACTATTAAAATTTAATTGGGATTCAATTCATTTTAATATTAAGAAATATTTTACAGTCGAATAAATAATAAATTAAACTCAAACATTGTAAGTAAAAAGCAAATCAGTCAATTATGATTAGTGCCTCATAATTAAAATTTAATTGAATTTATAATTAAAATAAAATAAAATAAAAATATTTTTAATTAGTTTTTAATTATTAATTTACTTGACAGTAATATACGTAGAAAGTGTAAATTAAATACAATAAAGACAATATTAGACCTAGGTTAGGCTATTTTTATTCTACAACCTATTTGATGTTTTTTTTTGTTATGTTTTAGACAGTAATTTAGGTTGATTACCTTTTTCTACTTAATTAAATGCAGTACTACAAGTTTAAAACATAATTATTTTACTACATATAATGTTTTTCGAGAATTTATTTATCGAATTATAGGATTATTAATGCAATTCATTAAATGTGGATATGATAATATCAGGAGCTAATCCTTCTAAAGAACTAAGCTTGGAAATAGAATAGCTCAATTTTATTTATTCAACAATAATACAAGTATATTGTAATATATTTTTGAGCTTGATAGAGATATTCTGCAAGGTTCTTTCTGCCCTTGATCCATGTTTATTTTTAATTTTTAATAACTCGCTGTTTTTAAAAAAAATGTAAAAGTAATCTAACAACTTTTCGTGATCACACTACACTTACATATTAATGTACAGATCAAGTTGAATTAGCTTTGTTTATTACTTCTACATGTATTTACAATCTAACTATCATAATAATATTAGAAATTTAAACTACAAGACCAATAGATATTCAGTAAATTATTAGAACAATGCATAGTATGTACAATTTATTCCTTAGATTTACATTCTATTAAATTTGACATCATTAAATAGTAGGCCTTGACGTAAGGTTCACTGTTGAAAAGTGTCTTAATGGTCTATGACTATACCCACCTTTGACTACCTGGTTGTCTCAGCAACATTTCCACCAGTAGATTTGGATGGTTTCCTAACCAGCCCAATAGTTAAATAAGTTATTTAATCTCTGACTGATCTCACTTGAACGTCGATTGTTATGATTAGTATTCGGTACGGGACGAATTATCTGACTTTTCCAAATCTTTCTTTTTAAAAAGTCCGCTTTTTAAAATCCCGCTCTTATTAAAAATCTTGTTTTAAATGTACTTAATTAAATTCCGCTTTAAATGTACTTACACCAAGAATATTTATTTTAATTTATTGTATGTGTAGCCGCTGTTGAATCCAAAAAAGCGATTATGTGCTTTTTCAAGAATATTTATTTTAATTTATTGTATGTATAGCCGCTGTTTGATACAAAAAAGTGAAAAAAAAAAACAACTAACCAATCTGGATCTTAAGAAGCGGGATTTACAAAAATTCGCATTCGGGGCATAGTTTATATGATAATTATAACTAAGTATGTATTATCCATATCAACCCAAATTGATTCTTAATTGAAAGTGTATCAATTAATATTAAATAGCTACTTAAGTTTAAATATAATAATGATTATATCAAATATGCCTTAGATTTGATATACGGTTTATGAAAATCAGTTTCCTTATATACATTGTATTCCATCCGTTCAATTTATCGTAAACGCTATATAATTGTTTTATCTTAAATTCGTTTATCTTAAATAACAACCTCATACGTATAATAATTTATAAAAATAAAAATTAAATGTAAATCGAGGGTGTTGATACGGCAATATGATAAATTTAAATTTTTGTATATTAAAGTGAACTTATTCATAAGGTGAAATTTGAAATTGAAATTTTTAATTGAAAATAAAAAAAATTTCAATTCGCTACGTTTTCTTTTATTAATAGTTATTATTATTTAAAAGAATAATATTGAAAATCGGTTTTAATTTACAAATTAAATATAATGATTTCAATAAGGTGGATTCACATTGTTTTGTTCCCAAGGTAGATTATCTACAAAAGTTTTTAAGCTTTATATCACTCGAAATTCAATATGAAAAAATTTGTTGGGTGGGGAGCTTATAACAATAAAATTATGTCGCTGTTGAAGGTACAAGACCATATTCGTTTAGTGTACAAAAAAAAATAATTTGTGACTGTGTATTTTTTTGTTCCGAACGCTAAAAATGCTTCCTGTAAGGAATTTATTGTTATTATTGGTTTTTTTTTATTTAAAATTTTTGACGATTATTTTCGTTTTTTAGCAATAAAGTGATTACTCATCCTTTATTTTAATTTTTCTAAATATGTTTTTCAGTATTTCGGATTTGTTTTCCAAAAATAAAAATAAAGAAATTTTAAAATAAATTTAACAAAAATTAGAATTTAGAATATTTGAAAATATTTAAGTATTATATTTAGTAAACTCATTATTTAATTATTTATTTAATTATTTAATTATTTATTTAATTATTTAATTTTCATTTATCTATTGACAACACCACTTTGGGAGACAGAACTATATGAATACTGTCTACGCAACTCATCATTGGTGAAAATACTTAAACTGAATGTCGTGAAATACATTAATCAATTAAAAATCTTGCATTATGCACAAATCATCATTTAAAATATAGACCCATCAAAAAGCTGAATATACATGCTTATAGTGCTAAAATATTATTTAACATTCACTATTTGCACTACATGTTATATGGTACTGCTACTATGCACTACATGTTATTTTAATCTTACACAATAATTATGTTATAGAAATTATTATCATTTTATTACCAGCTAAGAGTATTTGAATTCGAGTCAAACAGTAAATCTTTACTGCAAAAACAAGTCAAATTTCTATTCATGAGTTTTAAAAAGTATTGGGACAATAGTAAAATTTCAACCAAAAATATTTTTGTTATTAATTGTTACAATTTCTTCTTATGAGAACTTAATATACGCATGATGTGATTTCCAGCTCACTGTTAGATGATTTCAATGAAACTATAATATAAGGCTCATAATGTTCAGTTCAGATTTGAATAAATTAATAATGTCAGAAAACAAATGCCCACTACATCAATTTATATCTTATACACTTTTATTGCTTTGAACTTAATCGAGTTCATTTTGTGATTGAAAATTATGAAGTTAAAAATTAACCAAAATATATTTTCGGCACTAGAAGCCTAATTCAAGTTCGCATTTGATCAATGTAATTAATGAAAATATTCTAATTTCAAGCTAATGAAAATTATATGGGTTTTTTCAAATATCACATACTTCTGAGCATCAATCACCTCCGTATTAATTATTTAAGAAAAAAAAGTAATCGAAATTGCTTATAGCTTATAACAATGTACAAATATATATATAATATATATATATATATATATATATACTAGTGAATACCTCATGCAATTGTACAGAAGCAGTTCTTTCAGACACGATTTAATATAAAAAAAATATTTGATTTGGTATAAATGTTGTTGTTTTCTGAATCGCTTGGTTCTTGAATATACCGGGTAAACTAAAATTAATAATAATTATTTTTATAAATAAATTTGTTTTTCAAGTTATCATATTTTTATCTCAGTCTTGGTTTCCTACAAAGCTTAAACAAAACAAAAAAAAAAAAAACAAAAAAAAAAATTTACTTAACAAAAGTTTTTTAGATTTTTGACGTAGAATCCGGCAAAAAAAAGTATCTCTTCTCATTTGAACATCTCGATTTTGGCCAATTTCGGCGATTTGTTGGCCTTAATAAACCCTTTTCCGGTCCTTCCCGGAAGTTGGATATATCACCAATCGATAGAGCACCCTCGATTTAATTAATATTTTTTTTAATTCTAAAACAACGCCTCCTTCACCTCTTAAGAAGCTGATACGCGTACTCTGGAACACGAGCTATATACTTTATAATGAAATCAAATACAATACCTATACTTTATAACGAAATGAATACTAATTTCATATTATATAACTTAACACAATAAAATCCCATTACTCTACGTACCCCATTACTCTACCTGTCCCATTACTTACGTAGTAGATCGATAAATTAGTGTTTTCGTATGAAATATTAAAGTGGGTCTTAGGATTTCATTTTAGAATATATTCTTAAGCGTACTTAAACAATTAATTCATCAGATTTGGTTCTTCATATTATAATCAAAAAATATATTCGTCAATATTAAAGAAATTATTCATTAATTTAGACGGGCTAAGATAGTAAAGTGGCTATGTTATCCCACTTAATTATGCAATAGTACGAAAAAATTAATTTGGAACACATGTTCGGTGCCATTTAAAGTAAAATGGAACTTTGCTATTATGGAGGTAAAGTTTTACTTTACAATAGATTTAATTTTCCACATTTAAATTGGCGTCTAAACCAAAAATTAAAAAATCTATAAGTAAGCAATGTTATTGTCCATGCCATGTCATGCCATGTCTGTTATTATAAATACCAAGCCGTTGAAGCAGGTAGGATGTTAATTGTTCAGTCTTGAAATTATAAAAATAAACAATTTGATCATGTTAATGTGTTTGTAACATACTATAGTATTTTATTTATCCCATATTTTTTACTTCTTTAGTTTACCACAGAGCGTTAACAATTCATTTTTAAATATTTGACAACCCCATTTTTTTTTTTTTTTTTTTTATATTATAGCCAAAACTTAGGTTTTGGACCTTTTAGTACTTGCGTACCGTTGACCATTTGAAAAAGGAAAGGGTAGCTAAAGGAAAGGAAAGAAAAAGGAAGAAGAATAGTTTTGTGGGAAAGAGCGAACAATGTTGTTAATATTCGTCTTAAATTTCTGTAAATCATAAATAAAAAATCCTTCTCTCATTGGGAATGCTTCGATTGGGACGCGATTCCACAATCGAGATGTTCTTACTATAAAAGAATTTCCATAGCCGGACTTAAACCATCTCGGAATTTCCACTGTGAAAGGGTGTGCACTTGATGCCTCTCGTGTTATGCGACAGAATTGCTTGAGAGGAGGAAGAAGTGACTTTAGTTCCTCGGAACAAGTGCCAACACCAAGTAGATATCTATAAAATAGAGAAAGTGCTCCAACAATACGACGATGACCAAGTGGTATAAGGGATGAGGTCACATTTATGTCGCCTATAAGACGAATGGCGCGGTTTTGAACTTTGTCCAAAAAATTTAAAGCAGCTTTTGGTGCACCTGCCCATAAATGTGAGTTATACTCGAGCTTGGGTCGTATATATGCTTTATAGATTTTTAAGAGGTCTGGAGATGAAAAATAAGCTTTGCAGCGACTTAAAAAGCCCAAACATTTGGCGGCGCTTTTCGCAATATCGAAAATATGCTCATTCCAGTGCATATTTTGATTCACTCGCATCCCGAGAATGTTCAAGTCTTTGAGTCGCTGAATAACTTCATTTTGAAGTCGGAGAATTGGTTCGAATGTTGTTAGCTTGTTACTAACAAGACAGCTTTGAGTTTTTGAAGTGTTAAACTCGACTCTGTTTGCTCTACCCCAGTCGACAATTTTGGCTAGGTCGTGATTGAGTGCACCAGCCATCATTGTTCTTTTGGAGTTGACTGCTGAAGTTGTAGCATTATTTGTTTTAAGAAAATCATATGATGCTACTAGAGTGCTGTCATCAGCAAAACTATGGATTGGATTGAAAGTTAATTTGAGAAGGTCATTAATGAAAATGAGAAATAGGGTGGGTGAAAGGACGGAGCCTTGTGGAACACCAGCTGAATGTACCCATGATTATAATATACAATTGCATACTAATTATTACTTCTATTTTTTGTTTTTGGCTTATTGATATTTAATTTTAAATGTTTCCAGTATTTCCCACCGTTTTGTATACCTTTCATTTTTGATTTGTGGAATGTGTAACTATTTTAAATGTTTTAAGTATTCATCGTTCACGTACATCGCCCACGTTTTGCATATTTTTATTTTTGCCTTAATAACTTGCTAAAATTTTAATATGTTTTATGGTGTTACATAGTTTATCTTGTGTATTATATATAAGATATAAAAGCAGATATCCGGCTTTCAGTAATACTCCTTATATTAGGTGATCAAAAAAAATTTTCCAAATAAAATCCAAATGAACAATGGCATCACAAGATCCCTCTCCTCCTAAATGGCTGATCTAGAACAAATCATTACTAATCACCGCTGTTTTTTTTGTTATTCAATGTTACGACCGGTCGAATTAGATATCATTGTAATAATTTCAAAACTACCAGTTACAACTACCACCAAACAACGATCTGAATTTATTGATTATTTAGAAGTTTGTTATACTAAACAATAAATATTCGAACTGTCAACAGAATAAGTAACGTATCCTTTCTTACTACAATAAAAACACATTCAAATTTGCAATGCAGAAAAATGCAAAAATGAAAATGAAAGTTTTACTAATGCAAATTTTATTAATATAACCAACATTGAATATAATTGCAAAATCCAAATGTGAGTTGGATAGAAATCTTGTTAAATTACTTTTAAAATTTCAACATTTTTATTTTTTTTTTTTTATTTTATTGAGATAAAATTTCAATTATATAAAATTTGTTTTGCTTTCATTTTAACAAATTACGCGATTTTTCCAACCCATTTTCCAAATAAGAAAAAACAAAAACATAAAAAAATTTTCTCAATCAAAGTTTACCAAAAAAAAAAAAAAAAAAAATGTAAAAAAATGTATAGTTTTCAGAAAAAATAATTTTTTTATACAAAAACAAAAACTGGGTCAAACTTTGTAACAAATTTAATAAGATTTTTTTTCTTGATGAATAATTTGCAAAAACAGAAAAATTAAAACAAAATCTTTTCCTTGTTACTGAAATTCTAGGATAAAAACAATAAATAAAGTAAACTTCCGTCCTTATAAACTTTTAGATGATTTTGAAGTATGTATATAAATATGCACATACGTATAGTATGAAAAATAGTAATAGTTTAGGAGTAACAAGGACAAAATTAAAAACAGTCACATTTTTAAATCACATCCAATTTTTCATTTCTTAAAAGTTCCCTTAAATATATCATTTTTAACTTACAATATTTTTAAGAATGATTGCTACCCGAAGCAAAAACAGAGCAAAAAAAAAAATTTAAAAACTAAAAAAACAAAAAATTAAAATTTTAAATACACTAATATCTCTATCTACAGCCTAATTGATGAGAGCGCAACCAAAATAAAAGCATTCAAATGTTGTACCAATAAACGACCGAATTTGACAAGCTTATAAAACTCCTTTATCAAAAATTAAAAAAATTATAATCTCAGAGTGTGAATTTTTTCGTATCCAAAGCTTAATTTAATTTAAAGATGTTGCCCAGTTCTAAGCTGTAGCATTGAAAATAAAGACTCACTCAGTCAATCTGATAATATACTGATGGTTTATGTTTACCACCAGTTAAATTCATACTTGGATAAGCAAAAAAAGCTAAAAAAAAATTTAAATAATATTAAAGCCATTTAAAATGGCTCGTAATGCTTTTCATAGTAAATGAAAAATAAAGTCCACAAAAATGAATGTCCACAAACGAAAATAGTGAAAATAACCAAAAAAACACAACACAATTATTTTTTTTATACAATAATTTACACACTATTATTTTATAAAATTGGTAGTTAACTAAATTAAATGGCCTTCAGTTGAGCCTATATTTTTACATTGAGCGATCAATAAGTAACCACTGACCACTGATAGCTTCAGATATCTCATCAGCACAATGATACAAAACAGGATGATGTATCAAGGAAAATATTATAATCTCGCGAAAAAAAGCTTACAATATCTTTGCACAACTTCGAAAATTATAGGTAAGCTTACGTAACATAAAAAATCACAAAAAAAATCTATAAATCAAATTCCAAAAATATAGAGGTTTAATATAATCGCAAATTTGAATTTTTTTAGTGTGGCATTCTTCATTTTATTGCGGTGTTAATTCATTACTGTGTTTCAAAATGAAACAACGCTGCAAAAAGATAACTTGTCTGTCGGAGGCAAACCCCCGCTTCATATCATTGAATATTAAGTTTGTTAAATGCAGGAGATGTAGACAACTGCAAGATATAGACAACTGCAAGATGTAGACAGCTGCAAGATATAAGCAGTTGCAAGATGTAGACAGCTGCAAGACGTAGACAGCTGCAAGACGTAGACAGCTGCAAGATGTAGATAGCTGCAAGATATAAACAGCTGCAAGATGTAGATAGCTGCAAGATATAAACAGCTGCAAGATGTAGAGAGCTGCAAGATGTAGAGAGCTGCAAGACGTAGACAGCTGCAAGATGTAGCCGGCAAGACAAAAAAGAAATTTGTACATAATTAATTTTTGTTGTTCTGTCGCCTCATATTATTGAAATCCTAATTTTGCTGACAGCACCACAAAAAAAAAATTAATACAAAAAAAAATATACATAGTTACTAGTTTTTTGTAACTGTGCGGATGGCTTTGTTTTCTGAGTACTTAGCTTAACCTATAATGATCTTTACCAACATATGTAAATGAAATAACGCCGCAAATAAATGAAATAATGCCTTAATTTTTGTCGTGTTATTTAATTTTTGCGATTTTCTTCCCATACAAAATTTTGCGACGTTATTTTATCATTGATAGAATACTAGCAAAGTTACCCGACATTGTACGGGTCGAACACAAAATGTATAGAATTTACTGCAATAAGATTTGAGTGATGAACCGAATTAAAAAAAATTCGTTTATCAAAAATATTCTAATATATTTTTTTTCACTACGATAACAAAATCACCAATACTACAACTTAAACTATGCTTATATTAAAATTATTTCTTTGTAAACAATATTTCGGGTTTTCCCAGATGGAGTATAAACAAACACGTTCCTTGCTGTTTCTACCCGAGAAAATCCTCCATATAAGAAAGAATGTCCATGAGATAAACAGACTTGTGGAAATACTTCTTAATCAATTCTTCAACATTTTGTATGGTTGTGCTGATCGTCGCTATTTCAATTTTGACATTTAAGTCTTCTGAAATTTTGCCTATAACCAAGCTGTATTACATTCATTAGCTTATTCCAAATGATATTTATACGAAATTAATAACAGTGGTATTTCTTTATTTTTCAAATAGTATGTAAGAGTAGATTTTCATGCGCAATTGGTTCTTGAAATATTCCGAAGACGTGCTGGGAGCTGTACGGCAACAACCCTAACCAGTCCAAAAATTTTGAAATCAGTAACAATCGTATTACTTTATTTGTGAAAGAGAATCTAAGTGTAAATGGTATCTAAGTGTAAAGAAAATGGTATCTAAGTGTAAAAGCTTGATGGCTTTTTTGACCATGAATAACTGTATAAAATTTCAGAACTCTATCTTTAAAACTGTGGGCGTGTGTAGCGAACAAACAAACAAACAAACTTTCCCTTTACAGTTATAGATAAAACCAAACCTATGCAGAATATGCAAACCAATATTAACGAGATATGATAAGAGATAAGGATTTGAAATTTAGAAGACTGAAACGAAATAAGAAGCCACATAAAAGGGTTTACGACAATAATGATGAAAAAAAATTGTAAACTGTAAACATGATTTACCGAGAAGTTCATAGAAAAGACCCCTAAAGACCGAAATATAAGTTTAAAGTTTTTAGTTTTTTAAGTTTTAAATTTCAACATTCGTTTTAACTCAATTTTTGTCTATATTATGTGTAATTAAAAGACTAGTCGTCTTATGTGTATTTGCATAGAAATAAATAAATAAAATTTCAAATATAGCTATAGCAAATAAGCTGAAGTAACTAAGATTTCTCCCAGCTATCTTATGGTACTGTATACGTATCTCGTGGAAAGTAGGTAGGTTTGTAGAAGTGATCATTGCAGTTGCTTGTGGAAAACCAATTAACACTTAATCGTACCGTTTTGATACCACAACCCGCGTAACCTATTTTATGTTTTTCATTGTTTTAGGGGTTCACTCTTCCATTATCACTATCCCAAGGCACTCCAAGTAACCCTATGCGATTAAAAAAAAGTTGATCAGACCGCCGATTTTTCTTTTCACAATAATACATAATATATTGTTAGAGAAAACCTCACACAAAGCCCGGAGTCTGAATCTAGCTAATGCTGATAAGCTGCAAAGGAAGTGTTCAAGAGTTCTTGCCTCATTTTCTTCTTTGCAGCTGCGACAATGATTGTTGAATAGAACACTTATCCTGGCAGCTTGGCTTCCTATCGGCCAATGATGCATACTGATGACTACTACTATTCTTGATATATCAGTACGGGACCTGTTTAAAAGTTGTTTGTGTTTGTTGATGTTTTTCGAGGATTTTTTTATAAAGATCGCACATATAATTAAGTCTATGGCACCTTTCATTTGCTCTGGTCAAACAGTATGAATGAATGCCTGTTAGTTATATGGTTTCTTTTAATGTAATATTTTTATTTATTTAGTTCGTTAATTAATTATTAAATATAAAATTAATTAGTTGAAAGAGTTATGGTTCCATTTACTTCGTTGTAGGATAAAAACATAAAACTAAGTTTTCTGAGGTTGAAAAAAATTTTTTTTCACCGTATACATTATTTCCCAGCTATGTGATTTTCTTCAATCTGCATCGTTTAACTCCCACTTTAGCGACATTGTGGATTAGTTGGATCGTGTTGATTCCAATACTGACCCAAGGGTTAGCCTTAACTATATTGTTAATAGTTTTTCTTATGATTTGTTTCATTGTTACTTGTTCCTTGATGGCTCCCATTGGAAAGTGAACGTTCCCCTCAAGCGGCTTTTCAATATGGTACTGGAGTTTAATATTAAGTTTTAGATCAATTATGAGACCATTTGATCTGAAATAAAGTCTTTTCATTAAACAACCATTCAATTGAAACTTATACAATTTAAATTAAATAAAATTGTCAATATTATTTTGTAAAGTTCCTAAATTCCTGAATTCACTGTATATTAAAATAACGAAAAAAAAATAATAATTGAAAGGATATAATAATTATATCCTTCAAAATGAAACAGAAGAAAATTCATCAAGATTATTATTTTCTCTTTTTTTCCATTATGTTATGTTTTTCCTAGAAAAGTTATATTTTTTTCTAGAAAATATACTTTTAAACGCACAATGAACGTTAATTTTTCTCTTCAAATCATAATTGTTTAACTATTGTAGTGCATAAATTTTCAACCATTGCTCTTTTTTCTTGTCAAAGGATATTTAAAAAAAAAAAAAATAAATAAAAACAATGAAAGTAATAAAAAGTAAAAATTCAAATTATTCTATCCCACTATGATGACATGATAACTACTTCAAGGATAATATAGTTAAAGCTTCAAATTAAATTTTTATACTTCCCAATAGTGATGATTTTATAGGAAGGACATTCTTGCTAAAATCTTCAAAAAAGAAAATAAGACAATAATAAAAAAAATTTTAAATTTAAAAAGGATACTAACAATTTTCTTTTACAATAATATACAAGACTTAACTTAAACTTCTGTACGAAAAATTAATTATTTTAGTGAGAATAAAAATAATAATAATAAAAAATAAAAAATAAAAACAAAAAGAATTAAAACATTGCTAAAGCCATTCAAAATGGCTCGTAATCCTTTTCGTAGTAAATTCATTTCATGTATATACCTAGTAAACTGTTCTATTTCTATGTAATTGTATATTCTGGATTTTTGAAAAGGATAATTAAAAAGTACACTTTAATGGTAATGTTCTATATAAAGAGAGAGAGAGAGAATATAATTATTATAAATTTTTGTTTTTTTGAAATGACTACTACTACACAAGAAGTAGGTACTAGTAGAGTACTTTTAAAATTCAAGTTTTGTGTATTGTATAGTTAGGTGTACTTAAATGAAGGATGAAATTTAAAATTATATAAAGTCAAAAAAAAAAAAAGGATAACGTCTTTTGTTGAAAGTAAAATTAAACTTTTATTATTTTGTTTTTTTTTTTTTTAAATTATATTTCTATTATTATTACAAAGAGGTTGTAGTAATAAAATTATAAAAGAAAATTTAACGACACTTACTTTTAACTAGATATAGTTTTCTTAAAAAAGATTGAATATACCGTTTTAATTGAAAGTATTTCTTGGATTTTTTTTTTCTTAAGTCTCTGACAAATCTAATAATAATCATTTTGATAGATTTTTTTTAAAGATTTTCATGTCGTCAGAATAAGTTAGCAGTTCAGTACTAGGATTACAGGGAAAAAACATCATTAAAAGAAATTCAAAAAAAAAAATCGCCTCTAAATGACTGCTTAATTTTACTAAATTCAGAAAAAAATTCGGGAAATTTTATTAATCTTAATTTTTGAAGTCTTATTGAATACTGACTCTACAAAAATAGTAACTGTTAATTTTTGATACATACATCGACCCCGAAACCCCCCCCCCCCCCCCCGACGTCAAAAATGAGGTTTTTAGAGGATTTTGAGATTTCTTAAATTTTGAAAATTTTGTCGACCCTGACCCTATAAAAAAAATAGTTAAAAAATTTGAAATTTTCAAATTTTTAAAATTGATCTGATTTTGTTGCTTATTTTTAGAACATTCAGTAAAAAAAGCAAAATATATGAAAAATTTTTACAATTGGTCAAAAAATGAGGCTTTTAGAGGGTTTTGAGATTTTTTAAATTTTGAAAATTTTGACGACCCCGAACCTATAAAAAAAATAGTTAAAAAATTTGAAATTTCCAAATTTTTTAAATTGATCTGATTTTATTGCTTATTTTTAGAACATTCAGTAAAAAAAGCAAAATATATGAAAAATTTTTACACTCGGTCAAAAAATGAGCTTGTTAGAGGATTTTGAGATTTCTTAAATTTTGAAAATTTTCTCGACCCTGACCCTATAAAAAAAATAGTTAAAAAATTTGATATTTTGAAATTTTTTAAATTGATCTGATTTTGTTGCTTATTTTTAGAGCATTCAGTAAAAAAAGCAAAATATATGAAAAAATTTTACAATCGAATTTTACAAAATGAGGCTTTTAGAGGGTTTTGAGATTTTTTAAATTTTGAAAATTTTGTCGACCCTGACCCTATAAAAAAAATAGTTAAAAAATTTTAAATTTTCAAATTTTTAAAATTGATCAGATTTTGTTGCTTATTTTTAGAACATTCAGTAAAAAAAGAAAAAAATATAAAATTAAATTTGAAAATTTTGACAACCCCGACCCTATAAAAAAAATAGTTAAAAAATTTGAAATTTCCAAATTTTTGAAATTGATCTGTTTTTTTTGCTTATTTTTAGAACATTCAGTAAAACAAGTAAAAAATATAAAAAATCTTTACAATCGGTCAAAAAATTAGGTTTTTAGAGGGTTTTGAGATTTTTTAAATTTTGAATATTTTGACGACCCCGACCCTATAAAAAAAATAGTTAAAAAATTTGAAATTTTCAAATTTTTAAAATTGATCTGATTTTGTTGCTTATTTTTAGAACATTCAGTAAAAAAAGCAAAATATATGAAAAATTTTTACAATTGGTCAAAAAATGAGGCTTTTAGAGGGTTTTGAGATTTTTTAAATTTTGAAAATTTTGACGACCCCGAACCTATAAAAAAAATAGTTAAAAAATTTGAAATTTCCAAATTTTTTAAATTGATCTGATTTTATTGCTTATTTTTAGAACATTCAGTAAAAAAAGCAAAATATATGAAAAATTTTTACACTCGGTCAAAAAATGAGCTTGTTAGAGGATTTTGAGATTTCTTAAATTTTGAAAATTTTCTCGACCCTGACCCTATAAAAAAAATAGTTAAAAAATTTGATATTTTGAAATTTTTTAAATTGATCTGATTTTGTTGCTTATTTTTAGAGCATTCAGTAAAAAAAGCAAAATATATGAAAAAATTTTACAATCGAATTTTACAAAATGAGGCTTTTAGAGGGTTTTGAGATTTTTTAAATTTTGAAAATTTTGACGACCCCGAACCTATAAAAAAAATAGTTAAAAAATTTGAAATTTCCAAATTTTTTAAATTGATCTGATTTTATTGCTTATTTTTAGAACATTCAGTAAAAAAAGCAAAATATATGAAAAATTTTTACACTCGGTCAAAAAATGAGCTTGTTAGAGGATTTTGAGATTTCTTAAATTTTGAAAATTTTCTCGACCCTGACCCTATAAAAAAAATAGTTAAAAAATTTGATATTTTGAAATTTTTTAAATTGATCTGATTTTGTTGCTTATTTTTAGAGCATTCAGTAAAAAAAGCAAAATATATGAAAAAATTTTACAATCGAATTTTACAAAATGAGGCTTTTAGAGGGTTTTGAGATTTTTTAAATTTTGAAAATTTTGACGACCCCGAACCTATAAAAAAAATAGTTAAAAAATTTGAAATTTCCAAATTTTTTAAATTGATCTGATTTTATTGCTTATTTTTAGAACATTCAGTAAAAAAAGCAAAATATATGAAAAATTTTTACACTCGGTCAAAAAATGAGCTTGTTAGAGGATTTTGAGATTTCTTAAATTTTGAAAATTTTCTCGACCCTGACCCTATAAAAAAAATAGTTAAAAAATTTTAAATTTTTCAATTTTTAAAATTGATCAGATTTTGTTGCTTATTTTTAGAGCATTCAGTAAAGCAAGTAAAAAATATAAAGAAACCTTACAATCGGTCAAAAAATGAGGTTTTTAGAGGATTTTGAGATTTCTTAAATTTTGAAAATTTTGTCGACCCTGACCCTATAAAAAAAATAGTTAAAAAATTTGAAATTTTTCAATTTTTAAAATTGATCAGATTTTGTTGCTTATTTTTAGAGCATTCAGTAAAGCAAGTAAAAAATATAAAGAAACCTTACAATCGGTCAAAAAATGAGGTTTTTAGAGGATTTTGAGATTTCTTAAATTTTGAAAATTTTGTCGACCCTGACCCTATAAAAAAAATAGTTAAAAAATTTTAAATTTTCAAATTTTTAAAATTGATCAGATTTTGTTGCTTATTTTTAGAACATTCAGTAAAAAAAGAAAAAAATATAAAATTAAATTTGAAAATTTTGACAACCCCGACCCTATAAAAAAAATAGTTAAAAAATTTGAAATTTCCAAATTTTTGAAATTGATCTGTTTTTTTTGCTTATTTTTAGAACATTCAGTAAAACAAGTAAAAAATATAAAAAATCTTTACAATCGGTCAAAAAATTAGGTTTTTAGAGGGTTTTGAGATTTTTTAAATTTTGAATATTTTGACGACCCCGACCCTATAAAAAAAATAGTTAAAAAATTTGAAATTTTAAAATTTTTGAAATTGATATGATTTTGTTGCTTATTTTTAGAACATTCAGTAAAAAAAGAAAAAAATATAAAATTAAATTTTGAAAATTTTGACAACCCCGACCCCATAAAAAAAATAGTTAAAAAATTTGAAATTTTCAAATTTTTAAAATTGTTCAGATTTTGTTGCTTATTTTTAGAACATTCAGTAAAACAAGTAAAAAATATAAAAAATCTTTACAATCATTGGTTATTGATTAAAAAAGATTTAATAAATCACAGTGATCATAAATGGAATCAAGCAATAATAAGTCAAAAATTTTAAAAATAGCGGAGACTTTCATTTTATTTTGTATTTATTTATTTATTTATTGTAACAGTTGATCCTACAGATAAATCTGTAGGCCAACTTTATAGGTCCTTTTCCCTTTCGAAATGTGGGCCTTTTTATTAAATTATATTAATTATTTATTATATATTTTTTTTATATTATATATTTATATTATTTTTTTTATTAGTTATATTATATCTTTATTAATTATTAAATTATATTTGAACCGATGTGGTTGTATTGAAACATACATTTTTCAGTAATTTTCACCATTTGAAAAATTTTTCGGTTCTCACGGGGTTTGAACCCGTGCTCCCTCGGTCGTTACATTACTACACTCGAGTGCTTTACCACTCGGCTACCGAGGCCACTTTTATTTTGAATTTATCATAATTTTTCTACAAATCTGCAATAAAACTAGAAAAATTCAAAAAATTAACATTAGTCATTTCGAAAGCTTCGTAAAATGGTTCAGTCACCTAGCAATTTCTAATAAGCGAATATAATTCTGTGGTCAAAATCAATAACCACTTAGATCGAAAATCACTGTTTATAGTCTAATCACTGTGTTAGCATGTTTTTAAAAAAAATTTTGACAGTTATTAAATAAAGATTTTTATCAAAAGAAAGGTTTTTTAAAGATAAATAAGTTTATGTAGGTTTAAAATTAAAAGGAATAATATTAAAGAAGTTATTAAAGCAAAAAGGCTATAAGCGGTTATAAAAAAACAAAAAAATTTTATTTAACATTCTAAAGTCGATATAAGTCTTTATTACATATGTAATAATTTCGTTTTTTAAGTATTAAATTGAGTTTATTAGCTTATTTTGACATAAGTTTCCAAAAGGCAGTACTTTTAAAATAGAATAAGCGCTTAACTCTAAATAATTATTCATAAAATATTATTTTCGAAAAGCAATAAAAGCTTAATTCGATATAAGTTTTTGTTGAAGTTCATATATATGATGAATGTATGTTATTATAAGCGATATGCAATAACAACTTAGGTCGATATAAACTTAAATTTTATAAAAAAAAAAGTCTCTATTATAATTCTTAAGTCATTTTACGCTTTTATTACGCGTAAATTGCTATATTAATGACTTAAGCGATTATGTTTTTTTAAATATCTTGGAGTCTAATAGAAGTTAATACTTCAATTTTTGGGTGTATATGAAGGGCAATAAGACGAACATAATGGAGTTAATTACTCAATTCTTTCTTATCTCGACATAAGCTGTTATTGATTTCGACCACAGAATTGTGATGGTAAAAAAAAGTTTTTAATTTTTTTTCCTTTTCTCTATCAAGGAATGCATCCACTTCATTTTGAAAGTGTCCTTTTTCAAGGAACACCTGTTTAATTTTTAATTTTGCAGTTTGAAGAAGCCATTAATTATAAAATACAAATAAACATTTATTTATGTTTTGTTCTGAAAAAAATTCTGAATAAAAGTAAACATTTTCCACTCAATGGTGCAAATACATATTAATCAGAATACAAAGGTGTTATTTTATTTAACAATTTTATATTTAAGATTTCAAGAGGTTCAAAAATTAAAAACTATATATTTAATTCAATGTTTAAATATATAAATAAATAAATTCGTATTTAAACTAATTTTTGCTTTTAGCCTGGGATACATACGTCTATAAATTCTAATTCTATTTATTTATTAAAAATAACGTTATATTATTTTTTTTTAATTCTTTCTTAATTCAAATATTATTATAATTCATTCCCAAAAATTCCTCAATGTTTCTTAGTACATAATTAGTGAAAGGTTTATTGTATTATTCAATTTATTGTTATTTAAGTTCAAGCATTTGTTGGGATCAATTGAAGTTTTGGTTAAGAAATATAATTAGCTTAAATTTAAATTGAAAACTACAATCTCCTTTCTCTGTACAATGTCCTTTCTCTGCGTATTTGCTTGATTAAAATTCATTTATTTTAATTAATAATGTAATTACTTTTATTAAATAAAATGAATTGAATGAAATTTAAAAAGTTGTTATTGAAAAGCGGTGCCCCATATTTGAATAGTATAAGTCTTTAAGTGTATTCTATATCAAGTATATTGCATAAGTATATTCTATATACAACAAGTCGGTTTAATGATAGCTTTGTACAGGAGAATTTTGCGTTCTAATTTCAATTTTGATTATTTATCAAGTAACCAGTGCATATTGTTTGATTTGAGTTTTATTTGAGTTACTTTTGTTGCGATGTGTTTACTACATGTCAATCTACGATCTAAGTGAATACCTAAGTATTTGAGCTCGTTGTTCCGAGCGATAATATCGTTGTTGATTTCTAACATTGGGCAAATTTCTCTTCTTAGTATAAATATACTTGAACACATTTAGATTCGTTCATTTTAATCTTCCAGTAATCTAGGCAGTTTTCAAACAGTTTTAAGTGATCCTGTAAATATTTATTAGCAGTTTTGAATGTTTACTTAATATTGCTGTGATATCAACGAATATAGTTATTAGGTTTGACTTCTGCGTGATATGTCGTATGTATACAGCAAATATAAGATTATGTTCAATACACTCCATTGTTGAACACCAGCTTGGATATTGTATGTACGTGATGTAAAACTTTTATACCTAATATTGTGATAATCGTGATAAACGTTTGATAAGTAGTTTTTTTAGAAGTTCAAGAACATTTTAAGAATGGAACCAATGATAAGAATTTAATCTACTTGGAATTGTAGAGTTATTTATATTGTGTGAAAATAAATTTGGAAATCAACAAGTTCATAATTTTGGAAACGAAATTAAACTTGAAATTTTTGCGGGAGCAGTATAGCTAATGGACGAATCCTTTAATGTTGTTCCAACTCTATTAAAACTGCTTTTTTCTTTATATTATGATGGTAAAATTTATCACTGTCCATTTAACCTTTTCACTACCGAATTATAATGCAATCAAAATATTTTTTACCTTCACATTATTTTCTTATACAAAATGTAACATAAATACATAAAATTCTAGGTGCTTTGATCATAAATTTGTCCTTTATAATGTACATAGGTAGTAAAAGTGTTAACATTGACCAATCTAATGACCAATAAAAATATAAAAGCATATTGTGAATGGGTTTACAAAATCTGTGAAATATGTAGTTGAGTTATGCACATGTATTTACAATATCTGCTTATGGAGATTCACAGGAAAAGAAAATTACATGGACGCTGTGCTTCATGGACGCTACTCTTCAGCTTCCGATTTAAGTCTTTTGACTTAAGTCAAAAATACAAAATAAAAAATGTTTATCATTTAAGTTTTCAATTTTGCATACGTTTATATATAAATTATTATACTCGTACATTAATATTTAAGTCAATTTGCTGTAAAAAATTTTTAAAACACGCTATCTTATAACTATACTGTAATGTCCATTTTCCTATTTGAATAAAAGTAATCAATTTGACTTAGGTTTTTGACTTAGGACGCATATATAATTTGCTTTTTGTCGATGTTTTATTAAAAATATATACATACATAATTATGTAATTTAATTATTATTAAAAAGTAAATAAAATATATTGGATTTTAATTATTAACATTAAATTTTATCTTAGCACCAAAATACAATTTTTATGAGAAATTTAAAATTTTATTTTTTTATAATTTTTTTTTTGTTTCTTTATTTTGATGTAGTGTTACGACTGTGACTCGAACGGCTCCGTGATTTACTAGATTTTTTTTGTGGTTTATGTCATCCTTGGGCTAGTTTTTCGTTTTCTACTTTTTCGTCGTTTCATATTATCAGCATCGTTTGGTTCATTTTCTCTCTCTTCATATTCAGATGGTTCTTTTTGATTTAAATAATATTTTCATTCATACATTCATCATTGTTTACTACACATGCCTATTATTATTCTTTTGGCGTTGATTGATGTAACTGCAGTATCTATATCAGTACCTGCAATAACTCCAGTAACTACAAGTACCAAAGGGCAATCATTCGTATAAAATTATGGATTGGACTGAAAGTTGTTTGCAAGAGATCATTAATAAAAACGAAAAAAAGGTTTGGAGAAAGCACAACCCTATGGAACATCAGCATTATAATTTGAAGTTGATTAGACCATTTAGAAAAAATTTAACATTAGAATATTTTTTTTTTGTTTTTATATAAATCCAAGTCTATGGGATGAATAGCCTAACTGCTTTTACCCAGAGATTTGGCATACACAAATACATATAACAATTTTTTCTTTTAGAATTTTTCATGATATGCCTAGGCCTACTAATTTAAATATAAAAAACTATATTGTTGTAAGAAAACAATTGGAAAAGATTAGAAGAAATACTAGAAGCAATACTACGGAAAGAGCAGGCAGGTTTCAGACCAAACCGAAGCTGTGTTGACCAGTCAAATACTTTACGGGTCATAGTTGAACAAATAGTAGAATGGAATGCCCCACTATATCTACTATTCATAGATTTTAAGAAAGCATTCGACACAGTCAAGAGATGCGAAATATGGAGAACACTTACAAAGAAGGGAGTTCCTGAAAAAATCATCAACATCATCAAAGCGATGTATAAAGATGCAGAGACAAAAGTTCAACACAGAGGTAATATCAGTGATACATTCTACACCAATATAGGGGTTAGACAAGGATATCCACTATCACTACCACTTTTCAGCACAATACTAGACGATATTCTAAGAAAAGTTTGCACTAGAATAAATGGAATAGAATGGGATTTCTTCGGCAACTTAGAAGACTTAGATTACGCAGATGATGTATGTCTCATATCAAGAAATCAAAGGGACCTACAGACAAAGTCAACAGATTACAGGAAGAAGCAAAGAAATCGGGACTGGAATTAAATTTCGAGAAAACCAAGGCAATGAGGTCAAACAAAAGTGATAGTGAGCCAATAACAGTGAGTGGACAACAGATAGAATACGTAGAGGAATTCCACTACCTGGGGAGTATCATAACATCAAGAGGAGGTACAACAGAAGATGTCAACAGCCGTATAAATAAGACAAGAAGAACATTTGGGAGCCTAATGAAGACATGGCGGAGCAACCAAATATCGAGAACAACAAAGCTAACAATATTCAGAGCATATGTTAAGTCAACATTAATATATGGCAGTGAAACATGGCTCACTTCGGTCAGAATCAAACAGAAGCTACAAGTATTCATCAACAAGTGCTTGAGAATTATATGCAGAATATTCTGGCCGGCAAAAATTAGCAACGAGTATTTATGGATGATAACTGGAGAAGAACCGATCATATCATCCATAATCAGGCAGATAAATAGGAAAAAATGGAAATGGATAGATCATACACTAAGGAAATCAGAAAGTGATATAGCAAGAAGAGCTCTAGAGTGGAATCCACAAGGACAAAGGAGACCCGGCAGACCATACAACACATGGAGACGCACAATCGATCAAGAATTAACAGTCAACAATTATACCTGGGACGATATTAAGGAAGTAGTACTCAACAGAGAGGAATGGAGGTTCACTATCGAAGCCCTATGGTGCCACGCGGAGTAATAGGAGAAAAAAAAAATATTGTTGTAGAATAACTTTGCCTTCATAATAGCATAGTTCCTTCCATTTTATTTTTAGTGATATACAAAACTCTGAAGCAATTTTTTATCGCTAATTATCGCTCATTAATTTTATTTCAATGACAACGGACAGAAGACCATTTTCTATTGGATTAAACAGTGGCCCGAAAATGGTGGCAAAAATCTTAAAAAGAAAAGGGTTGCATTTCAAACATCTTGAACCTTCCGAGTTTTGTAAATTCTGACATTGTCCATAATGAGCCATGCCGCACAAATGTTATTACAGACCTCTAGTTTTTCAACCAATTTAAAAATGTCAGCAAATTTATCTGAATGATTTGAATTTTTCTTATCCCATTTTGATTACTTTGCAAGCTTAAAATAACAAATGGTTAACAATTTTATTTTGATTTGCTTCAGAGTTATCCAAGGATGGGATTTAACCATATTTTCCAAATGTCATATTTTCCAAATGTGTATGCCAGGGTAGGATTTACATTTAGTGTAACATTTTTAATATTTGTCGCTTGAAAAAAATCACGAATATTAAAAGAACATCCCAAAGCATTTCCAAATTCCCATTAACAATATTCCAGCAAGATTCATTATATACTTTTGTGTTTTATCTTATAGTAGTTCTAGATGCTAAACATCCACCACTAGTTTTATTTTCTACTTTTTAGGAGGCTAGTTTGGTTTCGATAAAAGTATATTTTAAAATTTTTATTTTTACATTATTATTTTATTTTTCAGACTCAGATTTACTGAAATCAAAAATTTACTTCAAATTTAAAGCAGTGCAATTTTAAAGCTTTTAATTTGGCTATAATTTACAAAGTAAAATCTTTAAAAATGCTCACCATGTTATCAATTTGAATCTACGTAGCAACAAACAAAACTTATTCCGAAATGTCATTATATTACAGTTATGTTATTGTATTGTAAAAACTATATTATTGTAATAAATATGGAAGAACTTTATAGATAATTTTATACACTTTTCATGTTCTCATATAAAAAATTGTTTTTTTTTTTTTTTATTTTGAATTAAATGAATGTCCCCTTAAAACATAAAATTGACACGAACGCCGAAAAAAAAAAATCAGAAAGGAGAATAAACAAAAAAAAATATTTTGGTGATAATGTCCATTTTTAAAGAAGTGTGAATGAACCCTAAAGCACTAGTCTATATTTTATGAATATATTTCCTCTATAATATTCCTTTGAATTCATATCCTTTATTTGTGTTGTTCATCAATGATATAGAAGTAGAGAGGGAGAGTTATTATTATGACAGATATTCAGACTTTTTTTTTTTTGTAAAATTTTCTGTTTTTGATATCACATTTCATACTACAGAACAACGGTAAATATATTACAAAAATAAATATAATGTACGAAAATATTCTACAATACAATAAATAGTTTAATATGACATGACCTCAATATTTGAAAATTTCATTACTTTACTACAATGATGGTCATATTATGTTATTTAACAACCAAAGATTTTATTTACAGAAATTTTTTTTACCGTTAACTACTCTACAAACATTTTTATTAAATTTAACTTCAAATGAAAGAATGTTAAATTAATTGACCGCTATATATAAAAAAAAAATTTTCATTACACATCAAGCACATCAGAGTCCTTAGCGATCGTAACGAATAGGCCGAATATTTTTCTTCTTAATTATTTTGGTTTTTTGTTTGTTTTTTTGAACAATAAAAAAAAGTGTTACCAGCGAAAACCTCTTTAAAAATTAACTCAATGCATGAAAAGTAATTTCAAAAATTTCCTGGAATCCTTTTTCATCCTTTGTAAAAAAAAACAACAATACAAACTACTAACTACAAAGTAAAAATCTATATGGTTACAAAAATATTTAAAAAAAAAAAATTTAATTTGCAGAAAGTTCATAGCTGGGAGCACGTCATAGTTAAATTTTATTTGAGTTACACTGGTTTCTTCTAGGCTATTCTTCTCTTACTCAATATTTAGAGGATAAGTAAAAGTATGTTATTGAGCTTTTCATATGACAATTAAGCAAATTTGATACAGTTACAATATTAATAATTGAATTGTCTATCGCGTTAGTGATTATGTTCTGCACCTTCATATTATCACGTTATTTAAACCTGTACAAAATATGAACTGAAGAACTGTTTCTTACGGATTGAGCTTGAGACAGTAACAAAATGTAATACAATTCAATTCAAATCATTTATTTGTCTTACATCTAAGTATATTACGAGTACATTTAATTTTATAAAGATCTAATTCTTTTTTTATATAATTCCAAGTCTATTTGATAAAAACCCTAACTGGTTTTACACAGAGATTTGGAAACATCTCAGGCTAATTAATCTGCACAACTAAAATACAATTTATTTATAATTTTCGAAAATAGTCGAATTTATTATTTTGCCAAATTGCTGGTCCTTTTAATTTTACTGGTATGCTTATCATGTATAGATACGCGTGTAGCAGATTCACAAATCAACCTCAAAGTTGGCAACACTAATTATTTGTATTGTCCATATTTTGTATTTTTACTGTACTTAGATATATAAGAAAGAGAATTAAACTTTACCTTTGATGAAAACTATCGAAAAGAAAGATTTTTTATTATTAACTAAAATTAAGACTATAAATTGGTGACCCCGCTTAATGTGCTCCTTTAAGTCGAATAATTTTTTCGTCATGCTAAATATATAATATCAGTAGTGCTAAATAAAATGTGATGACTGAACAGTGATTTAAACCACTATTTATATTTTACAATTAAATTTAAACTTTAGAGACAAATATAAAATAAAATTTGTTTGGTTGAATAACATGTGGTTTATAAAATAGTGTTAATGCAAACCATTTCGTCTACTACTTGCTAACATCTTCAATGTTTCGTACTCGACTATAATAATCGATGAGAATAATCTAAAACAGTCTTATTTATTCTTATTGCATAGGTAGCAATTTGACGTTTTCCGCAACTGGATGGTTGTTTATTATCCAATGAAAGAGCACAGATAGAGGGTTGAGTAATAATTTTATTACTTATTTCATTGTTTGTATTTGAAATAATATTTCCGACGTTAGAGTGACAGGTTTATTCGTTCTATTATATTTAACTAAAAATTTAAATAAATATCCGTTGCCTTGGTCATTATTTAGTAGTGTGTGATTTTTAGTTTTGTAGATTTCAATGCTTTCAGCTGAATCTAAGAACCTCTAATATAATTTACCATTACCATGTCTTCTTTCCAATGCGGATTCCGAAGCCAAAGATCAACGATTGACCAAATATTCGTCAGGAAACAATTAAAACATGGAGAAATATTATGAACACCACATAGACTTTCATATGCTTTTCATAGTATTCAAGGAAGTATTTGACAGCATAGATGGCAGAGACAAAATTTTAACAGCTCTTAGAAACTTGGGAATATCTCAGAAATAGTCAAACCTAAATGACAATACATGAATCAAAAGCTAAAATTGTAATACAAAACCAAATAACTCGTGTATTTAAAATAGAAACAGGAGTACGACAAGAAGATGACTAATCCGCATTATTATTCAACTTAATACTATACATTACGCCATAGGAAAATTATTAGTAGCATATGCGGATGACATAGTAATAATGGCAAAAAATTACAAATATATGGCAGAATAGTATTTGTACAACTAGACACCCAGACAAAAAAGTAGGGTTAAAAATCTACGAAGGCAAAACAAAATATCTAAAAATGTCAAGAAATGAACATAAGAAGTAATGAGAATATAATAATCGGAGAGTACAACTTTGAAGCAGTTACAACCTTTACATACCTCGGAGCAACAATAAGAAGTGATAATAGTACTAATATGCAAACAGAAAGTTGCTTCAATCAAAACTAATATCAAGAATGGCCAAAATGACGATATGTAAAACTCTCATACGACCCATAGTGAACTATGGGTGTAAGGTATGAGCTGTGCCGAACATGGCCGAGAAGAATAACCTGCACATATTTGAAAGAAAAATCCTCCGAAAACTACTCGGCCCAAAAAGATTACAGAATGAAGAATATGTTATCAGGTGCAACAGCGAGTTCAATAGTAGGGTCGATAGTGAAGACATTGTACGATTTGCAAAGCCCCAAAAACTAATATGGGCCTGGCCACGTAAGTGAAATGCACGAAAGTCGAAAACAAGCAGTGGTGATGAATAGAAAGCTCGATAGTAGCCGCGGTGGAGAAAAACCAAAAAGCAGATGGGCAGGCAACGTGAAAAACGATGCTCAAACCCTACAAATACCAAATTGAAGACAAGCGACAAGATCGATGTTTTTGGAGGAGCATAGTAATGAACGCCAAAGCTCTCTCGGTGTTCTAGCACTATAAAATGATGATGTCTTCTTTCGAAATTCTCTTGGATGATGTGTTCTGCTATTTATTCTGTTGATATTCGTTATTTTATGTTCTTTAAAAAACTCCAGAAAATATATTTTTTCTTCTTTTTGCAACAAAATCATAGTTTTAGAAATGTTACAAAATTAAAATTATTCTTATAATACAGATTAAAAACTTGTTTTTATTGGAAATATGGAAACGAGTCAAAAACAAAATCAATATCAAACCACTGAATTGTCCTAATTATTATGTTTTTTTTTTTTACTTACATCCTTAATTTATTTCGAAACAGGATCATATTTTTTTCGAATTTTTTGTGTTTTTTTTATTTTATTTTACAAAAGCAAAATAATATAAAACATTTTTGACTTCTTTTGTTGTGGTATGTAATAAAATAAAAAAAATACAAAATCAAAGAGGGAGAAACCTTACAGGCGTCACGTGATAAGTGTGTAACGAAATATTATACTACTATATGATATTCGAAAATGATCAGAAAATTTAAAACGGAAAAACTTGACATTTAAAACTGTATGTACCTACATTTTATGAAAACAAGATATATGAAAAAATGGAAATTTTAAAATCCTTCAGTTAAAAAAATAAAAAATTTTCTTTTATTATATTGTATTATTTTTTTCTTTTGAATTTGAAAATTTGTTTTAATGAATCTTATAACAGTTAGTAAAGTAGGTAATAAAGACAAGTTCATGTTTTTCAATAGGCTAACATCACACTTTTTTAAATTACGAAAATCAAAAAATAATAAACATATACCAAAATTAGAATATACCTACAGAATAACTATAAACATAATATTATTATATAAAATATACAATAAGGTATTTAAGCTCTACGATCAATGTTATCGGATTTATTGAATTACAATTTGTAAAATTTAAAAAAACGAAACTTAACTTAAAAACCTTATTTTCTGACCGATTGCAAAGATTTTTTTTTTCCCTTGTTTTTATGAATATTAACTACAACAGCAAGTTACAAAATAATATGAATTTGTAAAATTTTAAATTTTTTATCTACTTCTTTACTACAAAACAAACAAATCAGTTAGTATTATTATTTACAATAGAACTTATGTACATATTATCAATTATCCATTATCAATTATCAATTATCAATTATCAATTATCAATTATCAATTATCAATTATCAATTATCAATTATCAATTATCAATTATCAATTTATCAAGTATCAATTATCAATTATCACTTATCAATTAACAATTATTAATAAATCAAATATTAATTATCAATTATCAATTATCAAGTATCAACTATCAATTATCAATTATCAATTATCAAGTACCAATTATCAATTATCAATTATCAATTATCAATTATCAATTATCAATTATCAATTATCAATTATCAATTATCAATTATCAATTATCAATTATCAATTATCAATTATCAATTATCAATTATCAATTATCAATTATCAATTATCAATTATCAATTATCAATTATCAATTATCAATTATCAATTATCAATTATCAATTATCAGTTATCAATTATCAATTATAAACCTAAACAAGGAAACGCCAGTTTTATCAATTAACAATTAACAATAATTATTCATTAACAATTAAAAATCAATCAGTTATCAACAATAAATTATCAATTAAGAATTAAAAACAAAAACTCCCCTGATGTCCTTCTCCTCCTGAAAAACAAAAACTCACTTATCAATTAAGAATTAGAAACCAAAACTTCTTATTTTTTGACCGAATTCAAAGATTTTTTCAACAAAGGTTCTTTTCTTGTTTATATAAGAAATTTCAAAAGTACGAAAATCATGAAAGACGTCACCATTTTTAGACTGATTGCATTATAATTTCAACTTTACAAAATTTACACATTTAAATGGAAAACGAACAAGTTTATAAAATTTTAACTAGAATTTTACAAATTTTTACTTATAATAGAAATTAAAACAAAATTAAAATCAGTTTTGAACAAATCAGTAGGTAACAGCAATAATACAAAAATTGTTGAAATTGACAAAAGACTATGCAGGAGAATTAAGACATAATAATATGTTAATATGTGTAGTCACATATTGGAAACAAAAATACAGGGTCCTATGATTTCATTTCAATAAAAAAATTTCGTTGTAAAATATTAATTTTTTTATTTTGTTTTAGTGTTTGTTTTAGTGTTTTAGTATTGGTATAGACGTATGCTATGTCATATTACAACAATCCAATTAAAATGTTTGTTTTCCAACGTCCTCTTTCATGTTTTAACTAAAAATGTTATTTGGCGTAATAATTTACGAGTTTGAATAATGTGTAGGCTATATATATATTAATATTAATATTATTTTACAAGAGCAACAGAAATTGAAAAATGAAAGTCGTTTTTCAAAATTTCCACGGTTACTTCTGGCTTTAAAAAATGACCCAAACGCTTTTCTCTTCCTTCTTTTCACTCTGTAGGCTATGTTACATTTAGTTTGTTTTTTCAGGATATATTTTGTTTTATAAATTGGTAAAATGGACATGTGTTTTTTCCTTTGGTTTTCTTTTTGTAAATTCCATTCGAATAATAATACCGAAAACAGTTAAAGTGGGTGCATATTTTTTTATGTTTTCTTTTTTGAAAATTATTGACGGTTAAAACCGCAATTTTTGTTCAGATTTACCGCAAGAACAACAAAACAAAAAAAAAATGTTAAAAAATAAAAATTAATACCAGTGTTGTAAAGTTGAACACAATATTATCTTTGAAATTTGTGAAACAAAAACAACTTCGAAAATAATTCACTCCTAGATAAAATCAAATACTACAAAAGCATTAGAATAAAAAAATTAAAGGATAACATTTTATTAAAGTCCGTTTTAATATACATATGTAAGTATAGTTGAATCAACATCTTTAGATAACAATTTAATTTTTTTGTTATTTGAGGTACATTTGGATATGTGTTCCTATTGAATTCTGAGACAAGTTCTAAACATAACTTTAATAGCTTCTAAAGGGCCAGCTCTGATTTCTGGGTCTAATCTAATGTGTTATGAATGAACTCAAGATTAAGTGTTAATTTGGAAACCATTCATTTATATTATAAACCTTTCTTAAGAATTTTCTGGAATCACTTTTTTCTTGTTTTTTTAATAGGACTATAATATTGTTCTTATTATCAATTTAAAATTTATGTAAATTCATTTTACTGTGACGTTTACATTCTTCTACATCGTTTTGATGGATGACCAGGTATTCGGTGACTATTTCCTTGTTCCTACAGCTACTCGCCTAGCAAACTATATATTCAACACCACAGGTATTTCCGATGTCAGTAATTCTGGAACAATCTGTCATGGTTTTCAGCTAGATAGGCCAGAAAAATCTCATTTTGGTAGTGCTTTACACATGTTTCGTTACTGCCGTATCAGTCTTTAACCGTATGCACATATGATCTCTAAATTCTGACCTTTCTGCTTGTGATCATATTTTCGTTTTTCGATATAATTTTACGTACGTACCCAGAGCCTACAGATAATTACAGCGGTATTTTAAGTTTGTAACACACCAGATCGTGGCGTTCTATGACTGACCAGCTTTGATTTAACTTGTATTTTTGATCCAAGTAAACTTTTTGAGGGGATATTTGCATATTTAAATTTTCTACTATGTTGATGAAAGCATATTGTAAATTTTCATTCAACTATTACATATTTATATAATATGTTCAAATCTGGGGCAATACATACAAAACAAATTTGAACTTATGACAAACAATACAAAAGAAGGCGATCAAAAGTTTATATGGATACAACAATAAACACCCTCGCCATGAAATTTTACTACTGTCACTGCTTATAAAAGCTAGGTAAGCTTCCTACACAAGTTAAATCAATACTAAGAGGTAAAATTAATACAATAATAACATCAGCAATCACCACTGAGGAGGCTTCAGTGTAATATAAGAAATGCTGGAGGATTACAATGACATTACAATGAGCTACCAGAAGAATTAAAAAAGTATTCCCAGTCTCTAGATGTATTTAAAAATAAATAAAAAAATTAGGCTCTTCTGAGGGTATTTTTAATGGCGCATATTATCATTTAAGGACGAAAAGGACATTTAAAAGTATCATTGTTATTTTGATGATTTTGTACCGGGTGTTCGAGAGTATGCGTATCAGCTTTTTAAGAGGGGAAGGAGCAATTATTTTAAAATTAAATAAAAAATTTATTAACTAAATCGAGGGTGCTCTATCGATTGGTGATATTTTCATCGTCCTTCGTTTCGAACGACCGCTAACCAGGTTTTCAAGCCCAAAAATAGCCGAAATTGGCCGAAATCGAGGTTTTTAAATGAGAAGGGGTACTTTTTTATACAAATTTTGATTCTATATTAAGCGTAATTACGTAATTAAACGATATTAAATGTAATACAGTATACATACTTTTAAATTCAATTCAATTTTTAATATAAGTTTACATAACTGTTTTTCTACAGTTTTTTTTTTTTTTTTTTTATACATAGCCAAAACACTAGGTGGGGATCTTTTATACCGATTATCCTTTCGCTAGGGAAGGAAAGGAAAATTAATAATGGAGGATGGTAAAAGGGAAGGAGGACAATTACGAACAAAGGTGTTAATATTCGTCTTGAATTTATTTAGGCCATAAATATAGAACTTGTCATGTTTTGGGAACACATAAGATGGAATTTGGTTCCACATTCGGGATGTTGAAGTTATAAACGAATTTGCGTAAATTGTCTTTTTCCATCTAGGGCTCAATGGTGTTGGGATAAGCACATGCTGTCCTTCGCATTTCACGGGGCAAACGCTTAATATATGGAGGTAATATAGATTTAATTTCCACTTAGCATGTGCCGATGCCTACTAGATATCTATAAAAAGGGGAGAGAGCTCCGACTATACGACGATGTCTAAGAGGAGCAAGATGAGCTGACATTTGGGTCGTTGATTAGACAAATAGCCCATTTTTGAACTTTATCCAAATGTTTTAACGCAATACTAGAAGCGCCAGCCCATATGTGAGAATTGTACTCCATTTTGAGTCGTATGAAACTTTATAGATTTTCAAGAGGTCACAGTGGGAGAAGTAAGCCTTGCAGCGGCTAAGAAAACCTAAACATTTGGCTGCGTTTTTTGAAACATCAAATCTTATGATCATTTCAGATTATTTTTCGATTAAGTTGCATACCTAATATACTTAAGCTTTCAAATCGCTACAGTTTATCTTCCTGAAACAAAAGAGTAGGAATCAAAAATGAAAATTCGGGATATTGTACAACTCTGTGTCTTAGAAGTGTTAAACTCGACTCTGTTTTTTAAGCCCCAATTAGCTATTGCGACCAAATCATGGCGAGGGAACTGGCCATGATGACTCTTTTGGTTGACACAGCGATGGATGTAGCTTCAGGAGGCTAAGAGGCTACTAGAGTGCTGTCGTCTTCAAAGCTGTGGATTCGATTGAAAGTGATTTAGAGCAAATAATTTATAAATATAAGGAAGAGGGTAAATGAGAGAACTGGTCCTTGGGGAACACCAGCGTTTATTTGGAATTGCTCGGACTTAAATTCATCAACTAAGACTTGAATCATACGATTCGAAAGGAAACTTTCAATCCATTTGAGAGAAGAAGGACCCAAACCTACAGCTTGACATTTTGCTAATAATGCACTATGCCATACTCGATCGAAAGCTTTAGAAATATCCAGAGCCACAATATTTGCTTTACCTGAATCGTGCAAGCCGAT
Organism: Argyra leucocephala; assembly: GCA_963942445.1. Classification (NCBI taxonomy): domain Eukaryota; kingdom Metazoa; phylum Arthropoda; class Insecta; order Diptera; family Dolichopodidae; genus Argyra; species Argyra leucocephala. The sequence continues at coordinate 43,717,523 of OZ012681.1, read as the reverse complement.
ATTTAGCTTCTCGGTAAGGTATGTCATTAAATCACCGGTGGATCAGTGGGATCTAAATCCATATTGGCTATCGTAGTCAATGCCTTGGCTGTCTAGATATTTGGTCAGATTTTTATTTATTAAGATCTCCATCACTTTGAAGAGGATCGATATTATAGCTATAGGCCTGTAGTTGGAGGGATCACTTTTGTTGCCATTTTTGGGAATTGAGTTAGCCTGCGCAATCTTCCATTGTGTTGGGTATACTCCTGTAGAGTAGTTAGTAAGTTAGTAAGGAATAAAAAAATATGAGTATTCTTTTTATTATAAAGTAGAGCGATAATATTTGCAAAATGAAAATGATACCAACTCAAATATTTTATTAAAATCGTTTCTGAAAATACCAACTCCGCAATTGCACAGGGGAACTACTATTCATTTCAGTAGCTTATATACTAGTATTTTTTCTTTTAATTCGAAGAATAGAAGCAAACAAAATTCAACCAAACAAGTCATTTCTATAAAATAAAAAATAAAAATTGCATATCTTACTTTTTTAATTTTATAACAGTACCTCTTTATTTAAATACCTTTTAAATTTAATAAATTTTTTTTATTTATTTATTATTTTTTTTTATTCCTCTTTAACCACACTTTACACCTAGAAGAAAAAAATTTCCATCATTTCACTAAGTCAAACCAAAATCATGAAAAAAAAACCAAAAAGAAAAGAAAATCTTTTAAAGGACATTTTTTTTATTTCGTTTTTTTTTTTAAAAGGATTTTTTGAAAATGAAAATATATATATGTAATAAAATTAAATAACACTTAAGTATCCATTTAAGTACTCAATAACTGGAAATTTATCTGAAAAATACAACAACAAATAAACAGAAGTAAAAAATATTTTTCTTGCCTAAAAAAATAAATTTACGGTCTGAATAATAGGGCTCAACTATCTATAGGCCTTATTAAAAAAAAAAAAAATAATAATAATAATAATAATAATAAGAAAGCTATAAACAAAAACATATAAAAATTCAGATTCTTAAGAAAGGATCTCCTACAAAAGGATGTCAATTTGTGTCATCATAGTAAATGTCATTAAAATAGGATAACGAAAGAAAATAAAGTTAAAAAGATTTTATTTTGTTTTTTTTTTTTTTTTTTTTTTACATATTATGTAGATAACATTTATATCGTATATAATTGGTAATCAAGTTAGCGTAAAATTAAAGAGTAAAAAAAGGAAAATAATATCCTTAAATAAATTTTGCATGTTATATAATATTAAAGTGCTGTTAAGAATCCTTTGAATTTTAATATTCTCAAAGGAATATTTCTTCTTAATTTTTAAGGATTTGACAAATTAAAAAAAAAAAAAGAATAGTTGCTGTTGTAATGACAAACTTTTGATATGACAGAAAGTAAAAAATTGAAATTTTTATTTTTTTATCCATTTTAATATTCTGTTTTTTTTAAGCCCCTATAATTGTTAGCGAGTATATAGCGAACGCAAATATATGCCTGTACATTAATAAAACAGATTTAAAAAAAACTGTAAATTTTCTATTTAAATTGTTTTTAATTAAATTTTATAGAATTTGTATTATTACTTATAGTAGTAATTATTTGATTTTACTTTATATACTTTGCAAGACGTGTACAAGTACTAACAATAATGTGTTCTTCCGTGACTTCCATATTGTTAAAAATACATTTCTTAAGCCGCCCTTAAACTGCTGTAAAAAAATTACTGTAATATTTTTACATTATGGAACACAATTTAAAACTTTTGATGCTTATTTTGTTGTCATTATCTGTTATTTATTTATTTATTTATTTCAATATACTAAAGGTTGAAAGTACTAAAGATTACCTAAGTTCAGCAGAAAAATTCCAGAATTTATATTATTTAAAAATGTCAAAAATATTGGAAATATAACTAAAAAGAAAATAAAACTTCTAATAAATATACCCTTGCAATACTGTATACCAAAAGTTTATAAAAAACATCGCAAAATTTTTCAATGCGTGATCTGCTTTGTTTTGCTCATTTGAAACTTATACTAAACAATATGGAATAGACTACATTGTAGAAAAATGTTTGTATACAATATGAAATATCATATTTTTAGACTGTCAAACAAATTCACACAGTCATTTTAAAGGTGTACAGGTATTGTTTATTGTATATATAATGTATTTCAAAAGTCCTTCTTGAAAACTACACAATTTCTATTGACAGGACTATGTCCAACGTTTATATATATTTTTTCAATCTCTAGTATTTGCGAAATACCTACCTCTCCATATTTTCATATGCTTGATCAGTTTAAATTTAGAATCATATGATATTCTGTTTTTAATTTTCTCTTCGTTGGGTACTTGCAATGCCCTGGGCTGAATGAGAACAACTTTAAAAACTGTCTATATGAATAACTTGTGTCATTGCGATGATAATATTGTGTAATTTAAAAAAGAAAACATTTCAATACTGTTTACTTAAATTACTTAATTACCTGTTGGGCGCTACAGACCTTGAAGGTGATTTGAAGTTTTTTCATATCTGCCAATACTACCGATCTTCTCAACGTTCGATCTTAAAGTTCGACATTGTATCTTTTTCTCTAAACCCCTTCGTCAGACACAGGACCATAAATGCGACGAAAAATTTTTCTCTCAAAGATACCAAGTGCATGCTCGCTTGCTTTTAGTAATCACGATTACCATATAGCAGCAAGGAGGAAGGATGAGAGTTTTGTATAATTTTGCCTTGGTATTTTGGGATAGGAGCTTTCGACCCAGTTGTTTGGACAAACCGAAGTAGCAACGGTTGGCTAGGGTAATTCTGCGCCTTACTTCAACATCTATGTTATTGGTGGAGTTGATGTTGGTTCCAAGGTAGATAAATTCCTAAACTACCTCAAAATTATATGAGCCGACAGTGGTGTTGTTTCCTATATGGTGTTGTGAGGACATTTTATTTGTCGATAGCATATATTTTGCTTTATTCTCATTTATGAGAAGACTCGGTTTACCTGCTTCCTCTTCAATCTGTATGAAAACTTCGACTACTGCTCGTCGTGATGTTCCGATAATATCAACGTCATCAGCCAAACCCAGGAGCTTCATCGATTTGTAAAATATAGTGCCCTGTGTGCTTTTTATCAACAAAAATGTATCGTGGTTAAAGAAGAGATAAAAAATACACCAAAGTAAATATTTTGTGTTTTGACGTATTAAATAATCTGAATATGGTACAAATTTTGTAGTGTTCAACAATCATCATCAATCGTCTCGAACTTTAGCGTAGTTGTTACACCACTAGTAATAACTTCGTTACTTTAGAAAATAAATAAAAAATAAATTATTTTTAATAAAGTATTCTGAATTGCATCTATATTCATTATTTTTTGTTTAGTATTCACATGAATAACTACTAAAAATATAACTGGTTTTCATAGACAAGCAATATTTGGCAATATTTCCAATATTGATAAATATTTTATTTATAAACCACATGACAATCAGTTGTATTGCTGTTTTCTATTTATAACGCAAAACTGCAAATGTAAACAATTTCAACAACGTCTTAATCAAAAAAAAATTTTTTTTTCTGCAGTACGTACCTATTTGGTTTTTTGAGTATGTGTTTATGAAAATTCCTAAAATTATCTTTAAAATGATAGAAACCTAAAAATGTAAATTTTGGTCAATTTGAATTTTTCTTCCTGTCATAGGACTAATGTATGGTTTCCGTGAACGTTTCGGTTGCTGATAATCATTTAGCGCAGATTGCTTGTTTTCTAGCAGATTCTTCCTAATTCTCCTTTTAAATTTTTAATGATTTCGTGGTCTGTTACGGAATTTTACTTTTACGTTTGTCTTATTGAGTTTGTCATTTCCTTTGTTTGTCTTTGTTTGTGTTTGTCTTTGTCTTTTATGTTTGGCTTAACAGCAAAAAACGTTGGAATATTACTGTTAGCATTTACGTACTGCTTGAATAGGATACGATAGAATGAGATACGTAGAAAAAGGTTGAAGAATAAAAAAATTCACATTTTACTAAAAATTTCTGCAATAGGTATATTTAATGTGAAAACACATCAGAGGTGAATCTATATTCACATTCTTAAAGTTCGCACTATGAACGAATTATTACTATTTGTCTTAGATATTTTATTTCAGTTTTTCTTAATATATGTTTGGTAATTAAAGTATTTGTTCGGTTATGGTACTGGTTATAATAGACCATATACATGTTTTCAAAAATTAATTATTGCTAATAATTGTTGTTGATGTTGGTACTTATTGATTTTTTGTCACCGAAGCCACCAGCTACTAAGGGTAAGCTTTTGCATTTTTATTTCAGCATTTCAGTGAACCTCTTTCGAGATATTTGAAGTTTATGACTTTTTCTAAGCTTAGTTTGCCCATATTTTAAGGTTACGCGGTTTTATTGAAACACTACAGCAGGCTTTGGACATCATTTTTGTTTCAAATCGTATAGAATTTGTATTTTTTTTCATCCAGTCTGTAACCTGCATTCACCTCTTATGTTTAGAATTAAATATGTACCTAATCTACACTAAATACATATATATCAAAAATGTTGTAACAAATTATGTAAAATGTTCGTTCAATAAATTAATGAAAATTTAAAAAAAATTTATATACGGTATCGAAAATGAAAAATGCTTCAATTCCAGATTGGTAGATAATAGAATATTTTTATATTAAACTTTGTCGAACAATAAAATATATTCGTAAGAGCGGTACTATAATATACATAATAAGTTTCATCTAAGTTGTGGTATAGTAAAATTAAATTATTCAAACCACGCGGAAATCTGAAGAGATCTGTGATTAGTATTCATAAGAACGGACAATATTAAATTTAGTATTATTTACTATCAACAAAAACCAGCTATTCTTTAACTTCATCCGATTACCTTTTCATATACACCTGCTTTTAACCTATATTATTAATACTGATCCTTAATTAACTAACATCGTACATGAAAAAAAAACTCTAACATTTTAATGGTATCCTTTAATTTTCATTTAAACTTTAATTTGATTATCTTATCATCATATAAAAAGACAAAAAAAACCATTCAAAATATTCTCTTCAATTTAACCTAAGGATATCAAATAATTTACAAAATTAACATTTTTACCCAACCTCATCGCAAACAAAAAAAAAAACAAATTACAACAAATTCATTAGTTGAGTATACCTTATTTAGATATAAAATAACATCATTAAACTGATTTCAGTTTCAAAAATCAACGAAAATTACATCAAATAGAATAACAAAAAAAAAAAAAAAAAAAAAAAAAACCGAAACATCCTTTATGAATTTAAAATATACATAATTTGTATATAATCACATACTCCTTATAGTCCTTAAGATACAAAATATAAAAATTACCATTGTTTCAACAAATTATTATCCTACACAATTTCTAAAGGATTTAAAATAAAAATTTATCCATAATAAAAGCTATGAAAAAACTAAACAAAAATAAACGGTTATATACATGATATTAAAAATACTACTATACTATACGATTCCAACTATACTATACTGTTGCTGTTACTGTTGCTGCTGCTTCTTTAGTTTTCAATTTTTGTACTTTTTAGGATCCCTAGCAAAAGAAATATACAGTTTAAAAATAAAATATTTCTAAAAATGTTTAATACAATAATGTTATCATCTATATAATAGCTATATAAAATTACACACAATATATTTAAATTTATAATAGATAAAGAGATACATACAAATAAACAAGTATGTACATTAAATATAAAATAATCCTTTTTAAAAAAACATTTTTTTAAAAAGCTTTAATATTACAACACAAGGAATTCTAAATTGTCCTTTGCGGCTATTATAAAATATCGAAAGTAAAAACTAAAAAAAAAAAAAAACAATGTTTCTACACTGTAAAATGTCACTAACACATAAACTGTAGCACAATATACATTTATGTTAAAAATTATAATGTAATATTAATTGCCAATAATGAATTATATATTTATTATTACATTATTATAGTATACTTTAGACTAGGCGCACACATGCAATTTTTAGTTGCGCAACTGTTTGATTGCAAGCTTGTGTTTCATTAGTTTATATGAAAGCGCGCACACCTACAACTATTTGATTGTATCTAATCAAGCAATCAAACAGTTTGTAATTTTTTACAAACTGATAGTAACTTTAATTTGAAGCAATCGATAAATCGATTGGTATATTACATATTTAAATGTAACAGGGCACACTTGAAATCAAAACCAGTTGCAATTTATTTCTCGTTGTGTACAGTTATTTTAAATTTTGAATAGCAATAAAATTATTTCTAAGTTAATGTTTGCAAGTCCAACTAAAGACAGAATATTATCGAAAGAAGCTGTTTTCACTTTATAACATACAAAAACATTTTTTGGGTTACACTTCGAATTTCCAAAAAATTTATAAAATGTAATTTTCGAAAATATTCGACTATATTCGACAATTATACAAAGATTTTACTCTAACGCTATAAAACAAGTTTTTAGAAAATTTCTTTATAAAATGCCCTTTTATTAATCTCTGGCTTCATAAAGGATGAACCCAATATCGTCTTTTCCTTATTTTTTTTTCTCCTTTTGATTTCAAGAACACAAATTGCATGCTAACTCTACATACAAAATCCATTTGAAAGCTAAACGAAATGCAACTGTTTTTCCGAAATGCAATTGCTAAGTGTGCGCGGCTCCAGAAAATCAAATGGTTTGGTTGCTTATGTGTGCGCGTAAAGATTTTTAACAATCAAACAGTTGCAAAACTACAAATTTCACATGTGCGCCTAGCCTAGTGTCATTTTAAATATTAAGCCAATTAATATTTATTTAAAAGTATGCTTATAGGCTTATTTTTCTGATAGTTTCAAAGTCTGTGAGTTTTTAAATATATATTAACAAAATCGTCAATAGTATTTAACTCCAAGTCCGTTTGATTTTAATGTCGTTAATTTTGAATAATCAACATCAGATTTTATTAGCTACTTTAAAAGAGGATACAAACAACAAATCGCACCGACGTGATACTAAATCTTTTTTGAACCGAAAGTAATATCCCGACAAACAAGTGGACTTATAGATATTTTTAGAAATTTCTTTAAATAATGAAACTTACAGCAATACCTATACCAATTTTACTGATTAACTTTAATTAGATTAACAATCAATGACTTGACTTAAAACTTCCAGTGCAGCAAAAACAAAGTAAACTACTATAGCATGGACAACTTGGAATGTTTTACAACTTTACTTATCAGTAGATATGATAAATGTACAAAAATGTAGTTTTACTGAGAAAATTACTGTTATTAGGCATAATGACCACATATTTTCAGTTACTGTACGGAAAATTCTAACTATTATTTATCCTGATGAGTATTATTTATCCTGGAACCCAACTAAATTATCATGTTAAATTAATACGACAGCCAAAACGAACGCACTGCATACTGTTTCCATCCAACCGTCCCAGAACCATTATAATCAAAAAATCATACTACCACACCAGCCTGTATTAGAATAGATTTTTATCGCCCAGCATAACATAATATTTACCTTGAAAATTTACCGTAATTTTATATTTAAAATAAAAACTTTAAAGAAGTCAACATTGTCGTTCATATACAATTACAAAAAACAGTACTATACAAACATAGAAATAAACAATAAAAATTAATAAACAAAAACAAAAATAAATACAAAAAAAAGATAAAAGATTAACCTACTTATCTTGTTGTAAATAAACAAGAAAACACAAGGATAATAAAAATATACAAAAAAAAAAAAAAAATTCAAAAAAAAATTAAGAATATCCTTTTTTTATTTTTATTTTTATGTTTTTGTTTTTATTTTATTGTATCCTAAACAGGAAACTATCATTAGGCACCAAAAAATAAAAGAAATACAAATAATATTATAAAATATAATCAAAGTTTTAAAACCAGAAGCTATAAGCTAATATACAAACACACAAATGTATAAAACCTTTCTAACCAATACACTCTTTTCGCTCAATAATATTTAAAAACAACAACAACAATAAAATTTAAGACTTATAAATTTTTTTATTTCTAGACTATAATATAATATTGAAGGTGAAGTTTTCAATATTGTTTCTTTTATTTTATTTAACACAATATTTATATACATTTTTATACAAGGTTATATACACATATACATTTATACGTATATATGTATATACCACCAATAGAGGAGTACTTTTGTAACTTTCAGTTACAGCTAAAAACTTTCATCTTAGATAATGTAATGGAATGAAAACACAAACAATCAACCAAAAAGGAAGCAAACCATAAAAAATAAATAAAAAATAAAAAATTCAGTCATCAACACCCGAGATAGATACATTCATACATACATAATATTATTATAGAGAATGTAAACAAAAAATAATATACTAGTGTTTATATGTAACTGATTTGACCAAATAGTATCTTTTTACTATATACTATTTTCACATATACAAGATTATCTTCACCTTAATATCATAATTATATACATATACAAGGTGTTTCGAAACAAATTGTTATTTAGCATTAAAATACAATGAGCAGTATAGATACTTTAGTATATTCTTATTCAAAGCTATCAAGATGGAGTAAAAAATATGTGATAAAGAAAGATAGATATTCTGTATGTATAACTCCCATCAGGTCTACTACTATTTTTACAAAGACTTTGATTTTTGACCCACAAATCGATTCTACAAAAGGTGTAAAATAAAACTAAAATTTATTTTAAATTGTTAGTTGTTGATCATCATTTCATCAAGCTAGATCAAGGGTTTTGTTGTTCAGAACCAAAAAAATTTACAACTTAATAAAAAAGATTCGACTTTAGAGCCCAACGTTCCACCGGTGATCTCATGACATGCCTCTGTGAGAAGCTCAACACCAGCCTTCACCAATCTGGTGAAGCTACACACTGTTCTAGTTCTGGATATGCCTAAAGTTTTTGATAGAGTCTGGCATTCTGCTCTTATAGCAAAATGCTTCGCTATAGACCTTGGTTCAGCCTTTGCTAAATTAATTGAAAGTTTTCTTTTAAATCGATCTATCATAGTTTTAGTTGACGGTTCTTTTTCCGACCAACTTCAAATCAATGCTAGTAATCCACAAGGATATGTCCTTTCACCCACCCTTTCAATCCAATCCATAGTTTTGCTGATGACAGCACTCTAGTAGCATCATATTATTTTGTAAAACAAACTAATGCTACAACTTCCACAGTCACCTCCAAAAGAGCAATGACGGCCGGCGCTCTCCAGCACGACCTAGCCAAAATTGTCGACTGGGGTAAAGCAAACAGAGTCAAGTTTAACGCATAAGCCAACAGCATTCGAACCGGTTGCTCTCCGGTTTCAAAATGAAGTTTCCCGGAATGCGAGTGAATCAAAATGTGCACTGTAATGAACATATTTTCGATATTGTGAAAAGCACTGCCACAATGTTTAGGCTTTTTGAGTCGCTGCAAAACTTATTTTTCATCTAGAGACCTCTTAAAAACCTATAAATCATAAATACGACCCAAGCTCGAGTATAATTCACATTTATGGGCAGGTGCACCAAAAACTGCTTTAAATTTTTTGGACAAAATTCAAAACCGCGCCATTCGTCTTATAGGCGACATAAATGTGACCTCATTCCTTATACCACTTGGTCATCGTCGTCGTATTGTTCGAGCACTTACTCTATTTTATAGATATCTACTTTGTGTTAACACTTATTCCGACGAATTAAAATCACTTCTTCCTACTCTCAAGCAATTCCATCACATAACACAAGAGACATCAAGTGCCCACCCTTTCACAGTGGAAATTCCGAGCTGATTTAAGTCCGGTTATGGAAATTCTTTTATAGTAAGAACATCTCGATTGTGGAATCGCGTCCCAATCGAAGCATTCCCAATGAGAGAAGGATTTTTTATTTACGACTTACAGAGGCTTAAGACAAATATTAACAACATTGTTTGCTCTTTCACACAAAACTTTTCTTCTTCCATTTTCTTTCCTTTCCTTTAACTATCTTTTTCAAATGGTCAACGGTATGCAGCTACTCAAAGGTTCACAACTTAAGTTTTCGGCTATAATATAAGAAAAAAAAGATGGGTTAAAACTGTTTGTTTAACAAACTACAATGATCTGGAAATGCAGAGACTTATAAGTCAGCGTGATAATATGTTACGAATTAGATCCAATTTAAAGCTCTACTGCCATTTTTTCCATTAAAGTCCACAGTTTATCTACGGTTGATAATAGTCTGATAATAACTGGTCATTGACATCCCATATTCTTTATTTCATCACGGGTTCCAGATTTAAGCTTAATAAATTGATTAAAGTTACAAAACTGATCGAAAATTGATAATAGATTTAAGTTCGAACACAAACAGGGTTCAGATTGTGCTTAGAAAAAGAGGAATAAATCCCCTTTCATATTCTAATGTTTTCGATTTTATTGTGTTCTATTTGTTTACGACGCCATATGCCTTGCATAAGACATAAATATTTCCAAAAATATATAGCCTAATTCTGAAATTGACATCAAAGCAATAATCATCAAGGACCTGCAATTCTTAGATAGCAAACGGGTAAGTACAATTTAAATCTTAAGAGGTGTCGCGTTAACATAGAGCTGCCCATCAAAAAAAAAAACAATAGATTTATAATCCACATAATAATTTTGTCGGTTTTAATCTGAAGAATCAATTTTTGGATTATTACCGAAACATCCTGTATAAAATCGTATTATAATAAGGAAAACACAAGTATGTATATCGTTTTTATCTGGTTTTAAAGCTTTACTTCTCAAAAGGACATTTTCTATCTATAACTATATTTCTTTATTATTGTACACAAAATTTGATTGTAGGTACAACAGAGATAGAATAGATAACTAACTACGTAGACTATGATTTCTATTTTGTTGCTTTTCTTATTAAGTTTTAACAGCTCAGTTTTTTCTATTTTTTTTTTTTGTTTTTATTTTTATGAAATGAAAAATTTTAAATTTATTAGATGAACATTAAACACTGATATATTTTTAACTTTTAAATATATATAAAATATAATAATAATATAAGTGTGTAGCTATATGAATAATTTTAGTAATGTGCTGTTAGTTTCACATAGCTAGGTAGGTACCAAAAATATGTGGTGTTGAAGAAGAAAATGTCGTTAATCCATTTTTGGAAAAACAAAAATAAATAAATAAAAATATTGTTGGAAATAACTTTGGTTTTTTGTTTCTCTTTAAAGGGGTAAATATTTTTCTATCGCCTTGGTTTTTTTTTAGTAAACGGTATTTTCATATCATTAGCGTAAATAGAAATTATACGGAATGTTTGATGATGAAAACTACATCATTAATAGAAATTATAAAGAGTAAAGGACCAAGGCTACCTTATGGTACATCAGAATTGGAAACGAAGGTATCGGTGGTAATTGATCTAAAATATACACTATAACTTTTATCTGTTAAGTATAAAGAAACCCAATTCAATAGTAAAGGGGGAAACTCTAATCATATAAACCTACTAATGTTAGTTTCTTATATTCACCCAATGGACCAAGCAATGTTGTCATTACTATAACATCATATGTTATATCATATATTATAATAGAGTTAGTTGTCAACATTTTACCTCAAAATTATTCAATCTATTCACCAAAAATGAGAGAAAATAAATCACCAGACCTACAACAGTACACCATTTTATTTACGCAAATTTCAAGAGAGTGGATAGCATAGGTATAGCTGTAGCATATGAGTATTATTTTCATCATAAATCTAGGTAGGTACTTAGCGTATAGGTATAGACAATATAATGTGTGCCGTAATAAGTTGTAAACAAAATTATTATTGTTTTTTTAATACATATTCATGTTTCTTTGTTTTGCCAATGTGTGAATTAAATTCCAATAATTTTTCAATAAATTCCAAAAGTTTTTTATTTTGCGTAATGGAACATTATTATTAACTAGTTTTGTAAACCGCCATAAATGAAGGAAGCAAAATAAATTCTAGCATTTCTTTCCTTCATTAGAGTTTTCATTATAAGTTTAAGAAAAATACGTATTTGCTTACTAATTTATCATACTTTTATTTTTTATTAGAACTCTTTTAATTACCATATAAATAGAATATTTTGTAGTAAGGTGCAAAATTTTCTATTCCCTAAGGGTCATTTACTCGATCATTTTAGCGACACCTTATTTGCCATCATTGAAAATTTAAACCTATTTACCCTAAGACCTCAACAATTCTAGATAATCAATATTCTTAGACATTCTATTGTATTCAATTAATTATAGTATAAGTTAGTCAAAAAAATAATTTAAATTTAAATTAATATAGAAATACTAAATTCACAATATAAATTTACAATAATTTTATATTTCTACAATTATAGCCGTCTGAAGCCTGTTTACAAAAATATCAGTATATTTAAATCACTGTTAAAAACGGTAAATTTGGCTTTAACTTGAATTATAATTAATAAATAGGGGTCTCTAGTCATTTCTATAGCTTGCAAATATTAATTCATTATCAAGCATATTTTTTCACTGCCTTTTAATAAAAAATGTATTCAAGTACTAACAACTTATTTATTAATGTGCAAAAAAGTTTATTTGCAATTTAAAAACACTATTTTATACTTTAGGCAATAATATTTTAAGCTTGTATATTTTATTTTTAATAAAATACAAAATAGTCGGCTATTTTAAAATGTTATAGTAAATAAACACTGTAACAACAACCATTCAATACGTAGTAACATGATTAGATTAAGTTAATTGGTGGGCAGTCCTCAAGTAAGTAATAGAGAACAAATCTTCAAAAGTACTTTTTACATTAATTTAGTATTACTTAATTCTAGATCATTTGAAATCTATTAACACTCCTTACATATTTACAGCAATTTTCTTTTTAATATTTTATTTACACTAATTCTAATTCTGTATTGAATCTGCAAAAGTATGAACATTTTTTCCGTATCACTAGATTTCTATTTTTTATAATTTCGGATAGTATATACAAATATAGGTATATTTCAAATAAATTCAAATTGAAATATTTAGATATCTCATATAGCTCAAAAATGGAGTTAAAACACTTTTACAATAAGCTAATTAAAGTATTAGTATTTGTGAAAGTTTCTTGGCTAAATAATATAAAAACAAAAGGATTTATGTTAAGTATATTCCATAAATCCTTAGTAGTATTTTTTTTTTTTATTATATGGGATTCTAAATTTTCAGGTTCCTAAACTCATAAATACGAATATACTACTAAACACTCAGGATCAAAAGAGATTGTTCACAATGTAAATTAAATTGTGATAATGTAGAACAGTAGTAAGCTGCTTTATATAAATAATTTTTGTTACCCTAATACTAACGAACATCTTTCAATTCTATCCCTACTAATTGAATTGTAATCTTGTTTTGATCTGACTACGCATTTATGAAAACAACTTAAAAATATTCAGTATCTATGTTACTTTATGCTACAAATGTTGTCATAGCTACTATAATTACCCAAAGTGTCTTGACTATTACTTTACTGGACTATTACGCAAAATGTTCGCATATTATTATCAAGTTAATATTTCTATTATTATTGTTCTAAGCTTCATTCACATTTTTTAACATTAATTTTTTGAAACATTTTTTCGGTTATTTGATTTCTTTTTTTTCAATTATTTCATTCATACAAAATTTTTTTTTACTACAGTCCTAGCTCTCTATATCGATTTTGATGATTGTGTCAGTGTAAGAAAAAATAAGCGAAATTTTGCAAAAATAACGATAATGGTCTATTTTGTGAACCTAGTATCAGTCTACGTTTAATGATTAGTTCATAATATTATAATATAATGGTTAATTATTAAAGAAGCAATCTATAATTATGTGGGAATCGGTACACATTATATCAACATGCAACAAACGGTTGATATTAGGTAGTAAAAAGGGAACAAAACAACTTAATAGTCGTAGAAATAATTGATTTAAAACTTAATTTGAAAATTGTAAATAAAATAATATTGATTAGAATAAAGGGTTTTGGGGAAGAAATACCTTTGTTTAAATTAATAGATCCTATAATAAATTAATTGGGTATATTGATTTACAATCTTTAAAATATTCAGGAAACTAATCCAACCATATACAATAGAAGCAGGACATTTTAAAATTTCATTGAAATACATCGTACATACATATGTAAATCGTTGAAGCCATTTTTTAACAGAAGCTATCCAATTGAATATAATGTTAAAAAATAAATTAAAATTGAAATAAGAATGGTACATTGGCTAAACTGTACATTAACTTCAGAGCATTTTAGGCAAGGTACTATATCATTTATTCATTAGTCAAACAATATTAACTTATATACAATTCATAAGAGCCCGGGAACTTCTAAAGAAGTTATAAGACAAAACCCAATGCAGGGACTGGTGTTGATGGTATTTCAGCAAAATCTATTAAAAAAAATTCAGATAAATTGATTCCAATTCTAATTAAATTTATTAATTTTGTTTTCCATGCTTCACCTTTTCCGCAATCTTTAAAAACAGCAGTAGTCTTTCCAATATTTAAGGGTGAAATAACAGATAATTGTTCCAATTATCGACCAATTTTAGTTTTACCAACTTTTTCCAAAATATTTGATATTCTCATCAGAAATCGATTGCAAATATTTCTGTATAAAAATCCAATACTCGCTAAAGAACAGTTTGGTTTTGAAAAACACTCGAATACAACACTGCTACATGCCTTACTTTTACCGATTTTATTTCAAAAGGCATAGACAACCAAAAATATGTGGCTTGTGTTTTTTTTTAGACATTCAGGAAGTATTCGACTGATGTGTTGATCACAATTAATTGCTTTTAAGACTATTTAAACTAAATTTCAATCAAAATCATTTAAAATTGTGTAGGTTCTACTTATCGGGTAAGCAGCAAATAGTACGTATAAATTCTATAAAAAGTCAGCCGGGGTATATCAAAAAAGGCATACCGCTGCAGGGATCCGGACTTCTTTAAAATCTATATAAATGACATGGCTCAACTAAACTTGAAAGATTTTCTCCAAATTTATGCAGATGATGCAGTTCTAAAATACGCCTAACAAAGTGAAAGCGTGCTAGTACACTTAATAGTTCAAGACCTCTTCAATTTATCACAGCAATCATACTATTGAATCTGTAAAATCGTTTAATTACCTGGGAGACAATAAATTAGTCCATACATTTTTATTTTAAAACGACTCCGTGATTATCTATCAAAACCTGCTATGTTTGCAATTTATTCATCCTACATTGTGTCTAATATAATTTATCTGAATCCCATCTGGAATAATGCTCCAAATTTAATGCTTAAAAAACTAGACATCCTGGTAAAAAAATCAATAAAGGTTAGACATAAATTTCCAATACCTACAAAGTTGTTGTATTCAGAAAGCTTGTCAACAATTTGTGAGTGTGAAACGTATATATTTTATCTTATAAAATTACAAACAGTTTAATAAAGCACAATTTCATACTGAATAGGATGATAGCTATTCATACCCACAATATTAGAAATAAAACGAATTTCTATCTATCTCTTTTTAAAACTAATAGGCAAAAAAATAATTGTTTATACAACTGCCTCACAAAATTCAATGAGTTACCTAGTAATTTAAAAGAAGTTGACAGTAAAGCAAAGTTTCAAAAATTAATTATAGAGTACTTAGTTTCCAAAATCGAAGTTCTATCATGAGATTAAAACAAAAATAAAACAATAAGGTTTAAATAATTAATCGAATATGAATTTAAAAAAAAAAAGAATAACAAATTTTACAATTTCGCTAATTTTAAAAAGAAAAAAAAGTATATAATTTTACTACTTTACAAATAATAAGACTAGACAGCTATTAGCTATGTGCTGAGGTTGTAAGTACTATATTCAGAAAACTATTAAATTATTTCTTACTTAATTAAATAAATTTATTGACACCAGTTGTTCTTAGTTAATATTAAATTTTAATTATAATAATAAACCTACATCTATTTTAATTGTTTTATTCATATATTTAGTTTGTAAGTAAGAATCGAATTATTATAGCTATGTTAAATTTATTGGATTAATAAAACAAAAAAAAAACATAAATAAAACAAGATGAAAAATGAAATGAAAAAATTATGTATTAAATGAATTTATGTACTTAAATAAAGTAACAAAAATATTAAAAACATAACAGCACAGGCTTATTTTCCAAATCAAATTATTCCAAAGTTAGTAGTTTCCATTCTTTTGGCTTTATTTCATGATGTAAACGATTGTATTCTTGATAAATTGAACTGTTGGTTTCGGGAATTATTATATTACACATATTGTCATCCAATAAGTTTTTAAATTTTTCGCGAATGCTGATCACTTTAGTTCGTTGTGATCAAATGACGATTTACTCTAGATAATACAGGAGGATAACTTTACCACTGTGTATACCGTCTTTGCAATACCACAATCCTCTAGATGTTGATTAACTATTTCTATCAGATGGTGTAAGAATTTCTTCAACACTACTTGTATCATAATGAACATAAAATAATGAAAACTTTCATTGTCACACACATCTTCAATGTCAGAGTGTTCTATTTGCAACCAAGACATCCTCAATTTGAGTATGATTAAGAGCACTTTGCCACGGAAACATGATATTTTCATCATCTAACTCTACATCAGAAAATTTATTTTCTTCTCTTACAAAAGTATGATATAAAAAGGCTAGGTTTTCTTGCAGAAAGACAATCTAACAAATGAATAAATAATATTATATATATAATATTATATATATATATATAATATTATATATATGGCGCGTAAATGTATTATACTCAAATGTAATTAAACTGTTCAAATTAGATTCAATTATAATTCTATACCTACCTATAAAAAGTATCATCATCATTATATTTCCATCATGATACGAACACAGAAAATACTACACAATTAAATTAAAACCCACTTGAAAATAATTCAAGACAATAACATTTTATGCCAAGTTTTTCAACAAACCTAAACTTAATTACACGTCAAAAATATCAAAATAGAAAAAACCAAAGAAAGAAATTCTCAAAATCAATGATTTAATCAAAATGACAGCATTACTTTAAAAAAATTTTTGCGAGAAATTATTGGCAACAAAATATTATATTAATTTTTCTTACAAAATGTATTGCATACGCAGGTATGCTGATTTTTAACGGGACGTATATATTTATGATTATAGACAGAAGGGTTAAGTACATATTTTATTAAGTATCACAAATAATAGCAAATTCACCAAAATTCATCAGGATGTTTTTTTTTTTAAGTTTCCTTAATTAAAAATTAAAATTAAATTTATATTCATGAATATATTAAAAAAAAAAATAAATTCATTTAAACTCATAAATATCCAAAAATATTTTACTACTTATTGAATTCAATATTATTGAGTAGTCTTTCTAAAATTTTTGATTCAACTAGAAGTTTAAATTACTGTTGCTGATTCTTATAGGCTGTTATTAGAATGCTAAAATTACAGTTTTTAAAAATAACAACTAGTTTGTTAAAATGACTACTACAAAAAACTAAAAGTAGCTGTTATTATTGTTGACAGTTACCAAAAAGAACAGTAGCTGTTATTTGTTTACTGTTATCAAAAGACCTGGTAAAGTTAAAAAAGACTTCTATGGGAAATTCAGTTTTTCCAACTTCACTTAAGGTGGCTAATGTTATTCCAATACATAAAGGAGGTGATACAACAGATTTATCTAATTATAGACCTTTTTCTGACACTAAACTCCTTTTCAAAAATCTTTTAAAAAGTTATGGAAAACAAACAATGGTGTCTTAAATAAAGAACAATATGGTTTTGAAGAAAGATCAAATAGAACGGCTGCCTCTCTAGCGCTCACTGATTTTATCTCTAAAAGCATAGATAAAATAACAATATACTGGATGTTTATTTATCAACCTACAAAAGCTATTTGACTGTGTTGATCATGATGTACTTCTATTTAAATTATCGCTACTAAAGTTCAATGAAAATCAATTAAAAATTTTTAAATCTTACCTTACTAATAGAAAACAACAGGTTCATTGCAACAACGTTTATAATAGTTTAGAAACTATAAAACAAGGGGTACCACAGGGATCCATCTTGAGGCCTGATATATTTAAAATTTATATCGATGACATCATCATGCTAAACCTTAATGGAATCATCCAACTGTATGCGGATGACCCACGTAACAATTTTATTGTTATAAGACTCTTGCGCACTCTTATAACAGTATTATAAACACTCTTATAGCAGTATTAGTGTTAATTTGAGTGCTCCGCAATTGCTGCGAAAGGTTATAAATACGTTATAGCACTAAAATGGAGAATCCTATAGTGCACCGGAGCAAGTGCTGTAATATTGTTATAGGATTAGTAAACATGCATTAGTGTATATGTTTATATTTTGAAATGATATTCATTTGAAATAATTTATGTTATGCGAGAGTGAGAAAGGTATTATTTTTTATTTTCAAATAATAATTTTATGGAGTTTATATTTATTTCCTGAGAAAGGGAGATAGATATTAGTTAATAATATAAAAAATGTCTTACTAATAAATAATATTTTCGGTCAAAAAAAATTGTATTAATATTTATAATTATTGTGACCAAAATGCAAAATTTGGCTGGGAATGAAATTTCATTGACATTTATTATAAAAATAATTCGAAAAAATACAATGCCCTCAAAAAATAACCAATTTTTAAATAAATAAAAGAAAATATACTTTTAAAATGCATCTTTAAAATTTTTAATAATGTATGTTAATTAATGCATAACATCAAATTTGATATTTAAATAATTGTTCTTTCTTTTAAGTAAAAATGATATTTTTGCGAAAAGAATGCAAAATAAAACTTTTCAGTTTTTGTTTATTTAAAAAAAATTTACCTCGTTTGTAGAATGGCCGTCGCAAAATATTTATCTAAAAGCTAAAGTAAGTTTATTAGTAACATTATAGGAATACAGTAAAATAATAACATCAATACTGCTATTCCAGCAATTCTATTCTTATAACAACACTTTAACTCTTAATATAGGATTACGCACTTTTAGATTTATAAAAACATTGCTGTATCACTTACGGAAAATCCCATTAAACAAATCCCGCAATTGCTATTGCATAAAAACTGGATGCTGTTATTAAGTACTCTTGCAATACCGAGAGAGATCTAAAAAAAATCGATCGTAAATGACTTAATTTTAATTGATGAATGGCTACAAAAAAATAGGATGAGATTAAATGTTGGGAAAACAAAAATATTGCTTTTCAGTAATAAACACTATAATTTCGTAAATATAACACACAAAAATTAAACCATAGAAATAGTACAAACTTTCAATTACCTAGGATTAATTATTGAGAATAGAATGAAATGGCGACAAAATATTGATTATGTAATTAAAAAAATTACTTCTTACATTTTTATTTTAAGAAGGCTGAGGAAATATATTAATACCAATACCCTTTATACAATATACTCTTCATACATATCCTCTAATATTATATACCTAAATCCCATTCGGAGTAACGCTCCACAAACATACCTCAATGACAGTTGGATGTCATACATAAAAAAGCTATTAAAATTATTAATTTCGTTCCACCAAGATATCCTACGGAATTATTATACAGGGAACGATACACAATTTTGAATAACATATGTAAACGTGAATTGTACTATGTTGCATACAAAATTATCTTGCATACAGTTCATTTAAAAGGAAAATCGAAAACTTACTTGCAGTATAAAAATAAAAATAAAAAATAAAAATAAAGAAAAAAGTTAAAAATTAAAGAAGAAATATTGTAAAAAAAGTGTGAAAGGAAAGGAAAAAACTAAACAGAACACAAACTTTAAAACTTAATTCAAATAAACTAAATAATGTAATAAGGAAAGAATGTTGGAATGCTGGTAGTTATTAAATTTAGTATTATTGAATATTTAGGAAAATCTACCTTTTATTATTTTAAATTAAAACTTATTTTTTTTTTTATTTTGTTGATAACTCTTAAAATGTAACTAACTATACGACCATACAGCTTAGGCTAAGGTTTGAATCTTTCTATATATATTAATTTTTTCTTCAATAATGAATAATTCAATGGATAAAATTTTGTTATACAAATACAAATGTATCTATATATAATTCTTCGACGGTGTCAGCATGTACCGTTATAATTTTTTGTTTTAAAGAAAAATATTGTTTCTGTTTTATGCATACATTTTGCTTTTAACATAAATGAAGAAGAGAATTTGCAAACAAATTGGAAGAAATTTTTTTCTTTCTTTCTTACACCTCATCAAGAATGCCTTTAATATAGGAGAGAAAAAAATCAAACTTTACTCAAACTGATTTAAATGAAATTGGTATACATTTTTTGTTATTTTCTTTTGTTGTTTTTCTTCCTAAAACCTCATAGTAGGAAAGAATATTCATTAATAAGAAGATATGCGGGTGGGGAATCAAGATATTTTTACTACTCCTTTTACAAAAAAACCTCTTTAGTCAAAGAAGCAAATAACTATTATTTTCGTTATCTAATCAGTTGTGAGAAAGAAAGAGTGCGAAAAAAATCAATTAAAAAACCACTTCATTTTTGCAATGTAATTTTAAATAGCCCACGGGAGAAGGGATTTTTCATGTGTAAGGTCGTCTGAAATTTTGTGTTCGATTTTTTAAAAATGAACGTATTAAAATTATTAGGGTATGAGAGTAAGGAGATTTTGAATGGTTGATTTTTAAAGGTACCTACATAACATAATATTGGTTCCAAAAACATGTTATTTTTTAAACATAATGGTATTTTCTTTTATTGCTTTATAAGGGAAGTAAAAATTTTTTTTATTTCAAACAGATTATAATTGATGTATTTTCAATTCAGGTAGTTAAAAAGTATACCAAGAACCAATATTTTTTTTTATGAATGACTCGATGCATTTTTATTTCCTTCAAAATTAAATTTTGCCATTTCATAATCAATGATAATTTATTAATTATTAATAATATTAGAATTTATAAATAGGAAGGAAATTTGAATATTAATAATGTTTTTTATTGAAATGCATTTTTAAGTGTAACACATCCTTAATTATTGATAACTAAGAATAAATACAACAATATTTCTTTGAGACAAAAAAAGTCGTTTGATAATTTTTTCCCACTCTGTCTTTTGAATTTTTATCTCTCTGTCACAAATGAAATTCTTATTACTATCTATTTCTTACAATTTTGGAAATCGACTAGAAAAATGGTAACCAAAAATTGACAAATTATAAAATTTCATTCCAGTGCATTTTCTTATTAATGGATATCCTTTGATAGTAGATGCGTGTGCGGCTTTATGTTATATAATAATTTACGTACATAATCCTTCCCCTTTTTATTTCAATCTACTGAGAATTGTTTTTCTTAAAGAGATATTGTTTTTGTTTTATACATTCATACATTTCTTTAACACAAACGAAAGAGAAAAGAAAAAATAACAACAAAAAAAACAAATAAATGTCGAATTAGCAGGAAATTCTTTCTGTTTCCTCCCCTGCTAAAACAAAATGGATTAAAAATATTTAGAATAATAATTTCAAAGCTATTGAATACATTCTTATTTACTTGAGAAATATATTTTAAAATCATTTTTAAATTACATTGATTAGCGTAAGTTATTACGTATTTTTTTATGAAAAATAATCAAAAAAACTTTAATCAATTTATATAATCAACTACATAAATGTTGAACAAAAAGCTCAACAAATGACAAGAGTCCATTTCGATTTAAAGGAAAAAATTAGTTTCCAGCGTTTTTTGTTTCAAAAATGTTTGATGATAATAGGATAATATTCTATTTTTTTCATTAAACTAAGTCGGATGTCAAACTTTCAATAGTACAAACTAAATGTTGATGTCTAAACGGTGCCTAATCGTTAGTACCTAATTTTAGCGGTTTTTTATTTGTAAATTAAAAACAATAGCTAGGTATATTTGTTTACTTTATTTTTAATATTTTAGTGTTTTTTATTTAAAAAAAAAAATAAACAGTATAGATAAATAATAAATGTACCTACGTAATATATGAATATATCCTATATCTATTTATAGATATTTGATATTGTAGTCTTTTGTATTTTAAAATAAAAAAAAACAGTAATTTTTAATTTTTTGGTTTTCCTAATTTATAAAAAAAATATAAACAGTAAGACGCCAGTTTCCCGTCCGAGCTGCCTTTGCAATGACCATCAACAAAGAGCAAGGTTAAACTCTCAATAAGGTTGGTATTTTACTTGATGCACCAGGTTTTTCACATGGACAACTATATGTCGGGATTTCGCGCACTACTGGGAATATAAATCATTTGAAAATTGTCACCGAAGAGAATAGAACTGTTAGAAATATAGTTTTTAATGAAATTTTAGTTGATTAAATTTTTCAATCTACCTATATCTATCCAATTATATAGTCTGTCTGCTAATCTACTAATTTAACTAAAGTATTACATATTACTAAAATATTGTTGATAGGGAAATTTTCGATTTTGTTAATTTATAATGCAGTACAACCTAGAATGCTCTAATTTTGATTTTTCACTATATATAACGGTAGCAAAAAGTTACGTAGTAACGGGTATTTAAAATATAAACATTATTTTTTGCTAATAAAGAAAAAGAAAAAAAGAACAGTAGCTGTTATTTTTTCACTGTTACTAAAAAGAACAATAGCAGCTGGGATTTTTTTACTGTTATCAAAAAGAACAGTAGCTGTTAGTTTTTACTGTTACCAAAAAGAACAATAGTAGCTGTTATTTTTTACTGTTATCAAAAAGAACAGTAGCTGTTAGTTTTTACTGTTACCAAAAAGAACAATAGCAGCTGTTATTTTTTACTGTTATCAAAAAGAACAGTAGCTGTTAGTTTTTACTGTTACCAAAAAGAACAATAGCAGCTGTTATTTTTTTAATGTTACCAAAAGGAACAGTAGCTATAATTATTTTTTCACTGTTACCAAAAAAAAAACAGCAGTTATTATTTTTTCACTGTTAGCAAGAAATAGCTGTAATTTTATCACTGTTACAAATAACATTATTGATGATTTAATTTTATGTATCTAAGTATTAAGTTATAAATTTTGAACAAGAAATTCTATTTCAAGTTATTGTATTTAATTTCATTCCATTCTTTGTTGTAACTCTCTGAGAAATGTAATCGATTTTTAATTTAAAAGTAAGTTATTCTTTTTTCAAAATTTAATCCGACGGTCATTCTAGTAAGTTGTTGTCACTGGAGCAACACGTTTAAACAAATCTCTTCCTAGTGTTAAAAATTTTTTAAGAGTAGGTTCATTGGTTTGATTAGGTTGGAGAAATATAATTTTTTTTACGAATAATTAAGAAGGGGTTATCGGTAGGCCGTTAGAATCAATTTTATTTTATGGGTACATGTGTGTGTTTGATGGACATAAAGAAACATCCCTCATTATTTAAATTTTTTTTTTACTTCTATTCCTACTTTTCAAGATTATTTGATTTTATAAAGAAATTCCTTAAAAAATAACAAATAAAATAAGTTATTATTCGAAAATAACATTTTACTCTTTAATAACAGACTGCAGCTCTTATTATTTAGAAATAAGTGTAACAAAATCAAGATTCGGTATGGTCATATCTAATAATAATTATCTTCAATTACAATTTAGTTGTAATTTAATTTTCTAAATTCAATTACCAGCTCCACTATCCACCTGAATATTTCCATGTAGATTTTTTACTTTAAATTTTAATGTTGACAGTGATGTGAGATGGGACCTATATGTATATTTGGTACCTTTAAATGTTCATACTGAATTTGCTCAACTAAAAATAATAGATACTATCCATTTATGTGTACCCGAATTTTTGATTATGACTGTATATTAAATGGTATATGATGGGAGAAGGTACAACATAGATAAAGTTCGAGAAACATCAGTTTAAATTATTTTAATAAATTTTTTTTTTCTTCCTGTTATGCCTTTTTTTCTATTGCTTTTGTTTTTATTTGTTGTTTTTAGTTTTTTTTTTTTTTAATAATAGGTACCTTATGTAGAAGGGATATCTTAGATATTTTTGTCAAATTCGTTTTTCTTATCTATGTAACATATAAAATGTATGGGTCGATAAAATATTGGTAGCAAAATTGATATTTTCATGATATAAATTGGAATAGGATGTGTGATAGGATATTAAATATTAAATGTGTATATATGGAAAAAAAAGGATGGAAAATAAAAGGGTATTTTTTTTCATCGATATACAAGTCTATGTAAAAATGTATATATACATATTATTATTTTTTTAAAGTGATATATCAAAATCTAAATTGTTTATATGTTTTATACGATTTTATAAATTTTTATATAAAATGGATTCTAAATTTTCACAATGTACAATTTGATTTGATGAAAAATAGTGAAATTGAAAAAATCGTTAAAATTTTCATGAATGTTTGATTCGAAAAATCCAAAAAATCATTGAACTGAAGATCTATTTTTTTTTTGTTTATTTATTTGTTGGTTTAAAATTGTCACAAAACACAGAATTTCTAATTTAAAACTTAAAATTTGGACTTGAAAAATTTTAAAACAGGTTTTCACATAATTAAAGTTAAATTTTGTAATGATAAATTTATTCATCAAGTTTGTTAGAGGTTTGCCATCTAATTGTGTAAGTCCATATATTTTTCTGTCGTCAGTACAAATAGGATATATAAAGGTTTGAACTGCCAGCCTAAAGAACAAACAAAAATTTTTAGTAATTATATTTTTTTAATATTGCGATAACGACAAACAGACTATTTAAGCATTTTCCAAATAACTTGGAGAAATATAAATTTGCTGCGGAGAAAAAAATGTACAAATAAAGTAAATTAAAACAATTTTGTTGCGAGTTTCCGCTCTTAATCCCGCTCTTATTATAAACTATTTCTGACTTATTTCATATTAAATTTTTTTAATTTATTCAGCTCAATTGTTTGGCTCAATTCTTCCGAAATAGGTGGCAAAATATTATAAAAATTAATTATTTTTATTTATAATTTTCTTATGTGTTACATAAAGTTTAGAAACTGCATTTTTTTTTTTAATTTCCAATGTATTTTAATGACTTGTCTCATCTCTTTTTATCATTTAAGTTTACACAACCTTCTGAAATGACCCATGTTGCAATTGATAAATTTATAATTCTCAATGCAAGTCTCATAAATGCCACTAATTAAATAAATAAATTATTTAGCAGAGTTACAGTACAAAACCGTCATGTTGAACAAAAACATAGCATATAAAAAAATGTCTGACAAAAATAATATCAAATTAGCTAATATGAAAATAAAAGAGTGTCAACAATAGACAAACTTCACTCAAAGAGTCTGACAAAAATTTGAAAAAAAGTCTGCACTGCACAATTATTAAAGCAAAAATCTAAATCTCGAATTTTCATCTAACTGACTTATTCAATACCACTTACTGGCTGACTCTTGAATCAAGCTAGAACTAAATTAGATAAAATCAGATGATGTTTAATTTAAAGATTGTTTTCCCGATTTTATCACAGCCTATTGACAAAAATACACTTCATAAATATAATGTATTTTATCATACTGATGAATCTGAACACATATCTCGGATATGTCTCCTTCTATTTGGATAAGTTCTGCTCCAAGGATTAAAAGTCTTTTGCTAGCTGACTTCCGGTTTACAACAAAATTTTGTTTTACCATTTCTTCAACTTCATATGCACGTAGTGGTAGGTAAAAATAGGCTTTTTTTATTTTGTGCTTTTTTTTTATTTTTTTATTTTCAATAAATTCCAATAAATTTATAAAACAAATGAAATGCTATCGATTTCTTTTTATTATTCTGAACGGATGAATTTATTGAGGACATTGTCAAATTAACTAATGACTATTCATTAAAATTTATAAATAATAACGTTGACGTTAAAAAACAAAAAATATTGGCTCTTTTTCGAATTCTATTTTATTAGTGGTTATGCAAATTTACCACGAACACATTTTTGTATCGGTCCTCATCAGAAAATTACCGTAATGATCTCATATATAAAACTATGCGAAGAAGACGTTTTGGGGATTATGAGGAATATGTTATATCGGCGTAGGACCTAATGACCATATCCAAAGGATAGCTGGAACTCCTAGCTTTCCAAAAATATATATCTCAAGTGGCGCATTTTATCCTTTAAGGACGAAAAGGATATTTGAAATTATTATCCTTGTTGTTTTGATGATTTTGCATAAAAACCGTAATATCTGTTGATCCATTAGATATATATATATATATTCAGTTATATATCATAGAAATATAACGGTTCGGAGCATATTTTAACATTTATTTGATGATCATTGGTGCTGCCGTTAAGGAGATATTGTAGTTCAAAGTAGAAAATTTTGGAAAAAAAAACAATCTTTATTTTCATGGACAACCTCGAATCACCTAAAAATATTGCAAATTACGTATCACAACGAGTTGCAAGACTTATAGCATCTCATTACACGATATATTATGTTTTATTATATTGTATTATACACAATCTTTGTTTAAATTTTTATATAATTATTATTATATATTTTAGTCTTTGTATGAATATAATTGTGCAATTCATTCTTTTAAATTTTGTTATTTTTGTATTTCTGAATTTGTTAATATTCTTAGAAATACAAACTTAACTAAAATTTTATTTTTTAAATAAAAAAAAAATCATTTTTTATTTATATTGTGGCCTTTTTAGGCCAACCTCACAGCCTGGAAACGACAGGACCGATATGTGATATTTTAACATTTTTGACTTTTAACGACCCTAATTACAAAGTTTTCATGGATAAGTAATGTATTTTCAAAAAAAAGTTAATAGGGTGTTAAATGGATTAAATAAACAAATAAATCTCAGCAACTAATTTGGTATTTGAGTCTTTTTTTTCCTGCTTCAGTCGCTTCCAAAGAGCTCCTCCATCTGACTCTGTTCTGCAGTAGGTATTTAGTTTCACTCCATGTTCTAGTGTTATTATCTATTTCTTCAAAAGGTGTAGCCAATCCACTTCCATTTTCTTTGCTTGATTTATGTGCTTATTATTGTTCTTGTGTGGTCATTTTCCAGAGTTCATTGTTTCTAATTGTTCTGAGCCAGAATATTTGGTATAATTATGCCTTAGCATATATTAGTGAAGAGCTGTTTTTCCTTATATAATTGCAGTTTATTAGTCATGCCTTGTCACCCATACAATTAGGGTTAATTTCACGTATACATCATATTTATATTCTAAGGTTCGTGCCAGCTTGTTCTGTGCACGGGTGCAAACACTGCAAACCTAAAAGCTTGCTTGCGTTTGACAAAATGATGTATTCAGTATTAATATATTAGAATCTTTTGTTTGATAACTTGCTTTCAAAATCATAACAAGATTTTTAGAATGATTGTTTAAGAGCCAAATATAAATAAATTTAGTCATAAACACCCCCAATTATATACTCACAATCAAAAGAATGGTATTTTTAAAATACAAAATCATTTTAACTTTTCTTATTTTCTTTTTAATCTGTTTATAATTTTCTACTTTAAAAACCTAAAAACGTTTTAAATTGATCACGTTTACTAACAATACCTCTTTATTTTCTTTTGTATAGGTATAAGAGCACAGCACATAAATCCAGGAAAATCAACAAAAATTCAAAACACAACATTGACAACGACGTGAACTTTTGTATTATTTCCATTATCAAATCTTTTCATGGAATCTTTTTTCTCTTATATATTTTTTTTTTTTTATTGTAAAATTTTCATCAACCCACCACTATCGTCAGAGAAAACAAAAATCTGACAGAATACTTTTTATTTAAATCCTTTCATGATTTTCTTTTTAAAAAAGAAAAAAAAAAAAAAAACATTTTAAGATATCCTCTTCAAAGGTTCAGTTTTTGTTTTCTATAATTTTTGTGTTTGTAATCTTGAAATACCTAACATACTCGTGTACCGAAAACTGGTTTGACCCGACCTTCTAATATAAAAAAAATAATAACAATAATAAAAAAAAAAATATATTTCTAAAATTCCAATTTTTTTTTTTTTTTCGAAATATTACAGAAAGTTAGGCAATTGCTAAGTAAGTATTCAACGAAGCTGAAAATGAAAACTACACAGGCTTATGTTTTGATTGAAATCATTAAAAGCTCTCTTTTGATCCGGAAAAAAAGGGTTCACCTTTTATTTCTTATTTCTTCTTTTAAATTATTACATTATATTGTTACATACATACATATTATATACATCCTTAAAATACCTAAGGATCATTTAAGAACTCAATATACCTTAAAGTTATATTAAAATTTATTTTATGAGAATAACACTCTAAGAAAATTTTTATTTTTTTTTTTATTTAAAGCTTTAAGTGTTGAATTTTCAGTTATTTATTTTTTAGAGAAAGCAATTCACAGGCTTATCTTCATTTTGTTGGTT
This sequence comes from Argyra leucocephala, assembly GCA_963942445.1. Classification (NCBI taxonomy): domain Eukaryota; kingdom Metazoa; phylum Arthropoda; class Insecta; order Diptera; family Dolichopodidae; genus Argyra; species Argyra leucocephala. The sequence continues at coordinate 43,688,857 of OZ012681.1, read as the reverse complement.
AAGTATGAGAAACTAAATATTATGGTAATTTGCTAGTAACTTGTAGCTAAAAAAAAATTTTACATAATCGTAGTAGATTTCAAGGATGTTTACATTCTATGATGCGGAACCAAAATCTAAAAGAATGTACACTGTCGTGAAAGAAAAAATTGGGTGGTTGTAAATATTTACAAATATGCTTTTTCACTATTATTTTTTAATTATTTATTGCCATATCTAGAAAAAGTAATAATTCGGCTACATATATTAATTTTCGATTTAGTTTTTGAGTAATTTTTGTGTCGTTGGAAAATACTGGCGCGAAAATTCGGGACTATTAAAAATTGGGAATAACTGACAAAAAAAATTATTAACCCTTATGTGAGGGACGAAAAAGTTCTAGAAAGACTAAGAAGCTCAAAGTCCTTGACAACTCCTAAAAAGGTGTAAATTTACTAATTTTAAAGATTTGGATTTTTATAATCAATTGAAGCCGAGATCTACCCTTGTTTTGAAAAACCACCTTCACGAGGGTGACGAGATACCTGTGTACCTCTACACATTTTGTATGGAATTCCAATAAAAATAGTTTTAAATTTATAGCTTCGACCCGTTCAAGAAAATCCCAGAATTATATCAGAACAATAATTTTTATTTATTTCGTTCACACATACGTTATTTGTACAATCAGTCGACAGTCACAGAAGATTAAAATAGAACATACTTGGATTCTTGCAAAAACCTACAATTTATTCAATATTATTTTAATGTGAAACATTAACTTTGTAATATGTCAAGTATGTCATTCATACAATATTGAGATGAAATTCAGTTGCATAAAATCATAAACATTGAAGTCAGTCTTACAAAATTTCATCCAATTGTTTTATAATAATAATTTTTATTTACTATATGCCTTAATTATTTATACTAGTTATAATAGTTATTAACTAGTTCAAAATATACTGACATATATAATTTAATTAAAAAATTTCTACAAATGTACACATTCAAAATGTAGTTAATTTTTAATTTTTTTAATTATTATATATGAAGAAATGACATTCAACACTCTTGCGGCATTAACAAGAACAAAAAAAAATATAAATATTTTTTCATAACAATTTTTTTTTTTCGATTTTAAATCGGCTCTATATTATAAAATTATTTTAATTATAAAATATAATTAAATTCAATTTAAATTTACAACTTTAATTTATTTAAATAATCTCTTAATTATTTAAAATACATACATTATTATACATTCAATACAAAAAAAAAAAAAAAAATAAAACAAGAAATGATTTTCTACGAAATAATAATTATTTAAATTTTTTTTATTGGAAAATTCTCTTTTTTAAATATAGATAAAATCAGGATATTCACAATAATCACTTACACAAAAACAACGTTAAAATGAACACCAGCATGAATAATAATTGTCTGAATTTCATCAACGGAGTTACATATACCGTAGATACATAATATTAATTTATATTTTTGAATGTATGAAATAAGTTCAGAGTGAAATAGCTTCCGAAAATAAAAAATTCATTTTCAGTGTGTTATAATGCCTTCACGGGAATAAGGACATTAATGGGGTGGTGTGATATTTAGCAATTGTTGTTGAATTCAGTTTAATGCACTTTCATATAAATGTCAAATTATTTTTCTACTACCCAAGTTCTCGCAACTGATTCTTTTTAGCCCTATCAACCCATACGAATAATGAGATTCTAAGAATATTGTAGTAAAATGAGAGATGAAGCTCTCAGTGTTGTATTAAGGGCAAAAATTAGAAAAAAAAGATAAAATATGAAAAGAAAAATGCGAATTCAAATGGATCTTGCATTATGGTTCATTGCAGTGGTGACAACTGTTGCTATATTCATTTCAGTTGTTAATTTCTTTTTGGACAGTAATAAACTTCTATTTTTTTACAACCTTTAATATATTATACACAATCAATATATACAAATACAATCTTATTATACATTTCAATAAATTATTAATACAGATATAACCTATGCTTAAAAATCAAGACTTATGTGGATTTAGGAAGCGCTTAAACGTCAAACAAAATCTAAGATTAAATCTGGAATTTGAAATAAGTCCGAATTATCAGACATCTGACTTTATCAGATGGAAAAAATAGAAAGCCACCCGACTCTCATCAGATTTTTCGAAATTTTTACTGCCATTTGTTGATTTTTTTTATTTATTCGATCTTATGATAGTAGCCATTTAACGTTTACAAGTTATTTTGAGTAGTTTTAAACTAGAAAATTTATTTTGAAACATTATGTCTGTTTGAAAAAGTAATTATATTTTTAATGCTTAATGTAAATTTCGTTTATAATATAATACTAGTGAATCCCCTGTGCAATTGCACATAAGCAGATTTTTCAGGTACGATTTTATTAAAAAGAAATATTATTGTTTTGGTAAAAGTGCAATTTTTTTCTGAATCGCTTGATTATTGAATATATATTTAATGAATCAAAGTATAATAACTAATGCTTTATGAAGAAACTAATACTAATTTCAATATAACTTAACACAATAAAATCCCATTACTCTCAACGTAGTAGACCGATGTGTTTTAATTCGTTTATAGTCAAAAGCGTTAGTAGTGACAATTCTGTTATAGCAATAATCAACAATTGGTTTGAAAGAAGTAATAAGCTTCATAAGTTCATACAATCGATGTCAGTAAAACAAAAAAATAAGTCAAAAGTGAATTATTTTATTAAAAAACTCATTTATATTGTCTTTTTCTGTTCTTTATTACAAATATGTATATTTTGTGATTACATAACAGAATTGCTATTAGTTGTGAATAAAATAAAGTTTAAAATTGTTATACGAAAGATAATATTTTATTAAATTTGATTTTGTTTATGAAGATTCAATTTTTTTTTTACTACGCCTATAGTCACAAAACTGTTATAGTCAGAAATATTACTGAAATTTAGCGAATGACAATAACCGTGTTTTACTGCATATATTATATAACTTTTGGAGAGTATGATCTGATTTGATTTTTGTTTTTCTGTTTTGTTTTTGTTTTTGTACTTTTTTCTATTTTTTCTTTTTTCTATAAGTTATTTTATGAAGCCTTTTTAAAAATTGTCAGTGATTGAAAATTTCTTTTAGGGTTTAGATGTCACTCAACTTGGAAATAACCGTCATTTATTTGGTGTAACTATTTGAAATGTTTTCAGTATTCAGCACGAAGAACTTGCCAAAATTCAATAATTTTTGTGGTGTATTTTACTATTCAATTATTCTTGCTTTTTTACTCACCACTTCGTTCATCTTGTGTATTATAATGTAAGATATATGAAACAAAAAGTAAAGTTAAAAATAGAAAATTTAAATAACAATAAATTAGTAGCACTAAAATTTTTAATTACGCTAAAGGAAGTGAAAAGGAAGATTTTACTCATAGTACTTCAAGTCTGTAATAATTCTTTATATTACTGTAACAAATTTTATAAAAAAAATATATTTTTAAAAAATTGATTGGATATTTTTGATTACACACCTTTCATTTTTTCAATTATAATATTAAAATTTTTTGACTAATAAAAAATCACAAAAACAATCTGTAAAATGCAAAAAATATTTGACGTAAAATCGTAGATAAAATCTGAGAAAGAATCATACGACTTTGTCCACGATAAAATCTTAGATTTTGTCTCACATGTTGCCTTACATGAATTAATATTTCTTCTCACTTATATTTGATTTTAGGGGCCCCTGTTGAGTAATTATTGATTGTCAACAGGGGCCAGGGGATTAATCACTGACAAGTGATTTGTTTTTTTGTTGTTTTTATATTTTTTATTTGAGATGAATTTGTTTCTTTGTTTTTTTTTTGGCATATGTACATAGATTCATTTGCAAGTACATAATGTAAATTATAATAACTGATTTGTTTGCTTTTGCTGATTATTTTAATAAGTTCTCACATATGTAATGTATTTGCTGAATAATAAAATCATATGAGTACAAAATTTTCAACTGTGTGCGCATTTTTGTTTTATTTATACATCTTATATATTATAACAGAAGTTCATTAAGGAGTAGGAGAATCGAAATAAAATGAAAAGGTGTCTACTGCGCAGGACCTTAAATGCTTGTCAATTATAATTATAGATTACTAAAACGTGCGGTTTTAGCCTTCTTTACTAAACTAATGAACTTTTATTAAATACAAAGATTTTTTTGAAATTACTCTTTTACTAGTAGAAGGGTTTTAGGTATTTAATTCTGAATTTTAAAATTTTGAAAATACAGTTAGGTAATGGTAAAAATAATTTAAAATAAATTAAAAATTTCGTAGCTTTGATTATTATAAAACCAGAATTCGTGGAAAATCAAATGTGGAAAACTCAGAATATTATTGTACAAAATTAGAATTTCGTAATATTTACATAATTTCGATACCGCATTTCCTAGCAAAAATGGTTGTGTTATGGAGTTACATCATACAACCAAAAATATATAAAATTATATATAGATGTATATTATAAAAATCAAATTGATTGATTTAATTGATTCCTGAACATACCTGACCATTTAATTCTTGATATTTGCATATTTTTGTATCCTTTATAGTTTACGAGTTGATATAATTGTATTTAGTTCAGTTAAAACCTCATTGGTCATCGTCATTTTTGAAAAGAATAATTTTATAGTTATTATTTTTATATTTTGTGTGCTTTTGGTTACTCAATTTTTATAATTTTTGTTTTTTTTTATTAAAATATCTAAAATGCCAGTTTGTATAATATGGAGCTTGTCTAATAAAGCTATATAGATACTATTTTATTTGATATGATGCTTATAGATGAAAAACCATAGAATAAAATATTATGATGACCATTCATTCAAATTGAATCAAATAAACTAAAAATTTCTTTTATACTGCAAATAGGTAGGTATATATACGATACCTAGTGGAATATTGAAAATATTTTACAAAATATGTACATACATATCTATATACATAAATTATATCTATCAAATATATTAAATATATTTCTGTTGTGTTAAGTCTGATTAAAATATGTGAATATCTCAATTGCTAATTTAAATTTTTTTTTTCAATTTTCAATTAATAATCAAAAAATACTGAATCTTTTCTCTATATATAATAATATATAGTTTATAGATAATATATCTATATATATAATATATATTATAATAGAATGATTTTGTTATTTTTGCATTCACGACCACCAAACTACATTTTCTCGTTATTAATTATTTGAATGTAAAATGCATATCAATTGGATTTTAATTTGATCATGCAATTTTTATTTTTGTGTTGTTGTTGTTGTGGCAATAGTTTTAAAGTTTTTTTTTTTTTTAATTTAATAATTCTACTTAGAAATATAATATTGTAGTTTTAGGTGTATGTCATTTTCATGATATTCTTTGACTGATAAAAATTTGGTTTCAGTCATATTATTTTGGGAAATGAAGTTTTATATAATATTGTGATATTAACACAAAGTTATATTTAGATTTATACTAGTACCAACTTTTTCTATTACTCAGTAGTTCCAGATTTTATTTATTATTGTAATCATCTGTTATTGAGCATTTTACTGTATCTCAGATCTCTCGTTTTATTTCTCTTGTTCCATTACTTTTTGTTATATTTATTCTTATTCTTCTGACGATGTTAGTGATCACGTTAACTGAATTGATTACTAGATGCAACAAGGATGAGAGTATACAATCTCATAGAGCTCCTCTTGATAATTAGATTACCAACTTCTGTGGTTCATAAACGATGTTTATTAGACTTTTATACCTAGCAATTGCCTCGTTGTGATTATTAGATATAGTGAGCGAGTTTTAATGACATAATGAACAATGGAGACAATACGAATATTTTCAACATAATTATACTTGAATTCAAAATTTAATTGTTTTTTGTATTTCATTAAAAAATAGTTTTTCAGAAACGTATTTAACCTTTATTCAGCTGTACCATTTGCATTTTACTTTGTGAATATTTTCGACGCAAATTGATTTAGAGATTTGAATTAAGAGAGACTTGAAGACCACAAGTAATAAAGCTAAATTTAACAATAAAAGTAGAAGAAATACAAAAATAATCACAATAATATGACAAAAATAGTAAAAATCATAGTAAAATCCATACATATTGTTTGAAGGCACAGGTGTACCATTCCAGTTGAAGTAAGGGTTTTTGAAATGCCAGCTGAATAAACTTAAATGACAACCTATATATAAACAAAAATTAAATGACAAGCAGAGACTCCGTGTAGTATACCGATACCGATAAAATGTATTTCTCATAAGAAAAATGTAAATGAATTCACACATTTTATATGGGAGAATCACACCATCATAAAAGTGTGCGTAAAATGCATATGCGTAGACATTTTCGATGTTTTGATTTTTCGAACCATCAATGAGATTAGACCTTTCCAACGCAGGTATTGGTTTATAAATCGGTTGAGCGGTTCTCGAGTTATAAAATGATGAACATAGTACTTATTTATATATATATATATATATATATACCTAGATATCAAAGGTATTAAACATAATATACTCTTCAAATATTTGAGCCCGTTACAAGCTCCACATAAACACAAATAATACGCTGATATCTTCCTCTGGATCAAATTTTTTACAAATCAAAAAATTATTAGTACTGATAAGTCCCAGACATTTTGCATACATATATTCAGCATACAATGAGTTGTTAATACATTCATTACTATTCTAAGCTTTTTTCTATATGATAGAGTGATTTTCTAGATACTAATTTTTTTGTCAATTTCTGACCACGATTTTCTAACAGTTTTAAAGTACTTTATGCCAGTCGGAATTTTCCTACGTTAACTCTATTAATATTAATTTAAACCTAAAATATTAATTTGTGTACAGATTATTGTATCTGTTGAACTGATGTTAATAGTAGGGTTATGATCGCGTCCAAACAGAAGTATGACTATCAGCATAAGCATCTGCTACTTGGTTTGACTTCAAGATGCCAGTAAAGTTATATGTGAAAATAATATAGTTTAAAACCAACAAGCAAACATTTCTAAATTATTATTTCTTGTTTGATCCACAAAAAGGATATATTTCATATAATATTATTAAACCATAAATATCATAAGAAATTCAAATCTACCAGCATTTTTTGGAGAATCTAAACTAAACTAGAAAATTAACTATAGAATTATTATGTTTGAAATGAATATACTCGGATGTATTTTATTGAATTTCAGTGCCGAAGTAAAATATTTTTGCTAACGCTTGTTAATCATCTATGAACTAAAATATTAATCAAAATTAGATTTAAAATTTTCTTTAAAATAAAAATATAAGCCCAGCTAATTACAAACTGAAATAATATACATATCAAAAAACAACTTTTAGATACCCAGTACCCAATGAAATTTTCCGAAAAAATATTTTATTGGATTATCCAAATTTTAAAGTATTTTTGTTTTATTTTATTTTAATTTTTAACCTTTAATTTAAGTTTCATTAATATAACTTCGCCCATAATAATGATAATAGTAGAAATTGAAATTATCAAAATGCATTAATTCAAAATTCACATATTCTCAATACAAATTTGGATATCTATTAAAAAATCTAAAATAAATATACCTAGATTTTGTGAAAATACGGTTCAAATGATCAATATAGTTATCTATAATGCCATAAATGTCATGCATAAAAATCTTAATTTTCATCTTTACTGCTGCAATAAATTTACATGTCCTAATAATGTCAATATATACCTACTACATATACATAATATATATCTTTTATACAAATAAACCATTTAATTTGATAAAACCATTTTCATCTCTAAACCATAACCCACCACAAATCGTCTATATATTATGACGAACAATATTGTTTATAGATATGTAGGTATGTATGTACATCAATTAAAATGGTTTTTTGATTCACCATTGATAAAAACACATTTTTACCAAGCATGGTGAACTTGAATTTTGCTTTTTACTGCTAAAAGCTGCTGCTTCTAACTGTACATACATTTGTCCACACTATTCTATGACTCTACCCAGATAGGCTATACGATAAAAAGAAATTTTAAAATTTCTACAGTTTTAAATGAGACTTTCATTATTGTCCATGATTTCATAACTGATGCCTGTATTTGTTTTTTTTTAATATTTTTTTTAGTTATCTCAGTTTTCATTACTGTTGATTGTTGATTGTTTAAGTAATTGTTAGTGATTGGATTTGGTAAACATCATTATTATATGAAAACCATTTGATTAAATCAGAAATCAAAGGAGCCAAAACTGTATATAACATTATTTTTATTATCCCGAATATGCTATTTTAGATTTAAATTATATTCGGAAAAGATTTTGCCAAAAACCTTGAAAGGATGTATAAATAGAATGAATGAATGAATGAATGTATCAGGAAAATTACATAGAAATTTTAGTATTACCAGCTGATATTAAAGTAGTAAAAAAAAGAATAATGAAAATTAAATGAAAAGTTGATTGAAAATTTATTAATTTATTTATTGCATATTTCAGCACATTTCAATGCCAAATAAAAATCGATCTGAACCAAAAACCTTTCTGACAAAAAAATTTCGTTAAATTTTGAAGATGGAATTTGTCATTTTGAAAAAATGTTTTTCACTTTTTTGTCAAAATGAATAATGTACGTCAATTTAACAAAAAAATCATCAAATCAACAACTAACTTATCTTCAAAGTAACACTTCAACGCTTAAAAATTTTGGAATTTGACGAAAATATCGTCATATTGACAAATACTTTTTTCAAATTTACGAAAAAAATTGTAATTCTTTTATTAAAATTGAAGGCAATTCGTAAATTTTTTAAATTGTCAAAAACCAAATAGTAAAATACCGTTATTTTATTGAAATGTTGTTTTGTGTATCAACAATAAACGCGGTATTCTATGTTAAAAAAATATTCTAGTGCTCATAGAAAATATTTTTAGTTCTATTTGACAAGTGCTCATCGCAGGTGTATAAAAACTAATCAGTGGCATTATGAAGTTAAAAAAAGTAAATCAAAAAGTATTTTTATTATAAAATATAATAACATTTTAAAAATTAAAATATTATTACTAATAAGTTGAAAAAGTGAATGAAATGAAATTATTCCAGAAGTTAAGAAGAACTTTAACTTAAGTTACTTGAAATAAAATTTCATAATTTTTCTTTTTAAGATGGATGATGTTCAGCGGTTTTAATAACAACAACAAAAATTGTAACCATGAAAAATAATAAAAAAGTAAATACAAAATTTACTCTAAAAGACTAACAATCCAGTTTCATTATAAACGTCGCTAGTTTTGAAGCCTGCGAGGACGAAATATGCATAGATATATAAATATTATATAAAAGGGAAATAATGCTTATTTTGAAACTATCAATAAAGTCCCTCCTAATCAAGAATCTCAATCTTGCATGTTGCAAGTTTCTGGAAAAAGAGAATATCCTTATTTTGAAGTCAACTCTTAAGTCTCACCCAGTTCAGAACCTTGTATATACCTTTGTATAAACATTCTGGTAAAAGAGAATACCCTGTAATATTTTAATTGCCTGATTTTGAGTCCTACTCTTTAATTCCCTCTAAATATTTTCATTATTTATACATTTCCACAAAAAAGCAGTTATAGCCGTGGGGGTTGTCACCGCAAACCCTCGCTAAATATTATTATTGAACTTCTTATATTGTTTAAGAATTTGGTAAATGATAAAAGCTGACTTGTGTAACTAGCTTTAAAATATACTATTTTAAAAAAAATTATTTTCAACATTGAATTCGACATTTTTTTTTTCAACATTTGTTTTTTCGATTTCTTGTTCAAAAACCGGTTTTCCAACATTTTTTTTTTTTTCACATTTTTTAAAACAAACAATAGCAGGCAGATATTTTTATTCTTTCTAAAATTTTCGTTTCTTATGCCTGAACTATGTGCAGAACTATGCATGCATCGCAGCAAAAATAAATTAGAATACATGGTTTTATATGGAACCAATTACATGTAATTGTGCACGCAGAAAATTTGATGCATGATATCTTTATTTCTAATTTTTGCTGCGCAGCAGCAGAGCTACCAACACGAAAGATCGTAAAAAATTGTCATTTTACTCATACTAATGAAAAAATAATGACAAACGTCATAAAATTTGTTTAATATTTACATATTTATTATTGTTTTTTGTGGAAAGTAGGTTATAATCAATTTTGTAAAAATTTATTTTAAATTAAGTAATTGTTATGAACGTTTGCATAATTTGAAATGAACGAAAATTTCCCTAGTCCATAGTCTAGATTTTCTTTCTTTTTTGTTGCAATATTCATCATAAATTTTTAAAATATTTAGATATAACAAAATATATGCACAACAAACTAGCATTAATTTATTCATATAATTATATTTTGTTACATTCATGATAGTGATAGATAACAAAATATGTGATTAAAATTTTTGCAAAAATTATTAAATTAAAACTTTTATTAAACACTTTTAATAACATTTAACTTTAAAATTTTTCAAAAATTATTTTATTTTGTAATTTACTACTATACAAACAAATTGTATGTGTATCAATGGCGGCAATTATCTACATTATTTCAAAACAAAACAATTTTTGACAAATAAAAAATATGCAGATTTGTCTGGCACGCAGATATGCATGCATATCTGCATGCAGCGATGCATGAGAATTCTGCACATGTATTTCCCACATTAATCTTTCTAAATAGTTCAACCATTGCCTTGTATATTGTTAACAGGCCAGTAGATTAAAAAATTTTAGTTAAAATAATATACAGTTTATGTGTAAATCAAATGGGCATTTTTCTTTTCACATTACTTCTGGTAAAGTCTGGACTAAATTTAATTTACCAATATGGAAGGGGAGTGTTTAAACTGTAAATATCTACAGCCGCATTAAAAAATGTTAATGTTTTCATTCATAATTTTACAAATTAAAAAAATTAAAAAGCAAAATTATTCTACATACAGGCTTTCACTTCAACTTTTATCAGAAGACTAAAATAAAATCTCTTTTTATTTTGATTTCAAACAAAATTGCTTACACACAAGGCTTACTTTGTTCAATTAAGTTTAATTTGACAAAACAAATATAATACACATTAAACTTATTGAACGCAGCAATCAAAAAATAATATGAGAAAATATAAGAAAAAAAATTAACGTTCAATTGTTATTGTAATTTTAAACGAAAATAATACGAAATGCAATGTTCGGAAAAAAAATTGAATATGGAAGCCTGATACAGTATACAAAGCAATGGTTCAACTATTCGTCTTGTCTTCATAATTAGTTCATTAATCTCGAGTGGTAGCACTTTTGGTAGCATGTAAGCAACGTTGACGTTGATTTAATTCCGAAAACGTAAAGTACACATTTTTTCGGAAGCATGTAAGCAACGTCAAGTAAATTTTTTTTAACGTGAACGTTGGCTTGTAAATGTCTGTAATTTTCTTACCGTGGACAAAAAAATTATACAGGAAAGTTAGTTTCTTTAATAATTTTGTGTTATTTTAATAATAAAAATATAAAATTTAAATATTTATAATAAAATTTGAAATCTTAAGAACATTAAATTTTATAGTTTATAATAATTATAGTAATATAATTTTTAATTTCTTTTGATAACATTTTATTTCTGGAATAATTGAAGTACTTTTGTTTGCATTAAAAAATGTATTTTATTTCTGTGATAATTCAAGCATTTTTTATATGATAATAAAATAATTTTTTTTTAAATTTCTTAATAATTGAGTGTTTTAATTTATTTAAATAAAAAACTATATTTATTAGTTCATTGTAAATATGTATTCTAATTCATTGAAAATATCATATAAAATATCAACTGAATTGGTTTGTTTACATTTATTTTATTTATTTTTTTTTTTGATTTTAATCTATTATAAATTCTATATCTATTGAAACGGGCACATCATTTTTATTATTTATGCGATTATTATATAACAATTTTGTTCTTTAAAACTGAAAATAAAAAGGCGAATTACAAGAAATATTCTTGAATTACCAGAAATTCAAATTCATTTCTTTTTTTTCCAAACCTCCATTAAAATTGAAAAACATACGTTTTTTGAAGTTTAAATAAGTCAATTTGATTGCCAAAATAATTTTCGAACATTCGGAATATTTTTTCGAATTTTCGGAATAAATTTTCAACGTGATGTTTTACATGCTACCAAAAAAAATCTTTGACGTTAAAGTACTTCACGTTGGTTTTTGAACGTAAACGTTTTACATACTGCCACTCCTGTTTGTTGCAACTTAAAACCAAGTACAACTTAAAAATAAAATAAAATAAGGAAAAAAAAATTGTTTTTTTTTAGAAATATTTGCCTTCAATTTTGCGTACTAAAACTACAAAAATAAACTTTAGAATCGCAGCTTGATATAATGTTTTCATAGGAAGTTATGATTGTAATTACGGAAAAAGCAAATTAGCCGAAATCTAGGATGTCTTAAGATGAGATTAAGAGATTTGGCAAAAAGTATATTTGGTGTAATCGTAGCTAAAATCTGAGAAAAAGTCTGAAATGTAAACACTCATCCGACTTTATCTACGATAAAATTAGATTTTGTCTGACGTGTAAACGCTGCCTAAGCATAAATTGGCATATGAAAGTATAATATATACATGCATAAATCGAAATTGAACTTTTTTTACATTCGAGAAGAGTAATTTCTAACTGAGTGATAGATAACTGATAGGTTCAAATTTTGTTTTCTTCCATAAATAATGTTTGCATTTTATTTTCAATTAAACTAAGCCATATGATTATGTATGTAACAAATGCAAGCCCTATATAACACATGGACGTACATTTAAATATACTTAGTGAGAGAAAGAGAAATAATAAAAGAAAGAGATTAATAAAAGAAACCAAATTAAAAACACAAAAAAAAATATAATGAAAATGATGATTGAAAATAATTGAAATTGAAATAAATAATTGAAAATGATTGAAATATAATGATAATGATTTTTATTGCACACATTTTTTTTATATTCCTATTTTTGTTTTTTTTTTTTTTCTTCTTTACACCATAGAAATGTTAATAAATACAGTAAATTTAAAAAGAAACCAAATTTTAACTTTATCAAATATCCATATTGCATTATTAATACACACACATATGTAAATTTCACCTTTGTTGAAGTTGAATGCAAATAATATCTATATTAACAAGAATATGCACTCCCAGTTTACGTAAACCTAAGACAATTTTTAAGAAATACCAAAACAAGCAAAATGTCATTAGTTAAAAGAGTTAAAATCTACATTTACTTATCGTATACCAAATTCATTATGAGAGAGAAAAGGTACAAAACAGATGTTTGTTTTTCCTTTATACTGTAAAATAATTTTGGGTTCTCATTATTCTCCTTTGGATTTGTTTACGTTCCCTCCCATTATTTATATGAGGAAGGGTGACAAAAAATATTAGTTCTAATTTAGTTTGTTCCCTTATACGAGGATTAATTCTGATCTTTTCAGATTCAGATGGCAATCCTTCTAAACAATATTTTATTTAATTAACAACCGATAATTCAAAATATGTTCGTTCAAAACTAAAATCAATGAGTACCTATCTACCGATTTTTTTTATCTCTTTCATTCTTAAATAACCTATCGTACTTGATACCATATCGGACACACACTTATTAAAGAATAAATATACAAGAGAAATATTTTTTTTTCGGGATTGTATAGCTTTTGTAATGCTATAATTGGTCTATGTATGTATATATATTATATTATACATATATATATATATCTATACATATAGCTATATGTTTATTTTTTTAATCCTTCGAAAAATTAAAATGAATTGTCAAAAACAATTTCATATCGATTCAAATGAATAGATAGGTTGGTTTAGAATACATTTCATTATAATATACCCTCGAGATTTAACAAAAGAAAAATGAAAATGGAAATGAAAATTAACAATAATAAACAAAAAACAAAAACAATTTTTCGGTTATTATTTCTTCAAAATATAGGATTTCAGTTATTATTATTTTGTATAAAGTCAATCCTTTTATAATGACTGTAGGAAATTTTTTAATTATGATAAGGTACCTACCACAGTTAACATTATCTCTCCATCAACATATACGTATAATAATATTAGGTATATTATGTAAAAATGTGTGACAACATTTGAATATTTAAATAATTTTCTGTAATTGTAAAAAATTATTATTTCATGAAATTATTTTGAATATTTCATGCATAGTTATTTTAGTTATTATTTTCTGTTTTGTTTTTATTTTTCGATTATTGAAACAAAAGACATGTAAAGTGAAACTAACAAGTACAATATTCATACATACTCCTAAATTTATATTATTATTATTATTGGCAATGCAATTCATATTGAACGTAGGCCTCCTATTATTTGTATTATTATTCCTTTAGTCACATATTTTTTACAACAGTTTTAATTTTATAGGAATAGGAAGCTTGGTGCTGTAAACAGAACCAAGAGATGTTGTCATGTGGAGCATCGTCATCGGGATGCCATTAAAACAAAACTAGGGCATCCCTTAAAAAATACAACAAGAAAAAGCAAAAACAAAAAGGTTGGGTCCGAAATCCCGAAGTCAAAATCCCAAACTCAAAATCCCAAAAAAGCAACCCAAAATTTAAAAATCCCAGTGTTACAAAATCCCAAGTTACAAAATACCAAGTTACAAAATAATAAGTTTTATGTATTTAAAAATTAAAAATTAACATAAAATTAATTGGAACCGTGTTTTTGCCGAGGGCAGGTAAGCACATACGGCACAGTTTTACTAAAAAATATAAAAAAAAAACGAATTCTTTTATTTTTAAAGTCGGAGGATTCCGCCCCCAAACTCCCGCTACTCATTTATTTGAACACTGGTTTTGCCGAAGGCATATACTGCACAGTTTTAGTAAAAAATATAAAAAAATGAAATATTTTATTAACAACTGTGATGCTTTGATTCTGTTAACTCTCATTTTAATGCATCGTAATCACATTAGATCTAACAAAAAGCCAGATGATACAGCAATAATTTAAATGATTATTAAAATAAATTTATTGCTATTAAAATTAAATATGGCACTACAGCTTGGATGAGCTTTGGCCTTCTTCACAATATTCCTTCATTGAAGTCTATTTTTTGCAACCGTTTTCTAATTATTAACTTGTAATTTCTGCGCATAATTTTCCACGTTATCGTCAAACTTGCTATCGGTCCACCTCTAGCTTGATTAAGATCAGGACGATAACTAAATATTCTCCTTGGTGCTCTTTCTTCTTTCATTCTTCTTAACCCATCTTAGTATTTGTGTTTTTTTTAAATAAAAAAAATGTATAGAAAATAAAACTAATTACATAACTACATTTTGAGCAAAATTAAAAGAACTGACCTTTGAATTTGACAGAATTTAAATTTTGTGGCTTACCGATTTTTAGACTAATACTCTGTTTGCAACTCATAATTAGTTTTATATTATTTTGTGATGAATATATGATGTAGATTCTGCAACTAATTCTAATCATCGTATGTTTTGTTAAAAAAAATCTACAACACCATATAAAACATGAACAAAACGAGTTAGAAGTCTGTTTGACAAACCACTAAGTGACGAAGGTGTTAGTTATCTATATTTAACAAATACAAATTTTACAAACTAGTTTCTAGGTCCTGCATCGAATTCACAGCTTGCAATACCTCTGGTATATGAATATTCGAAATATGGTTACGACATACTACACCTTGAAGCTGGATTTCCACATCCTCCAATTTATCGTTATGGTCGCTTTTAACCAATCAAAAACGACCGTCGCGTTGGTTTTACGTCTCAACGAAAAGTTAAATTAAATTTATCTTTTTCGAGACATTAGTCACGCATACTAAGAAATTTAGATGACAAGCAGTACAAAATATTTGAGTATTTTAAATTTTAAAGTTCGTTATAGTCAACTGTTTTTTATTTCGATTTAATAACCAACTTCCAAATTTAAATAAGTTCAAGTATGTATTAATAGGTTAAATTAAAAATACAAGTAAATAGTTAGGAAGTCAATTTTTTTATTTTTAACTTTTGTAAGTCTCAAATTTAAATTCAAATAAATTTGGTTCATAATTATCTAATCTGTCAAATGTTTCAAAATATGCATGGCCGAAAACCGTCGCATTTGGAATTCATTTTCACAAAAACCGTCACAGAAGTAGCAACCGTAACCAATATAGACCGTCGCATGTGGAAGTTCACGGTTAATGGTCGTAATACTATCATTTTTGAAATTTTCATTACATTAACTGACTTTACTGACTGAATTAAGTATTAAAAAGTATAGTTATAAAAACCTAGAATACTGAGGTCTAGAGAATTAAATATTTTTGATGAAAAGAATGAACAGAGATGAACCACTTGTTGTAGATATGTAGATATTGTTATATAACTGGGCTGAGCTATAATATTCGCATCATCAATTTTTAACCTCTAATATATGCATATAATATATATATATATAGAAATTTTTACATACATACAATAATTGATAATAATACTAAACACTAATATTCATACAGAAAAATGGAAATTATTTACAAAAGAAAATAATTTTCATAATAATGACATTTTCCTAAAATTTGTAATTATTTCATTTCTTTTTGTTATTTTTTTTTTCTTCTTTTGTTTTGATTATTTTATTTTATTTTTATTTTTTATTTTTTTAGTTTTTTTGTTTTAGAAAATTAAGTTTGGCATTTTATGTTATAACAATCTAATAATGATATCTGTGTGTTCTCTGTGTATACATAATAATTATAAGGAAAAGATAATAATAGAGAGTATGTCATTGTAAAATTTTTCAATTTCAATAAAATTTTCCATAAAATTATGTGAATTATTTTTGTTATTATTATTATTAATGACCGTATATGCATAATATATGTATACAACAGACTTGAGTGAGTGAATCACCAAAAATAAAAAGAGAATAAATAAAATTCCAATTTATTGAATATTATCAAACTGTTTTTACTTTTTTTTTTTTTTTATGGTTTTGAAAATTTATTGCCAGAAAATTTATTTAAAATTTTACGAATTTTAAATGTCATTTGCATATTTTATTGAGTTCATTTTTTTGTATTATTTTTATTTTAATTTTTTGTTTTTATTTTTATCTTCTATTAGATTTCTACTTGATTGAAACAATAAAGACTAATTCAATAAATTTTCATTTTGATATTTGTCTTTTTTTATTTTAAATCTGAATTTTTATATTTGGCCTACAGTGCTATTTAAAATATTTGATTTATAAAAGAGACGGAAAACATAGAAAGTTAATATTTAAAAAAACTATTTCTATAAATTAATTTTAGTGATAATTAAAAATGATTAAACTTACTTTAAATATTGATGACTAAATAAGTATGATATTATATAAGATCTTGAGCATTAAATTACCTTTGAACAGAAGTAATTCTACAGATTACTATAAGGTCCTGAGAATTAAATTACCTTTAAACAGAATCAAAATAATTTGCCTACAAATTACCAATCAAGTAGTTGAAAATCAAATCAATCCCGACTGATATGGTATTGTAGTTATATGATGACTAATAATCAGATCATCTGATTATTGGTCATCTAACTATTAACCTTTAAATACATGGCATAATATGATATGTTACTTTAATATTTCTCTCGTTTTAAAAAATTATTGCTGATACATTGTTGCTGATGTATTCAATCTGTTCTCAATTTTGTGTTCAACATAAATATTAATATTCACCCTAAAATTTACGTCAAAGAATAACGATTATTAAGATCAAATGGTAAAAATGTGTGCAAATCTTTTAAGTTTTAGTTGTGTTCTTTTCAGGGTTTCCATTACCGGTATTACCAAACCCGGGATTCCGGTATTACCGAAGAATATTAAAACCGAAATACCAAGACTACCGCATCAAGTTAACCGGTATTTCGGTATTGACTAATAAATTTATAAAATTCTTGGAATTTTGCACCAGACAATTCATTAAAAAAATTTAATTTTCTACTTTTATTTTGCACCAAAATTCAAAATATTTTGAATTTAAATTGCAGCAACGTATTTTTTCAAATCAAAAGCATTGTATATTTTCATAATTATCTTTTTAAAAAAAGCTGTTAGAATATGTAGAAGATAATTATGAAACTGTTGATATTGATAACCCGGATTCTGATGATGATTATGACCAATTATATTTTCAAATTGGAAACGATTTTTGTGAAGAACAAGTGGACTAACTTTAAACGAGAATATTGAACCCTTAATTGTCCAAAGTAAGAAGAGAGAAAATGAATTTTATTTACAAAAACATGTCAAATAAGAATATAGAAAAGAATTGAAGTTAATTTTAGATTGTAAAACTAGGCGGAGTTGTCTTTTGTTTATGCTTGAATGGTTCTATAAATTGAAAAGTTCTATTCAAAAAGCTTTAATTGATTTACAAATGGACATCACGGGTTCAAAAGAAGAGTTTGACTTAATTTTTCGTAAATTAACAACGTTAACTCCTATTAAGCTAGCTGTAGAACGTTTATGCTGTCAAGATGCTGATTTGTATAAAGCCGACATTGCATTGAAGTTTATGTTTGATGAATTTTTTAAGCAACGAAATTCGTTCAATAATGATCTTAAAATCGCCTTAACACGTAGAATTATAGAACGCCGCTTCAAAAAAGAGTATAGGAGTATAAGAGTAGAAATAAAGGATATTTAAGAGGCAAATATTTGTCTGTGTCCTTCAGGATCCTAAAAATATTAACAATGAACGAGAAGATTATGACATATTTAATTAAACTTAAAAAACAACGTTGCAGTCCCAAATTATTTTTCTATTGGAAAGATTGTGCACGCTTTCACCAGACTTAAAAGAATCAAATGCGGACGACCTTTAAGTGACCACTAATTCAGAAATTATAGTCGAGGAAGAGAGAAAACAGATGTTATTAAAAGAAAGTTCATCAGCTAAAATTAAAGGAAAGTTCGGAATGCAGGCAAAGTAATGTCAGTCAAAAAATCAAATCAAAACAAGAGCTTCTAAAAGTTATTCGAGCAGAAGTAAAATATTACGAAGAGGATACTTGCAAGGACAAGTATCTAAGTATAATTGAATGTTATTTAAAAACAGTGCGAACTACCAGTGTTGAAGCAAAAAAGCCTTTTAAGAAGCAGGGCTGTTATTAACCAAAATTCGGTCGATGCTTTCGGATGACAGTATAAATAGTTTAAAATAGTTTTTAAAAGCCTATTTCTTAAAACAAAAATAATATTTAAATGGTTTTTATTATTCCTAATTTTCTTATTTAATTTATGATTTCAGTTAATTTTTCGAAAAATAAAATAAAGAATGTATTTTTTTTAAAAAAAAATTATGTTTTCTTATCGCTGACTTGAGCGATAAGCTTTTTTGATTACAGAAAATACCGGTATTCCCGGTTTCGGTATTGACATCAGTACCGAAATAGCAGTTTTAAAGAAACTCTTCGGTACAGGAAACCCTTTCTTTTGTTAATATTTCTTGTAATGTAAGTATTAAATTTTATTGTTTTATAAAATAATTATACAAAAATTAATTTCTTGTATTGTTTTGTAAGAAACTATCAAAGTCACCCGACGTCGTTCGGGTCCAGTACAAAATATATAAAATTTATAATTGTTAAATAATAAAATGATTTGACTTAATGAGTCGGTTTTGTTTTATTTCCCGTTTGTTTTATTGTATCAATTTCGTCATTTGCGTCAATTGCGTCATTTGCATCATTTGCGTCGTTTGCGTCATTTACGTCAATTTCGTCATTTGCGTCAATTGCGTCATTTGCGTCATTTGCGTCATTTGCGTCATTTGCGCCATTTGCGTTAACTGTGTCATATGCGGCAATTGCGTAAATTGCGTCAATTTCGTTATTTGCGTCATTTACGCCATTTGCGTCAATTGCGTCATTTACGTCATATGTGTCAATTGCGTCATTTGCGTCAATTGTGACATTTTCGTCATTTGCCTCATCAGCGTATAACCCAACATTTTCCAGAACCTGGCCAGAGTTATTTGACATGTGACAGATCGTTTGGTGTGATCAAAAACAAAAACGAAGAGTTAAACAATTATACTTGCCCTTATATTGGCAAAATTTTGTAGCAAAGTGTTCACGAAAATTCAATGTTATTGATGTTCAATGAAATATGACTCTAAACTTTGGACCAAGTTTAGATCTGTTATATTTGAAAAGAATCAAAGCATCCAATGAAAAAAGTGCCAGATATCCAAATATAGAACGTTTCTTTATGAGAAAATGACGCAAATGACGCAAATGACGCAAATGACGCAAAGGCCGCAAATGCCGTAAATGACGCAAATGACGTAAATGACGCAAAGGACGCCAATGACGCGATTGACTCAAACGACGCAATTGACGCAATTGACCCAAATGACGTATATGAGGCAAAACACGCAATTGAGGCAAATGAGGTAAATGTCGAAATTGACGCATTTGACGCCATTGACGCAAATGACGCATATGACGCAAATGATATGAGGCAAAACACGCAATTGACGCTATTGACGCAATTGACACAAATGACGCATATGAGCCATAACACGCAATTGACACAAATTACGCAATTGAAATCTTTCAAATCTGACCAAAGAATTTAGGTATTGCACCATGATTTAATTTTTTTCTATGAAGAACAGTTTTCGCTAAAAATGTGCAGTGCAATAACGGTTGACGAAAGAATATTCATTAAAAAATGATGTGGCATTGGTTTTTTACCGTTTGTTTTATACATCTCACTTTTTTCCTTTAAATCAGTATAAAAAGCTTTAGCCTTTCTTTTATGTAATTCTTTTTCCATGGCTTTTTTTCGTTTTTCTTCTTGATATTCTGTCCTATTAAAAAGTTTTGCAATCACATCGCATGTTTGACAGGTATCTAAACTTGATTGTCCGAAAGAAAGAAAATTTTGCAAAAAATATTCTCTGTAAATGTTGTACGAACATTTCGGCTTTTCGTTCGAAGTTTCTGGTAAGTTCTTCAAAATTTCTGGTTCATATTTTTCCAAGTGTGCATTTTTTGATATTCAGTTCCAGCGATAAGTATTTACACTCCGAGCCAGAGTAATACATTTTTCAGTACATTTTCTGGAACTTTGTTTAGTTTGTTAGCATGTTTTTTTCTTTTGTCTTTAGGATAAATTATATTGTTGGACAATATAAATCTGTTATGAGTCTTTTTACATATCGTTTTTTTACATATTAATAACGTTTTTTACATATCTTGGATTAAAATATTTTTTTGTTGTAAATTTGGAACAAAAACAAAACATAATAAAAACAACATCAAAAAAATTTCTAATAAAACTGAAGATGAAAAAAGTTGTATTTTTGAATTAAATCAAAAAATATATCATATTTAATGCAACAACAAGGTATCGACTGGCGACTTTGTTCTAAAATGTAGCTTAAGACATATATACAAAGTCAAAATTTAGTGGAAGGAGTGTAGTTAAGGAATTATAGAAAAAAATACATTATAGGACAAAAAATTCGATTTCGTCAAAATGTTGCGGTATCTGATTCGTCCATTGATAACTTCATATTCTAGTCACAATATTTTTTTCATATCAAATAAACAATTTGGCAAAAAGCTATTTGAATTTTGATGTTCTCAGACCTGTAAATATCATTCGGGTCGAAACGGAAGAACAATCAGGTTTCATACATCAACACTTCCTAATAGGTAGGATCAAAGTCCACTACCTGTAGAAACAAATGTATAAATTATCAATAATCAGATGATGGAAATTGTAAGAGAAAAGAAGATTTTAGGAGATGCTTAGTGAATTCTACCTTATCCTTTTAATAGTAATTTTTTTAGTGTCTTTTATACAAACAGTTGGTCCGATGAAATTGATAAACATTAATTTTCTGTTTAGATAATCTATTCATATTCCGGTACAATACCAGAGCAGAATAATTTCTTATCAGAAGAAATAATATTGTAATCAATTCAGAATAATTTTGTAATCAACAACCGTCGCTTTCCAAAGTAGAATATATAAGTATTTGCTAAAATATTAAAACTTCTATCTGAGAAACATCTGAAATTATGTAAATTTTTCCATTTTCTTTGCCTTTCATTTAGGCACATATATTAAAAGCAAATTATTATGCTTGAAAAATATATAGTGTAATAATATAGTGGTATTGATACACTACTAATAGTGGTTTCAACTATACCCACTTTCATTTTTGAATCCCCTCGAAACGATACACTAGAGTGTTTCCAAAAATAGTGGAAGGGATTTCAAAAATAATTCAACTTTTATCTCTTGTCCTTATATATTATTCACGCTACGTTAACATCCATTATTTTAGGCACAAAACCAGTAACTGAATATACTATTTGATGTTGCTGGATATTGCTTCAATCAACTTGGTCGCGCCTTTGAATATTCAATTTCTGTTCGAAAATCCTTATAGGGATCATATTAATGGTTGCATTGTTGTTTTTTATTAATTTACTTTGAACGAGACTAACCTTTTTCTTAGACGAAATTATGTCAGTTCAATTCATTAAAATGTTAATTTTACGCTAGAGAGACCCAGTTGAATCTTTGAAATGTCGACCATAATAATTGTCTTCAATAAGATTTACTATTATTTTCCTCATAACTCTGACCTAGTTTATAATATATTTCTCTAAACATTCAGATTCATTGATTTATTTATAATTTTTCTAAATTCCTCCAACAATTTTTGATAATTCAATAAACATTTCTTTAGCTGGACTTAATTTTAACGAATTGAAATTCCATTTACTGTAAAATAATAAAATTCTTAAATTTTCTTTTTTCTACATATGCACACATTCAAAATATTATAAGGATATTTATTTTAAACTGATTATTTGTACACAACTACAATAAAACAAATAATAATAATAATAATAATTGTCTGTGTAAATATCACGTAAATTTTATTCTCGTAAATTTTACTCAAAATACAAAACCCAAAACCAAAAAAATATTTCACTCATATATCATAATTAAATGTTAATATTGACAATATTTGATTTACTGATGCTGTCTTTCATATTATTGTTTTATTTTTTGTTTTGTTTTTATTCCTAAAATCTTAGTTAAATAAAAATAATAGTTAAAACTGTACATGTACTATTGATAATGTTCTTGTATTATTTTTATTTTATATTCCAAAGATGACTTCATCTGAACGTACAGAAATCCAAACTATTTTCAAATTGAAAATCTTTTTAGTGAGGTTATAATGGTATTTATTTAGGGGGAGGGCAGACGGTTGGTTGATCCATTTAATTTTTTTTAATATATCCAAATAATATTGGCCTTTCATTTCTACAGAACAAAATTTCTATCTAAAAGTTAAGTCTCGGTGGTCATAAATTGTTGTCAAAAATATACAGGACTTTAGATTTAAAGTTAAAATTTGGTTTATTGTGTCCATTTTCTAGAATTTTAATAATTATTTGTTTCTTCTTAAAAACTTTTTTGTTTAACGGTAAATATTCTAAAAATTAAGAATTTTGTTGACTAAAGAAGTTAAATTAAAAAGAAAAACAAAACAAAAAAAATTATTTATTGTAATAATGTTCAAATAATAATGGATAATAAGTGAAAATTTGCACCGTAAGTGAAATTTAAAAACAAATTACAGCTTAGTTAAATAATCAAATTAGGACACTGTATATGAATTTTAAAAAAATTTTCAAAATGTTAAAATCAATATTTTGTAGACAGTATAATGGAGTGAAGTGGTCAGAAGTGGTTCCACAATACCTGCTCAGGCCTGGACATTGAAGATTTCAATAATATTCAACTAAATCCGGATATTGTATGGTTTTGTTCGACACATGCACAAATAGGCGACAGAAGCGAAAATCTGCTGTACAAAATATTACGAGCATCAACACATCTACAGCTCAGCAAGGTCAGCTAATGTTTATAATGTCACCGGAATAATGTAAAAACTCAATGAAATTCTCGCGAAAAAAGCTTCAAAAGACAAAATTTTCTGCTGATTTGCAAATTGAGGTTAGAGATTTTAAGGATACACTTGAACGAATAATTGAGGAAAATATGCACCTACGCAACAAAAATGCTGATCTAAGATATCAAGTAGAAAACAATCGCATAGAAATTGCAATTATTACACAACATCGAAATAATAAATTCATCGAAATCTGTGGTGTTCGGTATGTTCCAGACAGTGATCCTGTGTAAACAGTGTAAAAAAAATTTCAGAGCATTTAGGTGTTGTTTTTGGAAAGGACGATATAAAGGACGTTTACTTTGCAGCTCCGAACTCGAAAAATTCTGGTGAGCCTAAAAAATTGTTATCAAATTTAAAAATGTATCTATTAAAGGCAATTTTATCCAAGCTAAAAAGAACAAAATGTTGGAAACAAATAAAAAATTTTGCACATTCAACTAAAACAAAATCAAACCGAATATTTTTGAAGGATCGTTTAACACTTTTTATATAACAAAAGCTAGAGATTTGAAAAAGTTGAAAATGTTCACATGGGTCAAAGTTGGTAAAGTATTTGCAAGAGAATGAGAAGCGAGAGATACTGCAAATACATGGTTCGATGGCGCTGGACAAACTCACAATAAATGTGGCAAAGACAAAATATATGATGATCAAAGCCAAAAATGAGCAAATCACGTTAACCTGCAATGAAATTAAAATAGATAAAACTAGCTACAAATATCTTGGTGTTTGGTTCGATGATAAATTAAACTGGAATTGTCATTTAAATGAACTGATAAAAAAGTCCAGAAGAATCGTAGGTGTATTTAAAAAAATTTAAAAACGGTTACCAGATAAGCTTAAGCTATCCAGATATTATAGTCTATTTCATAGTACGATAAACTATGGTATAGGAATTTGGGGAAACACAATATATGAAAGAAACTTAAGTTCTCTCTAAAGAATTCAAAATAAAGCAATTAAAAATTTGTTTGGGTTGTCTGGCAGAACTTCAACCAATTATATACATTTTAAAAATAAAATTTTAAATATAAAAGACTCTAGAAGTTTAAGCCAAGCATTCCAATTATATAATATTAAGAATAATTGAATAAAATCAAACACTAAATTAGTCGTTAATAATCAAATATATCAGCATAATACGAGACGAGCACATCAACTGCGATATGGTGTTGGAGCACGCTTAAATGGACTAGAACCTATCATGAATACAGGAATCATGAACAACCTACCTGCGAAATTCCTGGATATGTCCAGACAAAATTTTTAAAGGGAGCTTAAAAAATTAATGATATCAGCATATATTATAATGTAGTTAGTTGGCAACAGTTCACCTCAAAATTATACAATAAAAATTTTATTCACCAAAAATATGGGAAAATAAAAAAACAAAAAAAAAATAAACAACCACACCGCATACTATTTACAAATATCAAGAGAGGGCATATGAGGTACATTTAATGTAGGTAGGTATTAAGGTAGGTAAAGATAAATATTAAGTTTTCTTAAAATTTTCTTGGATCGTTAGATTCTTGATTTGTACAATGACAATCGCATTGCACTAAAATATTCATTAAGTAGTATTTTCAATTGAAAAAGACTTATTGAAACTCAAATTTTGACATATAGATCTGTTCAGTCCCTGTTATTCATTCATTCAATTTAACATGCGATTTTCTGATAAACAACAACTATTAGGTACACAATTTTTACACAAAATCTAATTTATCTAACCTTCTTAAACTTGAATTATAATTGCTCAACAGGGTTTAAGTATAACTCAGATGACTAAAAAATTTTCTTCATTTTTTTTTAATTATGAGCTTTATACTGTTTTGTTTCTTTTTTTACCATTGTATAAATGTAAATATTTTATACTAATTTTTGATTTTGTAACTGCTTATATTTAACCTTTTTCTTATTTATAATTTTTTTATTCTCTCACTGACATTCGAATTATTTCTTGTTCATTTTCATTGTTAAAAACTATTTTATAAATTATAAACTTTGTACGAGCTTATCTTCTTTTTGAGAGATGTTTGAAATAAATAAAAACTGCTTGTGGGAAATTTCGGAATACGATTGAAGACGATGAGGAAACAATTGTTTAGTATATTGTTTATCATTTCTATTACGGATACTTATTATTATATAATATATATTTAATATATATTTGCTTTTATAAACTTGCTTCGACTTTAATTTATTTAAATGTTTGCTTGTTTTAGCCTTCTGATTTTCAGTCGCTGATATTGTTACTGTTGGTCAATTTGCATTTTCACTTTAAAATTTCATATCAAGCACACGATTCTAAACTTAATTTTTATAGTTTAGCGTACGATTTAAAGTAAAGGCAAATATTTCTAAAAAAAAAAATGGTTGTTTTAATTTGATTTATATAGTAAATACTATTTGTAATGATCAGCTAACATTTACATGTCTTTTCTCGAATTACTAAATTCCGAAGATAATCATAGTAAATTTCCACCCCTATATAATTTATGTTTATTTGATACAGTTTTACGTTACATAATTTACCCATTTATCAAGTTCTATTACAATATTTTACCAGCCAAGCACTAAAATAGAAGCCTCCGAGTAGCAGAACTGTTGATAGAACAGGATACTCTCTATAATAAGTTAAATAAGTAAATAAATATGCCAAAATTTGAGCTGAAGTAAGATAAATGAACAAAAATAGGACTATCGCCGTGAGCTAATTCCAACTTCTTGCAAATGTAGAATGTGGAAAATTAAAATTTTTTAAATGATAGCGGTCTTACATTAATTTAAATTAATCACATTTAAGAGATCGATTTAAGAATTGAATTAAGATATTTGACAGGCTTGTGATTAGAGTTATTAGATTTAGATTGAGAATTAATAGTCCCAATATTACGGTTAGGTTGATTCTTATAAACCAAAATAAAAATTTTAAATTCATACAAATTAATTATAATTAATAGAACTACGTCACTCGACTATTCTAATTACCTCACCAGAAAATTATTAATAAAATATGTTGAATAATCAGAAGATTAAGTATCGCTTCAAATTACTTTTAATGTAGTTGCAAGATAAGTAAAAAAGTAGATATTCATTCATCTAAATTAGATAAATTTCTTACGTGCTATAGCGATTAAAGTTTGTGTGAGAAAAGCCGATGCAAATCGGACTGAATATGGGGTCTAGTGTTGTGATAGCAAATGAAGAATGTGGTCAATTCATTAAAGTAAACGTGATGGTCAATACCCCTATAGGTTTAACTCAATGATTTTTTAAAGGTAGTTAGATTATTAAGACTATATGAAAACCTTGAAATTACTTGGATCGCTATAAAAAAATTAACGAAACAGTCATTCGGACAACTATACTGTAAATACCGATGTTGAAACAATTATATTTCAAAATATTAAAAGTAAATAACAAAAGATTTATTTTTCCATTAAATTAACCATAATCAAACAAGAAGAGATCAACAAGATTACATAAAAAAAAAAAAAAAAAGATACGAAAACAAAAACAAAGAAAAAGTCAAAACATAGATGAAGAAATTATGGAAGAGATAAAAATTTGGTATTGCGATATTTAAAAAGAAAAAAAAACAATGTTGCAAGGATACTCAGAAAAGAATATGAAAAGTGAAGTTTTAAGATTTTATCTTAACATTTTCTTTTTGTTTTCTATTTAATGAGGTATAAATGAATGAATAATATGGTTCGGACATTATTTTGTTTTTTGGGTTCACATTTAAAATACAACAACTTTTGGTGGCTATTTTCCTAAAAAATAAAATTGAAATTAAATTGTTTCTTTTGAATTGTATTAGGAATTATCAAATGCCAACTAAAATTCCAAAATAAAATTGGTTTGTTAATCTGTGTGTGTTAACAGTGTTTGTTAATCTGTGTGTGTTAACAGTGTTTGTTAATCTGTTCTATATAGATGAGTTGAATAGGTCTAAATAATATAGTCTAAGAAATGAATTAAAGTAAGGGCGTACTATAGGAGAGAAGTAATTAATTAAAGAGTCTGTTGTGAAGAAAGTTTTATATTTTATGGTTCCATAGTGAGCCTATATGGTTAGTTAACATCTATCACCATCTACTACTACCTACCTACCATCGATAAGCGGTTCTTTCTTTTTTTGAAGTTTATATTAATTTACCAAATTTTTAAATTGTTACCGGTATTGTTGTTGAACAGTTTACGATTCTAAATAGCAATTTAGAGCGCATAACCGTTTTTGGTTTTACCTTTGTTAAGTTTTTCTCCGCTGCAAAGAGAACTTATAAAATTGGTCATAATTTAAGTTATGTTAAATTAAATGATAATAATAATATTTTTAATTCCATTAATTTTGCATAACCAAACTTTCCTCTGACCAGGAGAAACATTCCCAGTGATGTGAAGAAATTTTTTATCCAACAATATTGCTTTAAGTCTTTATAGGTACCTAATTTTTATATTTTTTTGCAGAGGATAAATTTAACACTTATATAACGTTTTCGTTATATTTAATGTTGTAATTGCAATACATTTTTTACATATCTGATGACATTTTTTATGTTTTCATTTTTTTTTCTTCCCCTTCTACCTCATTTTATCAGATTTGAGTCTCTTGCGAAGTGATGCTCAACATTCGGCTATTCTTTTCGTCGGTTTTCTTGGATTGTTGCTGCTGTAGGTTCTTTAATTAATTTTTCTTATGAAATTATTTTGCATTCTAGATATTTTTTGCTATTCCAAGATCATCTTCTGCGGTTCTGATCCATCTTAGCGCGTCTTGAAATTTGTAGGAATTTTTTTTTTTTTTTTTGCAAAACCAAAATACTCAAAGATAATATAAAGTAAAAAAATGTGATAATAGGAAAAAAAAATTTATTTATAAAAATGGTTATATTATTAATTTTAGTTTACCAAAGTAAAATATGGAGGATTTTTGTTTTATTTTTATTAATTTTAAAGAAAAATACTGAGAAAACAACAAAAAATTATTTAAGTTCTTATTTTTTAATGTAGAGTCCGAATTTGCATAAAAAAGTACCTCTTCCCATTTGAAATCTAGATTTCTACATATTTTGGCGAATTTCGGACATAATAAACCCTTTTCCGGTCCTCCCCGGAAGTTGAAAATATCACTAATCGATAGAGCACCCTCGATTTACATAATACATTTTTTTTGTAATTTTAAAAGAACGACTGCTTTCCCTCTTTAAAACCTAATACGCATGCTCTACAACACCCTGTAATCACAGTGGTTACTTACAATAACCACCAATTTTATTTCACGTAATGCAAACTATTTCAAATCAATTTTTTTTACATTTTAAGTAATTATTACTAATAATATTTAATTTTTAAAAATAAAGATATTCTTTAAATCTTGTGGCTTACCTTTTTATATTAGAAAACAAAACTAACCACTCAAAAACTTCACGTGAGCACAATTTTTTGATTGAAACAAAAAGGGGAAAACCCCGAATTTAGTGCAATTTTTTTTTTTAAATTAATTTAAGAATAATCTAAATTTATTAAATAACAATTAAAATGACCAACAGATGATTGTGAGTGGTTTAGAAAGAGTTTTAAATGTGCAAGTGGTTTACATCGCAAGGCTACTAATCGGAAAGAGATAAGTAATATATTTTCCGGTTCAGAATAACTGTTTTAATATTTGTAATTATTGTGACCAAAATGCAATGGCTGGGAAAGAAATTTTAATGACATTATACTATAATACTATTTTCAATATTATAATACTATTTATATAATTACTAATACGAATTTTTAAATAATGCCCGTTATAAACAACTCCTGCAATTGCTATAAAACATATAAACATAATTTTATCACCTTTAATGTTTATCGGGAGTCATATAGAAGCTTTATAGCACTAATTTTGTTTTTATAATAATAAAATGTAAGGTGGGTTGGCTGTCCTTTTAATAACATCTATAGTATTTTTTTGCCCGACACGTGAAGTCGTGAGGTAATTTTCATTCTACTCTGTTCTAATGCATACGTCATAATGAAGCAATCACGATTTGAATTTATCTTCACTATTCATGTATTTTCCCATCATTTTATCCTGTTTAATCACCCAGAGACTGTTGGTTCTTTGATTCATATCCTCAGAGTTTTGATTTTGTGAGGAAACATATATCTAGAATTACATTTTAATTATTTTTGATTTTTTGAGCAATTAATACATATTTTGTATTCTTGATTTTATGAGTCTAATTTTTTTTAAGTGACATTTTTTACGTATAAGAAAATTACGCATTTCATAAAAGATTTACAATTATCAGTATTATATTTTTTTTTTTTTATATTTAGTTGGATGTCATTTTTAAGATTAAAATTTCTAGTTAAGACTTGTTTATCTAATACCATGTGATTTGAATCCATAAATTCCAAGAGGATGAATTCTAAAATTTCAAATACAAATTTTAGAAGGTCACTCTCTTTATTAAGACGTATAGAATAACTATAATATGTCAGTTTCCTTACGATCTATTAAATTTTGCTTGTAAATTATGTATAAAAAATGGAAGCAAAATAAACTGTTAAGAAAGAAATGAAATAAATTATTTCCGTTCATATCAAACCATTAAAATCTGTTGCTCATTATGAGAAAATAAAAACAGAAATTAAAAAAAAAAAAAATGTAAATGACTTTAGATGTCCTGTAAAATAACATTCATTTGTTTCTTCAAAATGTCTTTCACCGACTTCCTTGAACTGGTTTCCTCTGTACATAATGGTCCTTGTAAGAAATTGAAAAATTGAGTTTAATATGAATTCATTTTCTAAATAATTTTTTTC
Organism: Argyra leucocephala; assembly: GCA_963942445.1. Lineage (NCBI taxonomy): Eukaryota > Metazoa > Arthropoda > Insecta > Diptera > Dolichopodidae > Argyra > Argyra leucocephala. Next base: position 43,657,888 of record OZ012681.1, on the reverse strand, counting down.
CAAGACATTTTCTGTTTTTTATTTTCTCTTCTTAGAAACCAATGAGAAATTTTTTTTCTATTTTATTCTTTTAGTACAGAAACAGAAGTTTCCATTACTTTATCTGATTCTAGATAACGCATTAATTAATGACATATTATACTGTGAAGTTTTTCATAGAATAAAAAAAAAAAATATTTTAATATATGAAATCAAGTGGAAATAAATTCAGTAAATTTAAAATAGAATAAAAAACATATTTTCAACCTTTTGAAACTCTTTTATTAGAGAATTTTAAAGCTCTTTCCAGGAAAATAAAATGACATCAAAATTTTGAAATTAAAAAACTTTAAAGGAAAACTGCAAATGTTTTTGCATTTTATATAATTAGTTTTATTCGACAGATGGCTTATTAAAATTATGAAAATTTTAATTATAATTTCCTGAATTTTTCGGTATTTAATCCACGACTGATTTTCTATAAAAGTTCGTGTGTAAAAATTATGAAATTATGATGACAAGATGTTGACGTTGAAATGAAAAATTAAAGTTGACTGCTAAAATTATTTGTAGGTATATAATAATATGATAACATTGAATGTATATAAATAAAAGCTCTGCTCATTATGAAAATTACTTGGAAATTCTTTATTGAGATGTTCTCAGTAATTAAAGTGATCTAAGTAAATATTAAATAATGTTATAAATGCCTATCTGTTTAGTGGTACGGGTAGAGTGGTTTTTGTCTTTTCAAATTAAAGTGATCTATGATGAATCACGATATTATATCTTATAATACCCATCTTCAGTTTGGCTTTAAATTATTTTTATATATCTGCTGTAAAAATTATAATTTCACATGCTTGAAAACTTTTTTAATGAAAGCACTCTCGCACACTCCCCATATCACGATTTTATTAGCGGAAAAAAAATTAAAAAAAGTAAAATAAAATGTCCATAGTTTTCAATAAAGATTTTTCAAATTTTGTATAGTTATTTATGATAAAAAAAGAGAACTATAATGGTAGGTACTGCAAAATGCTTTCAAATTTTATGCATGTAGTGGCATGAAGATACTTTGGCTTTAGCTAAGAATGCTGCCCAATGTTTGAGGTTTCTTTCACGATATAAAGTCTATACTTTTCTCCAAGAGATCTATACAATATCTATAAAGATTATATCCGACCTAAGATGCAGAACAATTGTCAGATATAGGCTGGTGCACCCTAAACTTCATTAGGTGCACACCTTGCCAAAATTCGAAATCGCGCCCAACGGTTAATTGTTGAAAATAATGAATGTTCTCTCTTTTGTAGATATCTTGTTCGAAATAACATAATTGAAGGGCTTAGAGGAGGAAGGTGTTAAATGACATTTTTTTGAAAATCAATGTTTTTGCAAATTTGAAAGTGTTATGTCATATTCTATACATATAAAATTCCATTTTGTCCTTAATAAGGTTGTTTTCTGTTTTGGTGGGTGTATGAAAGTGTTGAGTGCAACAATATTATACTTTACACAGTGTAAGAAGGTGTTGAAACTCCTTAGCACTAACTCGTAAATATTTAGCTAGAAAGTACAAAAGAATGTTGGTGCATGAAAGTGTTAAGTGTGCACTTAAGCACACTCATACAATTATTTATAGTCACAAAAAAGTAAAAATATTTTTGGTTTGTGGAACAAAAACAAAAAACTTTTCGAATAGTGTGCGTTAAAAAAAGTTAACACCGTTAGAATTCTCTGATTTTCTTAAGTTTATTTATTTTAAATTATGGGGAATTCCCCATTTATATTTCAAACTTGGATTATAATTTATTTTGTGTCTTAGCTTGGAATTATTCTCTAAAAAATCATTGCAAATTCAGATTTTACCTTAAATGGTTTCAAAATTGATGAACTATTTTATTTTAAACCCGAAAAATTATTATTTATGTATGTTGATTAATAAAATTTCTTTACAAGTGATTTATTGTATTTAACATGGTAGCGTGTTACCTTTTTACAGCATAAGTCATTGATATTAGTAATGGTTCAACCATAATAATTAAATGAATAAATTAATTACTCAATATTTTAAATAATAAATTTTTATGTCTTTATTTGCATTTGTTCAGAAATTTAGTAATTTCAAAAAAAAAGCAGATACAAATTTAGTATTGGGGACAGTAAGTAATTATTTTATTGTTTTTGTTGCTTTTACATAGGAAATTACTTTTTTCCACTGTCAACTACTACAGCAACTACAAATTACTGTCAACATTACTAACAACTCCAAAGAAAGTAAATAAAGGTTACACGAAAAGTAAGCGTTACGCAATATAAGCGTTGCAACATTACAATATACGCAGGGTACAATATATACAAGGTAATACGCAATATAAGCGTTACAACATTACAAGCAATAATGGAACGTAGTAGGTACTACTTTCCATTTAATTAGACTGTAGTTAATTTGAATTCTAACGGAGTATGTACAACAACTATTAATATAACTATTAATAATTTTTAAACGTAAAATCGTAAATTTAAATTAATGTTTTTACGATAATAAGTATATTTGATTTAATTAACTATATTTATTTTACATTTAACAATTTACGGTATTTCAAAAACTATTAATACTAGTTAAATACCCGTTACTACGTAACTTTTTGCTACCATTATACATAGTGAAAAATCAAAATTAGACATTCTAGGTTGTACTACATTATAAATTATCGAAATCAAAAATTCCCCTATCAACAATATTTAGGTAATATTTGATACTTTAGTTAAATTAGTAGATTAGCAGACAGACTATATGATTGGATTGATATAGATTGAAATGTTTAATCAACTAATATTTCATTAAAAACTATATTTCTAACAGTTCTATTCTCTTCGGAGGCAATTTTCAAATGATTTATATTCCCAGTAGTGCGCGAAATCCCGACATATAGTTGTCCATGTGAAAAACCTGGTGCATCAAGTAAAATACCAATCTTATTGAGAGTTTGACCTTGCTCTTTGTTAATGGTCATTGCAAAGGCAGCTCGGACGGGAAACTGGCTTCTTACTGTTTATTATTTTTAGAAATTAGGAAAACCAAAAAATTAAAAACTACTATTTTTTTTTAAATAAAAAACACTTAAATATTAAAACTAAAGTAAACTAATATAGCTATTGTTTTTTATTTAAAAAATTAGGTACTCATTATTAGGTACCGTTTAGACATCAAGATTTTGTTTATACTATTGAAAGTTTGACTGTCCTGTAAACGTTGTTCCACAAATTTTGACATCCGACTTTGTTTAATGAAAAAAATTGAATATTATCCTATTATCTTCAAACATTTTTGAAACAAAAAATGCTGGAAACTAATTTTTTCCTTTAAATCGAAATCGACTTTTGTCATTTGTTGAACTTTTTGTTTAATGTTTGTTGTGTTTGATTATTTTTGTTGTTATATTGATTGTTATAAATAATAGTATTGATAATAACAATTAGTAGATACTAAACTACCTACATTTATAAGATTTTTTCAACTTTTTCTTAATTGTATATTTTATTTAGGTAAAATTTTTTTTTCATTTTCTTGTATTTTTTATTTTTTATTTTATTTGTTTATAATTTTTAATTTCTATATATTTAAAATCATTGTTTTTTATTTGAGCCAAACAAACCTTAAATAAATAAATAAGTAACTTTTATCAAATAAAATCTTATGTGTAAACGTTGCTCTAAATGCTAACACTTATCCCAACACTTATGTAGTTGATTATATAAATTGTATAAAGTTTTTTTGATTATTTTTCATAAAAAAATACGTAATAACTTACGATAATCAATGTAGTCAAAAAATTATTTTAAAATATATTTTTCAAGTAAATAAGAATGTGTTCAATAGCTTTGAAATTATTATTTTAAATAATTTTAATCCATTTTGTTTTAGCAGGGGTGGAAACAGAGACTTTTATTTGATTTTTTTGTTGTTATCTTTTCTTTTCTCTTTCGTTTGGGTTAAAGAAATGTATCCAAAAAACAAAAACAATTCTCAGTAGATTGAAATAAAAAGGGGAAAGATTATGTACATAAATTATTATATAATATAAAGCCGCACACGCATCTACTATCAAAGGATAGTAGGTAAAGGATCCATTAATAAGAAAGTGCACTGGAATAAAATTTTATAATTTGTTAATGATTGGTTACCATTTTTCTAGTCGATTTCCAAAATTGTAAGAAATAGAAAGTAATAAGAATTTAATTTGTGAGAGAGAGAGATAAAAATTCAAAACACAAAGTGGGAAAAAAATTATCGAACAAATATTGAGATATGTTACATTAAAAAATTCATAGTAATAAGAAACATTATTTATTCACATTATTAATATTCAAATTTCCTTCCTATTTATAAATTCTAATATTATTAATAATTAATAAATTATCATTGATTATTAAATGTCAAAATTTAATTTTGAAGGAAATAAAAATGCATTGAGTCATTTATAAAAATAACGATAAGACAATAAAAGAAAATAATGTGATGTTTAAGAAATAGGATATGTTTTTGAAACCAATATTATGTTATGTAGGTACCTGTAAAAAATCAATTATTCAAAATTTCTTTACTCTCATACCCTAATAAATTTAATACGTTGATTTCAGACGACCACGTACATTAGAAATCTCTTCTCCCATTGCTGATGGGCTATTTAAAATTAAATTAAAAAAATTAAATGGTTTTTTAAATCATTTATATTGCACTCTTTCTTTCTCACAACTTATTACATAAGAAAAACAATAGTTTTTTGCTTCTTTAACTAATGGAGTGTTTTTGTAAATGGAATCTTGACTTCCCCAGTGCATATCTTCTTATTAAAGAATATTTTTTTCTACTATGATGTTTTAAGAAGAAAAATAACAAAAGAAAATAACAAAAAATGTGTACAGTATATTCTGTTCATTTAAATCAATTTGAGTAAAGTTTGATTTTTTTTCTCCTATATTAAAGGCATTCTTGATGAGGTGTAAGAAAGAAAGAAAAAAATTTCTTCCAATTTGTTCGCAAATAAATTCTCTTCTTCATTTATGTTAAAAACAAAATGTATGCATGAAACAGAAACAATATTTCTCTTTCAAACAAAAAATTATAACGGTACATGCTGACACCGGCGAAGAATTATATATAGAAGATAATTCTAAATAGTTTTTTTAAGCTTATATCGTAGGTTTAATATATTTTTATGATAAACCTTATTTAATTTACAGTATTTAAATTGAGGCTATTGTGAGGTTTCAAAAGGACCCAACTTTTTTTAAAAATAAAAAGATGCCACACACCAATGTTTAAAAATTTGTTTTAATTTTATACTGATATACAAAACTGAATAAGCGATAATTTAAAAAAAAAAAAATTTAAATGTAATTTTTCACGAGATTTAAAAAATGTCAAACACTTCCAACGAATAGCACTAAGGAGGCTTCAAATGCTCATTTCTACACCGTGGAGCTACCTAGGTAATCCAAAACTAGTAGAAACGCTCTGACAGAAATGCTCCATTATATAATTTGCAAGTTTTAGAAAAGAACATCTTCTCGTTCGTCTCCAACTACCCTACAAATTCTTCTATATCATCTGGTTTCCCTCCAAATTATTTTCCCGTAAATGAACCTACAATAATTTTGTATAAAAAAATTCTTTCCTAGTGTTTGGATAGTGTGTAAAATAATAATAAAAAAAAATCATAAAGTTAGCAGGTGTTATACACATACAATTCAAATCCTAACATTCATTGGTTATATTTAAAAAATCAATTGTGTTACAGACCTGAAAATTTGTACTTAGGTACTCGTTACCAATACGCTGGATGGCGCAGTAGGCTGATCGCCTAACTTTCAACCGAAAAGTCCAAGGTATGATTCCAGATGAAGCAAAAACAAATGATTTGTTGGTTTTTCGACCTGGTCTAATACCCTTTGTCAATGCGATATAATAAATGATAAAAATAATTGAGAGTACATATAATCTGGTAACAAATTAAATAAAATGAAAAAAATTAAATAAAATTAATTTAAGTAGACTTGGCTCCTGACAATAGCAGTAGTTTTCCACATTTAATGAGTTGACAAGCCAGTAATTTGATTAAAAAATATTGTAGTGTAAAATTGCAGTACCGAACTTAATTAAGCACTTAAAGATGATTCTATACATGCTACTGTTAGGAGTGTAAAGACAAAAAAAAAATCTCGTCTTTTACAGTTTTGAGACTCAGAGTCAGAGGTTCAAATATCTTTTATACAACCCATCAGGAATATTTAAAAAATTAAAGTCTTTACAAACTCGATAAAGTGTAATGTACTCGGCTAAAAATATACTAACATTAATATTTTAAAAACTAAACCTAATATGTAAAAAAATGTATAGTACAAATACTTCTTATCAAGTAGTTCAGAACTGATTATAGCATAGTGAAAAAAGCTGGCATAATGGCTTTTAGCACTAAAAATAAATCCCCAAAAAACGATCCTTATTATTGCTTTTACGTATCTCACTTTATTATGTACGGCACTTTAAGCAAAATTCTGTGGTGGGGGAGATTTTAGAGTTGGATTCAAATCAAGGTTCTACGACTCTTACATAAGATTCATATAAATTATTTGTATGCATACCCGCTGTTGGATCCAGCGCACGGATATCTCCTTTTTACAGAATTACAGGATTTTGAATTTATGAATTTTTTTTGTAGATTTCGGTTTGTAGATTTAGTCACCAATCCGAAAAAATTTCAAAACTTTAATGAGAAAATTTAATATCCACAATTAAAATGAAGTTGTTAGCTAACGAAAATTTTAAAATGTTTGAAATTGCCAGGTTTTCTGACATTTTTTCTTCACCAGAACTTATGAACTATGAAATGAAGCTTCAGCGAAAACTATACAATAGTATCAGTTTAATAACAAATTGAAAATTGTTTCCCCATGTTATTAAAGTACAAACTCCAACAAATTCAACTTTAGAAGTACATAAACTTTTCTTAATTAAAACGTGATTTCTGAGTGGTACAAAATTTTTCATGGCATTTCAAAATTAATTTTTAATTCTATGAATTAAGCTACTTGCCATATTATGAAAATTTTTCAACTTTAAATCATAAGTCTTCGTAACGAAGACGTAGCCAAACAAAATATTTTTCCGAAATCTTATAGTTTTCAATCAGAAATTACAATGCTCCATGTATCAAATTGCCGCAGCTCACGGTCTTTACAAGGTCTTTTTTTTGTTCTTGCTAGAATTAACTTTAACTTTTCGTTTTAAATAAATTATTGGGTTAGTATCACATCCACATGCCTATATTTCATTTGCCTGCATTTTATTTGCCTGCATTTAATTTGCCTGCTTTTCATATTCATAATAAAAATTTCATCTAAACTTGCTATCAATCAACGAGTATCAGAACTACATATAAACTTGTTAATCGATCCAAAAATGAAGATTTTAGAGTATTTTTTTGTTTTTTTATATTTTCGCAAATTTTTTTAATAACTAGTATCACAAAAAAATACGAAGATTTTCAATTTTTTCAAAATTACTTTATTTCTTTACTAACTTTTAGAATATTCATTAAAACAAGTAAAACAGTTGAAGAAACTTGGTAATCGGAAACTTGGTAATCGCTCAAGTTCAAGAAATTGAGCAGCCTCCAGATCGGTTTTTGAAAGTAGCAGTATGCAGTTAAACAAATCTGATTTAAAACAACTTTTTTGTTCTAATGGTCAGATAACATAATCACTATATACCATGATGGTTGTCCACCATCACTAGCTTAGCTTTTACTATGTTAGGATTCCGTCGGAACAGACCAAACCTTCGTTGAGACTGATACCGAATCGTCAGATTTAAAACAATTTCGCATCTCCAACTGGGGAGAACCCGCACCGGCCCGACATAATTTTTATAATAATGTTTATATCAACTAATAATCTACTTCTACAAACTATAACTTGATCTATTTTCACTTTAAACTTTTTACAACTTTTTAATTACCTCTGTTTTATTTTAAAGTTACAATTGTAAGTTTTTGTTGTACTGTTTTTTTTTTTTTTTAATAAGAATTAAATTCAAATAATTCTTCGGATAAACTTCAATTCTGTTTTTTTTCACCAGCTAAATTCAGTTTTTTCTTTTTTCCCATTTCTATTTCGCAATCATTTTCTTTAGAAGTTCATTTAAGTTAAGTTTTTCTTTCTTTTTTTTTTAAATTTCAACTATTTTTTTCTTTTCAAATATGGTTTTTTTGTCTGAATGACCGATTTCAATAAATCAATTGAATTCTGCAATGAAAAGGTCCCATTTTTTTCAAAATTACAATTACGAATATTTTATAATAAACCAGAAGAACTGATCCTACCGTTCAAGAAAGTAAAATGAACAGTAAAAAATAATCAACTTAAATATTATATTTTAAAGTTTTCATGAAATTAATTTTCTCAAAATGACATTACATTTCTGTACATTTCTGTAAAATGTCATCATTAGAAAAAAAAACTTACCACCATTTTCAATGTACCTACATTCCCTGCCAACTCCTTTAATTATAAAGTTATTCATTGTAATTCAATAAGAAATAGGGGAAAAAAAACTTCAAATGGTAATAAATAAAAAATTACAACAAAATGGCGGAAAGTATTTTGTTAGTTTTTTTTTTTTTTAAATGTCATCAGTGACGAAAAGTGCAATAAATAGGAGTGTATTTAATGTTCTTTGTTACGAATGAGAAATATTTTTAAAGAGAGAAAGAAAATGTCCTATGCAGTTAAATGTCATTTGTTGAATTCGATTTTTTATTTCTTCCTTAAATTGGCATATTAGAATAATAAAATAGTTCCAGTTAAATATGCCAACTCTAAGGAGCTTCGAATAATGTATAAAAAAGTGTCCTTGAGAGATCTTACCTTTTATACCTGTTCCGAAGAATCCGTTTCTTTCATTATTTCATCTATTAGAAGCTTGAATAGAAGTAGTGAGGGAAGACGTCCTTGTCTTACCCCATCATTTGTGGTGAACATGTCGCTTATTTGTCCACAGTGAAGACAGCTAATTCTGCATCTTCACACAAAGCTTCTGTTAAGCATATTAAATTCGGGGAGAGCGCCATGCCATTTCACAAATTGCTCTATGATCAGTGGGAGTGTATTGGTGTGATCTATACAACTCCTTTCTGTACGAAATCCTGCCTGTTCGCCCCTTCTATTTTGCTCTATTTTAAGCTGTATTCTCCGATTTAAATTGAATATTTTAGGATGCTGCCAGTTTGTTTTCAAGTTATCAGAGAATAGACAAGAATCAAGTAATTAAGTTTTAAAATTCAATTGAAAATGTAGTACGCTAAACAGAAAATAACGCTTTTTCGAAAGTTAGGACAATTTATTTATTCTGAGACGATGAAATGGATTAAATGTTAAGCTTAACATTGGCTACCAGTGTACCACCGGTCAACACCCAGGATTTTTTCTTTCACATCATAATGAATCACAAGTGATGTTTTAAGATGCCGTCTGATTCATAGCAATTGATGTAACCGAATGTTGGTTGATAATAAAACGACAAAAAATACATTTGAAATTTTGTGTCTTTATTAAAAACAAACTGTTCTTAGAGAAATAAATTAATTGGCTGTCTTAGAGAAATAACAACTGTCAAATAAAACTTATAAGTTTTATAAGTGCTGCCAGTGCGATATTTTCACACAATCAATTATCATGTATGTAGGTTTACATGAGTTTAATAAACGTTCTTGGTCCAAATGATTTTTCTTTTTGTTAAGATAGTGACATGACTGCGATCAATATTATGAGAGTAGTTTTTTGCCACAACGATTGATATAAACAACAGCTGGTATCATGAATGTACTGTTAATTTAAAAGAACTTTTAAATTACCCATTTCTAGTACTTGACTGCAGCGAATAAATACAAAACATTAAAGAGTATTGTGTATATGATTTGTGTATTGATATGTAGTGATTCGTTATGTTATTATCATATTATCTGATTAGCACATACCCTGGTGTTCTGAACAGCTAATCCAATATGGTTTTACTATTAAATGAATAAAAACGAAGCACGAACTCTTTAAAATATCATCTTTTACAATATAACGTCAATAGTATTTTTTTCTGAATTAAGGACTTTGAACCTGGCATTAACAAAGTCATACCAGTTATAATATGAAATTATAAATGCAATTTCTATACTCGATAAGTTTTAAATAAACATTGCAAACGTATGTTCCATGTCATTCTTTGTAAATTTTGTTTGATGCTTTAAAGTTTTCTCAATTTATGTATTTAGAAAAAGAACAAAGTTTAGTCAAAAAGATTTTTATTTTTGTTTATTTTTTTTTTCAGCGGAATTTTTATTAATTTTTTTAAGGATATTTTTATAAGAGCGAAGCAATTTTGAAATAATATGTTTTATTTTTTACACACAATGACCGAGTGATTTAAAAATATTTTGTTTGTAGTTATATTATATTATGATACTTTTAGCATGTGATGAGTTACCGTTACGGTAGCTTTTTACTCTGCCGGTTTTTTTCAGAAGGATTTCCACATGCCACTAATTCCAGTCACGCAAACAAATTAAAAATATGTTCAAAATAAAAGCAATTTTTATAATATTTACAAACAAATAAAATACTTAAAGAATCAAATATATTAGATTATATAATATATTTGTTGTATCTATTGCAAACTTCTTATATAAAGAAGGATGTTTGTATGTATGTATATGTTTGCGTCAGAACTCCTCCGAGACGCATAGACCAATTTCAATCAAATTTTACAGGATGGTTTTTTGTTACTTGGAATCGAACTCGTGATATGTTGTTTTGCAAAATTCGGACTGGTTTCGATAGCTGCCATACAACTCTTAGTCCCTAATGAGCATATATCAAAAACTAAAGGCGCTACAGACCTGAAAATTTGTACACAGATATTCTCTCAAAAATAAACAAATATGCCTTTTACACTTTTTCGAAATTTTGACTGATTCGGGTAGCTGTCATACAACTCCCAGAACCCGCCAAAAATATTCAAAAAACCAAAGGTGCTACATAGCTGCACATTTGCGTACAGGTACTCTCTCAAAAAAAAACAAATATGCCTTTTACCATTTTAAAGATTTTTACAGGTTCGGGTAGCTGTGATACAACTCCTAGCCCACTTCATATATATTTGAAACGGGAGTAAATACAGATATTTATTCTGAACTAATTTGTTAATGAAAATAATTTTTTAATTAGGCATATAGTTGTTTTTTGGTAAATTCCGTTAATCCGTTTCGGTCTACAGACTTTTCGTTTCGTTGTACCATCTAAGAGCTGTGACCGATTGACTGGAAACTTTGTAGAAATATTTTTCTTAGCATAGAAGATCACCGGTTTATTTGGTTTTTCACTGATTGATCAGTGGTTTTTGACCCTTTCCGACATGTCAATTTTGAAAAAACAATGTTAGAGGAGCTTCTATGTTCTTATAAAAGGCGAAAAATCAATTTTTATTGAATTCCAATAACCCGATTCGCCATGCCGGTCTAATAAGTTTTTTTCGTTTTGATTGCCCTGTCTCAATGCCTTGATCGACGGTTTTCAAACACAGTAGAAATATTTTTTCTACCAGAGGAGCTCACTGGAAAACTTTGTTGTAAATGATTGGTTTTCACTTTCAAATGAGGGTGCTATAATATAAAAAAACTTCAAGCCAAATTTTGTTCAATTCTATTAATCCATTTGCGGTACAAATAGAAAATAATGATAATAAGAAAATAAAAGACAAAATAAGAGTTTCGGCGGAATGTGCTAATATCAATTCGTATTCGCTCGGTATGTATCTCTATCGCAAAAAAGGCAACTAACTATAAGGCAATATTTTTTTATTTCATCAATTTAATTCACGCAACTATCTACAACAGCCAACCAATGCTTACTGAACCAGAAACATCACATTATTCACATCATAATTATATCTACAATGTAACATGAAATTATGTTACTGTCATTGAATTGATTGCCTGGCATGTTAAATTTATTTTTATGTACCACCGTCAGCGTCACAGAGAATATAAAGTTCGTTAAACTTTTCGTCGCGACGGCAAATCAGTGTGACAGTTGATTCTGATTGGTTATTTAACTTTCAAAATTAAAAGTAATAAAACGTAATAGAAAAAAACCAAAAACAAACAAAAAATTACGAAAATTTGAAAAATTACGAAAATTCAAATAGTTTCATTCAATGCACACATGCACCATTTTGGTCCTTAAAAAATTAAAATACTTACAATCCACCTTTCTCTGATATTTTACAAAAGCATATTTTCTATAATTCAAGTAATGCTGAATAGTGAATTTTCATTTAAATTTTTTTTTTAATATTTGTTCCTTTAGTGTGTGCTAACATATTTTTAAATTTCTGCTTGACCAAATAGGTACATGTGTGCACTCAAAAGATTAATAAAACTAACCATATTATTTTTTAGACTAAAGATTATAATACCCAAATTTATTTTAAGCTAGGTAAAGTTGCACTAAAACAAAAATTATTTTCAAATATGGTAATAAAGCAAAAACTAATTCTAAATAAATGCCGCGGACGATTCAAAAATCAAACTTACAATTCAGCATTTTAAATAAAAAAACCGATAAAAATAATAAAATTTCTTTAAATCGCACTGTAATAAAAAAAAAATATAGGTAGTGTTTTTTTTTTCTTATTAAGTCCTTTTTTGAATATCCTGACAAAAAAACAAATTTTTTTTCTGATGAAAAGAAAGGACTTTGTGTTTACTTTTCAAAAAATAACAAAAAAAAAACAACAAAAATATATCAAAAAATAAAATCCTTTTTTTTCGATTTCCATTCTTCTTAACTGTCGAATTAAAAATAAAAATGAAAACTACGTATAGAATTAAGAAAAACAAAAATAAAATCATTCATTCTTCTTCCTTTTACATTCATTTTGTGGTTGTAAGACGTTCAAATGATCAGAAAATTTCGTAAGGAAATTTTTTAAAAAGAAAATAAAAAATAAAAGACATTCAAATTCCGGAAGCATTTACTTAGCCTGCAAGACTTTAGGATTTCAAATAATAATAATAAAAATAATAGAAAAAAACTGAATTGAACGTTTTGTTTTTTATCATTCTTGAAAATAAGTTTAAGTAAATATGATAGAAAAAAAATGGTTTTTAAAGAGGTTAGGTAAAATATTTCGAATACAAAATTTATAATTTACATTATTTGAGTTTTGTAGCGTTTTATTTAAGTTTATTTTACTTGTTAGTCTGTAAAACTTTACTTATATAATGATATCAGATTTAATTTCATGTTAATTCAATTTCATGTTATTTAATACCCTATCAATTTGAATTCCACTTCAATTTCAAGGCCTTTAAATGATAAAACAGTGAAGTGATAGTGTATTAAGAAAGCATTATTGAAAGTTGGAAAGCATTATTGAATGTTCTATTTGTACTTTTCTATAATAGTCATCGATCAAATTCAATAAGATTTTGGAATTTGCAGATTTAATTTTATTTATACAACACAAAAAAAAATAATTCATTAGTTTTAAATGTGAGATCAAAATATCATGAAATTCATAGTCTATATCTAACAGGCATTATCAAGTTGGTAGTAAATACAAAATAATAGATTGAGCAAAAATTGAGATTAAATAACAGCCTTTCAGAATTTGCGAAAGTATTTCCTGCCAAAATTTGCTTTGATTCTGACAACTACAAGTCACATTTTTACTACAAAATATTATTGTTGTGACTTGTTGCCACAGATATTCATTATAATTCTATTTCAATTTTTATATTTAGATATTGTAAATTATATTTCACTTACAATGTTTTTCTTCAAAAGTTTAATTTCAAGACATAGAGGTCATACCATATCTTGATCACCATCGTACAACCCCATCAGTGAGGCATGGAACGGAAATAGAGATATAGGCATGCAATGTATTATGTAGATTGTTTTTTTTTTCCAATGAAATGTTACAATCGGTTTCTGAAGGAGACATTCAGTAGTTTGTATGACTTTTTTTTATGCAGGTAAATTGCACTGACAAGCGAATGAGATAACCCAGGGGTCAATCATCCATGATGCCAAAATTATACTCCATTGTATTTCTTGGCCGCCATTTGCTTGTTCTTATTGTTTACTGGGTAGCTGCAGGATGCTAGGACACTTAAGGTGACTTACATCACTTTCAGCCAACAAGTTGCTTGGCAGTCTGTTTGGAAGTGCAGCTAATCTTATCTGTTACTTTCTGCTTCTAATCTCCTCTTTAATGATTCTCATCTGCAAACCATGATATATGACATCATTATTAGCAAATCAAAGCGCCCCAACTATCAATCTTCATAGCTTTGACTGGAAATGCTGTAATATTGCAATATTTGATTTTCTGGCTACTCCTCACAGTCGGATTTCGTAGGTCCATATTGGTTTCAAGACAGTCTTATAAATCAGTAGCTTATTTTCCAGTGACAACGGCGAGTTGCGGCCAATCATCTAATACAATTTGCTTCAAGCACAGTTGCTTTCTTTTGTTGTTGATATGGATTTTCTATGTGAGTCTCCTGTCCAAGTGCATGCCCAAATACTTTACAGACTCTTTTTGAGGTACTATTTCGTTATTAAGCACAACCACCGCACAAGTTTTTCTCTTTAGTGTAAATGTGATATGTGTTAATTTTGCTCCATTCACCCTGATTCTTCACTTTTTTAGCCGTTGCTGAACTTTGTTTATGCCGTGTTGCAGAATCTCTGAAGCATGCACTGGGTTACTAAATGAGGCCAGTATAGCCGTATCACCAGCGAAAGTGGCGGTGATTGTTTCATTAGTTGTTGTTAAATCTGCAGTGTAAATCAGATATAAGATAGGACCTTAGACGCTGCCCTGTGGTACACCTGACATAATTTCATTAGTTGGTGTATAGGCACATTGATGCTTCACTAAAAAGTGTCTTTCGATAAGATATGACCGCAGCAATAAATAGTAGTTCTGGGGTAGAAGTTTTTTAAGTTTGTACAGCAATCCTTCATGCAATCCTTTATCTAGAGATATCGCTGAACAGTACATTTTTTCCTTCCCATATGTAGATTGTTAAACAATTTGTTTATCTATCTATGGTATAGGGACGACTTGCAACAAAGTTAAAATTTTGAGATACTAACATATTAGCTTTATTTAATTAATATAGATATTAAATTTCATTCAAAAAATTAATTTTATTTGTTACTAGAGTAAACCTGCTCGCGTTTCTGGACAATACAATAATATACATTTTCGTCTTTTCATTAGAAATGAAATAGAAATGAAGGTTGGCATAAATCTATCACGAACAATGTATTGTGCTCCAAATGATGTCATTTGAAAGCAGGCATTGTACGACTGAATGAATTTCAGGAAATCTTTTAATTGATTTGTTCTGCCAACAACCAAAGAAAACAATGGCTCATGTGGTGGATTTAATGGTGTTAATTTAACTTTTCCGCCATCACAACATATTTTTCATCAATTTCATTTTCAAAATTCAATCCATTGCATTTATTGCAAACTTTATCCATTTTGCTAATTTGAATGTAACGTTGAGTGTTACGTTCATGATATCTTCTGTTTCAAACTCTCGCACCTTCAATTCGTTCTTCTCTTTGTTTTTGATTTTGATTTGATCAATATATTTGTTGTCTTTTTAATCACTCTTGTTCCTTCTGATTATATCTATTTAAACATATTGGTTTGCTGTTGCAGCATTGTTGAATAACTTAACTCTATTAACATTAGAAATTGTCTTTTTTTATTTTTTTATTTAATTTTAACTAAATAATTACAAATTAATGACTAAAAAATGTCAATGCTCACAATATAAACTTAAATGACAACCAATAAACACATAGACATTATATAAGTCAAATGTCGCGCGCAAGCCTTCCATTGGCCTTTGTATTGTATACCGATACCGTAGGACATTATCTCATAAGAAAAATGTAAATGAATTCACACATTTTGTATGATAAAAACACACACCATCACAAGTGTATGCGTAAAACGTAGTCATTTATCGATGTTTTTTTTTAAAACCATTAGTATGTATAATTATATAAATAGATCTTTCCTGTATAAGTAGACCGGTTGAGTGGCTCTCGAGTTATAAAATGACAAACATACGACAACTTATTTGTATATAAATTGATTTAAAATACTAAATATAATTAATTATACTATTTAAAATGTATAATTATTTTGAAACGAGTAAGTTAAAAAATAGAAATTGACTTCCCGAAGTTCGAAGTTATTTTCAATTTAAATTTTTAATTTTAATTTATTCTAGACATTACATAATTATTTTTCACTGATTTATCTTAGACAAGAACCACAAATGATGCAGTAATTTATTTAAAAAAAAAATTTAATTTAATTCAAGCAAGAACAAATATATCTGTGCATTGCTGAATTGCGGCAATTTAATAAATTAAAATTTTTGTATATAAAAATGTCTGTGATGTACATATGAGATCAAATTTTAAATTAAAATTTCTAATTGAAATTTTTTTTAAAAATATATTTAGTTTCGCTACATGTTCTTTTAAATATCTATCATTTAAAAGATTAATAATGAAAATTGGTTATGAAAATGTTCAAATATGTATGGGACATAAAATTCTGGTTTCGGTATGCTTATTACAAACAAATTTACTATAATTGTCACATCTTGCTGACACTTTTTTTTTTTAATTTGATCTTTGGGGGGTATGAAAAGCATTGTGATCTTTTTAATTGATTGATAAGCGCAGAAAACGTTGTTAATGTTAATTCACTTGAATAGTTTGCTGACATGCCGTAAAGTAAATGGTCTCTGTTTTCGTTACATTCTGTTATTAGTAAATGACAAAGTTCTGTGAGATACAATTGCCTTTTATATTTTTAAGTAGAATCCCACGTTGGATTGTATTCATAGAACAAAACCATTATAAAGATAAAATATCAAGAATGCTGGAAAACAAAGCAATTGGCCGACGATATGCTTTACGTTTACAGTTGTAGTTTCTTTTTCATGTCAAATAAAAAAATCTTGTGGTAATTTTTTTTACCTTTTTCGAACAGTTCCATCTATTGCTTGCTTCTTGCGCAATAAATCCATGAATTAATACGAGTTGTGAAGAAATTATTACAATGTTATATTTTGACCACTAGGCAGTGGTTCCATGAAATCAAGCACAATTCTTTCACTTAAATATAAATTATGTAAATTCATAAGGCAAAAAAGTAATTGTAACAATATAAAAAATTACCTTGGTTTTTTTTCTAAGCATTCGAATTACGATCACGACCTAAATAAACTTGTTAGTTCCATACATATTTGATATTAGTATCACATAGTGCCCAAATTTTCATTCGATATGTCGAGATTCGATATATGTTTAGAAGGAATACATTTACAAAATTCACATCCTTAAGTTTTCTTTTTTGTGTAAAATTAACCCTAATGTGTTATAAGTCGAAAAGTTTAACTCATTAACTAAGGTTAATCGCTTTTTTCTGAAACCTAATTAATTTAATAACTAATAGAGTAGACGAGGATATCATACAGTTCCAGTTAATTATTTCAATTTAAAACTGGCTGACTTTAGTTTTAATTATAAAATTTAGAAACAAATTTCCGGACAAGTGCAACTTTGAGCAACTTTGTTTTGTTTTGTTTTTCATTTTCATATTTTTGTTTTACGCGAATGTCAAATTATTTGCAAGTTTACCGGCTAGAAAAATATCATTCCAGGAAAGCAATACAAGGATTTAGAGTTTAAGATAGTATTTAAGACAATTTATATGCGTCATTAAAAATATTTAAATGCATTTGCACTTACATACAGCAAGTAACGCTTTCGAGACATTACATTAAGTCGATTAAATACAGACGAAAACTGCCATTAAAAAATCAAAATCGATCTATTAAGAGATGACTTTTAGCAAGACTTGTAGAAGACTGCACGATTAATCTCCTTATTCTTTCATTACAAATTCATACCTTCTTTTAGTTAACAAAGTTGTAGATTTTATACAGTAGATAAACAATATAATTTGTCCCGAGAATTATTCAAATTGTTTTTGTTTTACAACTACCAGTTACCTTTATTTAAGTATAAATCAGTTTCTATAAGATTTGACTTTTTTTTGGAAATATCAGTTTTTGGAAAATTGTACTCTATTCTTCTGTATTTGAATAGATTTTGTTATGTAATCTCTTCACAGAATTCAAATGAAGTCTCCTCTTGCGTTTATTTTATTTGTTTATTTTTTTTTTGTTTTTTGATTCTTAAAATTCCACTCATTTTACTCTGTATTTCTATTTGTCATTCTTGATTTGGAATCCTTGATTCTGAATGCATTTCATTAAATGCAAATATACAAAGATACTTTGAATTTTCAAATAAAAAATTTGAAAAACTATAATAACCAACTGGCAAAGACAATAAAATGAACACAATGAAATCATAGAGGGATGCCTGAAGTTTTAGGTTAGTATTTAAATAGAAAGAAAAACAAAAAGAATAAAATAAAAAAAAAAAACTAAATAATAGATTTTTTAGTTAATTTTTTGAAATGTAATTAAAAAAAACAAAATGTAATGCCTTCAAGGATATAAATCGTATAAGGATATTAATTGCGAGTTATAAAATAAAACTGGATTAAAATGTCATTAACTTTTGTTCATAGATACTATAATAATGGTTGTTGTAGTAATGAACTTTACAAATGAAATTAATTATAGTTTTTTTTTTTTTTATTTTATGAGAATGAAAAAAAAATGATTTAGAAAAAATTAAAAAAACTTTTAGGGATGTCTATTAAAAGTTAAAAATCAAAATTCATGAACATCTAAAGAAAACTGTTACATAGTTTTTTTAATCTGTAAAAAAGTCAATTAAAAAACTTGGGGGTTATGATATCATATTGTATGATACATGCAATCATCATTGTATGATACATCATGGTAGTATTTATAAAAAAAAAATAGTTTGGAGTCATTGAAATTTTAAAAGAAGAATGAAACAACTTGAACTCAATTTCGTATTCATCAAAAAATTAATTTTAGCTAGCTATTTGGTTTTTTCGAAATCAAATAATTTTTCAATTAATATCAAAATAAATTTTTATGTTCTTGATTTTTTTATATGCATTCATATTTAAAGAAGTACAATTCAAAAACGGCTTTAAATGTCTTATAAATATCTAATAAAATTTGAATTTGTTACTCTTTTGATGTGTAGGTTCTACATTCATCTACTTAATCTACTTTAACTGTAAACTTGAATAATTTGTTTGTCAAATTAAATAATCTAAGCATAAATTCAACTGAAATTCAAGAATTTTGTCAAATCCATCATAAAATATGGAAATTCAAATCATAATGATGGTCAACAACTACATTGTAATGTAAAATTATTGAAGATGATCATAAGTCCTTTTCTTAACTCTTGAACTATATAATTTTTGTTGTTTAAGTTCATATTATTTACATTATATATTTGATGATTCTGAAAAGCTAGAGCTATCGGATAGAGACGTTACTATAGTCTGGGGGTAAAGACTATAAAATGTCATTGATTTATTGATATGTATAGCAGAAAGCTTGAACATTCCCTAAAATGACCTTCACAAAGGCTGTGGAGAATAGGAAAGGGATAGAATTATCTTGAACTATCCTAGTACCTACAGAGTACCCTAAAATATAAAATAAAACCATTTAATAGATTTTCTTCTTGCCTCACCGATCACCATCTTTCATGTATTAGTATTAGCCAGCTATACACTACTTTGTTAAAACTTTAATTGTTTTAATGTGTAGATGAAAAGCGATCCATCAAAATAATCAATGATGGAGATGTTACACAACTCCTAACATTATTAAGTTGTCGTCGTAATGTACGAGCAGCCACCCTAGCTGTTTTATAAATATCTATTGGTAATTGCTTTGACGAAATGCCAACATAATACTTGTAGGGCCGCCCTTTCTCTAAATTTGTAGTAGAGCCTTATCGAATCTTAACTGTGAAATATAAAGCTTATTTCATCAATCGAATACCCTGCCATTAGGTTATAAAGCTTACTTCTAAGCAATAGAATACCCTACCATTATATGTGTTCCAATAAACATATAACTTAAAAGTTTTCAAGGAATGAATGAATAAATATCTTTTAAACTGTCTGTGATTTTTAAGTATAAAATTAAAAATTTTTAATCACTTTGCTATATCTATCCTTAATTTTAATTCTTTAAATGGCTTAAATTCTGCGAAAACAGTTAGTGTGCTTATTCCAATATTTTGGGCTCAAATAAAAAAAAAAATTAGAAGCATGCAAAAATCATATAAGCGGATTGGTCTTGAAAAGATAATACTTCTTGTTTTATTTTATTCCTTCACTTTCTTTACGACTTCAAAACTACAGACCTTTAATTTCTTCAATGTAACGCAATATTTTACTGCACTGGCAGCTGTAATGAGTGATCCTCCATTCTTCTCTGTTGGATGCTGCTTCTTTAATGTCGTCCCAGGTATAATTGTTGATTGTTAATTCTTGATGAATTGTGCGTCTCCATGTGTTGTATGGTCTGCCGGGTCTCCTTCTTCATTGTGGATTCCACTCTGGAGTTGTTCTTGTTATATCACTTTCTGATTTCCTTAGGATATGACCTATCCATTTCCATTTTTTCCAATTTCTCTGTCTGTTGATCGGTTCTTCTCCAGTTATCATACATAAGTCCTTGTTTATACTTGTAGCTTTAATATATGGAAATGTTTCACTGCCATATATTAATGTTGACTTTAAACATGTTCTGAATATTGTTAGCTTTGTTGTTCTCGATATTTGGTTGCTCCGTCATATCTTCATAAGTCTCCAAAATGTTCTTTTTGCCTTATTTATAAGGCTGTTGACATCTTTTGTTGTACCTGCTCTTGACGTTATGATGTTCCTCAGGAAGTTGAATTGTTCCGTGTATTCTATCTGTTGTCCACTCACTGTTATTAGCTGACTATCACTGTTGTATGTCCTCATTGTCCCGCTTTCTTTGCTTCTTCTTGTAATTTGTTGACTTTTTCTGCATTAAGTTCCTTTGATTCCTTGATATGAGACATACATCATCTGCGTAATCTAAGTCTTCTAACTTGCCGAAGAGATTCAATTCTATTCCATTTATTTCATTGCAAACTTTTTTTAAAATGTCGTCTAGTATTGTGCTGAAAAGTAGTAGTGATAGTGGACATCCTTGTCTAACTCCTATATTGCTGTAGAATGGATCACTGATATTACCTCTGTGTTGAACTGTTGTCTCTGCATCTTTATACATCGCTTTGATGATGTTGTTGATTTTCTTTGGATTATCTTTCTTTATGAGTGCTTTCCATATTGCGCATCTTTTGACTGTGTCGAATGCTTTCTTAAAATCTATAAATAGTAGAAATAGTAGTAGATATAAATATTAAAGTAGAATTATTGTAATTATATGCTATACTAAACTATAAACTATGCACGTAATAGAAAATAATTTTTCCACAAGACTATGTGACCGATTTTGCCTTCCTAAAACAATGCGATCTCCTCAGTGTGCCACTGATGAACGTCTTGAGTATAATTATTAAATCACATGCCCTCAAGAGCTGAAGTACTTGATTTGCAATAGTAAGGATAATCACAATAAACAAATTTGCGACTGTTGTGATTTGAAACCAGATCTACGTTGTCAAATACAATCAGTTGTTTTTTATAAACTCAACGATATCAAGTATATTGTTTTATTATTTCCACACTTCTTCAAAATACTTTTTATTACATTAAATTTAATTTTTATTTAACAAAATCGAATAAGTAAATTGATATTTGAATGGTATTGAATTACTCATACCTCTTTAATATAAATTTGTTTTCATAGTTTGCAAAATAATTATTTTCGAATATTATTAAATCCTTGACATTTTTATTTGATAATAATTGATAAGAACATAATTTAATTTTTGAAAAAATATTTTATTTCATTTTATAAGCATTAAATCCTGATTAAGTGAATATGAATGAAAATAATTTCCAGTAAAAAGATTATAAAATTGACATATGGTCAGAAGATTGTACAATATAATACATATGTATTAATGTATTGAAGGCCACTTTAATATAAAATAATATTTTATAAAACAAGGATGAGAATAGTCTTAGAGATTATTTGAAAGTCAATCTTTCGGAGAGCTCTGCTCGTAATAGCGATCAATTTCGTATTAGACAAAAGAACTCTACAAATTACACCGTTTTTCTCAGACTGTACGTAATTAAATTTTTCATTTACTCTTGATTTTTACAAGCACGTCTATCCAGTTTTTATTTTTGTTGCATATTATAGGAGATATGTACAGGATTTAAAGGTTACCTTTTAATTAGTTGACGCTTTTTTGGGTAGCATATTTTGCATTTTATTCTTAAACATCATAATTGGCATAAAACTGTCACAACACTATCACATAAGGTACACTATTATTATGCTTTTTTTAACTTATTAATCTTATTACTAAATATCTAAATTACACATTTCCGGAAAATCTAACAATGACAAATTTATTTGAATCATGGTCATAATTTAACTTCTATTTCAATATACTTCGCAACTGTAACGCTATATTTTTTTTGGTAATATTTGCCAATTTAATTTGTTATTTTAGGACTTAGGATATTTGTCAACTGATTGTCATCGTAAGCGTAGTGGATATAATTATCTGCTGAAGGTAATGAATTCAAATTTCGGTTATGATTTAAATGTTGATAATAATATTTTCTCCATTATATTTTCAAATTTGGTTATCAGTAAGATTTGGTTATCAGTAATTTGAAATTGAATTAGATTATAATGAAAGTAAGCAAAAACGTAATTTTGTTGATTTAAAATAGTTATTATAAAAAAAATTAAAAGATAACTTATCACACGATTGTTAGTAGGTATATCATATGACATGCTACTATCTCATACAATTAGAATATTCATCCCTTGTAATATATTGACAGTCGTAAAAAGAAATCTGCAATCATGTATTTTTTAGAATACTTTTCTGTACTACACGTATATTAGAGTAAATTATTATTCTTTATTATTAAAATATGTGGAGGTCACCTGAAGTTCCCAACCAAAACTGTATACTCTTTTACTACACCACTTTCAAGTTAGCACTTTGATATTTTTGAAATAGCTATTCTTAATTAAGTAAGTAAGTTTCTCTAAAACTTTTATATAAAAAAAACACCATTAAACAACGATTCTATTTATTTTTAAATAGCTTATAACAGCTATATAAAAAAAAAATAGAACCGTTGTTTAATTCTTTTATTTGATAATTATTTTTTGATACAAAAAAAAAACTCTAAACTCTTATCCATTGTATAGAAATATGTTATTATCTTCATCACAGATGGTCTTACCAATAATTTTATGTTATAATATCTCAATTTATTCTTTGTCTCTTTCTTCCTTTTATAAAAAAAATATTAAAATAAAAAATTACTGGACTTGAACTTATACTTCCTGACATTGGAAAATCTTCTTATGTTATTTGACATGTTAGTCATTTTATAAGGATAAAAATATTTAATTCCCTAAAGAGAGTAGATATTGATTATATAGAATTGATTGTGTATGTATTTGTCTAAATGTATATAGCTACTTCCTTACAATTTATTAAATTATTGTGTTATAGTTTTTCTACTGTTCAACAATTTGACTTATATTTTATATAAATAAAAATGTCAAATTATAACTTCAATTTTTAGAGTATATTTTTCTGTTTAAATTTTTTTTTTTTTTCTAAATATGTAACTGATATCCTACCTACACATTATACGATTATAGTGGTCAAAGATATTTTTGACATTTAAGTTTACTTTTATAAATTTAATTTTTTTACTTTTTTTAAACCAATATACTTTTTTTTATTTGTCGGTTTTTAAATATATTTCGAATATGAAAATTTCGAAAAAAAAGTTATTGAATTTAGCAATCAAAATTCGATTTTCAAAATATTTTTACGAATAAATTAATTTGTAATATGTTTACATCGATATTTCGATTTAAATTTATTATTCTTTTTTTCATTAGAGTTTCATCTGATTTTTCCGATGCTCCAAAACTTTGATTCTATTTACTAATTTGACAAAGACTAAATTTTGTTTAATTCGTTACTTTTATCTTACTTAAATCAGCTTCAAAACTATCTTTAACAATCTGTTTTACTCTTACCTTTGTTTCAATGCTTTTGCCGAGAAAAAATGATTTTTAAGATAGACTTATTCTTTATAACAGTTAACTGGACCATATCATCGTATTTTCGGTGATTTTACAAACCAAATGATATTTTCAGGTAAAAAATAATTGTAAAGTCTGTATGGTATTTTGTTCAAATCATCTTTCTGACCTTTTTGTTGGATTATCAAATTTCATAAAATTTATCTGGTTAAGTTAATAGAGAAAAAAACTTAACTTAACTTAACTTAACTTAATATAACTAATCATCCGAGCTCTTCAAAAGAAAAATTTTATAATAACACTTAGCGTTCCGACAGAAGAAGAGATATATTACGCAAATTATATAAACTAGTTTTGCCGACGTAACATTCGTCAGTCCAGCATTAAAATAATAATTATTTCCTCTTCATTTAAATATTAAACAAATTTTTCTTACCATATCGTTTAATTTAACCTTAACAACTTCATTACATAGCGTACTATTTTTCTTTCTCTAATCTCCTTGTTTTTACCTCCATAGAGTCACCGATGTGCAACTGCCCATTTTAGATTAAATTTTTCATTTGTGTATAACAAAAACACTATATGGAGATGAAAACGATGATAGTTTTGTAATTTCAGCACCAATTGAAGAAATTAGATAATGTTGTCCTTGATATTGTTCTACTTAATATCTTGCTTCTTGTATTTTTATTATAAGTGGGATTTATAAAAAATTCAGTGAATTTTTAAAGCTGGGAAGCTAGACTTACCTTTTTTTTCTGCTTGTCCAGTCCATATTTTGCTTTACAAAATATACATTCATTTGAAGTTGAAGATTAGTCTGCATGGCTAATCCAACGACATAGAAATTTATAATTTTTTTAATAGAGACTTTATTTTTTGGCTTTTAATGATGGTAAAAATATTTCTAATTTGAAAAACCTTGATATTTTATTAGTTTTATGATGCTTTTTGGTTCTTGTATTAAATATATAGTTTTCCTGTATGGGTTTATAACTCGGATATGTTTTTTTATAAGAATGATTTATGTCAAAGATGGGTAAAAAAATTAGTATTTTTTATTGTTTTTTATTTCTTGAGCGGTAAATTTTTGCGGTAGTATTTTGGAAAAGTTTCACATTTAAATTTTCCGGTTCGTGTTTTTCAACAACTCAAATTGTTGGCAATTCACAACTAATTCGGATTTAAATTTTGTTATTCAAGTTTCTATAAGTTTAAAATAGCTAATCTATACTGGAACACTGAAATTATAAAACAATATCAATATTTCAAAAATTGTTTCTAAATATGAATTCCGCATGCTATTTTACTTGTTTTGACCACTATCCCCTCCATACTCTGTTGTAATATTTGTACCTGATAGCTCAATTTTCTTTGTATAAAACCCACACATTAATTTTTTTCTTTATCAAATAATTCCTGGAAATGACAATCAGTTCTTGTGTGAGAAAAAGTAGAAAACTTAAAATTACAATTGAGTAAATTTATTTTCTTTAATTTTTCTTATTTTCCAATTTTTTTGCCAGTTTCTATCTTGTAATATGGATATGTGTATAAAAATATAAATCCTTGTATTCGTATATCCTTTCCTAAAATTAATAGAAATGATAGTATTTTCTAAAGTTTACAAAAAAAAAAAAAATTTACTGTGTTTACAGTTAATAAAGATTTGTAAATGACAGACAAGGAAACAATAAAATGAGACAAAAATTGACAAAAAGAGAAATAAATATAGTATAGAATCCTATCGTTGACCTTGTCATATCATTTTAGAAAGAGATAGAAAAAATATAAAAAGAAATAAAGAAAAATGAAACAAACCCATTAAATTTGATGATAAACAATTTTCTGTTGCCATTTTAATGGTGTGAGATTTCTTTTTTAGAAAATGAAAGCTTATATGTCCGAATAAAACAATATGTATCCTTTTAAAAGTCCTAATGAAATTTGTGAAGATTCCATCAGAGAGTTATTTTAATATTATGTATTTTGAACAAAACTAAAATAAAATAGATAATAATATGTAGTGGAAAAAAGTATATCATAAGCATAAGGACATTTCTAAAAAAGTAATGGTTTTTCTAAAAAAAGGAGGACATTTTGTAAATAACAAAGATGTAAGAAATATAAAATCTTCAATGGAAGAAAAATGGATTAACGAATTTTGCTATGTCAATTTATATCGAGCCTGATCGAATTATTCTATAAATTATTCTAAGTAGAATGATAAGAGTTCATAAGTCGTTGTATTAGTTGAAATCACTATTCTAGATCAGATCGTTATGTTAATCAAAAAAGTTCTGTGCGAGAAAACAGAGAAGCGAAAAGTAATATACATATCTCTTAAAATGTTTAGATTCATCTTAAATACTAAATAAGTTCTATTATCGATTTAATAACTTCTTGTTAAATAGCGGAACGATTTCCACTATTGGAAGATTAGCCAAATTGATTATGATATGTGGCTTTATGGATCAATAATTCTTCAATCGTTTTAGTTCAATTCAATTTCTGATGTTTGTTAGCCAGGACATTTTCTTTCAACCCATTTTTCCTTCGATAATTAATTAGAAAAATTTGTATACTTGTCATTCTTTATCATAATGACGAAAATATAGCTTGTCGTTTTCGAGTTAATGATTTGGAATATCTTTCCACAATTTTCTATAATTCTGAAAACTTTGAAGCTTGTCATTCTATGTTAACACCATACAGAAATACTAATCAACATAGCACATTGAGTAATGCAATTGGAGTTAAATGTTTATGCTGCTACTGTTTTATAGTTTCCAATATTAGGCTTTGTCATTTATATTCTACTACGTCTGATCCTTTTACTCGAATTGATTTCAATTGTAATTGCCAACAATTTAAACATTTAAAGCCAGATACTCATTCGATTGGGATTATCGTTATATTTCGTAACGTTGCCGAATAATTTAGAACTTTTCGTTTTTATTTTATTATACTGTGAGAATCTTGGCGCTTGTGATTTTCATCTATGTAAAATATTCTTTACAAACGTCGGAATCATTACATTTTTAATGTTTCCAATCTATTCATTATTTTAAAATTTATAATCCAAGCTTCTACACTATACAAAAGTATTGACAAAATATAGCATTTTAAGCAACGCAATCGAATTTCGATGTTAATATTTATGTATTTTTGTATTTTAAACACTAGAACCTTATCATTGCTATTCTGAGCCTAATCCCCTTATTCGGATTGAATTCAATTATGATTGCCAAAAATCTGAGCATTTGAAGCCAGACACTCGTTCGATTGGCATGATATCTTTCGTAACGTTGTCAATGATTGGAAAAAGTGTTATTTCTGCTTTTATACTTTGCAGCTACTTTATTGAATATTTCGAATCAATTTATTTATAATATATTCGAGTTTAATACACAATAAAGCGACGCTTTATTCTAAATAATATTTTTTTGCCTAAAACTAGTGAAAATCGGAAGTATAAACTATATAAAAGTATCATGAAAATACGTAAAATTAAAACAGTTTGCTAAAAATATTTCAATTCAAAATTCCTTGCATTACAACCCTTATGAAACCGGAATTAATTGTAGGAGAACCTCTTTTACAGTACTAACATAATACTGCAGTTTTTTGGTTGAAAACACCCAAGCTGAAATTTGCTGGATTGGTTAACTTATTCAACTAATTACTGTTATAGAGCCACTTACTATTACTGTAATTTTAAAGGGTACCTTTTTTCAATGGGGACGATGCAGACAAACAAATAGAATGTGAAAGGGGTTTTCCTCTTCTTCTAAGTAGAATCAACATTTGTCTGCATGAACTGATCAATCTTGATCAGATGTCTGTTGAATCGATCATGACCATCAGTCTTAAGCCATTTCAGTGCTCTGAAATTGAATAGTTTCCTTGATTTTATTGTTAAGTTTGAAAAAGTCTTTAGAAAACCGTACTTTGATTCAAACTAAATTTAAATGAAAATTTCTTCTTGAAATTCGAAAAAGTGATTAATTTGTTATTAAAAGTTAGAGTTTCTCATACCGAATAACTCGGAATCGGATTCGACTAATCTTTCCGCTGGTATTCGGGATCCGTTTCTGAAATTCGCCGAGTCCCGATTCCCCAAATTAACTTTTATTCCAAATAAATAATCTATATTATAACAAAAAATACAATATTAATTGTTCCATCCGTGAGAAATTTTAGTTAACTAAAAGTGATCAAATTTGAAAAAAAAAAAATAAAGCTTAGTAGGTCTCTGTTCTTGGTTAGTATGTCGGGGCGGCGAAAATTTTATCGGCAATTTAGAATTCCAGTTCCAGTTTAACTTTTAAAATATAAAATAAGAATACACTTATAAATTTGACTATTTGGTTCAAAGCTCGATGGAAGTCTATTGCAGATATGATCGATAGTTTTTTGAAAGTACGAATTTATATTGAAGACGCTCTTCTCGAATTTAATTCAACCGAGGAAATGGAATATAGTCAGTCAGTCTTATACCTACTTAGCTGATATTCAATATTTTTTGTAAAAAACGGCATTTTTATGTTAGTAATGTAAAACAGGTTCTCTTATAATTCATTTCAGTTTCATAAGGGTTCTAATGCAAGGAATTCTGAATTGAAATATTTTTAGGAAACACTTTTAATTCTACGTATTTTCATTATACTTTTATATAGGTTATATAAACGTGTATAGTGTATACGTTTAAAGTGTAATAGACCCTTTGCATGATGTTAAACATTACTTCAAAACCTATAAGAACAAAAATTACTGCAAAAAATTGGCTATTCAGCTGCGCAAGTTTTTTGTTCATAGTTGTTAATAGATAAAAATATATGCACGACCCTGACGCATTCTTTTCTGCAACTTTGAACACACGAATTGTCTTCATCGCTCAAATGAATTTCAGAACTGGTTAAAATAACTGTATATACAAGTATTGTTATCGTAGGTCTTCTATTATCAAATAGTTTCTTTTTTCTCATTTTTATATACATATATTAGGTACCATCTTGTGTGTGCTAATCTTGATGTTTGTGTTATTTTTCATTTTTTATATTTTTTTTTTATAATTTCATTGCTATTCGCTTTTTTCTTTATTATTTTCATTTCACATAAAAGAATACAAACATAATAAAAAAAAACTAATCCTCTAGGAAAATTTGGACATCTGCAGAGATTTTTCTTTTGAACTCATTCACCTTTCAAATGATAACACAATATATATATATATATAATGTATATGCATATATTACATATATAAGTAAATTTATATTATATCCATGAATCTTATTTTTCGTTCAAAATTTTATTCTTTTTCATTTTCTACCTGCAGGAAATCCTATTAAATTGACATATCGATGTAATCAACTACATTATCTACACATACAAAAAACATTATACTTGTACGTACGTACAATAAAAGAAAAATGAAAAGAAAACTAAAAAAAAAAATTTTTCATTCTTTGGAAAATTTTATCAAATTATAAGAAAAAAAAAAATTAAAATAAACAAAAAAAAAGTATTGAATAGAGTTGAGTAGAAAAAAGAAAAAGCAAAACAATAAAAAATAATCAGAATATTAATGTAAGTGATTTATGTCCTTGTTTATATGTACACCCTCAAAGGATTTGATTTGAAATGTCCAAATAAAAAAAAAAAATAATAATAAATAATGAAAGGATAAGGTCTAGGAAATGAAATTCATTTACTTAGATGTTTTCTTAAATTTGTTTTTTTGAATAGAATTTTGTTTTGTTATTTTGTGTTATTTTTTGTTTTTTTTTATGAAAAAAATTAAAGAGTATTATTAAGTAACCACATAAATGATTTATAATCTGTAAAATGTTTTTGTGAATGTTAAGGACATTCAAGGTCACATATTTTACAAATTACTCTCAAAAGAATTATTTTTATGTTTTTTGTATAGAAAATGACACTAAATAAAAAATAGTTTTGTTTATAAACTATACGCAATGTCAGTTTATTTAATATTTTGCATTTCATCCCATAGATTTATATGAAAATCCCGACACTAATGAAATGAAAATAATTGGTCAAATTAAGTAAGTATTCATAAATTTATTAAAAATTCAATAAAACGCAAAAGTAAAATGAATTCTGGTGTACAGAAGACACGAGACCTGTCGTTGTAATGAAATAAATTAAATTGAAAGCATATGGGTACTGTAATTCAATTACTGATAAATAAAGAGAATGAATTACACAATTCTCTTAATCCTCACATTATTCTCAAAAAGAGCTACAAAATCCCCTCTCGGGTGAATTTTTACTCAATATATAAATTTTCTTTGAATGATATTTTCTTATTGGGTAAAATATCACCCAAAGATGTAAATTAAAGAAGTTATTTTATAAGAAAAAAACATTTATTTCTGCACTCTTATTGGTAAAAAAAAAATTAAAGTTATTGGGCAGTAATTGATTATTTAAAATTTTCCGATTATTGTAACACGGGGCACACAAAATATGGATCTTTATGTTTTACACACAATTGTTTTTTTACACACTTCGCACTTTGCATTTGCTTTTCTATCCGTTCTGATGTTTCACCAGAAGTTGTCGTTAATTCGACGCCGGAAAGCAAAAAGTTGCCAATCAACCGTAACATTTTCATAAGAAGTACATAAATATGGGGCATTGTTTACCCATTTATTCCATAGCTCTCTAATTGAAGCAAGTTTGTCTTTAGCTCGGTGTTGTGCTCGATCATGTTTGTCGTCAAATCGAATTACCCGATTTATCTTTAAGAAAAATTTAGCCGACATTACTGCACGAAATATTGGTTGACCAAATTTGTTATATTATAAATTAAATTCATAATAGATTCATTTCTTGATTTACATACACCTATAAAATAAATCCATAGCTCAACTGCTTTGGGAAAGTTTGAAAAACAGTTGGATCATACCTGCTAAAATGAGTAATCAAATAAAGATTTCTAATAGTTACATCATCAATGTCATTCCCTTTTTCCCCATACACTCGTTTTCCCTTCAAGTTTGTATTATCCACCACAATCTTCACGATAGCAGAGTTAAAACACAACTCAAATACATTTTTGATAATGTGAATAGCAGCATAATTAAGAAGTAATTCCAAGTCAATCTTTGATTGCCCTTTCTTTGAAGTTTTTCCACTTAACCCTGGAGTTTGTGCAGACCATTCAACGAATTTGTCTTTTGAAATTGCTATTAAATTTTGGTCAATTTATTACGGCCTACTTAAAATCCATTTTAAAAATCCATAACGGATTTATAAGGCATTAACGTATAAAAATTTAAATGGCTAAATTTTCATCCGAGGATAACTCACGTAGTAAGTTGCATAAGTCCTAAATTTTTTAAAATTTTCCAAAAAGTGTTATAATTTCAAAAGAAGTAACCATTTTTGACAAATAATTAAAAGGAATAAGAAAAAGATTTGAAATTATGGAATATAACGGTGCATAAAATAGAAAAAGGGCGAAATTTTACCCGAGGATAATATTAGGGTTAAGTTAAAATAATTCTCTCTATCAAATTATCGTTAACTATAATGACATAGTGTGTTATTCCGTATATTGAAAATACTTGCAAAAATAACACAATCGACATTATGCAGAAATTAAGTTGAACCTGAAAATTCGTTTTTTTCATTCAAATTTTCGCGTATTATGTTAAATTCCATACAACCGAATTCGAGATATACAATTTGTATTTGTTGTTGTTCTTCTAATAAATATTTTCTTAAATTTTCTTATATTTTCTTGTGACTGGTCGGTCGTGTACAATAAGCTTTTACAAACTTGCGAAAACTAATGCAAGTTTTTACAAGTAAATTCTTCGAGTTTTCCGCCCTAAGGATGGGGTTACAGAAAAATAATGCTGATGATGAAAGTGCTCGAGTGCTCAGAGGTTTTCTGAAAATGAGAAGAATTTAACTGATGTCAACAACATTCTCTCGGATAAGTTTTTGCAAGTTAAATTTCAACTCGTAAAAATTTTGTTATTGTTTTATTGTTATATTTTTATTTAATTTGGACATTTGTTTTGAAATTGGTAAATTAATGAAAGTAATTTAACTTTTTTAAATTAATATTATTACAATTAATTTTAAAAAAAACTCCATAATTTACCTCCGTAAATTCAAATCTTCATCAGATATATGAGTCTGAAAATGACGCTGGAATCTGGTGGAGAATATAATACCAAACTCTATTATCTGTACAATCAAAATTATTCAAAAACTGTGTAATAACATGAAAATTAACCCATTCCCGCCGGTTGGCCTATACATAGGACAGCAAACATTATGTCATACAAATACGTATAACTTCCATTAAAATTAACTTAGCTCAGTCAGAAGTACCTTATTTTGAAGTTAAAAAATAAAGTAACGTTTTTCAATATAGTAACCAACTCTTCAGTTTATAAATAACATTTAAACTCAAATCAAAATGTAAGTTTTTCAAAAAGTTAAAAATGGTAGAGGTGTATGTATAAAATGTTAAAAAATAAGCACTGAAAAATATTTAATTGTGTTCAAACTACCAAAATTTATTTGTTTAAGCATTAAAGAAGCTTCGACAACTATTACATATTGGATTTTACTTGAAAATATTAATTATTTTTTTATTTAAAAATTGGTGTCGTATATATAGTCCAACCGGCATAAGTATGTAAGAATTTTTATTTTGTTGTAGTTTTATTTTGGAGCATCTAAAGCGTAATTATAGAGCTCAAGGTTCTTCAGGTAGCTATTGAAGCTTTATTGGGAGTTGAAAATAATTTTGAAGATCATAATGTCATAAACGAAAACATTTTCCCACCAGAATTAGATAAATTGACCGAATTGTGAAAAATTTTATGATAAAAATCTCTTTGAAAACGAATTGCCAAGAGTAGTTCAAAGTGCAATAGAAGTGAAAATTTGGGACGAAAATGATGAAGTCGCAGATACTAATCATAATTCGATTTTGTTGTTAAATCAAGATAAAGATATTTGTGATTGTGTCTATACTTGGCATATTTAACAGTTTGTTAAATGTGTGGATAATAGTGTTTCTGCAATGCTAACTAATGTTGACTTTTTAAATCCTATACATTCAGAAAAACGTTGGAATAGAGAAACGCATATAGAGAAACGATAATTTTGCAAATTTTAACGCTGATATGAGTGGTGATAGAATTCATCAAAATAGCAATAAGCACAGAATCATGCTAAAAGGTAAGGATTGTAGTGGGCGATTTTTATTTTCTTAATTGGTGTTAAAACAGTTGTAAACGTTTGGAATTTATACTTTGTATCATCAGACGAATCATCTCAACATATCGCAGCTATCACTGTTCTATATTTTGTAAATACCATCAAAAAGTAAGAATTTTTTAAAAGAAAAAAAAAATAAAAATTTTCAAATAAAAGAAAACTAAAACAATATTTTTAATTGAAATTACAATTTTAATATTCTTAAAGTTTTAAATTTTAAAATGAAAAAAAAAAACTTGTTAAAAAATAAAAAATAGGAAAAAAATTATAAGTAAGGATTTAATTTAGGATGATGAAATTAAATTTTAATCTGATAGACTAAAATGTAATAAAGCTTAATCTTTAATACTTCCAAAGAATAACTTTTTAGATAAACATAAACGAAATGTTAGTGTTTCCAGATGTTGAGATTTAAAAAATAGTTTTTTTTTTTTTTTTTTTATTTTGTGCTTCTCTTTCTCTCTTCATCATCTTTTTCCGTAATTTGAATATCCAACTAAATTTCATATGATGAAAATTAATTCTCTGAAAGTTTTCTCTGTACTCATTCATTCTTCAGTATAAAATTTAAAGTAAAATACTGTTAAGGAGTATTAAGAATGCATATAAGTTATATAGAAACTCCTATACTCATATACACACATACAATATATATATAATAATATAAAATGTTATTACAATATAGGATGCTATAATATTTAAATCCTGGAGTGATTAAATAGTAATATTGTGTTTAGTTTATTACTGTATTAAAAAAATATACCGAAAATTGTTTTAATATTACTGGCAAAGAATTTCAGAAGTCTGTCAAAATGTTCCTTTTAACTTTTATTGCCTGGTTTAGATGCAGTTTGTGAACAAAGACAAAAATCTACATCATAATGTCGTCAACAATGTCGAATAACAAAGTCAGGTTCTTAAAAAATCATTTTGATTAACAATTAAGTTTTATGAAGTGAAATTTCGTTTGGTTTTCATAACTCACATATTGGGTTTCTAGTGAAATCTATATATGAGTTTTAAAATTTTTCAAATTAAAATTAAGAGCTGTCTAGGTAGTCCAACAATATCATACCTGTTGGTGAATGAAACACTTCTTTCATTTGTAAATCATTCGGTAAAAGAAGTTATGACACCAAGGGTTCCGGAAGCACATTTATAAATTGTACGTATTTTATATCCCTCTAGTGACCTAAATTGGTTAGTGAAAGGTATTGTTAAAATATATTTTTTCTGAGGGTTAAACATTATTAAAATTAAATAGAGAGTAAAGTTTTAGGTATGTTCCACAAATTTTATTAATAATATTTTAATCGATTTCGGTCATTAAACCGTCATCAAAAGACTGGTCAGTCATTAGGATACCGAAATCGATTAAG
The DNA here is from genome assembly GCA_963942445.1 of Argyra leucocephala. Lineage (NCBI taxonomy): Eukaryota > Metazoa > Arthropoda > Insecta > Diptera > Dolichopodidae > Argyra > Argyra leucocephala. The sequence continues at coordinate 43,622,925 of OZ012681.1, read as the reverse complement.
ATATTTAATAAAATTAGTGAAACATAATTAATCTCTACTTAATATTGCTAATATGCTTACAATATTTTCTCGTTTGGTATTTCCTTTAATTTTATTCTAAGACAATAATAGTTATAGGTCAACTTTTCTAGTTAAGGCTAAAAAAAATATTTTTTTGTATACATAGCAAAAACACTTGGTGGGAGATCTTTTTAGCTGATTGGTACATTTGACTAGGGTCCAAAAGGAAGGTTAGGAAAAAAAGAATAAAAGGGAAGCAGGATAATAATGAACGAAGGTTTACGGTCTTCTTGAATTTATGTAAGTCATGAATATAGAATTGATCATGTTTAGGGATTTTACCATTTTGGGTCGTATAAAAGCATTATAGACTTTCAATAGTAGAAGTAAGAGAAGTAAGCCTTACAGCGGCTTAGAAAACCTAAACCTTTCAAGCCTGATTCACTTACGGGGTGTGGGTTTATTATTTATTTTATTATTCATTTTGGCCCAATGAAAAAATGTACTGAACAAGATCGAAGAACGCATCATAAAGTATTTTGCTTTCATCGAAAATCGAACATGGAACAATTGAATTGTGATCGATTGAAATAGTACCTAATCTAACTACTGCGTAACCTCTGCTACCCATGTGTGTTCATATTACAGTTCGTATTTTATTTTCTTCAGTAGGTGTTTCAATTTCTGATGAATTACTATTTTAAAGTCATTATTAGTCAAAGCTACGCTCTCCTTCACGTAATTTTGTCATTGATCTACAAAATTTTCAAACGATGTACGTATTTATTTAGAAAGACTGAAAGGAACGCTGAATGTAAAAAAAATGAATGTAAACAAAATTTCTTTACTATCGTCGGCTTCAATTACTTTTTCTCATTTATTTGTTGTTATTTTCAAGCGTACAAACTTTTCTATGTATTCTATTATATCCAATAACAGCTGCACCATTCATTTCAAATTGTGATCAAATAATTGAATACCTTTGAACGTTTGAATACTTTTTTCCTCTTATAGATTTTATAATTATAATTTTTTTCGATAATGCTTGTATAATTCGAATTCGATAATTTTTCTGTTTTAACTTTAATGGTAAATTTATCTTTCTTGAACTGTACTGTTTAGCGAGTGATTATACATTGTTTGAAAGAGAAAAGCAAATCCCGCGGAATAAACAAACGAGTATATTTAACTAACCCTACTGACTTTTGGCGCCGTATACCCAAATCAAAGTATCTAATGTAAAGTTAATTTAGCTAAATTTGGTTTGGTTCCATATTTTTGATATTTTGTCAAAATAAATCATGTTGATTTTTTATTTCTTGGTTAGTAATTCGGGATTCAATAGAAACAGCTTATCATGCCGACCTTTTTCCAGATTTATATCTAAAATCATATTATTTTTATTTTTTATTTTACTTGATATCACATAGTACCCAACTATTGTAAAAGATCAGAAATGTTAAATAGAAGTGTCTCTAAATGGCTATCTTGTGGTACGCCAGAGGTAACCTCCACTATACTGGACGATATACCTTGAAATTTAACTTTTTGAGTCCTTTTTGAAAGATGAGAAAGAAGGAAGGACCCGAGATACCAAATGTTCTAAGCTTGTTTTGCCAAGTATAGTGATCTATACGATCGAAGGCCTTGCTGAAATCAGCTTAAACCGCATCAACTTGATATTCTTTCTGCATTTCATTGAGAATTTCAGATGTGTAAGAGCATAAGGTTCGCTATCGTGAAACGACCTTTTCTGAAACCGTGTGGTCGCTAATTAAGTTTTGCGTTGATTATAATGGTAATTCTATCGACAAAAATTTTTTACGAAAAGTTTTGGAATAAACCTCGATAATTTCCAACTGAAGATCTATCCACTTTTTTTGTAGATGAGAGTTAAATAAGACGATTTCTACACATGAGAGAAAATTCCATTTAAAATTTACTTGTTGAAAATGAATTCAAAAGGAATAATTAGATAATGAGCACAGTTATAAAGGAAGAGTGGATGAATTTGATCAGGACCAGCACCCATATTAGTTAGCTCGACACGCTGGGTGACGCAATAAGTACAGCGCCTGTTCTTAAACCGAAAGGTCCCAGGTTCGATTCCCGACGAAGACAAAAAATGCTTTCTGGATTTTTCGACCTGCTTCAGTACCCTTTCTCATTGCAATAAAATACATGATAAATAATTGAGGGTTTTGGTAAACTTAATAATAAAGTGGAACTATGCTGTTATGAAGGCGAAGTACTCTACAATAGATATAGTTTTCCACATTTAAACTAGTAGATACATCACAAACAAAAACTCTACAGGAAAAGCTATTGTATGTGTATTCCAAATCTCTGTGCAAAAGCAGTTAGAATGTTCATCTCATAGGCTTGGAGTTATATAAAAAAAAAGTATCAAGGTTCATTATAGCTTCAAAACTGTCGCTTTCAGAAATATATAACTGTGATCAACAAACTGGAGCTGTTAAGTAAAGAGCTAGCAGAGATATTGAATTGTGATTTTGGACGATCTAATTTCTAAAGACTGTCAGAAAATAAAAGTAATAGATTTTTGTGCAAGAGGAAAGTGTATTGCCATTGCACGTTGAATTAAGGTAGCCAATTATTTTTCGTTTTATGTTGACAAATTCGAAATTTTTTTGGGATCTAGCTATAATCAATTTTTGTGACCAATACTTGTGATATAGATTTCATATGCTCTATGAGCTTTCTGTTTGAATTTGTTTGCAGGCAGCTTATACGTATTCAGTAAGTTGACCCTAGGTTCTATTGTATATTTAAATTTATCGTATATTTTATTGCACTGTTTACGCAAAGTCTTAAGCTTTATCTGACCATGATTCAGTTGTTTGGCTTTTCTTTAGGATTTTACTAAAAATTACTAAAATTACATTTTGCCAAACAACATTTCTATGAATCTCAAATGCTTTATAACAACATTAACGTTATTATACAGCTGTAATACATTAAACTTAATTACTAATGGCAACACCAATTCGAATCGTAATGTCAAATGAGAAAAATCTCTTGAAAATTTGAAAATTTGAAAATTTCAGAAAAAAATCACAGGAAGTTCTGTTTGTTAAGTTTTCATTGCCTTGCCTTGTCATTACTTTAGTAAATACTGTGTTATTATTTCATTTTTTTCCACTGTTTCACTTTTTCTCTATAGCTATAACTTTTTTCAGTTATATAGGGTAGAAGTTATTCTTTACTTTAATTCTTTTTTGTAGTTCTTTGTTTTCTATTTTTGCTTTGTTTTTTAACAAATGTAACGTGTATAGAAATTCTGTGACGTGTTCTATTGTAAGTAAAAGTTTAAAATTTTTTATTTTTTATTTTGGATTGAAAGTTTTAAATAGGATTTAAGTGAATATAAGTTTTCGCTTCCATTCGAGTTTAGTTATGTATGTTTGTATATATTTTAAAATTTTATTATTTTTTTTTCCAGAAAATTTAAATGATTTTAAAGTAACATGATTGTGTCTTTTTTTATGAATTGTTTGCTTTTTTCAGCGGAGTCGGGAAATAAATCCAGAGGTTTTAATAATGGAATTAAATAACATTTATGCTAACACTAAATCTGAATAGGTCTTATCGAATAAGAATAGGTCGATATCTTAGCGATGAGTAATCAACGAAGTTTTCACACATTGAAGATGATTGAAGAAGAAGAAGCGGAAAAGATGGTTTTTTTTTATGAACGAGCAAGAGAGTAAGTATATGCTGTCTCGCAACATCATATTGAACACAATATTACTGTCGGCTCATATACCTTTCAGTTAATCTAACAATTTACCTATTTTAAAACAAATATCAAATTAAAAAATAAAGTCAGTGTTGAAATAATGCGAAGAAATACGATTGTAAAAAGTTAACGCTTCTCATTCCGAGATGGTTTAAGTCTTGGCTATGGAAATTCTTTTATAGTAAAAACATCTCGATTGTGGAATCGCGTCCCAATCGAAGCATTCCCATTGAGAGAAGGATTTTTTATTTATGATTTACAGAGATTTAAGACGAATATTAACAACATTGTTCGCTCTTTCCCACAAAACTTTTCTTCTTCCTTTTTCTTTCCTTTCCTTTAACTATCCTTTCCTTTTTCAAATGGTCAACGGTACAAAGTGCTTTAGTGCAAGTGCTAAAAGGTTCAAAACCTAAGTTTTGGCTATAATATAAAAAAAAAAAAAAATGTAGAATGAATAGAATAAAATGCTTTAAGTAACATTCGGGGAGACCATACTTTCATTGGGAAAATGAAATATCGGAGAATATGAATATAATTTAACCTTGAATCTGCAGTTAGTGGAAGGATAGAATATTCAGCTAAATATCGTGCTCAGATAATAAGTAAGTAAGATAAAGCTTCAGAGAGCATGATATGAAAGAATAATCTAACATTAATGACCGAAAAATCAATTTAATTGAATTAATTTAATTTGTTAGTATTAGTAATGTATCAAAATTAATTACAAAAAAAGTTTGAAAAGAGTGTGAAATAATATTGACTATATTTCTGAGATATTCCCAAATATTTCAGATCTGTTAAAATTATGTCTCTGTTTAAGTTGTAAAATTTTTGCTTGAAATTTATGAAAAGCATGTGAAGGTTTATGTCGTGTTCATAACATTTCTCCATGCTTTGTTTCGTAGCGAATGTCTGGTCAATTTTTGATCTTTGGCTCCGGAATACGCATTGGTACTATTCCAGTATTTCGTCAGCTAAGTAGGCTAATCTGGAATATATGACATTGAATAATATTTTGTAAGCCCAGCTTAGTAACGTTATCCCCCTGTAGTTGTTGCATGTCATTTTGTTTCCTGTATTGTAAATTGGACAGATTAACCCAAGCTCCACTTCTCCGGAATATTTTCTTGCACCCATATTGTACATATATTAACCTATATATTTTTCTATGTAGAACTCCCTACTTTTTTTAGAAGCTCAGCTGTTAGCTTACCTTCTCGGGAGCTCTTCCATTCTTTGATTTCTATATAACTTGTATTATTTCTTCGTATGAAGGTTCCGCGTTACCATCCACAGTAATAAAACTGCTAAGATAGCAGAATGACGTTAATTTAATATGTTTGTTTTTTTAACTCTATTTTTGCATCACTTAGGTTGCTGTGTTGAGTCGCATTACTTTTTTTTTGCTTATACATTTATTCACCATCCTACTTGCGACGCATTTTTCATTAGTGACTTCAGTTTGTTTTTGATGTCGGTTTTAGTGTGAGTGAGCAAGCAGATATCATTTGCAAGATCGAGGACATGAAGGTCTCTGGTGAGAGCCTATTTAACAACTTTTGCTTCACGATTTGTTTTCTTCAATACCCAATCCAGAATTAAAATGAAAAGTAAGGGATAGGGGGATAAAATACAACCTTGTTTTATCCCGGTATGAACGTAAAACCAATTTTGTGAAATCTTTTTTTATAAAACTTGAATGCTGCTAGCAATCAGATTGAATATCAACTACTGGTTGAATTTTTCAAAATTAAGAAATAAAAATGGTAATACATTTTTAGTGTTGTTAACCTGAATTTATTTTGCAAGTTTAGGTTTAATTTCAAAAGTTTAGATAACAGTAATATAATAGTAGATACTTTCACTATTATGTCCATTGTCTATGAGTTTATTTCATAACATCATTCTTCCCAAGTGACATTTTCATCATAGTCTCAATATTTGTTTTTTTTTTATTTTATTATATTATATACTTATATGTATATATATATATATATCTAATAGTTGTATGTGTATTTTTAAGAATGAATCAGTTTTACAGTTATTTATTTATTTTTATTTTTTTGTTTTTATTCTTACTCTGAATAACAGTCAGAGTTTTAACAATTTTGAATTTTTTTTCTTTTCAAAAAGAACATTTTTTTCTTTTCAATTTACTTTTATGTCTTGTTTTTAAAAAGATATTTGGAAATTTTAAATGTGACAGAAAATGAATTTGTTATGACTTCTTAGTTTCAAATACTTTTTTATTCTTTTCATTTTTATTTTTTTTTAGTTCTAAAAACACGACTTTTAAAATACTCGTACATGTGTGTTAGTTTGAAATTATAGTGGCTGTTAGTTTGTTTTTGTTTTTTTTTGTTTTTATTGCCAGTTTATAAGAGTTACATTGTAAAATAATTCTTAAATAATAAGTTGAGGAGGAGTATTGCTTTCAATTAACATTTTATTACCTAAAATTTTCTTATTTGTGCTCTACTAACTAGATCATATTTTAAAATTGTTATGGTTTTACAAATCTAAATCTAATCCTGATTTATTAATCTATGGCCGATTCTCAAGGAGATGGTGTACCCGTATAGGATCTAATGACTATATCACAAGGATAACTGGTGCTCCGAGGTTTCTAAAAATATATATCGTTAATGGCGCATCTTATTCTTTGAGGACGAAAAGATTAGCAGATATAACATTTTATATTCAACAACATCAAAACAAAAAGAGCACTTTCAAATGTCCCTTTCGTCCTTAAAGGTTAAAATACGCCATTGAATATATATATTTGGAAAGCAAAAACAACAGGTATCCCGATATAGTCGTTATAGGACCTACGCGGATTCATCACCTCAATTTAAATTCAATTCATGTACAATAATTCCACTTCATTACTTCATTTTTCTTTTTCATTATTATTTATATGTGTGGTAGATAGTTCGTTTATTTCCAAAATTTGTTAATAGATAATTTATAATGAAAGAGTCTATACTTAAGTTAGAGTTTATATTATTAGTATCTTAACAGCTGCGATTTTTATATTATTGTAATTTTTATTTTTACATTTATTGTTTTTATTTATAATTTATTTTGATTGATACGAGGAAAAATGGAGGAAAATTACAAAAACCTTGTGACTATTTGTACTTTTTAAAATTTTACTTAAAAACTTATGACTAGACTTAAATTGATTGTAGCAAAGACATCGAAACACAAAAAAAAAAAAAAAAGAAATAGTTAAAAAGAAATAATTAAAGCAAACAATCACAATTTATTTACATTTAGTAATTATCGACCAATTGCCTAATTAAAATATTTTCGAAACTGTAGCAGTTGGCAATAAATAAAAATTTGTTAGCTCTAATAGTAATTTTGTCTATTATCGTCGTACTTTTGGATTTTAAATAAATATCTGATGTACTGTGATACCAAATGAGGTCTGGTGGCATTTTTAGTAGTTTATTTTGCGTAATTTACAGTCTTTTTTTATGACAGTATGCGCAGTTTGGCCAGACCGAAGCACCATACAGTTACGTATTTTGGAAGAAGGATTTGAAAATTAAAATTTTGTTGAATTTAGAGAGAGACGATTTCCTAATTAATCCGTATAACATTTTGATTAATATTTTTTTTTTTTATTTTGTCGTCGACTAGGGGTTTAAAAGTTAATTTGGGATCAAGGATGATCCCTAGGTAGTGGATAGTAGTGCTCCAGTCGACGGAATTGCCATTTAGTTGTACGTTCCTGTCAGGTAAGATATTTATTTTTATTTTCCATTAGTGGGAATATTGGTGTAGAGAATTGAATGGCTTTTTCTAAATTCAAGATTATTGTGCTAGGATTGATATCCGAGGTATACAATGTATTGTCATCAGCGAATAAACTTATTTCGCAAGAAACCGGAATGGGAATATCTGCAATATACAGGTTGTAAAATGAGGGATTAAAATTGAACCCTGCGGAAGACCAACTGGTAAATGGTATTTAGATGAACGAGTATCATTGATTTTAACGGAAAATGTTCCATCTTCAAGGAAACTTTAAATAAGCTTGACAAGGTAGATTGGAATCTACCTTGGAAAAGCTTTTTCTATGTCACAAATAACAAGACCAACAGACTTTTTAATATTAAATTGTATTTTGATAAAATTACGTAGTCGGACAAGTTGATGATCAGCCGAATGGTTGTACTGATTTAAATTTGTACATTTCACACAATGATCTTATGACAACATGATCTTATATGCAATTAATAAAAGCCGTGTGAAAAGACTCACAAAAGATTATTTCTCCAACAATATAATTTATTCTTAAGGCAAAACAGGAAAGCATGCTAACAGACCAAAGTCCAGAAAATGTACTGAAAAATGTAGATGGACCTATAAAAGATTTTTGTGCCAGACATGCGCCTTACTCTGGCTCGGAGTGTAAATACAAATTGCCGGAATTGAATATCAAAAAAATGCACACTTGGAAAAATATGAACCAGAAATTTTGAAGAACTTACCAAAGACTTCGAACGAAAAGCCGCAATGTTCGTACAACATTTACAGAGAATTTTTTTTTGCAAAATTTTAAACTGTCAGAAAAAACTACTTCTCATGGTGTTTCGGCTACCAAAAATCGCACATTAACTGTAGCTACGTCTTATTTACTAACCTCCAAAGAAGGAACAGATCCAGAAAGAAATCAATATATAAAAAAGTACAACAGTAAACTCGATCAAAATAAGAAAATATGCAATAATTCTATGGGATTAGCCAAAAAATATGTCCCACAAATAGACATGCATTTTTATGAAAATTTAAAATGTTACGAAAACGCAGTGCAAAGCAGTACAAATGAAGATTTTTATTAAGAATAATGATGTTTTGAAATTTAAGAACAATAATAATATATCTAATATGTATAAATTTTAATTTTTGGTTCACGTCAGCAGTTTTTTCAAAAACAGTTTTTTTAATTTCCCAACAATTCAAAAATGTGACGATATTTGGGTCTTTCGTTGATGCCTTCATACTGTAGATAGGTAGAAGTGGCCATTCCAGTTGCTTCTGGAAAACCAATTTGCGCTTAATTTAACTAGAATTGTACTCGTCAATTGTGCAGAATTTATCATTTTTATTGTTTTTGTTATTTAACTGCAATCAAAATTACAGTTAAGTCTGGGCTTTGGTTTATACTCTGCTAATAAATATTTTAGGTCGGAAGTTCTTTAAAAAATTTTTCAATAATGTCTAGGAATTTAATAATATATGTCACCTGTATTTTATTGTTATTAGTAAAGCGAATTTGTAAAATATACAGTATAATATCAACTTTAATACTTCGTTTTGCCTTACTGCGATTCAACTTGCGATATCCACAAACAATTCACCCATCATTATGTGCATCTATTAATTATATCCCTAAACTATACAATGGTCCTCTATTATGCACTGCTTGAATAAATTTCATGATTCTACACTATTTCCGATATTACATTTGAATACTAATCAAATTCAATTAAAAGTTTAACAAAATTTTTACCTTCAAAATAATTTCGCTTTAAAACTTAATTATAATAATCTGCACTGAACTTTATTGAAAAAATATGAACTTTCCAGCCACACCCACATTCTAATTACCAATACAAATTGCCTCTAATTATACACTATTAAACGCATAAAATTATTTTCTATTTAAAAACTTTTCTAAATATATTTTATTTTAATTTTTTTTTTTTTTATTATTATTATTTTTAATTTATATAATATTTTCCAAAGTCTTTTAACTTCATAAAATTACAACGACGTCAACTGCACAACAATAGTTAGGTACGTTATATTTCACAAAAAAAGAAAAAAAATATCATACCAAAATAATCACAAAAGACGAAAAACTTTAAAAAAAAATACCAAAACATCATTAAAAAACAATACAAAAAAAAAAAAAAAAACAATAATAAAAATAAACTTTTCAGCATAAAATTAAACAACGAAACTTCTTTGAAACTCCAAAAATGTACCGGCATCTGTTACACAACTCTTTCTTCTTTACAAATTACACCCTCTTTCACTCACTCTCTCTCTCTCTCTCTCTCTCTGTAATATCAATGCAAATTAAAACATTAATTTTCGCACCTACATTACTATTATTTAAAAAAAAAAAAAAGGAGCGAAATTTAATTTTCCATCTAAGGGACATTACAGTACAATACTACGGTGTCGTTAGACCAGGTTTAAAGGAAATAAGAAAATTTTAAAATGCAAATAAGTTATAAGCAAAGCGAGAGTAAAAAAAAGAGAAAAAAAATATCCGGAATAGCTTAAAAAAATAATAACGACTATTTTGTAAAAAGTTTTTAATCAGTTGAGAATTGCAAATGCTATAAAAATTATTTTTATTATTTTCATAGACCTATATATGAAACTGAATCCAATTTAATCCTTTGAGACATGCAAAAAAAAAAAAACAAATGCCATCAGTAGTTTCAATCTGGTATATAAAAACTTAAACCTATATATAGCAAGTCCCAAATGAAATTCACGAATACATTAAAGATTTTCTGAAATAATTTACTCTTGTAAGAGATTTTATTGTCTAATGGACAGTAGCAGTACTGTTCTATCAAATGAACTAAAAGTAAATATACTGTCTTAAAAAATTGAATTGCACTCAATATAAAAATTTTATTTACAGCGAAATAATTTGCTTAAGTGACAATCAATGATGATAGCAAAATAGGTTTACAAGCATATTACTTACATGTGGTGAGTACTGACATAACCGTACTTAAAAAACCTTTCCTTTCCTTTTTTGTGTTGTTTTGTGGTTATACTCTGATGGTAATGATTCTCTTTAAATCGTATGGTCACACTATGACGTAACTCTGTTTTTACACTCAATTTCAATGAGCCGCTTGAAATCAGTTTCTGAAGATATTTTTACTCTATGTGAAGGGATTATTATACAAATATTAAATATTATAATAACGACTGCTGCTTTCGTTGCCGTTAAAACAGGATAGATTGAATACAAATTTTTAAACAAAATAATAACAACAACAACAACAAAAAATAAGTTTTAAAGTTTTTGGAATTTGTAATTGCAAATGTCTAATTGAAGAATAATTTTTATACTGCAAATAAAGACATTCTCTTCCTTTAAAAGTTTATTTTGTTTTTGTTTTTTGTTTTTTTTTTTTGTTACCAGTCGTACCTAAATAATAGTTAGTAAAAAGGATACAAAACTTTAAAAATATTATTCAAACAAATTATTGTTGTTTTGAATTTTTATTTAATATTTTTTTATTTCTTTAGAAAATTTTGAAAATCTTCAATTAATTTTTCCTTGATTTGACAGTGGTTCTGTTTCTCTCATTTTCATGCAGGTCATTCTACAACTTATTTTGTAATTTTTTTTTTTTGATAAATGAAGAGCGTTGCTCGAACTGTCATTATATTTATATCACATCAAAAGGAGTTGTCTGAAATTGTTTTTATTTTTATATTCAAAGCTTGGTGAAGGTTTTAATAAAAGAATTTTTGTTCTTATGAATTTTAATGGAGTTTTATTTGACAATAATGTTAATTATTTTTTTTTTTTTTTGATAATCTCCTCCTTAAATATATTTACGTGTCCTCCCATAGCATTTTAATGGTGTATTTGAAGAAAATTTGTATATTTTCTTTTTCTTTGAATTTATATTTTTAATTTTTTTGTTAGGGTTGAAGTAATGAGAGTTGTTTGTTGTGGTATATAAGAATGGCGTAATTGAAAATGGAGATAAGACATTTTAATTTATGGTTGTTTCTTTTGTATGTACTTTTAATGATAAATTATTAAAATTTTCGAATAATTGAAAAATTGGAAAAAAAAATTATTACAATTTGTTATGCTTTAAATATTAAATGAGTTGTTTTTTATTATAATAAGTCTAGAAAATATTAAAGCTTCAAAATGTAAGATAGTTACTTGCAGTGTTGGTATAGTAAATTACGTTTAGTTTTTTACACAGTTGTTTACATGTAAAGAACTTAGCAATTTACTTGAATATTTTTTTGTAGTAAATGTGTAAACAATGTAAATAACGTAAGCAACTTAAATAGATAATTTAGCTGCAACATTTGTAATATTAACAAATGAAAACTTACGAATCAAAAAATAATTAAAATCCCTATTTGTTAAGACCCTAACTTACAATTTATTAAAATATCTAACCTTACAATCTATATGCTATATACATCAATCCTTGTCAAAACTTTTATAGCATTTTTGGTATGACGCATAGATAATATAATAAATATGGTTGGCTTGGTATAGCTTTATTTTTCTCTGTAATACATTATCTTATTAATCATTAATTGTCATTTTCAGCCAAAAATTAACATTTGTTTTACGAAATTTGAAATCAGTAGATAATATGTACATATTTTTTTGAAGTTGACATTTTATTTGATATTTTATTAATTTTAATTGATATTTAAAATATATATGTATATAAAAATATAAAAATATATAAATATATTTTAAATCAGTTGCTTTTTTAAATCAATATTGTTTACAAGCATTTAAATGAAGCTGAATAATGCGTTTCTATAATACAAATCCAACTAAAGATCAACGTTGAATTTGAAGTAGGTCTATTAAAAAATTTGGAAATATTAGAAATTGAACCTGATGTTTTCACATACATCGGATTATTTTGATTTTATGTTAGAATACTATAAAAAAAATTAAAGAAAGTAAAGCTTAGGTAGATGACACAGAACCTGAATAAACCTTCCATGGCATTTTTCAACAAAAAGATTACACGAAATTGCAAAAACAAAAACCATATTGGAAAAGGCAGAAATAACCTATGATCGATTTATATTAAAATGTGTCGATCTTTTGTAATTTTATTGCTTCATAGTTTAATTACCTCAATTCTGTGTTATTTTTGCTTTAATTTGTGTTTAGCTTGTAAGTTTTTATATTAAAAAAAAAACAATTAGAAGGTTTTCTCAAATTTTCTCCTCAAAAATTCTATCAATTTAACTTATATCCCAATTGTTAATAAAACATAAATTATTTGCCTATTATACTTGTATATTTCTTTAAAACTGACCTCTAGAGTAAGAAAATAGTTCATTATAATGTTATAACTTTTAATTAATACATACATTAATACTACCCTTTATTCATCTATAATTTGTTGCTTATGTTAATGAATATTTTTCATTAAGCTACAAATGAATTTCTTTCGCAGATTAATTAAAATATTTATAAATCAATGTAAGTACACATATTATTGTTGTTCTAATGAAAAGTTTACATAATTTAATAAATTTAATTCGTCGATTATAAAATTATTTATTATCTATTAACTGTGAAAATCAAATAATTTTACAGTAATTTATAGTTGTTTACAGTTATTTACAGTTATTTACAGTTGTTAATAGTTATTTACAGTTGTTTACTTGTATTTACACTTGTAGTTTCACTTAATTTACGCCAAATATGTAAAGAATTATAAAAAACGTTAATTTACGCGTAAAATGCCAACACTGGTTAGTTGGTGAAAGAAGGTTGAAGAAAGTTAATATAATACGAGTGTATTAACAGTTAAAAGCCAAGTCTAATAGAAAAAAGGAATGTGTCTTTTTTTTTGTTTTTAGTTGGGTGTAAAAAAAACAAAAATACCTACAGCTTTGCATCGCACAATAAAATCGTGATCCCTAAAACCAACCGTTCCTTACGTTCAAAATGTTTCATCAGGGACGCGCGGTTGTTTTATATTTATAATATTTTTTTAACACATTCACCTTAATTGTGGCAATTCTCGTCATTTTTTTCCACTTACGTCGTAATGACGGCGATTCCCGCACTTTATCACAATTTAATTTAGTTGACACCCAGTGTGTTATAAAAGTATTACAAAATAAATTTTTTATTATAACAATGTTTTTTAATAACTTAAGTAACTCATAAGTACTAAAATATAAAACACAATTTCAAAAAATAACGAGTTTTTCACTGTGGTACAATAATTTTCAGATAATGTTTGATTCTATGCTTCGCAAAAATTAATAACTGGAATTCCCGCAAAATTAACATATTATATTTTAGATAGGAACAAAATTTATTGATTCTATCTGTCAAGCGTGAACTCCCGTTATTAATTTATTAAAGACTGTCCCTGTATGAGAGAAAAATTGTGGGAATCGCTGTCAAAAATTTTTTATGGAGAAATGAACTGATATTTTAAGCAGACTTCATAAAAATTAGGTGAAGCAGAACACCTTAAAGATTATTTGATACTACTTCTGACGGGTTAGTTTTTTCAGCCTAACTAGAATTTCCCGATTTAAAAAAATTAGTGATATCTACGTTAATATACGAACTGAAATTAATTACACGTTGGGTGACGCAGTAGGTTGAGCGTCTGCCTTTCAGCCGAAAGGTCCCAGGTTCGATTCGCGGATCAAAAAAAAAGTTTTGTTTTTCGACCTGGTCTAGTTCCCTTTGTCATTGGGATAAAATAAATGACAAAAAATAATTGAGAGTATAATCCGGCTTACGACTTAAATAAAATGGAACTACGTTATTTAAGAAGGATTAGTTCCTAACTATAGCAGTAGTTTTCCACATTTAATGAGTAGTAGATAAGCCAGTAATTTGTTAAATAAATACTCGAATTATTGTAGATATGGTAGTGTAAAATTGCAGTAAAGTACTTAAATTATTTTTTACATTCTTTACCTAAAGTAACCTTATTTCAAATTATCAAATTGGTTTTAGATCTAAACCCTCGATCAAATACATAAGATTTACAGACATAATAGAAAAAGCTTTAGAAGAAGAGCAGATATGCTGTACTATATTTCTAGATATAGCGCAAGTTTTTGGTAAAGCATGGTATCGACGGTTAATACATAAACTGAATCATAATATGTTACTTAACGAAGAGTATTCTACTATCAGTGATATTAAAACAGGTGTACCTCAACGTAGTACTCTGGGTGCTATACTGTATTTGCTCTACACCAATGATCAACCGCAAATGGAAAATATAACAGCAGCTACATTCGCTGACTGATACTGCGTTGACAGCAGTAGAATCTATTATTGACGGGGCTACAAATAACTTGCAACGAGCAAGCGACAAGCTGTACTTTTGGACAACGAAATGGAAAATTGAACTCAATGATCTAAAATCGGTTCATTTAAATTTTATACATAAAAAGTTAAAAAATCAACAGTTGGTAAATCTGAATGGGGTGAATATACCCCGATAAAGCAACGCTAAATACATAGGAATTACATTAGATGTCAAACTTAAGCTTGATAATAAATATAGAGGAATATAACCTGGATCCTAGGTCGAAAGACGAAATTGTCTATACATAACAAAATATTGTTATATAATCAATTTAGATAATAACAGACATAGGCTTTAAAACTGGTTTCATATTAGAAACTAATTAGTACTACCCTCTCAAACAACTAGTTAATTATTTATTTTAAAAAAGGAAGGCAGCCACAACAACCCATCCCTATCATTACACTACAGCGATCCCCTTCATCACAACACAAACACGAACTAGACCATTACAGTATTGCGGACGTCGAGAAAAGTATATGTGTTTGGTTGGCACATACCTATATTTATATGCCGTACAACCATATCGGTTTGATTATCTGTTTGTGTGCTCCTGGTAAGTAATCTCTAGAAATATTCACAATCTTGTTTTATTCTAGCGATCTTAGTAACTACATATTGATTAAAAAAAAAATTTTCAATTAAGTACTCATCAAAAGCTCAGACGACGTCTAGTAATAAGATACGTTATATAATATGTTCTCTTTCAAATAGACGATTATAATTATTGAATAAAAAAGTGCAAAATAATTTTTCCGAAAGCCGAGCTAATGATTAGTTTGAGTATTTTATTAACAATAATTTCTCAAAACGTTTGAAATACATAATTAGTAAAAAATGAAATCGTTCAATTTGATTGTGCCTCATTTCGGTGCTTAGCTGACTTTTGATAATAAAACAAAAATGACATAAAAGCAAGCTATTCTGAAATAATGTAGACAAACATAAAACCTAGAATATTATAGAATATTACCTAGAGGCTTGGGTTCTGTTTTCATAATATGGATTGAAAATATCCTATCGCATCGTTCGATTCGAGCTTTAATTGACAGATTCATATCCGACAAATATCATATTAATGAGGGTGTACAACAAGGATCAGTTCTCTCCCCCTCTTTATTTTTGATATTTATTAATGATGTTCTTTCATAAACTTTCAACTCTATATATAGTATTGCAGATGATAGCACTTTAGGGGCGTCTTTTGATTTTCTTCGAAAATGCCATACTACAATACCGATACTAAACTAACATGGCGGCCAAGATGTTAAACCGTTCAAATTCCTAGGTTGCTCAAAACTGGCTATGGAAATTCATTTGTAGTAAAATTTTCTCGAATGTCGAATGTGGAACCATATTCCAACAAACGTATTTCCCCAGACCCCAATGCAAATAGAAACCTACTTACCATCTACAAAAGTTTAAGAGTAATATTAACAAATTTATTCAAAATATCCCTACCGATCAAATAGACATTCTCCTTTCTCCAATCATCAATTAGTTCAAGCGATTTGTGTACAGAGGTACCGTCTAAAAACTAATGTTTGGCTCAACTTAAAAAAAACCTATTTTATTATTTTAAATTTTCACAAGCGAGTTCGGCTTCTATTACACAAAACTATGACAATCTCACTATAACATTTTATATTTTAGTTATGGTGAATCTTATAAGTACTTTAAAGTATTTTACCTATAATTTATTTTTTTTTTCTGTCACATATCTTTATAATTTAATATTGAAAAACATGACCCTATAATTAATTAAAAATTACCCTTTGAAAAAATAATTAGCAAAAAAAAAGAGGAACATTGCATTACTAGTACCTACTCGTCGTGTATCTAGTAATTAATTAAACATCAAGGGAATTTTGAATTTTCAAAAAAAATTTTAGCGCACCGAAATACAAAAAATATTCTCCTGTTGTGAATTTTTAATATTTTTTTAAGTGCAAACTAATATTGTAGTGCCCATTCTGAAAAATAATAGTAATAAACAAAAAAAAATCTCCCAAATATAATAACATAAAATAATAGAATCGTGATTTTTTTTTAAACTTAAAATGGGTGGAAAAATGGATTCACCAGTACAGATTCTCATTATTGTGTACTAGGTACTTATATGTGTACTAGATATATAAGTAATTCCAGAGGTGAAATTCTGTCAATTTGTTAAGACTTATTTAATAAGTAGCTGATTCAGTAGGGTTTTTATTATCGTTTTGTATACCTCTTCGACAACACAATTCTAATAGTGTATTCAACCTAAACAATAATTGTTACGAAGAGGTTATTATAGCAGCTTTCTAATACAATTTTAAGAATCTTAGTTCTACAAGTTTTCTGTTCGAATTATTAGCAACTATTTTTTTTGAATGCAGTAACAGAACAAGTATGCAGAGCTGTTGAAAAAATAACAAATGATTTTGAATATTGAGAATATTATTCAGCGGCATTCTTAGATATAACTTAAGCATTTAATAAAGTTCGGCACAAAGGCTTACTATATAATTCAAAAGGATATAAAACCACATCAATATTATTTAATTGGTAAAAGCATATTTCACTAACAGGAAATTTATTGTAGAATTTAACAATGAATATTCTCAATTAATGAACATTTCCGCCAGTATATCCCAATAGATCTTATTAGAATTCGTAATATTATTTGCTACTGCAAGACCAACAAGATAAGACATTAAGTAGATAATTAGAGCAAACGAAGTCAAATCTGTCCACATTACATGTTTTACTAGGGAAGAAATCTGTCTTCCAGTTAAAATCAATAACAATACGTTACCAATGGCGGATTCGGCCAAATATTTGGGGCTATATTTAGACCAAAAATTAATTTATATAGGAAAACCTATAATGGCTGCATTACTAATGCCTAGTCATTCTTGGTGAACAACACCATCCTCTTTTCTTAACATTGACATAGTCGAATAGTCATCACCAACTATCATTATTCCTTGTCATATACAATGTCTAAACAGTAACATGGCATAACGTCACAATCAGTGAGGAGTATATTACTTACACCGCTGCGGAGCAAATGCCGACTTTCCCAAATATCGCCTTTTCAAAAGCCCGCTTTTTAAAATTCCGGTCTTATTAAAAATCCCGCTTTTCTTGAAAAAATCACGCATTAAGTGTATTTATACCAAGAATATTTAATTTATTTCGTAAAGTTGTTGTTGGATACAAAAAAAGTGAAGAAAAAACAACTAAAGAAGTGGGATTTTAAATAGCGGATTTTTTAAAACGCGGGATTTGTACAAAACGACTTTCAAGGGGGACCCAATTACGCAAATTGTGAATATACAAAAGAAGTCAACTTTTTTAATCACTTACCATAGCACAAATACAAATTAGCAATCTGAACTATATGTAATAGCTTCTATTAGTTAGTTCGAAAGAATACCAATGTATTTATGATTAGCAGAATATTTTCTGTGATACACTTCGAATATTTCACCTCCCCATATAATATCAAGCGAGAGGTCTATTCACGTTCGTTATATCAATTCATTAATATTCTTATATTAATAACGTTAATAATAATTACTGATTTCGTTTTAGAAGTGATTTATAATAATTAACAAAAGCAATGAGTTTTTTCCACGAATGATTTGTAATGTCTGGCAAATTTTAACGAACCAACTGTTAAATTATTTACACTCCACTAATGCATAACTGTAATGTATAAAAATTTAAGTACTGATTCAATTCATTATACTAAATAGCACTCTAAAATATGATCAAAATAGGTACCTAGTACCTATAGTACAGATATTATTTTGAAGTATGTATTTTACATTTTACTTGTACACAATAATGTGTATGTTCAACATTTTTGTATTTATGAATGTATGTAAATGGTTTGAATCCTAGAATATTTACATTTCCTACATTCAAAAATACAAACACACACAATATTATAATTTTAATAATAAATTATTTTATTAGATAGAAAGAGATAGATATAATTAAACAACTTGAATCACAAAAATGATACACAAAAAAAAAATGGTGAATCTACAAAACAAAATTCATACAAAAAAAAAAACAAAACCAACAACAACAAAAAAAGCTTTAAACGACATTTTGTTGTTGGAAATTATATTAAGTGGTAAAAAAAAATGTTTTTCTTTTTTCTGTTTTGGTATTCACTTATTTTTCTTTTTTTTCGTAAAATATCGCCATAAATGTCGGGATAACAACCATAGCAAAATTACTGTACAAAGCAGGCATACACCAAATAATACAACAGACAACACAAGAACATGCAACATGCATGTGAAGAGTTTACTTTTTTTTTTATTTGGTTTTGTTTGCTTTTGCAAAAACAAATAGACGGCTATTTTTACAGTTATGTATATTTTTTTCTGCACTGAATATGGTAGATATAGCTAGCTAGATATGAGTAATAATTATATTATTACTGTATTTTGTCAGAATTAAGTATCAAGTCGTTTACATAAGTTTCAGGTAGGTATATTATGTATAGGTAGTTACATTTTTGTTTATTTTATTCGAATGTCAAAATTTCTATTATCAGCTTCTCATCTATCCCATTTTGTGTGTTGAAATACCCACAAAACACCATGTGCGGTGTCACAACATCACAAGAAATATTTTATATGAACATGGAAATGAATATGCCAATGTAAATGAAACTGAAACGTATGTAGTTGATGTTAACTGTTTATACAGAGTGCATCCTTGTTAACTGTATATTATTATAATATAGAAATGAAACTGATATTGTTTTTATTTAAAATTGTACGTTCGGATGTTCGAAGTTGAAATGTAGTAATGTACTTATAATATGTATGTAAGTCTAGATCTATGCAGTTATCTACATTGTAAATTTTATATAACAGGAAGGCTAATGTTAAAATTGGTAATAGTAATAATAATGAGTCTACGAAACATGTTGTTGATAGTTTCATTGCATTTTCAGGCAGCAAAAAAAAAATTAAAAATAAAGTAAAAGAGAATTTTTAACGAATTTTGTAAAATTTTTTTTTTTTTTTTGTTTAAAATATCTTTTGAAATTCATATTACATAAATGAGATAACATAAAATCAAGATCTAATGTTAATTTCAACTAAAGAACATTTTTTTTAAGGTTATAAAGAAATTTGGTAGTTTTTGAAACAAAAATTATGATTTATTGTACATCTAAAATTGCTTGAAAATTGTTGCTTGATAATAATGGCTGCCAAAAGGATATACCTACGTTTCTAAAAATGACAAACCTCAAAATTATAATTTTGTGTGGAAAAGTAAAGTGCACTATGAATAATAATGTTTACCATGAAAATATTGTACTTCAAACTAAACAAATAAAAAATCAATAGGTGCTATCAATATGAATATAAAGGGGGTTGGGTCCGAAATCCCAAAGTTAAAATCCCAAACTAAAATACCAAACCCAAAATCCCTAAAACAAAAATCGTAGTATTAGAAAATCCTAATATTACAAAATCCCAATGTTACAAAATCCTAAGTTACAAAATAATAAGTTTTATTCATTTAAAAATTAAAATTTGGGTTAAAATTTATTGGAACCCTGTTTTTGAGACGGCAGGTAAACGCATACGGTACAGTTTTAGTAAAAATTAGATTATTTTGAAAGTCGGGAACTGCCGTCCCCAAACCTCCTCTACTAATTTATTGGAACCCTATTTTTGGTGACAGCTTTAGTAAAAAATATAAAAAAAAAAAGAATTATTTAATTTTTAAATGCATAAAAAAAATTAATGGTTCCTTGGGATTTTGTATCAATGAGATTTTGTAACTTGTAATTTTTATTGGGAATTTTTTTTTTTGGTATTTAGGTGGACTCCCTATAAAGGTTAACTTTTATTTTCTTCTTCTTCTTTTTTCGATATACTTTTGGAATAAGACTGCTAGACATTGTGACAGACATCGTGACCTGTTCGTGCTTAATTAAGTATGGTACTGCAATTTGACACTACAATATCTACAATATTTCGAGTATTTATTTATTTATTTATAATTTGTGGCAAAGTACTGCTGTTTTCAGGAACAAAGCCTTCTTGAATACTCTCAATTATTTTTTGTCATTTATATATCCGAATGACAAAGGATCGAAAAACCGATAAAGCATTGGTTTTTTTGTTTCATCGGGACGTTGGACGAACCTGGGACGTTTCGGTTGAAAGACAGGTGCTCTATATAATTTTGGCAAACCCTTCGTAGTTTTAGTAATTCATCCTTGCTACAATACCACTTCCCGTGTGGGTCCATAGCGATCCCCTACAACCCAGCCTGAACTGGAATATTACATATCCTCCGAGCAGACCTATAACTGTGACAAAACTGTGGATGTCCCGAATTTTTAAAATTTCTGTCAACTTGTAAGTCACATGAGTCTAATTTAATAAATCTCATTTGTATTGCTAACTTTTTAACTATAAACACCTGTCAATATACACAAATTATAATCCTAATATTCTTTCTATTAAACTGAAGCAATTAGAATGTTTAGAAACACAACCGAAGCTGACTCTGTATATTTAACCGGGTTTAAGAAGTTTTGTTAACTTTATTACCGCTTGTCTCTCAATATAGATGCTAATGCCGGTAGTGGGATTTTGACCTATTGTTAAAGCGAATCCCGCAGTCAGATTGCCAGTAATTTCGCATGAAAAACACTACTATAATTTTGCAGTCTGACAGATTAAATATTGTTCTTGCTGGTGTACAACTGCGACTGGAGCTTCCGAATGATAACTATTGAATCTAATGCGAAGGTATTGTTAGTCAGAAAAACATCTCTATAATTGTCCAGTTATAGCGAAAACTAAACTTCCGTAGTGGGGAGGACATATGTTTGATAATGTGATTTTAAAGGTTAATTTTGCGTATATGTTTACAGATTCATCATATGTCTGATAGTAGTCTTCTCTGACCATTAGGTCCAGGCAATATTGTGATGTGACGAAGGGTATACATATGTGTTTACACGTGACCTCATGTCTTTGCAGAAATAAACTAACCTACCAAACTTTCAATAAATTCGATTTGGGTTCGTTTTTTAAGTAGGAATATGTTTTCTGTATGTATTTTGAACTTTACTTTTTTCTAGTTCCACAATGATATTACATTCTCCCCCACACACATATAATAGGCTAATATAGTATAAAAATTGTATAGGCTAATAATATAAATAAAGTCTTAGTACAACTAATAATTTTGCATTTTCATTCAAGTTCTGTGATCCTATGTTAGCTGCACATTCCACGGCTTGGGATTGGGAATTGAATAATTTACATTTTACAACTAAATAATTTTGTATAAATTAGTAGTATAAATATCAAATTTAAGTTGCAGACGTGACCAATATAAAATGTTATATCATTATGCTTTTAAAACAAAAAAAAAATGGTGGAAGTCCTGAGTATTGTGGTTACAATAACTGAAAAATCAAAGAAATTGAACATATATTGCTGGTGTACATTTTGGTGTAAATGAAAAATTATAATATTTAATTCGACATGGTTTTTAATTCTGTTTTCATATGTATAAATTAAAAATTAAATAAAAAACAAAATAATAATAAAAATAATAAAAACAAAAATAATTTAAAAATAATATATGTATGTATGTAATTGCATAATGATTTATTTAAAAAAAAAAAAAAAAATTTACAACAATTTCGTTTTTTGGAATTCATATATTTACATAACAAATTACAGAAATGTACATTAAAAAATTAATGTTATAGTTATTAAAAATTCTAAAGTGGACATTAAAGGTTTTATTTGTTTATATTTTAATTGGTTGGTTAGATTTTTAGTGGATTAAATTAAAGAAAATAATTGAAAATAAAATTTCAAATTGCCTTTTAATTTGAAATTAATGTGAGTTAATTGTTATTTTTCAGTTTTTATTTTATTTTTTAACGTAGACAAAGTTTTTTGAATAAATTTCATATTTCCCGAATGAATATAAAATAAAATTTTTATACTACGAAATTTTAAAACTATGCGGGCATATTATGAAAAAAAATAAAGTTTAAAAACTGTGGACTACTCGGTTATTTTAAAAGTAGAAAAGCTTTTTTTTGTTTAAATAAGAACGTAGATTTATACAAGAATACAAGGCATATTTTGGAAAAACCATGTTATAAATTAGGTTCGAAGGAGAATGTAAGCTATGAGAGAACATTCAGAAACATGATAAATGTACCGAACTGGATATTTTATTATACATATCCAAAACCCTAGGTGGGGGGACCTTTTATACCGATTGCTACGTTTTACTAGTGAAAGAAAAGTTAGGAAAATTAGGTAAATGGGAAGTAGAACAATTGCGAAAGAAGATGTTAATGTTCGTTTTGAATTTACGTATAGATCATAAATACCGAATTGATCATGTTTGGGGAACACATAAGATGGAATTTGGCTCCACATTCGGGAAGTTCAGGTTATAAACAAATTTCCATAATTTGTCCTCTACCAGCTAAAAATTTCTACGATATAAATAAAGCATATGCTTAAATGGAGGTAGTACAGATTTAATTTCCACTGAGCATGGGTTCGTGCCTACGAGATATCTATGAAAATCTATAAATTTCTGACCTTTCTTGAATAATAAAATAATAATGTAAAAATAAAAATTTTAAAAATATACTTTTATCAAAACAAAACTAGTCCTTTAAAGAAAATAAAACTAGTGGGGGATGTTGAGCATCTAGAACTATTATAAGATGAAACGCAATCATAATGAATGTTGCTGGAATATTGTTAATGAAAATTTGGAATATTTATGGCTTCAAAAAACACAAACGTTAAAAGAACCGTGCTTTGTGATGTTCTTTTAATATTCATGATATTTTTGAAGCCGCAAAATTCAATTAACAATATTCCAACCTACCAACCTACCAAGTAAATAAATAAATAAATAAGTAAACCTACAAATAGACACTGGCAAGTTAATATAAAAGTATATAAAGCATTATAATCGCTAGAATTCATTCAGTTAATTATTGCAGTACAAATAGAGGGAAAGAGAGAAATTTTGAGCAAAAAAGTTTTAAAGAGCGTTTTTCTAGTAAAAACAATTAAATTTCAGTATAAGGCAATCACTTGATTATAAGCTTTTTTACTTCAAATATCAAGACTGAGATTAGCTGAAATAAAATTATCTACCTTACGATTCTAATAACGGTATACGATGCTGGAAAAATAAAATATGACATGTTAATATGCTAAAAATAAATTTTAAATTAAACTTTAAGTAACTGCAACATACATGCTTAAATACAAACCTACAAAATAATGTTTGCGGTTTAATCTAATCCAAATAAAAACAAAAATGTTTTGAGCTTCCGTTTGAATCCCATAGAAAATTGATTTTTACATAATAAAAAATTTGTGACGTTTTCAATAAAATAAAACAAAAATGAATATAAAAAATGTTCTTAATATGTTAATTTGACCATGATGAAGTGTTAAATTATATTAAATACAAAATGTACAAAATGTTGTTGGCATGATTTGAAATTTACAGAATTTCATTGTTATTGAACAACCCTTTTGGCAAATGAATTAAATGAAATATATTAAACCTACAAAATTTTGGAGAGAAACGATGCAAAATGATAAAGCTAAAATTGAATATTTGGACACATTGGACAAGTTCAAAAGTGTTTATTAAACAATAATTGTAAAACTTGTTTAAATTTAGCTTGGATAGAAAGCAATTTTTCTTTTGGGATAATTTTAAATGTTTATTTGGAAAGTATGCTATGGCTTAGATAATATTCAGGTATAAGTATAAGATTAATATTCAGTCAAAAATATGAGATCTAATATTCAGTTGAATCTATAATATTATATTTTTAACTGAATATTGGTCAAATAGCCCCACTATCATGGGATATGTTATGCCTAATACAACAGATCTTGTAAGGTACAGTCTGTCTTTCCCCTGATCTTTCAATGAATCTGGTGATTCGGTTTACTGTGCCGACATAAGTTCTTCTGGTTGAATAAAACTCTGCACAGCGAATAAATATCTTTTGCTTCTTATGGCTGAACAATCGCACAAGATGCATTGCACCATTTCCTATACTTTATAACATAGTCTGCACATAATAGTGTTTGTACTAATTGTGACAGCCTGTAAAGATATTTATTCAATTAGCAATGACATATTGTAAAGTTCTTCTGTATATGACTTGACCTTCTTTCCTTTTATGTTTGTATTAACTCTGTATAGAAAAGTTTTTTAGTTTTTGAGAATGCAAACAAAAAAGATGTTGCCAGTCAATCTACATATTTTTTTTTATTATTTCAAAGTGAATATTCTTGAAATCAATTATTGTTTGGCATAATTGCCAGAAATTATGTAGTAATACCATTTCGTATGGTTTATTTGTTACTGTTACATGTCTGTAGTAAAAAATGTTCGCCAAAGACGTTTGATTACTAATTTTGATTGATTACTAATTCTTTATGAAATAACTACGACTATTGAATAGACACTTTAAAGCTTACTTCAAATTCTTGATTTCAAATAGGCTGAATGAGAACATTAAATTAGAACGCACAACTTTATTAACGGGTACGTAATCTCACTTTTTACAATATTCTATTTTTAAGATCTCGGTTATTTAAAATTCTTGGAAAAAGCATAATTTTTTGAGACTTTTTAAGATTAAAAACTAAGCTTTTGAAAAGCAAAATTCTAAAAAACCAAGTTATAAAAACAGAAATTTTAAGAAGCGAGATTTTCAAAATCGATATTAAAAACATGGGATTTCGTGTCGTTTTCCTTTATTAGCAAAATTTAATAATCAATTTTTGTAAATGTTGAGTAACGGGATTAGAGAAAATATCGACTACGATGTCGTATATTCGTATGTGCTATAGAGTTTATATTTTAATAATTTAATAGAGTATGAACAGAATAAAGGCATTTTTATTGATGTACAAATTTACGGAATGTATAATTTTATTCACAAGATGGACAAAGAACGTTTGTGTATAAGTATTGCGCGTATTCTGTACTTAAAACTGTTAAGTTTTACTATCATAGACATGCAAGATTAACCGTGCTCAATTACGTAGGTGTGGAGTTTACCTTTTTTTTTTACAGTTAATTTTTGCAATTTATTTTTTTTGATGCTAGTTCATATTTGCAAGAATTTGTAAATGAAACTGAAAAAGTACGTTAAATAAATAAATAAAAAAATGTTTAATTTTTTCCTGTTTTAATTTTACTTTAATTAAATCTATTTCGATAAAGCAAAATATACAATAGAAATATTTTTTACGAAGCACTTCGAAAATAATTTTACATGTCTCAAGTATAATACGACTTAAGGCTTGATCTGAAATGCCCATTGAAAATTTTATGTCTTCAAATCTTAAAGTAGCTATAAGCCGTTCTCTTGCCGATATGCTTTCTCTCATTTGCGTATTTTGTTTTTGGGTGTACGCTTTCACCAAATTTAAAAGAGTATCAAATATTTCCGCATCCATTCCCAAATAATTATATAAATTTTCTGGATTATTTTGTCTTAACTCCTTAAGTAATTTCACGTCTCTATAATTTTTTCTATTGTTTAACCACAGTTTTTGCTAGATTTTACGTTTTTTTTAAATTTTTAAATTGTACTTTACTTGCACTCATCATTAAAATAACCAGAAAACTGTTTGATTTGAATTTGGAGTGTTCAAATTTTACCATACGCCACGTGGCACTCCAAAATTTTAATTACAATAACAAATTGAACAACATGAACTTAAATCTTTAAAACGAACAGTATTTGCGCAGGCAAGAGTGTACATTGAATGGGTGAACAACACACCACGCAAGATTGCAAGAAAAACTCACACTTTCACGCACAAGCTTGCGCGCAAATAAGAATTTGTATGGCCTGCTATTGTCAGCCAGTTTAGATATCTAACTTCGTTGTACCTCGTTATATTTTCAGCCACTACTAAAATTGACAAAAATATAAATTACAGACAAAAATAATTATTACTAAACAATTTTTAATTCATTTTAAGATTGTAGTTCAGTGACACCCCAAACTGCTTTAATCATTACAAAAACTATTTATCTTTTCAATAAACAAAAAATTTAAATATCATACTAAAAAAGTAAAATACTTAAATTTTTAAAATTACAAAATTAATAACAAAAATATTAAATTTACGGAAAATTCATTTGTATTAACAAAAAAAAAACACTAAAAGAAAAAAAATGGAATTTAGAACAATAAAAAATGAATTTTCACATATTCACATCTGTACGATATATAACTTAAGTGTTAATTATCAAAAATTAACAACATCACGCCACAACAACAACAAATAAACAAAAAAATCATATATGGCTGAAAAAAGTCTAAAAAAAAATAACATGGTTCACTTAAAATCATAGACAGCTCCTAGTTGACCTAACACTCACCTTTTTTACCACAATACCCATATACTCTATTAACCCATTCCATTAACATTTTATATTTTGCTGATTATACATAAAAAAAAACCCTGCAGCTGTTTTTAAATGTTTTTTTTGTGTGTTGTAGATGATTACATGCAATTCTCCATTAATATACCTGTCTCCAACTGAATATAACAAACCAGCAGACATTTTAGAGTTTTACACAATAAAATATATTGACCGAACCGAAAAAATTAAAGCCAATGCCACGAGTTATTTTAAAATATTATTTATTCATTTGAAATTTATTAAAAATTCATATAAACAAACCAAATTTCCCATCCCCTTACTTTTATTTGACATATTTATATTATATGAAATAAATAAAAACCGTTAATTTACAGTTACATTTTCATTAATAAAAATTATGGTATGATATTATGGCAAATAATTAAAATTTCACTTTGATTTATTTTTATAAATAATACTATAAACAAACAATCAGACGTACAAATCCATTCATTATGGATACCTAGCTATATATATATATATTTCTGTTTCATTTGAAAAAGAAAAAACAAATTATTGGTTTATATTTCTGGCAAATTTTGTGGTTCATTTTGTCAACAAAATAATGAACAAATAAAATATAAAATTTTAAATATAAATAAAACTATAATTATATAATAAATATGAAAGAAACAACAATATATACATATATTTTAATAATAATAATTCATTTTTATATTTTTCAGTATTAAAAAATTTATTTTTGTCAAAATTTTAGTTCGAAAGTCGAAGAAATTTAAAAAAAAATAATGAAGGTTTTACCATCATTTCACTTTATACTTGTGTCGTTCAAATGCAAAAAACGATAACTACACTTGACAAAAATTTTGACATATGCATATCAAAAAACGCGTAATTTGTAGATCTATAACCTTATTTATAAAAACTGAATCAAATCCCGATATTTTAAAGCCTTTTTCTTTTTTAAAATTGAACTTTAATGCAAAAGTCGATATTTGCAAAAAAAATAAATTCAACACTCGATATTTACATGTTGAGATAGTTCCATAGCAAAAACCGATATTTAAAAAAATTTTTAAAATTACTATATTATTATCAATGTTATCTATACAATAATTTCCCTAAAATCATGTTAGAAAATGTTGAGTGAAAATCATCCAATTCCAATTTCAAAAGTAGAAAAACCTAAAAAGAAAGCGAAAAATGTGACAAAATTGGAACAAGCTATGTTGTGCAGGTAACTATTTATATTATTTTTTCAATAAACTGTGGAATTATTAAGTTTTCAAATTTGTCTGCAAGATATAACCAGATAAGTCGTCCAGTAATTCCAAATTGTCTTCAGCAAAAAGACAAAAGATTAAAATGCAACATTGTTAAGGCACAAGATGCTATGAGATTTTTCAAGGCATTTTACTCTTCACATAAGAACAAGAACAGTTTTCTTGACATCGTAAATGTCTCAACATAAAGTTGATTACAACGTTCACATGACCTTAGTCTACAAAAGCTCACAAAAGCTTGAGACATTGTCTCCATGATCACAATTTTTGTTGACAATGTCTCCGCGACCGGTTTGACAGGTATTTTGGTTTACAAAATTTGTTAAAAACCCAATGTTGTACAGTGTTAATAAAACTGTCTGTTCATTTTGCTTGATCACAAATGAATTAAAACACAATGTCTCAGAAAGCTCTAATTTTACAATGTTGTCAACTTATTTTACAGATAACATTGACAACTTAGTTTTATTACATTATATCAGGTTGAAGTTTTTTTTAAGACATTTACGATCTCACAGTTTATTTTGAAATATACTTACAATATAAACAAGCTGTTTTTACAATAAGTTATGCTATTTTTTTTTCTTTATTATTATTAAATATGCTAGCCATTATAAATTAAAAAAACAAAATCTGAAGGCTATGTTTAAAAAATATGTTATAGGGTTTTTACGTTTTGCTCAGAATGGCTTAACATGTATTTATCGGTGTTTGTATTTGAACGACACACTTATGGTACTCTTTTATTTTTTTATTGATTTACCTCAGACAACAACCGTATACGTAATTAATTATTTTTAAAAAATATGCACTTTTAACCACCACCTCCTGACAGTTACAGTAAAACCTATTACGTTGAGGGCATGATACAATGCTTAACACAAATTATAAAGTATTGACAAGATAGTTACTATCAAAGTATAGATGAATCGATGACAAAGTTCAAGGAGCTATCAGCCCTAAAAAAAATATTATATGCCTATGAAGCCAGTGAAAGGAGGAATAAAAATGTGGCTTCGATGTTCACTATGCGACTTCTGATTGTTCACTTAAATATCTATTCTGGAATATGCCAAGAATGCATGTACTGTTATGCAAGTTTTTTTTCCCCTATATCGTTCATAAGTTGATTTTGTTTTAGGTTTTTGTTATTTTAAATGGAGTTTTTATTTTATTGTTATTGAAATAATAAATGAATTACGAGAAATTTATTAAAATTGCTAACGTTCTGCCAAATGAGTAATTCGGTTCCAGGAACCAACATTCAATCTCTCATCAAGTTTGTAGAGTTAAAAAACAGATCAAACAGAACTTACATGATAAACATTCAGTAGGTATGCTAACGCTCGATATTGAAAAAGCTTTCGACTCAGTCTGGCATAATGGTCTTATCCACAAACTTATGACGTTTAATACTCCCATCTGCTTAACAAAAGAGATAGAAAGCTTCCTAAGAAATAGATAGTTCTTCGTCAAAATCGGTCCTGAAGCATCAATCAGTAAAGAAATTAAAGCAGGAGTTCCACAGGGTTCATCAATTTCTCCTTTGTTATATAATATTTTTATCTCAGATTTACCAAAGTCACCAAACTGTTAATTAGCAATTTATGCAGATGATACACTATGGTCCACTTCAATATGTCCAAACAAGATAATAACTAATCTTGAAAATGGTTTTCCTCATATTCAAGACTTTTATTACAAGTGGAAAATCAAAGTCAACGATGAGAAAATAAAAGCGATTTTCTTCACCACGAGAAGAAAACCATGTTTTCTGCCTAACAGAAATCTAAATATAAACAACTCTGAAATAGTTTGGGAAAATGAATTCATTACCTATTTCGGCATTCACTTGGATAAAAAATTGCTATTCAAAACACATATCATGAAAACAACTAACAAGA
Source organism: Argyra leucocephala (assembly GCA_963942445.1). Taxonomy (NCBI): domain Eukaryota; kingdom Metazoa; phylum Arthropoda; class Insecta; order Diptera; family Dolichopodidae; genus Argyra; species Argyra leucocephala. The sequence continues at coordinate 43,592,396 of OZ012681.1, read as the reverse complement.
TAGACTTTTACATTAGGCTGTTATATCCATTATTAAACCGTAAATCTAATCTTCATGTAGAAAATAAGCTTCTTCTTCTTAAAGCAATTTTTCGCAACGCGCTCACATACGGCTATCCCGTCTTTTTAAAACAAATTAGCAATACTGCAAAGAAAGCAATATGCAATCTTAAAAATGATACTTTCTAAACCTTTTTATTTTTCTACAAGAAAACTACATGAATTAGTAAATGTAAGTACTCTATGCGAACATATTAATATAATGCTACCCGCTTTTTTGGAAAGTTGTCAACATTCAGAAAATCAGCTCATTGCAGCGATTTTAGATTAAGTTAGGATAATTTTAGTTAGTTATAGGTTAAATTTAAGTAAGTTTTATATAAAAATAAATTTAAGAAGGTTTTTGTCCAGGCATTTTTTCCTTAAAACTAAATATTAAAAACAAAAATAAAAGTATCGCAATTATGCTAAATAAAAAGAATCATAGGTGTAAATATATAGTATAAACTCTAACTAAAATTAAACTCAGTAAAACAAAAAAAAAACATATTATAATTAAGGCGAAATAAATAAATAAAATAAATCTATACTTATAAAAGGGAAAGTTTGTTTGTTTGTTTGTTTGTTTATTTGTTTGTTTGTTTGTTAGCTATACACGCCCACAATTTTAAAGACAGAATTCTGAAATTTTGCACAGTTTTTCATGGTACCGATATGCAAATAACGCTGTACTTTACAAAGCCATCAGATGACAGGTTCGGGTTGCTGCCGTACAACTCTTACCAAGACTCAGCAATATTTTAAAAACCATGTGTGTGACAGATATGAAAATTTACATTTAGATTCTCTTTCACAAATAAAGAAATTCGACTGTTACAGATTTCGAAAATTTGAACTGGTTCGGGTTGCTGCCGTACAACTCCTAGCACGTACGTCGCAGGACTATTTCAAAAGCCAATTGTGTTATAGGCATAAAAACTTGCACTTAGTTACTCTTTCACAAATACAGAAATTCGACTGTTACCGATTTCGAAAATTTGGACTGGTTCGGGTTGCTGCCGTACAACTCCTAGCACGTACGTTTCAGGAATATTTCAAAAACCAATTGTGTTACAGGTATAAAAACTTACACTTAGATACTCTTTCACAAATAAAGAAATTCGACTGTTACCGATTTTAAAAATTTGGACTGGTTCGGGTTGCTGCCGTACAACTCCTAGCACGTACGTTTCAGGAATATTTCAAAAACCAATTGTGTTACAGGTATAAAAACTTACACTTAGATACTCTTTCACAAATAAAGAAATTCGACTGTTACCGATTTTAAAAATTTGGACTGGTTCGGGTTGCTGTCGTACAACTCCTAGCACGTACGTTTCAGGAATATTTCAAAAACCAATTGTGTTACAGGCATAAAAATTTACACTTAGATATTCTTTCACAAATAAAGAAATTCGACTGTTACCAATTTCAAAAATTTGGAATGGTTCGGGTTGCTGTCGTACAACTCCTAGCACGTACGTTTCAGGAATATTTCAAAAACCAATTGTGTTACAGGCATAAAAATTTACACTTAGATACTCTTTCACAAATAAAGAAATTCGATTGTTACCGATTTCAAAAATTTGGACTGGTTCGGGTTGCTGCCGCAGAACTCCTAGCACGTACGTCTCAGCAATATTTCAAAAACCAATTGTGTTACAGACATGAAAATTTACACTTAGATATTCTTTCACAAATAAAGAAATTCGACTGTTACCGATTTCGAAAATTTGGACTGGTTCGAGTTCTTACCGTACAACTCCCAGCACGTACGTCTCAGGAATATTTCAAAAACCAATTGTGTTACAGGCATGAAAATTTATTCATAGGTATTCTATGAAAAATAAAAAAACATGTATTGTCCTGAAAAAGTATTTTCGAATTTAGGAATCAGTATAAAATTTTTATTAATCAGAAAATACTGCAGAGTGTTCCAGGGGGTCCATGTGTACAAATCGATAGATACAGTTATCGATGAAAATGAAGTTGTTGTTCCTTATCAATTGGAATTAAAAATAGTAGCTTCAATAGTGCTTCTACGAAACTTGAAGAACCCAAAACTACGGTACTCGATTAAGAATAAGAACTTGGCATCCTCATTTCATTTAAGTACAAATTTCAATTGATTGTGGAAAAGGCGAACATATCTTTATTTCAAGAATACCTCAACAGCAAGGAGCGTATTTGCTTATACTTCATCAGAAAAGATCACTAAAATATTGTTTACAAAGAAATAATTTTAATATAAGTATAGCTTATAAGTTGGAGTATTGTTGATATTTTTTTATCGTAGTGAAAAAAAATATTAGAATATTTTTGATAAACCATTTTTTTTCAATTCGATTCATAAATCAAACTTCATTGAAATAAATTCGATTCATTTTGTGGTCGACCCGGACAACGTCGGGTAACTTTGCTAGTAAATAAATAAACGAGAAAACGAATATAAAAACGTATGGTAAATAGCACATTATGTCGTACTAGTTGGGCCCAGCCCAAACCTTTAGTAATAACTGAGATCTGTTGCCCTATTTAAGTGTACAACTTCTAACGAAATTAGTTCAAACTTTCACTGAAATGAGTCCATTCCAAAAACGTTGTGAAAGAAATAATTTTAAATTTTCGATATTTTTAAAGCCAAATCAAAACAAATATTTTAGTTTTCAGTGTGTTTTTAGACATTAAACAAATTTTGAATTGTAAGACTGTTAAAGGAAACTTAATGAAGAAACTTAAGTATAATTATAGAAATGGGCTGTTATAAATTATCATATTCATACATTCAAATCTGATTCGCTGTTAATAGTGTTCATATCAATCAACGTAATACAAAAATATCGTATTTTCTTTCTAATTGAATTTTTCGAGTAAAATTTGATTTCAAAATATTTCAAGGTCATTGATTAATATAAAAAATTTTCCCAAACGAATTAAAAATAGTTAAAATAAATTAAATTATTAACTTAATATCAGTATAATAAATTTTATATCTTATAGATTCAAATTTTATTTAATCTTTTTTAATAGAGAGATTAATATTACAACTAAATTAGAAATGAAAACCAACTCTTAAAATACTCATTTTCACCTTGTAAGGCAGACATCTTTATTATTAATATTATTACCTTCATTATTATAGTTTTTATTATAATTTTACTGAACAATGTAATTTTTAGTAAGGTGAGAAACTTTTAAATGTTTCATTTTTTTTGTTTTTTTTTTGTTTTTAGTATATAACCTTCAAGGATAAAAACAGAGTAGCAGGATTAAAAATTTTTCTTTCATTAATTTAATTCATGAATCCCTTGAGCTAAATTTTATTTTTCTTCTTTAATAATCATCCAAAGAACGTGCTTCCGTAAAAATTATTTAATATGCAAGAAAAAAAATGTTCTTTTGTTTTTTATTAAAACACCTGTAGTAAAACTAAATAAAAGAGATTTAATTTAAGATTTTAAATGTTCATGAATAATTTTTTGTAAGTAGTATGGTGAACAAAAGTCAAAGATTCTTTTGAATATAATGTGACATTTTTGTATTTAATTAATTTTAAACAAGAAATATTAATGAAGGCATTAAATTGGTGATCTTGATGATAATATTTAACCCTGTTAAGCAGAAACACTTTGTGTAAGGTCTTGAAAATTGGATATATTAAAATATATGTACATGTATGGATGTATTTCAACTTATGAAACAAAAAATGTCACCTTCGCAGATGATACAGTTATATTTAGCTATATAATAATATAATTATATTCAACATCTTCACTGTCCTACAACCCACCAATAAAACAAGTGGGGCATAGGGAGGAAATATTTTATGGTAACTGAAGTATAATCTAAAAATAAATAATCAAGTAAATTGCAGTTGTTAATAATTAAAATTTATACTTGGAAAAAATAAATGGTACAAACAAATGAGGCAGACAAATTAAGAGCATGCAAATTTTAAAAATAACGGAAATCAGAATTACAAAGCTCTTACAGCAGATATTAACATAATAATCTTTGAAATACCTTGGATGCTAAATTGAAAAAATGCAGCTTGTGAAAGTAAAATATAGATTTTTGCACCCGTTATTGAGTAAGAAATCAAAAGTATCAACTGAAAGCATAATATAATATAAGAATGTGGACTACATCCAGTTGCAGGAATGTACAAGTAGTATCTAGGAAAGTAATCAAAGAATTGGAGAGTATAAATGGTTTGGAAGTAATCGTGAACGCACCAGTTCATTTTTAGACGTCAGTCTTCATCAACATTTAATAAATACCGACGAAGACATCAAAAGGTTTGTTAAGAAGCCGGAATGTATATTGTAGTATCACGATAATACTAAAGGTTAGTAATTATTGCAGCAAATAAATCTGCTCATGGATCTTAAAAATGCCAAACAAATTTAATTTATCTAAAATGAGATCTATCAGCGGACTAACTTTTCCTTCTACTTAAAAATATATTATAGAAACGTTGCAGAACCAGAAAATTATTTTACTATACTGGTATTATAAAATATGGATTTTGGAATAAATTGGATTAGCATACTTCCACTCAATCAATTTTAAATATAAGTATTTTTGATTTAATAAACTTTAATAAACTAAAGTGTTGAATATCTCTTAAGAACTTAAAACATTAATTTTAAACATTTCCGTCGAGCAATTAGCTTTAAGTGATTATTCCTACACAGTAGAAATTTCTAGGTCGTTCAGAACTGGCCATGCAAATTCGCTTGTGGTTGAATTTTCTTGGATATGAAATCAAACTCTAACAATCCAACAAGTTTGTTCCCAAAATCAAATTTGTTCACAATATTCCAACTGACTATTCCATGTTTTCTTTCTTCCAATCCTGCGATAGTTCAAACTATGCGTATACGGTCTAATTTTTGGCAATATATATTATATGGAGAACAAAAATAATATGTGCAATTTACCGTAAACCATTACAATTAAATGCAAATCGATATGCTTCACCGACTACATCATCTGACTATTAAACTGAAACTCCCGGATTCCGATTCCGTTTCTGATATGAAGGCTATAAAGTATTTTTTTGTAGCCCTTAAAAATAATTCGAAACACATTTTGGCTGTCATTAAAATAATATGGTAGGATGCCCTTATAACGGCGTAGTTTTTTTTTATGTTTTTGACCGTAGTTTATGTAGAATTAGCTGTTCGTGATTAAATTAAGTACGATACTACAAGTTTTTACTACATATTTTACTAAAATGTTTTTCTAGCATTTATTTATTAAATTATGAGCTCATGAAATGTGGAAAATTACTACAACACTGTTGTCAGGAACTAAGCCTTCTTAAATAGCGTAGTTCCATTTTATAGACTAAATAGTGGGAATATAATAGGCATAGACTAAATAATGCGACCTCAAGGAAACATAGCCCGCGTAAAAAATCAATAAAACCATAAAACTCTTAACCTTGGTTCCGTACTTGTATAGCAAGAATAGTAGCCCTCAGTACGGGTAATTGGCCAATAGGAAGCCATGCTGCCAAGCTAGGTATTCCTTTCAATCCCAATCAGAATGATGCAGAAACTCTTCAACACTTCTTTTGCAGCTGCTTAGCATTAAACAAGAGTCAGACTTTAGGCGAGGCTTTTCCCAGCAATATAGGTTTTATCGCAGAAAGCAAAATAGATCTCCTATCAACCTTCTCAATCACAAAGAGTGACTCTAGTACTGAGTCCTGGGAACAGTGAAGATGAGAGAACGACCACCTATAACAACCAACAACAAGAAATAGGTCACTCGAGTCGTGGTATCAAAAAGGCACAATTAAGTGTTAATTGTTTTTCCAGAAGTAGCTGGAATGGCCACTTCTACCTACCTACCTACCCTACTGTACCAGATTATACTCCCAATTATTTTTTGTCATTTATTTTATCCTAATGTCAAAATGTACTGAATCACTACAATGGAAAAACCAATAAAGTATTATTTTACTTCATCGGCAATTGAACGTGGGACCTTTCGGTTGAAAGTTAGGTGCCTTACATTCTGCTCCACCTCTAACGTGTAATGTACTTACTCTATAATAGATTTAAAGTAATGTGTAGTAACAATACCAAAAATGCAAACAAAAGAAATCAAGAAAGCATTCCAAGAAGTTGTATCCTAAACTACAACCCCAGCCTTAACAACATTGTAATAGTTGAATTCTACAAAACAATAATAACATAAAGCTGTAGGACTTTTAAGTGCCATATTTTGCTGTAATCATAAATCTAAATGAAGGCTTTACGTCTTATTTGGTGGTCCCAAAATGACTTGATTATAACCTTATATCAACTTATTTTATCTCATAACACCATTAACTTTATAATAATATATAAAAATTCAAAACAACATAGAATCTAATAACATACATATTTTGCTATTTTAATTTTTCGTTGGTTACTAAAATTACTATCAAAAAGTTGTAATTCAAGTAATGAACATTTAACAAATCGTCATATGTGTGGTATTTTTTTCATTTTGGTGATGGAATTTTTTTTTTTGTTTTAGAAAATAGTCAAATATAATAACTGCTGTACATATAATTTATACATGAACATTGTTGGTTTGTATCAAAAGTAAATTAGTCTGATAATTTTCATTAGAGTGTAATTTTCACTATAATTTTTAGTAATTTTTCACAAAACCAACATATTCTAAAATTTTTATTTACAATTTAAACAATTATTTTAAGTCTTTGGTCAAACAACTGGAATATGGATGGCATTAACATTGTGGGAAAAATGACATCATTATATACATAACGTTTGTATACAATATAGATATGTATTTAATATATTATATAGATTCTAATAGTACTAATATGTAACAAAAAAGTTTTCGTCATTTAATTAATACCAATTTATAAGAATGCTTGAATTGTTATAACTATAGAAAAAAAATAGGATCCATTTCCTATATACTTATTGTATGAATTGCAAATAAAAATGTTAATGTTGGAGAATTCATATAATAAACCCATATTAGTTTGAGTACAAATGAATTTTTGTTTTGTTATATGAAATAGTCTCATATAAGAAGCCTTTATTATATATCGTTGTACTTTCCGGGGAAGAACGAAATGAGTCCTATCATATTATAATCATGACTAAAAATATGTATTCATTCATCAAAATTTAAATTGGCCTTTTATAGATTAACCGTTGACACAATTTTGACTCTAGTACTTCAGATGATCATGATATTATGTTCAGCTAGTTATTATGATGTTGCCAATTATTAACTTACAATTCAGATCTATTCCATGCTGCATGAACCAGTTCTCCAACTGTGCATATTCTCGTTCAATTCATGATGTTTGTCCAGCCATGACTTGTTTTCCTCCCAACTCTTCGTTTGCTCTCTGCCGTTAATTAAACAATCAATTGGAGAAATTCATAATTCGATTAACGAATGATGTGAAAAAGGTCTTTCGCTTCTTTACAATTTGGAGTATTTCACGGGTTTTGTGCACTCTGTTGAGAACTTCAGCATTTGATATTAATGAGATAGGTTCAAGATATTTTGAGAATTTGCGAAATAGCCACATTTCAAATGAACGTTAAATTTTCAGCGACCAATAATATTGATAGAGATGAATTTTTGAGAAAAGCATTTGGAAAACAATTTCAAATATCACTATATACATTTTTAAAGCCATCAGGTAATAAAATACTGTTTTTGTTTTTTTTAGTTTATTTATTTAACTTTACAATCTATATTATTTTTATTTAATAATAGTATATCACGATATTGAAAAATTTGTTTTGGCTTGTTTTATTTAACAGATGGTGAGTGAGTCCATTGGCATAGCTCCGAAGTTTTATATTTCTGGTCAAGCTAGTGAGGATTTCTTGTTTGACTATTCATAAATTTGCTGCTTAAATTTATCAAATGAAACCTCTTCAGCCTTCGCACATGTTGGTCTGTACACTGTAGTTGTGATGCTAGGATCATTGAGATGTATTTCCAATCTCGCAAAGCCTTTTGAGGTTCTTGTTGCTATATGGCTTCTTTAACCGATTCGACTTTTAAGTTCTTTCTAATTTCCTCATTTCTCACGAACCATGGTGTATTTACTATAGATCGGATCACTTTCGATTGAAATCTTTCCAGTATTTCAACATTGGAATTACTTGTGGTACCCCTCAGTTCTATACCATAGTACCAGATGGGTCTTAAGACGGTCTTGTATAGATCTTGCACTCAATTGATAACTCTCCGAATAACGTGCTATTAGCCAGTATAGGCTGTTAAACTTCACTCTAAGTTCCTTGTTTTAGTTGACAATATGCTCTCTCCAATTTAAACAGCTATCCAGATGCATACCAAGATATTTTGCAGAGTTTGCAATATCAGAGTATTAAATATCAGTAAGTCTTTCAACACATCAGTATTGTCCAAAGTATTATGCTAAACATTTAATATAATATTATTTATTTGGAACCTAAAATGTATGTGGAATAATTTTCACAAGTCTATGCAGTTTTTAATTATTTTAACCATTTGAATAAATTGGAAAATAAAATTTGTACAATGTACAAAACTGTGTGGTAACGATAACGACACCATTACTAGATACTAATTAAAAATTTGTATCAATAATATTTCTTGGAAAAGGGTAGTAGTAGCAGTAGGTACCCATAGTTATTTAGTTTTCGGAAATTCTAAATTGAACAACAAATTTTATTTTGATTTTATTTTTTTTTTTTTATTTTCGTTGTTGTTGTTGTTGTTTCTATTGTAAGAACAAATAATCTAACAATTATTTTTTTTTTATTTTTCATTTACCAAAACATCATCACCAGATGACGTTCAACCAATGAAATAGATAGAGCTTCGTATTCTGAATTTTTCAATATTATTTCCACCTTTTAATCATGATCTGATCCTAGGTACTTGTTAATTACTCTGGAAAATTCTATGTTTAGATTTATAGTAATAGGATCCTGCAATTAAATAGAGGAAGAGAGAACCTATAAACTATTGTATCTTTGCTTTTGTTTATGACCAAAATTTAAAAAAATAAGAAAAACAAGAAAAAAAACATAAAATCGAAATATTTTCAGATTAATTTTCAGGATAACAAGAGAATGATTTTTAAGCATTTTTTTTTTATTTCTGTAGTATTTGTTTTTGTTTGATTTGTAGTTTTTTTGTTTGTTGAACTTCAAACAATTCAAATGCTGACAATTTTTCTACCCCATTTAATTTTCATACATTTTTTGATCGGCTTAGTAGGTATGTGTTTTTTTTTGTGGAGCTTTTAGTTCAAGTTTTGAATTGCTTTTTTTAGGTTCGAAATACATTTTATTTTTATTAGGGAAACGTGAATTTTCCACATTGTATCCTAGATTTAGTTTTTTTGTTTTTTTTTTTTTTAGTTATAAATATTGTTAGTTGTAACAAGAGAATTTAGATTTAATTTCTTTGTTGTAAATAGGAATCTATTGAATCCTATTTTGAAAAAAAAAAATTAATTTAGTATAAAAAATTTAGTGAATATAAATTTTTTGTGTTGTTGTTTTGCTCTTCTAGTATTGATGTCCTTTTCAAGTGCAAACATAGAATGATTTGAAATTTAAAAATTAAAAAATATCAGATATCTTTTGATTTTATTTTTCTGGTGAAAATTAAATCCACAGAAAATAACTAAAATTTTAAATTGAATTCTTTAGAAAAAATAAAAATTTATAGAAAATGTTTTTAATTTCCATTGTTGCCATTTTTATGGGTTCATTTATTTTATCACAAAATTAATTTTTTATATTACCCCATTTTTTTTTATTTCTGAAATTTGAAGGTCTCATTATTCCGTAATTTTTAATTTATTTTTAAAATACGTGGCCTTTGTATTAGCAAAAAATTTCATTATTTTTAGTTTTTTTTGGTTCACTGAAAATAAAAAAATATTAAATTTTTTAACAACAGATAAAGGCATTTTTTAATTAAATTTATTTATTATTTTTTGTAATTTTTTATTCACAGAAAATCAATTTTTTTTCAATTTTACGAATGCGTGCGCAGTTACAGTTGCAGTGATATTTGCGTTTGGATTAAAAGAAGACATTTTTTTTGTGCAAAGCTTTAAAATTTATAGTGTTTTTTTATTTTGTTTTCGTGAACTGACGGTAATTTTAAGAGCGATTAAACGAGTTGTATAAGTTGACATTGAGGTGTGGTTATTACCACCAAACTATATTTAAAGCGATCTGGTCCATTTCGTTTAGTCCAACAAATCGTATTCAAGTTCATTATTTATTCTCTGTAATAGTTAGTTCGTTAGTTTCCAAAAATTTGTGGTCTAGTTGGACCAATTAGCAATTTTGTTATGAATTTAAATTAATTTTTAATGGTGATTCCGTCTAGCTTATAAACTTTTGCTGTCAAATATTTTAACATTAAAATTTCAGCGTATGCTAAATATGAAAAAGTTTATTATATAAAAATTATAAATTACTTATATTTTTTTTATCAAATTTTATTTCACGACTTTTCATTTAAAAATTAATGTTTTCTGAATTGTAGTGAAGTTATATCAGTACATAATAGTCGATTATTCTATTTTAAAAACTAAAAAAAAATGGGTTAAAGTTTACCTTAAACAAACTAAAAAGGGGTTCCTAGTAAAGATATATTTTATTTTATATTAACAAAAATTTCTTAAATTCTGTAAGTTTTTTGTTCATTTTTGCTGTTTCTTGTTTAAAGTCTTATATACTCCAATTATTAAGTTATTAAATTATTTATTCAAAATATGAATATTTATAATTAAATTATTGAAAATATTAAATACATGCCAATAATAACAATTGTATTAAATTTATTTTCATTATTGTTCTGTACCTTAATTGAGTATTATTTTTACCATCTACACAAAAAAAAAATTAAATTGAAAAATTAAAATTTACAAATTTTTATATTAAGTGCTCTTTAAAACAAAAAAAATATTTTACATCACTCTATTAAAACAACTCTTTAATAATATCACAAAAAAAGAAAAAAATTAATTTGCTTTCTTTACATATAAGTAATTAAATACAAAAATTTTAATTCTTAAAATATTTTCATAACAAAATACATTATAATCTTCTTAAAAATTTTTTCATTTAAATTTAAGAGATATTATCAAAAATTCTTAGAATTTTAAATATTAAAACAAATAATTCTCTCTATAAAAAAAACTATAAATATTTCAAAATAACTTAGTATAATAATAAAACTCTTCAAATTAGAAAAAGGAAATAATCAAAAATGTTATGGCCCACATTTCGAAAAGAAAAGGAGGCTAAAAAAAATGTACAAATTTATATGAAAGGTTGTTTCTTATAAATAAAATATATAAATAAATAAATGAAATAAATATTTAGTAGTCTATAAAATCTAAAATTGAAAAATTTTGTTTTTTTATGTATACAATACATGTTCCCCTTTATGATGCTTAACTTTCTAATTAACTCGATTCAATCAATTAATATTTAATATGAAATCAAGAATAAAATGAGTTTTATTCAAAAATTAATTTTCAAAGAAATTAATTTTTTATTTTGTTTATTTTTGTTTGTTGAAAATCAAAATAAATAAACATTTATAATAGAAAAATTGTAGTAAAAATGCAATTTATCTCATCTCCTGTCAAAATATCAAAAACCTCAATCAAAAATTTTATTACAGTGGGATTAGAAAATGAATAAACAATTATTTAATAAATAAATAATGATGTTAAATTAAAGTACGGTATTATTTTAATTTTTTTTTTTTGTTGCTTATACGCAGGCGGGTGGAAAGGAAATCTTTAAAAGACACAATGAGCCCCGTAGCTTGACATTGAGTGTGGGATTCTTACCCACTAAACCACACCCTTCCTATATTGGGATCTAGTTTTACAGGACTAAAGAGCAATTTTTTTCTTGGCTTTATACTCTTTTGAGCCGTATGGCTATATTTCTATTGCTCAGGAGCTGGACTCCCTCGAAATTTACGTGGTGCTGAAGCCTTTTTCCGCGACTTCTTCCAAATTTCTGTATTTCTTTATCGACAAATTCTATTTGCAAATCTCTATGTAGGTCATAGTTTCTGATGAACCAGAGCGCGCTCACAATCTTTCTTAGGACCTTATTCTGGAACCTCTGAATAATATCTCTATTGCTTTTTTTGCTGCATCCCCATACCTGGATGCCATATGACCATACTGCTTTCAGTATTTGTTTATAGAACAGAAGTTTGTTTGTATTGTTAAGGTAGAATTCTTAGCTATGAGCCAGTACATTTTTCTATCGCAAATTTGTAATTCTTCTTTCTTGTTTTTGATGTGAGAAAAATTAATCTTCATTGTACCAAGTAAACTAAAAAGAGAAAGGAAATACCAAATGCCCATCTGGATGTAAATTTTTTTTGTGAGATGGCATCTCTATTTTCATAATTAAAAATGTATTTTTATTAACAGTTCTAACTTACCTGTCTTAGGTTACTACCTGCTCTATATATGTGTATTGAAATCCACTATTGGGTTATAGGTTAAAGGTGAAAGTTCTTTGTGATTAATGTTGAGTTAATTTTGATTAAATCATTCGCATTTGATACTCACTGTAGAATAATATTTCCTGGTTAAAGATAAAATATTATAGAATTTGAACATTAACCTATTAAAGATAAAATTTTCACTTTCCCTAACCTTTAAAAAAGAAAACATAAAACACATTAAATGCTTTTTATTTTTCTTTCAAATTAAATTTCAATAATAATTATTATTCATCATAATCAAAAATAACAACAAAAATAACAACAACAACAACAACAAAGATATTCCTCTTGACTTTAAAGACTTATTTATGCCCCTCGAATAAAAATTGGGAAATTTCTCAACTATATTATATATGACAGATTAATTATTCAATTGTCTGTCGTCTGTCTGTTATTAATTTTATATACCTATACAGTAACACATTTTAAATTTTTGTTTTTTTTGTTTTTGTTTTTCTGAAAGTAAATTTTATTTTTCGTTTTTATTTTTCTTTGAAACTATTTTTTAAATATTTAATCATAACCTAAACACCAAAAATAATTTCAATTCCATTATTTTCCTGGAACACTTCAAATTAATGAATTTATATGAATGTATGTGTATAGTTTGAATTTTGATATTTCTAAAATTAGAAATTAGATTGATTAGATCTCATAGTCTAAAAACAAAACCTCATAAACCACTAGCTATTTTCCATTATATTAATAAACAGAATGGCAAAATATTGTAAATTTAATCTGGCAGTATTTCAGTACGTACTGACATAACGTTATGTAAAATGTTTTTAAATATGATTTTAATAAATTAATCTACAATCTAGAATAACCTACAAATGCATTACAAACTTCATTCGACAGAGTTTGTATAAAATAAAAGTTGGTGTATGGATTGTCTTACTTTAAAAATAAAACAAATTAGTTGTCTGCTAGACAGCTCTTCTTTTTTAGTCTGCTACTAGTTTGAATGTTCAGTAGGTTTCTTGCCAGTGAGTTTGAATGATACGACAGTCTGGTCGCATAGCTGTTTGTGAACTTTTCAAGTTCTTCTTTTACTGTTAGTATGTTTAAGTCTTTGTGCAAGTTTCTATTTGTCACATACCAAGGGGAATTTGTTATAACTCTTAGAACTTTTGATTACATTCTTTGCATTATATTCATATTTGAGTGCGAAGTACTTCTACATAATTGGTTTCCATATGACCAGATGGATTTTAGCAACGAATTATACAGTAATTTATAGTCCAATTTTAGTTTTGAGTGTATACCAATTAATCAGTATAAAGTTGTTAACTTTATTTTGAGTTGATCTCTTTAATTTTAAATATAATTTTTTCATCAAGATGTACTCCGAGATATTTAACATCATTTGCTTGCTGTACCGGTATTCCATTTATGTTTATCTGTGAACAGAACCTTTTTTGAGCGTAAATGTTACCTGGATACATTAGTTTTCATTTATTTTCATTTTCCACTTCTTCAACCAGTTTTCAATTTTATGCACATGTTCTTGTAAATCTCTGTATGCAACCTGAGGATTTTTTGTGAGATCTTCAGATTGCAGTGTCATCTGCAAATGTGGAGATTACTCTAGTTGACCACTTAACGCAAGTCAGATGTATAGATTAAGTAAAAAAGCTACCTTGTGGCACAAATCCTGTAATCAAGTGATCTTTGAATTTAACTTTGAGGCGTATGTTGGTATACGATATTATATTAATAGCTGGTGAATTATTTTATATATTACCCCTTCATGCCAGACTTTGTCAAACGCCTGTGACACGTCAAGAAATAAGGCAAAGCAAAATTTTTTATTTTCAAAATCTTTTCTGATATGTGCTGCATATGTGACGAAATAATTCTGACTTTGAAAAGAGAATCTGCTACTGTAAGATTTAATATAAACGAGACGAGAACAAATATGGTAAATGGTGCTCACACCATTCAAGATCATCCGCATAAAATATAACAGTAACTATAACTTTGAAACAAAGTCCAGAACAAGTGTCGAAAGAATGGATATAGCAGAATAAGGGAAAGTTGTAAGCTAGCTTGAGGCTTTTGCTAAACCAACTGATGATGATGATGATTATATGTTGGTTAATTTTTTTGATAAAATAGTTTTAACGTAGTCTACGACGAATTTGTACCGTAAGCGTACTTTCTATGTTCGCTTGAAATTCTCCGGTGGTATTAACGCAAAATTTCCATGTTTCGTAGCTTCCAAAGGTACATTGTTTAAATAATAAGACTACGAGAGTACACTAATAAGCAGTGATTAGGAAAGTACCGTTATTGTCAACCGTTTTATAATCAATTTTTGTTTTAAATTTTTAATATTTTCAGCGGTTATATTAAGGGTTACTTAACAAGAATGAACTTTCATTCAATAGTTCTACAACATAGTTTCATATATTTTTTTGGCAACCATATTAGGCTCTATACGTGTATGTATATATAGTAAATTTATATCTCCTTCCTCAATAGTCAACTCCTCTTATATAAGTTTTTCCATATCTTCACGTAAAGATTTAGTTAACATAGTTTTTCTTACTCCATTTGGCATTTCTATTATCATTATCTGGTCTTATCATTTCAACGGCGATATAAGCAATACATTTTACACCTTCGTACCTTCGTACGATTTAAGGATTTTTGTTTTCATTTTGGTCCAGGATTTATTTATTCAGCCGAATTCATGAAGAGTAATCTGTTTCCATATATTTTGTGGTATACCCTCCCCCCCCCCTCCATCCTAACTTTATTATATTGCAAATTCCAGTGAAGAGCGTATATTTTAATTACACGCCACTTTATACATTTCACAGCCGTGTAGTCATTGGACAATCATGACATTGAAGTTTTACTGCCATATTTTTAAAAATTTAATTTTTTATTTTTCGAATTTAGTTTACGGAAGTATACTCTTCTGTTCAATAGATTTTTTTTTATCAATTATTATTTATTTATAGTTATCTATGGTTCTATGACGTGTACTTGTACATATATGTATATGAATGAAAAATGTAGATATACTTACAAAATGTGTTCTTTATTATTGAACATGATTTTCCCATTAAAAATTTTAAACTTTTACAGACACAAAATTATTTGATTTTGAATAAAATACAGTGTGTGCCACCGTAAAATTAAAATATAGAAAAATTTAGGAGCATTTTTGGAAGAGTTTAATAAAACGGTTAGCAATGTGAAAATTTTCCAAACTATTGTTATTACTGCAAATTATTCGTTGAAGTCACGCCATACTTATTACTTCTCTCTTATACAATTGATTCTTTTTATCGTGAGTGAGTCTTATTTTAAAAATATTTTATCAGACAAAGCATAGGCATCATATACAGATTTTATTGACTATATTATCAAAGTAAACTAAATCGGTACTATTCTACTTCTAGATGGTGGTGGATGGAGTCTAGTTTGCCAAATTTTCTATTTTTATAAGGCACGTACACTACGTACACTGTTAGTATAAATTATTTACCCATAGATTTTTCGCGGTCCCTTTCTACTCACTTTGAAAGTGTAGGGAAATCGAAATTGCTCGGATCCATTTTTATTTTCTATTTCCTTGAAAGTTTTCTTGGAATTACAAAACGGTTATCTGAATCTACAAATTAGTGTATCATTCTACCAAACGTAGTATATGTGTATTTGCTTTCAATTATGTAATTCCATAATCAATCATATCGCATATAAAAGAGAAGGGTAGTTTGTTAATTTGTTTATCGC
Organism: Argyra leucocephala; assembly: GCA_963942445.1. Classification (NCBI taxonomy): domain Eukaryota; kingdom Metazoa; phylum Arthropoda; class Insecta; order Diptera; family Dolichopodidae; genus Argyra; species Argyra leucocephala. The sequence continues at coordinate 43,576,065 of OZ012681.1, read as the reverse complement.
TATAAACTTCCAAAGCTTTAAAGATAAAGTTCCGAAATTTTACAGATTTATTTATGACCAAAAAAAGAGATTTAACTTACAATGATGTCAAATGACAGATACTAGTAGCTGCCATACAATTCATCTCATAACACCTATCAGAAATATTTTAAAAACATGTGTGATAGAGATCGGAAAATTAGATAATTTTCCAAAGATTAAAAAACAAACATGTTTTATAGCGATTTAAAAATTGGTTTAGGTAGCTGCTTACTACCATCATTAATATTTAAAAAACTAAAAGTGTTACATATTGAACTTTTGTTATATATGTTCTTGATCGGACTTTGTCAGCAATATAAGTGATATAAACTATATTATTCTTAAGTTAAGTCTGCGGTGGAAGTATGAATTGTGTTTCAAACCCTTTTTTTAGAAACAAATTAGTAGTGTAACAAAGTCAATTCTCACTAAGTCTGGTTTTCTTTTTGTTTCGTTCTTTCTATTTGATTTCGACCTTGCTGAAATTTGAATTAAAAAAAAAATGAATTTTTGTTGTAATGTAGCTCTTACCGTGCTGTACTTTTTGGAATGCTACAATTTTTCTTACTTTTTCATTTGCAGTATCTTGAGTTATTTTCGTTTCTGCTTGCTTTTGTACACTATACATCAATTTGAGTCTCATGCATTTTTTATGATTTAAAATCACAAAAATCAAAGTAATCACATCTTTTCCGCCCTATTTTCTACGGATTGAATTACAGAACATGGATGATGATGCTTTACACCTTTATTGCTCCAGATTGTATCTTTTAGAGTCCTGATAGAGTAGTTACTCTTATTGATTAAGATTTAAATTCTTTCGTTAGATACCATCTTGATTAAGTGAGTGTATGTAATATAAGTAAATAAATTATATAACTTGTATTAATTCGTTTACATCTGAAAGGATTTATCGCAATCGACATAAATTTGGTTTTTTAGTGTTGTTCATTGATATTTTCATGTTGAATTCTTTAGTGGCTTCTCCATTACTAAACAGAAGACGTTACAGGTCATTTTCATTACTCCTAAGCGTCACTGTTTTAGCCAACTATGTAACTCTAATTTTACTACATTCAATCTATATTAACAGCTTGATGGCTTCATTTATAATCTCATTCATTATGAGCAGGATTAAAATGATACTACTTCGACTGAAAGGCTCCATAGGCCACTTTTTTTTTATTTAGGAACAGATTTCTAGGTTTTGCGACGCTCTTTCTTTGGCACGAACCGTTTTTCGCCAACTTTTACCGTTTCGGAAATATTTAGTTCCGGATTGATCCATACCCAACTTCGTAATAATTTGCTAATTATAAAATGACCCATACGCCAACTTTTTGGATATGGGTAATTTTTGCATAAAGTTTGACGTCAAAATTGGTTTATTTCTGAAATGCCCCAGCTTGACACATATGCCCAACAAATGATCAAAACTATGTAAAAGCATTATTAAAAATAAAATAAATGTGATTGAAAACGTACGCTTTTATTATGTGGGGGAATAACCATTGATGTCAAAAACGTATAGTTATTCTCGACCCATATCCAGATATAAAACCATATTCAGGTAAATTTGACGACGTGCATGAACTAAAATCAACTTGTTCAAAAAAGTGGATATGTGTCGTTTGGAGATAGAATCGATTTCAACAAACAAAAATGCATATAAGTTAAGGCGTAGGCACTTGAAATTTCGTAATTAAAATAAGAAAATAAGTATTAACTTATTATGAAAGCTACAAAAAATTGTATCATACAGTTTTTTTTTAGTAATTTTAAACTTCAAATCGTGTTTACTCGAAACCGAGTTGATGGCATATGGAGCCTTTCAGACCCAACCGACGACCATGGCATCAGAACATCAACAGAAATCAGCCAACAACTATCTTATTCAATATTTTTATTTTGAATTTAATAAAAGTGCATTCACTCTGTCCGGTGATGTGTATACTATTATATCTGTTAACATTTCTTCATAAAAACATTTTTTCCCTTTAAATTTAAAAAAAATTTGGAATATGAAAAATTATTTAACAAAAATTTTAAAACAAACATATTAAATGTCATAAAGGTAGTTGATGCCATCTATTTTGTTACCCCTTCAAAACAGAATTTTCCTATAAAATGTTAGTCAAAATTTGAATTATAATTAACACCATGATTGTGTTTGATATGAAAATAATACAATTTGGGGGATTGGAAATTTTTAAATAGCAAAAGAAGAATATTTTTTCATAGCTATGTTTTTTCTTTTAAATCAATTTCGAAATTATATGGAGAAGCTGATTTCGTCATCGTGTATGACGTGTAGTGGAGTGGAATTGAATTTTGATTTGAATGATCAAAGGTATTATGTTTTAAAATATATAGAACAGATGTTTGAAATTATATTTTGTGTAGATTTTTGTGGACAATACTAAACTAATTGAATCTTCTTGAAATAATGGAAGTTGTCAACTGAAATTGCTCTAAAATAGAAAAGTAGGTATATTACAAAAATTTAGAAATATAAAAATTGGTAGTTTAAAAATTGAATTTTCTTGTAGAATGTTCAGAGTATTTGGAAAAATTAAATTCCGGAGTGAGTAAAGAACTGTGATAAAAATACACCGACCGATCCCAACTCAAATCCATATTTTAAACCAATTTATTGCTTTAACAACTCTTTAACTATTATGACAAAATAGAATAATTTAAGAATGTAATAAAAGTCTAATGAAAATTCTACAAAAATGTTTTAAATAATATCCAAAAATACAATTTTTAATATTTTTTTGTTTTTCTCTTTTTTAAAGAAAATTTTTATTATGACAAATAGAAAATTTATTTGAATAAGACATTATCATTTTATTTTTTGGAATAAAAATAAAGTAAAATTAAAACAAAAAACGAAAAACAAAAAACTGAGGAAATATTCGTCCTGCATATAAATCCTTAATCATTTCATCAATCTATTGCAAGAGAAAAGATATCAAAAAATATTTTTAGTTATGAGTTAAAGCTTATACACATTTCATAATTTTATTACTTTTTAGTCCTTTTACTATGGTAAGTTCTGTCATATACATGGTACCTAATGTAGTTTGAGTAACCTTCACCTTACTTCTATTTTCTCATCATTCCTTTTTTCGTTTTTTCTTTTTTTTTGGGAGAGTTAAAAATATTCATGAGAAAGAATATTGCTCCCCACTTTACTACAAACAACAATGAATTGACTTTTTAAGATTTGCATATGTCGATAAGAAGAGAAGTTATGACAGTTACGACTGTTACGAGCTTATATGAGTACATTATACAAATACGTATGAATAAGATAGAGAAAGACAGACAGATAAAGAGTAAAAAAAAAAATGTAGAAAGTACTATAAAAGGTTTTATATTTTTTGGTTTATTTTTATTATTTTTTTTTTATATTTTTATAGGTATAAATCAGAAAAATTTACATACTCCATACTTTTGTAAACATTTTCAAAAGAATTTCATAGAAAATTTCATTAATTTTTTATTTTTTCTATGAAAGGAAAATTTTGTGTAAGAAGAATGGCTGAAAAGTTATCGAGGTGGATTAACTAAATAAATTTTAAACGTAGTGTGGGAAAAGCGATGTAAAGAACACAATCCATCATTTATACCGCTATATGTGGCTTACTTGTGGCGTCGCGGTCCTGTTTTTTTAATCTAAATAGCCAAAACTTTAAAACGTCATTACACTTTCCACATTTGGAAAGTAGAAAGGGTTAGTTTCATAAAACAGAGAAACTAGAAAGAGTGTAGTAGTTTTCGGGAAGTTGTTTACAATGCAGTTTTTGTTCGTTTTTTCTGATAGTTACTCTCTACCATCTTTCTCTTTAGATGTATCCTATTTTAGTGATTTAAATTAAGTCTCAAACTATCAAAAGCAACTCTAACTAATATTCATATAGATGCAACTGTTGTATTCTACTACTTAACTATACTTGATGACAATTCTAATCCTGGATTTGATGATATTCAAAACTTATTTTGAAAAATATTTACATTCTTCTTTATCGGTCCCAGTTTGCACTCTATTTTATGCTTAGTTAAATTCTGATACCTTTTCTTCAATTTGGAAAACTGCACTTATTAATCCAGTTCACAAAAAACACCTAAAAAATTATATTACTAATTATTGACCAATACCTAATTTATCATCTATTACAAAACTTTTTGAATTGATTGTATTTCAAAAAGTAAAATGTCAAATGATAACTATATGTTTTTAGGCAGCGTTTATAAATCAGATTTTGCTTCATCAAAGATTTAATGTTTACACTAATTAGATTTCATTTATAAATTTTATTACAAATACATCAAATTTTGTTTCAAAAGTTTTAATCACATTATGTCAAAGGTGTAAATAATTAGGTAAAAATAATATTAACATTGCGTCAAAATATGCGCACCCGAGAAAATGAAGAGGAGTTTGGCAATGGAAATGGATGCTGGATATTAGTAATGAAATAACCGGAAACACGGTAACATTACCTCTACAATGCTTTCCAGAAAATCAGGATCCAGTTGCACAACTATACGATGACATAAATTTAGCAACAATAGATTCGGAAAGTAATAAAAACAGAGGAATATTAACAGTAACCAATGAAATGACGACTCATTAGAAATAAATAATAAAGTATTGCAACGTTTAGATGGCACAGAAATAGTTTTTGAAAATGTCGATACAGTGGTCAGTGATGATTGGAATGATCAACTAGCATATCCAAAAGAATTTTTGAATAGCCTCACTCCAATTGGAATGTCTCCACATATATTGAAATTAAAAATAGGATGCTTCTTAGAAACCTTATGCCATTAAGAGGGATATGTAAATCATTACAAGTATTAAAAATCACTATATCGAGGCCAAAATTGTAAATAGTAATAACGCAGATACAGTTTTTATTCCACATATTCCTCTAACTCCGTCCGATACAAATCTTTCCTCTATTTTCAAACGGAAACAATTTCCAATTCAACTAGCGTATTCAATGACAATTAATAAGTCACAAGCCAAACTTTTGACAAAATATGTCATTCCGGTGTCTACTCATGGACAATTATATGTTGCTTTGTCTAGACTAAAATCTTTTGATAGTCTTACTGTCGTCTAAAAAAAAAAGAGAAATAGAAAACTGTGTTTTCCGAAAAGTAATTTAATTAAAACTATTTCTTTAATGCTAGCAAATGTTACGTCGGGAATAGCTAGTAAATACTAATTTAGTAATGAATAGAAATAGAAAATTAATTATTTTGTTTTATTTTTGTAAAGTATAGTTTTAAGTAAAATTAATATGAATTAATTTGTTTTAATTGAAAAAAAAGCATAAATGAAATGTAAGCATACTCTGAGTTCGGAAACCTCAGGAAGTTGATAAGCCCATCATAAAATTCTATAAATTAAATTAATTATTTATTCCATGTTCTATATAGTCTGCATACACTAGTAGTTGAACAATATCTGAGAAATATATGACCGGCCGTATTTACTTCCGCTAGTCGCACTATACGCTCCAGTATACTAGATTGAAGAAGCCGGAAAGGGTTTTTTGAGCTCAAAATTCACTGAAATTGGCCGAAATAGAAATTTTCAAATAAGAAAAAGTACTTTTTATACAAATTCGGTATAAGATAATATTAAACTTCACTAGTTCAGTTAATCGTTTGTGCTTTACATTTTTCAAATTTATATTTATAATAATAACAAAATGACGTTAAAATTCTGTCAAATCATATGGTGTTTACTATGAAAATACATTTAGGTTATTTCCGACTTACCTTTGTCCAGGATATGTCTTATAAATAGTAACTAGCTATTCCTGGCGTAACATTCGCCGGGCTAGCATTAGAATTATAAATGAAACAATTTATTTTATTTATTTATTTTCTTTATTTTCTTAAAAAAAATCAATATTTTACGTATTTTTTTATAATAAAAATAAAATAAATAAATTACAAATTGAAAAACTTAAAACTGAAATTCACTTTATATAATATCTTAAAAATAGTTTAACATTTTAATACTTATTCAAATATTTCACTAAAAACAAAATTCTCTATTTCTCTTGTTTTTGATACTACACTAACACTCTCAAAAGATCATACGCTAGCTAGACAAAGCAACATAAACTGTGAAAGATCTACTTCAGCTTTATATTTTTTTTTGTTTTATTTTGAAAGCACTTTTCACTGTATGTATTAAAATTTTATTTTTAATTGAATTATTATTGTTATTGTTATTTAAATAATAATAATAAAATGAATAAAAAAATGAATAAAGTTATAATTTAAAATATTTATAATATACTTAATATGTATAATAATATAATAAATAATAATTTTATTTTTTTTTCATAGAATCAAATTGAAAATTTTGACCGCTAATTGTTTTGACGAAAACTTTTATATAAGGCAGCGTTTACACGTTTTTTAATTGTGTTTATAACGTATAAATGATGTTCATTAAAATTTGACATGCGACATTGTTATAGAATATCATAAATTTTTTAAATAGTAGTGCTGGACACGCATTTTCGTATTTAACTATATTCATACCAAAACTTCAAACCCAAAATTTAAAAGAAGTGAAATAAAAATATAAATTCTATAAATAAATTTTTTTATTTTATTATTTTGAGATTTGAATAAGATTCTTAGTTAAAAGAAAAAAAAACGCCATATTCCACTTTACTTACAAATTTTTTTTATTTATTTACATTGCTGTCAAAATTGCTTATGACTGCTTATATTGTACGCTTCTTCTCGTATGCTTATAACTTAACGAATGCTTTTTCTCTTATTCTTCAGTTTTTATTATTTTGAAAAATAAATTTTACCAAAGATTTATAAACAGAATCATAAAAATTATTTCATTTTTTCATTTCGATACTGCTAGGGTCTCTGATGTAGGTAAGGGTAGTCCGGCATTTTTTTTTTAAAGTTTTTTTTAATTTTGATGTGTACTAAATTTGTCATGTATTGAATTAGAACTTGATAATAATATCATAACATATTTTGTTTTTCTTGTTCTTAGCAGATCGTAAATTTCGGTTTATGATTCTCCATGTACAATATATATATATAATATTATTCTGCATTTATCTGAATGTTTGTAAGTTCGACGGAACGCTCCAACACATACACAAATTGCATATGTATACAAATGCATATACATATATACAAATTGCTTTGGTGCTTTTTTTTAACCCGTGTCTACCATGCTGAACCTTTGCAGGAAAAATTGATTGCATGAACTATATTTTTTTAATTTAATGTTAGTCTTCTTCGCAAATAATAAGGAAAAATAATAAATAAAAATAATAATATAAATAAAACAAACAATTTTTTTGATTTATAATAATAAGGACTAATAGAAATTTAATCAATAGTTTAATATGGTATAATAACCAAAAGGCAAACAGCATTTAACACAAAAAAAAACATAATTCACTCAAAGGTTATTCTTATTACTTAAAATTATACACAATAATACACATGTGTATCAGCATATTTGTATTGTATAATATTATACATTATACTACTTTATTGCTTCTACCTTTTATTTTTGGCATTATTGTGTGCGTAATTCACTTCACTCAAAAAAAATTATTTTTGTTTTTTTTTTGTTTTTTTTTGTTTTTTTTTATTATTTGCTGTATCTGTATTCTGTATGTTCTATATGCTCCATTCCAAAAATATTATTTTATTTTCAGTGTTAAGTGTTCACTTTTCACTTCACTGTTCAGGTTCACTGTTCAATCAATAGAACTTGATAGAAGTAGAGTAGGATAATTAACTCTACTTCTACGCCGGATAATAAAACATTGTTTTTTTTAAATTGAAAATTATTGATGAAAATGTTTTTGTATTTTTTGTAAATTTTACCAATTTAGATACAAAATTTTGAATATATAAATTATGAATATTTTTTAAAAATAACACAATACCATAATAACAGTTTATTCATATAGCAAAATAAGATCCCTATACAGTATACAAAAGACAAAATTTATATGAAAATAAGATCCCATTTTTAAATTTGCTCTCCCAGAGGCCGCAATAACGCTAATACGGTATAATTTATACTAAATGGAACCCAACTAACAATTTATAACTAAATGGAAGTGAGTACGAGTATACCATACAAAAATACAAATATTTTATACAAATTTATTGGTATGGTACTTCTTTTTCTGTTATATAAAAAAAAAAAGATTAGTGTTAGGCTAATATAAACATAAATAAAAATAAATAAAAAGTGATATAAACATAAGTACTGTAATTTCGGAATAAAGAATCTAATGAAAGAAAAAAAGAAACTAGGATTTATTTTGCTTCCGTCATTTATGACGGGTTACAAAGCTAGTATTATAATATTTACTCAATGCTACTGCGCATTTGACTTACTTTTAAATTATTTGTTAATCAAATAAATAAATTTCAATTATTGGAATTTGTGAACATGGTTTGGGAGAGGTAAAAAATATGTTTTCTAAATTTACTATTTGTTTTACCGGTAAATTTTTTTGCTGTAATATCGTAATATTTTAACAAAGCTATTTTTATAAATCGATATAATAATAATATTCTGATAATTCGGTTTTTGTCTTTGCTACTTTGTTTTTTTTTTAAATTCATTCATATGATCAGATATAATGCTATTGAATTGTTTTTAGGTTCATTTTAATTTGTTTTTGGTTTTATTTGGTTTTATCGTTTTGTTCTAATTTGAAAAAAGGTTTGTGTTGTAAAAGCTTTGTGAAAAGTTTAACAGACGTTTAAGCGTATTAATATATAAGATTACAAGAGTTATGCTGAAGTAGGACCTTTAGTAGAATTACAAGTTTGTATGTAAAAATTAAAAATATTTGTAGGTTTTCACAGCTCGGATTCTGATTAACTTTCTCTTGAATCAATTTATTTTTTATTCCAAAAAATTGTCATCATGCAATTAGACCCAATATAAATAATCGAGTTTAAGCTCAAAAATCCCTACTGTGTAAAACTAAAAAGATTCCACTAGCTACTCCTAATTTTAAAATATGACATTAGCACCTTCAACATTTTTCTTATATTTCAATTCAATTCATAGATAATATTATAATTTTTTTTTTTTTAGTTTTAATCTTATAGTCTGAACTTTGTATACTTTCAAAATTCTAAATACAGTTATCTTTGTGGATAAAATACTAAAAAAATTTCATATATAAACAAAAATTAAATGTATGCGTGTATGCATAACGATATTTTTGCTGATAACAGTAAGCAAACAAATAAAATATAATATTATGGAGATAGAGAAGAGAATTTCATAATTTTATTTTATGGAAAAATATTAGAAGACATTAAGTAAAATGTTACTATTACTAGAGATACACTTATCTTTAGATAGGTAGGTAAGTACATAACAGTGAAAAAAAAATCATATAATTTCCTCCCACCTTTGCTACGAGTACAGCTACTTGTACACCTGTTAGTTTTATCTATGAAAGAAAAATATTTCCTTGTTATGCGTTTTATTTTTTTGTTTGTTTATTATTTCCTTACCTTTTTTTCTCTCTCTCTCTCTCTATAACATAAATATGTAAATCTTAGCATAATTTCATAAAGCTGAAACCTTAAAATATATTTTTACCTTGCTTGTTATACCTTGATGGAAAAATTATTTTTTTCAATTTCATCTGATGGTACGAATCAGTATGTAAATTTCAAGATTTGTTCGGTATAGGGAAGAGGAGTATGGTTGATAGTAATGCCATAATATAATGATAGTGTGTAAAAGTAATGTAGGTATATTATTACGTTATATGTTATGCAAATTTACACAACGTTGTACATAAAGTGGAATTGAAATTTTTTCATAATGAAAATTTAAAAAAATTAAACCTCTACCTATTTGAGTTCGTAGTGAATAACAGAATGGAACCAGTTTTAAGCATCAATTGAAATACTTATAGCGTTGCAGTTTTTCTTGATTTATACCCTGTATCAAATTCTTGTTTAAAACTGATTTAAAAGTTGAAAAGATAATTAAAAAATATAATTTAGCATTCCGGCTTCTTCAATCTAGTATACTGAAGCGTATAGTGCGACTAGCGGAAGTAAATACGGCCGGTCATATATTTTTCAGATCTTTTCAACTACTAGTGCATGCAGACGACATAGAACATGGAATAAATAATTAATTTAATTTATAGAATTTTATGATGGGCTCATCAACTTCCTAGGAAATGATTTAACCGATACTTTTACTGTCCTTTGGTATAATTTAAAATCATATGATACACTTTTGCGAGTTGATTTATATTTTAGCAGTTGATGTTGGTTATGTAATATTTTCGACTCAAAGCTTTTTAATCCTGCTTATCAGGGTGTTTAAGTTTACAGATTTTACAGAAATTGACAGACCATTTAGTTTCTTGATATTTTAACAACGCTCTTGAATTAAACGTTTCCAAATGCCAAGTCGTTTCCTTTTTCAGTTCGATCAGTTTTTGGCTTTTCATAAGATAGCTGGTTTCATAAGATAGCAGTCTTTGATAAGATAGCTGGTTTTAAACTAATTATTCTTTCGGTTTCATCAAACGCTGGTATAAAGAATTTTTGACCCATACCATTCAAAAGTAAAATATTACCTATATGAAGCCTAGTCATGAATATGCCAGCCAAATACAGTCCCTTTAATACTTCACTTATATTATACGGCTGAATCTGTTTCATCTAAGTTTTTATATCTCTCACTTAGATTTTTATCGTGGAATAATACACTAAAAGTTTCCCACCGTCTTAAGCTTATTGACTTACAGTCGTTATCCGATTATCGAATAATGGCAGACGTCTCTTTTGTCTATTACATACTCTTAGGCAATCCCCTGAAATTAAATTTTTTTGTTTGATAGAATCAATTGGAAAAATCTCAGGACCGTTGAGAAGCGCAACTATCCATTTCACCTTACTGAATATGGCAGATTTAAGCCAATCACCAGAATGCTTCGTTAAGTCAATTCTAATTCAATTTCTTTTGACGTAAGCGTTGTGATTAAAAGTAGACTGCGTAATAATATATATAATGCTAATTAACTAAATGTTTTTATTTCTTGTTCATTTTTTTTATTTATTTGTCTTTCATTTAATTTTTTTTATATAATTCCAAATCTATGGAACGAACGCGTAACTGGTCTTACACAGAGATTTGGAATACAAAATTAAATGCAATTTCTTTACTTTCGAATTTTTATGGTATATCCACTAATCTAAATGTGGAAAACTATATCTATTGTAGTAACTTCGTCTTAAATTTTATAATAAGTATTAACTTGGTTTTCCTACAGTTCAAATCTAACAGTTTTTTCACAGTATATTTAATCTACTCTTTTAACTGTAACATATAACAACTCTATACTAATATTATACCTTTAATATTTTTATCTAACGGTGTCGAATTATACTAACCCCATTGAATGATGATTGATAGATATTTGACAAAAATGTAGAAAGCCTTTGTCTATAGTAGACGTCTGATGTGCTTGCTCTAAATATTAAATCTGGAAGTATAGATGTCTGTCACGTAATTTATGAAAGCTACTATAGGTAGTTTATTTGACTGAATTTATATTGTATATTATTAAATGAACAATAATTACGATGACCCTTAATAATAGCTAGTACTTTTAAAGTAAATTTATTTTTAGAAATTAGTATATTATTTGAAAAAAAAAATGAAACTGTTAGAAGAAAATAGGCCGTGACTTCCAAAATGCAGTGAAACGGTCAAATTTACAATGTATCATTTTCTTAAATGTATATCAAAAGCTCTTGACCTCGTACACACTATTTCAAAATGTTAAAAATACGTTTTTGAAACGTAAAGAAAGGGTGTGTGTGGCGAAAAAACTGAGATTAAATTTTGTATGCATGTCATAACGATAAAATGACCAGAATTAATTAAATTATAGGCTATCTTAATATTTTGGGTGGAAAAATAAGTTTATTGCCAAATTGTAACAAAATACGTTAATAATATAATATATATTATTATAACATCGAAAGATAAAAAGTATTAGTCAGATTATTATCGATTTACATTATACCAATCAAAGTTATAATTTAAACGTTAAAATGTATGTGTGAACTTTTACATTGTCAAAATGGTATGCAAAACGTAGCAAAACTATATTAGATTTAAGCTATATTAAAACTTTTTATATTGCATTTTGAAAGTGTTCTTGCTTCGCAGAACATTTAATCAAATGACACGCAAGATCGTGAAGACATTTTTAAGATATACGGAATAAGTTAATAACCATTCAAGGGAAAATTTAGTTGAGATGGATACCAGGATACGTCGGAATATCAGGCAACCCAACAGCCGATAGACAGGTTGAAATAGCTACACGTAGTTCACTCAGAACAATCATTCTTAATGCTTACTCAGTGGCTAAAATAATAATAACAGAAATAATATCCATAAGTAAACAGACCCTTTATAGACAAACAAACGTCTTTAGGAAAACGCATTGTCCGAATGCCACAACAACCAATTTATACAAATCTAACAGAGAGCTAGTGGTCAATAAACACATTCTACTTTTACGCTAAACATTTTTCTGAAATTTCCTGAATAATTGAATAAAAAAACTAATTGAAGTAAAAAGTGGGGTGAATTCAAAATAAAATAAAGGTGAGTTTTAATTTTAAGTTGAATTTCTTATTTCATTTTTAAACTAAAAATTTTTCTGAAATTACCTGAAGAATTGAAAAAAAAAACTAATCGAAGTAGAAAGTAAGGTGAATTCAGAATAAAATTAAGGTGAATTTCATATTGCATTTTTACGCAAAACATTTTTCTAAAATTACCTGAGTGATTGAAAAAAAAACTAATTTTATACTTCAAATTTAATTTTTAGGTGAATTTCTTACTGAAATTTTATTAGATTTATTTTTTGGTAAAAATTTCAAGTAACCAAAAACTAAAATTGAAATTTTCTTTTGAATTTGAATGATTTAAAACATTATTTTTTACTATAACATCTGTATAATATATACATATAGATATATATATTTAAATCTACTTATCTAAATATTATGTATGTGATTTTTCTATTTTTGAAGTTTGTTATGTTTGCTGGATGCTATTTTTTTTTGTTTAAAGTAAATTCAACAAAGTCTTGAGCTAACATAAATTTTATAACTTTCTCCCAATATTAAATATTTTTGGTTTCTTTATACAAATGTATACAAAATATTATACAAACATAATATTATATAAGTAGGTATATGTACATCTGTATAAAGAAAAGAAATATAAGGATTTTTGAATGTCGATAGATACCTTTCAGGTAAATCACACCTGTCTTCTTGAAAAATCTTAGGTTTTTTTTCTGTTATGGTTTTTTTCTTTATTCATTTTTTGTAATATTCCTTAGAATGAAAATTCTTGGATTTATTTTTTTTCTCTTTTGTTTCTTGAACAGTGCTACAGAAATTGAGTGAAAATTGCAACATATTTTTCTTTCAAATCAGATGAGGGTTAGAAACGAAAAAAAATATAAAAAAATGCGGTAGAAAAAATATGCATTTTCAAAGTTTTTGTTATTTATTTATTTGTACAGATTTTATTTTACCGTTATTTTGGCATTTGATACATGTTGTTGCAATTTGTTCTCTTCTTAGGTTTCTTTTTTGCTACAAAATCTGAAGAGGTAATATTTAAAGAAATAAAATTATTTTTCTACTTTATATATTTTTTTTTGTCTTAAATAGATTTGAGGATGTTGATTGTAAATTCAGTTGTAATATTTTTCTCCTTATGAAGTATATTTTGTTTTTTTTTATAAATTAGGAAACACGAATATCCTTTGGCTTTTCCTAATGCTATTTTCAAAGTATACATTTTATTTCACTCTCTCATGTTTTCTCTGAAAATAATAAAATATATTAACGATTAAGATAAGATTTGTAATACACTTTCGAGTTAGTGGTGTTCGATTTTTGTTTTTGTTTATGTTACCATCAATAGTTGTATTTTTGTACGGTAGGTGGAATTTTGTTATATAAAGTGAAATGAATACTATTTTTAGACTATTTATTCTAGTATATCATTACATTATATGTGTGGTATAACATTATTTTGACAATGTTATACTAGTACTTGAAGTAGGTCTTGGAAATAATATTTTATGTTCCCGTGTTTCATCAATTTTCCAAATCTTAAATGAAGCAATTATATTTATTATTACTATTATAAGGAAACAAGTACAATATAGGTAGGTAGGTAGAACCGAGTTGGTACTACCTACCTCAATTCAGTGATAATTAAATAAAATCAGAGTTTGCAATCTCTCCTATGAGGTGAATTGTGCACCACTCTAAAGAAGATTTACGGCTTAAGTAGCACTTTGTAAACGCAATTTATACTTGAGTCATAAGCAAACACATTCAATAAAATTTGTTTTTTGAATAGATTAACTACATGTTCATATTGGCTAGGTAATTATTATAATATTCATAGTAATAATCTAAAATATCACTTAATATCCATAATAGATTAAATTTGTGCATTAAAATTTTTAAAGAGAATTAATATTGTCACTTTCAAAAAAATTAACATAAGATTTATTGTTATAAAAATAAATCCCCTCTAAATATAACAAGTCAATAGATTAAATGACTCCTCTGGTTCTGGTTGAACCATTGGAGCTGGACCAATATGCCTCCCCAGAGTTATATAGTCAAGAGCACCTTTGGAACAACTGGAAATTATGCATACATCCCAAAATAACCTATCCTTACATCCCAAAAGCACAGTACCTTCTGAAAAATACCAACAATTGTATATCCAACTCAAACAAGCACTCCCAATACACTCCGAAATCTACACAGATGGATAAAAAGGACCTCACGGCGTGTAGCCTGGACGATAATCAAGAATGACTTTCTGGGTAGGCTGAAATCTTGCCGGAAGAATGCTCGATTTTCATAGCTGAGCTTACCGCCATATACAGAGCAGTCCAATCCGCTTAAACACTGCATGAGAACATCATTATTTTTACACATACCCTTAATCCAATAAAATCAATCAAGTGTTCAAATCAATGAAAATTACAATAGTGCGTATATGTCATCCTACATCGAAAACTCCATATCACATAACAATGACAACGGTTGGCATGAGTTCCAAGCCACGTAGGCATTGGAAACATAGGACAAATATAGCGGCCAAAAACCCTCTTACTAGATATTCATTAACGTCCTACGCCCATGCGAAAATGATCATTACAATACACGCGGCGCACATCCGTCAATCAGCCTGGAATTCTTCCAATCGGTTTGCAAGATTACACAACCCAAACGCAAGCATTCCTGGCCCAATAAAAACTAAATCCAGATCCGTATGTGTTAAACTGATACGAGTGCGTCTAGATTACACTCTTGCACACATAAATATTTATTTTGACAGATCCACACCTTCGACATGCATTCACTGTCCAGAACTCCTCACTATTAAATACATCCTAACACAATGCCCCTCAAATAACACAACTTCATCTCAGTTCATATTCACCCCCATTACAAGCCCTACAATCCATTCCAATACACAAATAATTCTCATAAAAAACCTCCTATACTACATCATAACATCTGGGATGGAATATAACTTATCTTTACCAATTTTTCTAATAGTCTACTAACATATTACTATTATAAATATTACTTGGTAGGAATAAGTCCTACCAACCATTTAGCATTCATTAATATTATTGTTTAATTCCTATTTGCTGGAGTAGTAATTATTATTATTCTAGCGAATGGTAAGTTTATCTATACTTCACTTTTATTCTATTTAAGACTAAGCACTCAAATACACAATTTTTTAAAATATTATATTGTAAATTAATTTAAAAATATGTTTTTGGATTACAAGTCAACCAATGGGGCGCAGACCAGAAGGTGTAAATGCTATTTTTGCACTTTCTGGTGAGCGCCTCATTGGCTTGAATTAATCTCTATCTTGGTCTGTATCTGAATTGTTTAATAGTTACTTTAAATTATTTAATAGTTAATTTGTTAAATTGTTAAACTGATTTTAAATTTTTATATTGTTGGATTGTTCAGTTTTTTTCTGTTTTAGATTATTTTGTTATAAATTTTTAAATATTGTTTCGTTTATCTTTATATTATAAAGGCCCACATTCCGAAAAGAAAAAGGGACTGTAGTTGGCCTGCAGATTAATCTGTAGGTCTACTGTTAAATAAATAAATAAATATATTTTTTTCAATAGCTTAAATTTGCAACTTTATCATAGAGCGCTCCGAAATTGATTAGATCAAATTATACCAATCTTTTTGGTCCCAGATATCCAGTTTCACTACTTACATATATAGTAAAATCTCCCCATAATTCTACTCTGTGCCTTCCTTGATCTTCATATGAAGCTAGAAACTGTTTTCATTAAATTAAATAGGAATTTTTCTAGAAGGATGTCCCAGATGAAGTCCATATACTTTATTTTATTTATTTATTTATTTCATTTATTCAGTTACAAAAACTAAACAAATTTTATATACTCGTATGTTGCCGATGATAATAAAATGATTTTAATTTTCGAATTTATAACCCAGATCAGGTATAGTCCTTGAATTTAATTTTAAAGTAGTTCTTCTAGAGCACATAAATTGATTTTTGTTATTTAATAAAATATAAAATTACCTCAACATTGGAAAAGAAGAAAACTAAGTATGAAATATGAAGATTTTCAGTAATAAAATATTCTATATAAATATAAAAATATTTTTTTAAATTTAAAAGTAATTTTGAATATTTTTAAAGTAGCTAACAAAAAAAAAAACAAATTCATATAATTTTTATGATAAATATTTTCTTTTAACTTTAATATTTTTTTATTGAATTGCTTCACATGGTTATAAAAATAGTTTTTGGTTTAAATGAATTTTGTTACAAAATCTTATTTTTCAATGTTGAATATTTTAAATCAGATTTAAATAAAATCAATTATTTTGAGTAATGTTGCAGTTATTAGGTTTCGTAAAATGAATAAATTTTCATTGATTTCATTTATTGTGCCTCTATCCAATTAACATATCAAATATTGTTTCTTATAATTATATTTATAAATACTTATCTATAACTTAATCTATCAAACTATAGTGCTCGGTTTGATACCCCTGTAAATTTCAGATTCCAGCCTTTGGAGGATATTCTGTTATTTTTATTCTTATTTTAAATATTTTCATTTTATATTTTCGTTTTTATATTTTTATAATCTAAACTATACTTAAAAATACAACTAAATTAGACCTTAAACTATGACTACGAGTGAGCCCACGACTAAAACTAGAGCTAGAACTAAAACTAAAAATATGGCTTTAACTTATTGCAATTGATTAGCCTCTATGGTGGTTTTTTGTTGGGACGTTTTATACATAAAATTGTGGTAAACTAGATTGATTTGTTTCAAAACTATACAAATTACCTATAACTAAAAGTGAAAGGTAGTAATTGGGTTTCATATTAATTTCGTCATACATTCTTTTGATCGTTATGTTGCTGGCATTAAAGGTATTATTTTAGAATTTTCATATAGGTATTTGATTGAGCAAAAAAATTTGTTAAATAATGATAAATAGATTTTGTGAACAATGTCTAAACTTACTTTAAATATGTTAAAGTTTCAAACCCCGTGAGAACCGAAATTTTTTTCAAATGGTGAAAATTACTGAAAATGTAATTTTCAATGCAACCACATCGGTACAAATATATTTTTATAGAACTAATAAAAAAAAAAATATAAATATATAATATACAAAAATATATCCATACCAAATAATTAATATAATTTAATAAAAAGGCCCGGCCCACATTTCGAAAGGGAAAAGAACATATAAAGTTGGCCTATAATTTATCTAGTGGCAACATTTAAAATAAAAATTTCAAATCTTAAAAACAAATAGGTAGTTCGTTGGTGAAACGATGAATTATTAGGCTCTCAGAAAAGAAGTAAAAGGAAACAGTTATTTTTTTGAATACAATTATAACAATAGATATGCCCGGTTTTCATGTAGCCGATATATCGGCGAATTGTTAGAGCATAGGCAGAAGATACAAAAATTTCATAAGTGCGATAGAGAAACAATGATAAAATATCGGGAGAATGACAATAATATCGGGAGAAATATCGAGAGAGTCGCCATAAATATCGGAGAATCGCCATAAATATCGGAGAATATTTAAAAAAACATATCTTCGCAAAGATATGTTTCCTATAATTATCGCCGATATTTTTAACACTAACATAAAGTAATGTGTAATTACACAAAAAAAATTCGCACACTACCAACACATTTTATGGATACGGAACGACATTTAAATTTTTGAATTTGAGTAAAAACAATAACAAAAATTAATTTTTTGCATTGAATATTTGAATGCGTGTAAATAAAAAATAATATTTTAGCTTTTAGGTATAATATTTAAACTAAAATTATACATATTCTATTTATCTTATACATAAACTAACTATTTAACACATTTAAAAAATTAACTTTTAATTACAATTGTAACTTTAATTTTTTTTATCTGAATGAATATTTTAAATTTTGTTGAATGAATTTTAGAATGTATGTATGTATACATTTTTTTTCTTAATTCATTATTTAGTATAATATAAAAAAATAATATTTTAATTCTAATCAATACTTATGTAAAAATGAAAAACATAATAAATACAAGTGAATTTAAAATTTAAAAAAACTAAATAAAAATTCCACAGATGAAAATCATATGATATTTCACTTTTCTTCACTTTATTTACTTTGTTTATATACTTTCGCGAAATTTTAAACAATTCTAAGGAAGATTGCTTAAATTAAATAACCTTTATTTTGTTTACATTTTGAATGTTGGATGGTTATGTATATAGATTTTAGATTTCAAATCATCTATAAAAGTTACTATAAAAACAATATAATTTTGCTCCCTCATACACCTTAACGGTATACTATACTCTTCTCTTTCTAAACTCCAATTTATCAGCTAAAAATTTATCATGAAAACCGGCCTATATGCATACAACATTATAATAAAAGAAACTTGCAAAAAAAAAAAACAACAACAACACCAAAGAAAATTTGAAATTCTCATTCCACAATCCACACTTGCAGCAAATATTAAATTGAGGCGTGGTTTAGGACTGGGTACTGCACACACATATGTATTGAAAGAAATAAAATTAAACTCTTTAATTTTTTTATCGGGTATCGATTTAGGGTTGCCACTTAACAAAAACTTTTTATGAATTTCTGAAAAAATGTAACTCGAAGAAAATTAAATATTTGAATATCTTCGGATTTAATTTTTTGAATTCAACAGATTTTTCAACTCTTTTCAAATTCAGTTTCATTACTTAAATATAACAAAAAACGTCAAATTGGCAATATTTTTTGAAATTTTTTTTTATCTTTTCAAGTTCAGTTTCACTACTTAAATATAAAAAAAAATGTCAACTTTAGAATAGTTTTTGAACAAAAATTATTTTCTTTAAATTTTTTTAGAATATTGAAAAAACATTGATTTTAATATTAAATTTATAAAAAATATAAATTTAAAAAAAAAGTATATCGCTGTATAAAAAAAAGTGTATTCGGTATTATTGGACCTAAGTGGCAACCCTATAATAAATTATAATATAATAATTGAAATAATAAAAAGAAGAGTAGGCATAGACTAAAATTAATTAAAAAAAAGTGCTTACATATATACATATAATACCTACTTATAGTCATACCTTGAAACAATTATGATACATTCATATAAGCAATCTTCATTTCCATAGACTAATGTGTAAAATTAAAATCGGAATTGATTATAGATATTGAACGCGCATTTTTTTTTTCTTTCCAAACATAATTTTTGTTGTTCTTTTTTTTTTATTTACTTCCAATGTTCAATGTACATACATACATACATATATGGTCATAATAATTATTTTGTTTTTGCTTTTTTTGGCTAATGAAAAAATAAAAAGGATAAAATAAAAAAAAGACAACTTTGTTTTATTTTTAATTGATTTTTTTCTTGATAAATATGAGATTGCGTCGTTGGTTCATAAAACAATAGTAATAGGAGGACAGCAGAAAACAAGCAAACTCCACAAAATCAGAAAAATATATATCAGAATATTTATTTATCTTTCTCGTTTTTGCTTACGTTTTTGTTTTTTTTTGCAACCGTATACCAGTATACCGTATACCAACAACGGTCCGTATACCAGTATAAGAAAGGTGATGCATTGAATGGGTCAGTCATTTTTTTTTTTAAATTTTTTTGTTTATTGTTATTTTTTTTATTTACAACAGAAATAAAAGGAAAGAAGTAAAAGGAAACCTCCTTTTTATATTAATTTTTTTTAATACACGTCTAACTAAAATTGATATTGATCAATTTTACAATAATTTGATTTGTTTTTGCTTTTTTTTGTAAAATGTAGATGAGTTAGAAATATCCACCCATACAAGTACATGAAAGTATTTATAAAATAATAATAATTGATAATAAATGATATAGGTATAGGTACACCCAAAATGAATTAAAAAAAAAAAAGTTTTTACCTAACATACATCAAAACTATTAAATTTTATCTTAAACAATTATGATTAAGCCAATTATATGTAGGTATATAATATAATATGATATATTATTCATCTATCAACCATTGAACAAATCTTCTGGCCTGGAATGTAAAACAAAAATGAAATACTTAGATGATTGGATGAGTTCAAATTGTTTTTGTTTTTTTTCTTTCAAAACAGATTTTTTATTGATTATATATTATTTATAGCTACAAACGCATATTATTTTTTTCTCGGCGAAATCATCAAAATAAAAAATAAAAAGAAAACAAAACAAAAATTTAATGCAAATACATATTGCAAATTAGTTTGTTTTTTTTTTAGTTTTTGTGGTACAGTTTTAATAAAAACTAAAAATAAAATAACATAAAAAATTTAAATAAAATATGGCTAGTATTAATAATAAAAAAGTGTATTCTAAACAAAATTATACTAATATGTATAATCAAAATCCTACCTAACTACATGGTGTAGTAGGTGGTGGTGTATATTTGGGGTGTCCTACATAGACTTTTTAAGACTCTTCCGTTTTGTACTTTGAAATAGTTTTATACTAGTATAGCTTTAATTTATGTGCAGCGTCATTTATAGATGGATAGTGCACTATGTTTTCTTTAGGAATAACCATCAGTCATCATCATCATCTTTTGTCTTCGTTGATTTTTAAGCCTACTTTTTTTGTCTCGATTTCTAGTTATACAAATACTTCTGCCAATATCTGAGATTTTGAATATTAAAAATTGAAAAGCCGAAATATATAGAAAGTATTTTGAACTGTAATTTTTTAGGTATAAGGCCACACTTTTTAACCCTAAGCCTCATAACATATTTTGTCACGTAAATTCATAGCATGAGCCTGGCAGGCTCACCTTTTAATGTAATAGAAAAAAATAATTTTTAATAAATTTTAAATTTTTTATTTCAAATAATTGATTTTTAGATGTTTAAAAATAACAAAATTAATAAAATAAACGCTACCGTTATGGAAATTGCAGTACGAGATGGTGGTAATTGCAGCTTTTTAGTACTAGCACGCTTTTTGATAGGAGAATTTACTAAATTTTCACTAAAAGCTCTTAGATTTCTAATTAAATTTCTTTTATTGGAATTTTTAAATTATTTGAATATATTTTGAATTTTGACATATTTTGAATTATTTTGTCCAAATAATTTTGATCTCTATTTCTCTACAAGCGTCAATCCATTAGATAACAAACTTTTTGCAAGTTTTAACGTTGTGAAATAGTTATCCATTGTAATATTCCGTCCAGTTCCAAAATATGGTGTAAACAAATTTTGCACAACATTTTTAGAAAGTCCTGTTGCTCTGTTATTATCTTTGTTTCCAGTATATGAAATTCCTTTGAGTAGGTATGCCGTCTGAGAGTTACAAAGCCACCAAATTTCAATACCATACTTGTCAGGCTTTGATTGCATATGTTGGCATTAATTGTTCGTTTACGATAAGATTTTCTTTTCAAACACGTCTCTATTGGGGCTAATTTGTCAAATCTATGTCGATTACTTCTTGTGGTTTTTTCATCAAATCTAATAAAACGTAAAATTTTGCCAAAGCGGTTTACGCCTATAGTATAACTTTGAATATAATTGAACCATAGGCTCCTAAAACGATTGATAACTTTGATTATTTGATTTCGAAGAAGACGTACAATTGCGGCAAATGGTCTCCAGCGCAAAATATTAATTTAGACAAAGCGTTATAGCCCTTGAGCCCATTTTTTACCATCTTTTGCAAAAAATTCTCCATGAGAAAATATAATTTCACCGCTATTATCAGAATCATAAGTTAATTGATCTTCTGCTTCTGAAGGTTCAGATAAATGATCCTCTTCAGAGTCAATTGACACATCATCGAATTCTATGTCGTCAGTCCCTTCATCATTATTTATTTATGTCAAAACTTGCATTATTGAGAAATTATTATGAAATATTAGATGAGAGCCTCTCAGGCTCATGTTATGAATTTACGTGGTATTATTTTTAAGCAACAAAAAAAATATGCATTTTTATAATTCTAATATGTAAATATTGACCTAAATGACGATTATAGAAAGAAGAATCGTTACAATATTACGAAAAATTTAGAAAACACGTAGTTTTGAAAAAAAAATGAGCATGATAGGCTCATGTCATGAGCTTTAGGGTTAAAATTGTTGAATATTATTTCTGCCTGTAACGAAATTTTAAGTTTATTTCTAAAAACTTTGCAAAAAATTTTAATTAAATTATCTTTTTACATTATCTTAAAATAACCGTTCGAACATTAAGCCAAATTCCATAGTAATAATTTTACCTATACAAATCAAGGTCTAAATACAATCCAAATTAGGTGTGACAAATTCACCTACTATAATGAATGTTTTAAATAGAACTACCCTGTATGATATGTAATTAAATTTTTATTTCTAAATTTTATATACATATTATACATACATACCTATATATATACTAATATGCCCATAAATAATACTTTTTGCAATTGTTTTTATAAAGATTTCTAATAAAACAAATTATTTTTTTTTTTTTTTTATATTCACATTTCGAGGTATTTGAATTTTTATTACTAAAAGTTATAAAAGTTACTTGTAATAACAATTAGTCATTCCGATTAAAATATTTTATTCTGACACCTAGTGAAACAAATAAAAAAAAAAAAATATAGTTATAATAGAGAAGGTGGCGGAAAGGAGTGACAATATTAGAAATAAATAGATAAAAAAAAAAAAGAAATTTTAAATAGAAAATATATAAACCATAAAATTTACATCTTTACCATTAAAATAAAAACCAAAATTGAATTTCCCACCATCATGGAAGAAATTTTTGTTTATAATTTTTTTTTTTTTTTTTTTTGTTCGAGTTTAACAAATTCCAATTTTTGTTTTTTACATTTTTATTTTTAAAACCATAAAAAACAAAAACAGCAAAAAAAAAATTACGAAACAAAATAAAAAAAAATATATATTTACTATTTTCTAGGATTTCAAGGATAATAAATATAAACTTGATTCTGTTTATACCACTTACAAACATACAACATACCGTTATGGGATACTCACACAATTTTTATATGTTCTTTTTAATTTTCTTTTTTTGTTATGTTTTTTTTTTATTATTTTTATTGTTTTTAAAATTTTCCACCAAATCCTGTTAAAAAAAAATCCACAATGATATAATAACGGTTTTATTTTAAAGCACCCTAGATTTTTAAGGATACTTTTTTTTTGTTTTGTGTTTGTGTGTGTTATGTTTGTGTTAGTTTTTTGTTCGGATACCCGTTATTTATTAATAGCAGTACTAATAATTGTTGTTACTGTTGTTATGTTGTTATTTTGGTGTTCTTGTTGTTGTTTTTTAAAAAGTTAAAACGGCAGGATTGTAGGTTCCTTTTAACAAATGAATTATGTGTGTTGGAATCTAGATAGTTATATAAAAATTAAGTTGAATTAAATCAGTTCAACTAGAGGATAGAAAAGGATAGACAATATCACGGAATTTAAGTTTATTTTTGATGTTTATTTTTGTTTTTTTTTTAATTTTTTTTTCATATTTTGGTTTTTTTCATAGGAGCATAGGAAATTAAAATCGCAAAACTCTGAACAGAGTAACAACAAAATATGAACAACATAAAATTTTGTAGAGTGAAATAAAGAAATAAATTTATTTTTTCTTATTAATTTATTTATTTTTTTTTTGCACTAGATATAACTGTAAAACCACAGTTTAATTTATCAGATAACAAAAATAATTCTCCTCTACGCTATTTTTGTGAAATTTTGTTTTCTATTTTTTTAATTTTCTGTTCTCATTTTGAATGTTTTGTTATTTTTCTTTTTTTTGGTTTTGTGTTTTTTGTTTTTCTTTATTTACGGTCTATCTTGATAGTTTTAAGGTTGTCCGGAAATGATGGTTCATGTAGTTTTTAACAGTATTCTTTTTTTTCTTGTTGTTTTTTAATTATTTTTTTTTCTTATTTTACTTTCGTATTATAGAAATTGAATCAGGGTTCTGTGAATTATAAAAATGTACATCCCGAAAATATATTCAACATTATGACTCTCGTATATATGACCCGAACAATTTCATCCTCTTTTATGTCTTTGCATTGAAATAATTGTTGTAAATGTTTTAATGACGCTGGCAATATTAGTTATATTATAATATTATGTATGTAAACGTATATAAATATATATATATTATGTAGGTACATAAATGAAATTTAAAAAATCATTTCCATGAAATTTTAGCATCCTGAATTTTGGGGAAAATTTTGTTTGTTGTTTTTTTTTTTTTGTAATATGGGATATCCACATGGTATGTATACAGAGGTTGAATAGTGAATTCAGGAAAAATTCAGTAAAGTGAATAATTTTTGAAAATTTGTATGGGAAACAAAAAAGTATTTAACAAATTTATGGTAACGAAGAATGAATCAAATGAAAAGAGGATATAAAAATAGGGTAAACAAACTGGTTAGTTTTGTAATTTTTCTTATGCTTCTTTTAGTAATTTATCAAAATTTTATGCGGATATTAAATTTTTTTTTATTATTTTTATTTTTTTATTCCTCTTTTTTGTTATGTTATTGAATTTTTTTTTGAATTTTTCGAATAGAAGAGTGTCAGGATATTCATGAAATTAATTTTAATATGAAATGGAAAATGAATTTTGATTTTATTTTGATATTTTTACGCGAAAAATTGTCTTTTAATATTAAATTTGTATGTGATATTTTTATTTTGTTTTTTTCTTCAATTTGGTTTTTATTTATGGGATGTAATCTATTATAACTGCTTAACAATAAAATAGTTAAATACAATTTGACATGACATGCGATTTATATTAAGTTACAATTTATTAAATTAAATTATAAAAAATTCACAAGCCCATGTAAAAAAATTATGAAGTCCAATTGAAAGCTAATAAATCTAGTAATTATTATACTTAAAACCTTAATAAAATTTATAGAATTCGTGGTTTAAGAGTTACTTAAATGACAGTTTACGATTCGCAGAATGTAATGGAATAAAAATTAGCATGCTTTTAAATAACTATGGACTAATACAAGGAAGTTCTTTGGGTTCAAATATGTTCTCTGTTTACACAAATGTCTTATATGGGGTGGTGTGAATAAAAAAGTAGCAAATGCTAAAAATGGTATTTTTACAGTGAAAAATTAAGCAAAAGTTAAAGCTAAAAAGATTAGTTTTTTTAATTTTACTAAAAGGTAAATCCAGCTAGCACATAAAAAAAGTGAATAAAAACTTGTGTAGACTGAAAATATTAAACAATAGTTTCTAATATTTCAAGATACCTCTGAGTGAACTTCCTACTGAAGAAACATTCGCTTGCTAACTGTCGTGAAATACATGGCCGCATTTATGCATATTGTTGCTGTAAAACGTTATCGAACACGATTAGGTTGTGTAAAAGAACATTATTTTAGATTATATAGGCTTAATGAAAATCATATGATGTGGTTAGCAAATTATTTTCTTGGTTATAGCAATGAGAAAGGATTTGCTGCTTTGTCACCTAAAAATACAATGGACATTTTGTTTCGTTTTACAAGCAACCCTGGCTTTCAAATTGGTGTAACCAAGGAAGAAGGAGTACATTGGACAACGGCTTGTAAAATTATACGTACAGTAATTACAAAAATGTTATTTAAAGGGCATATTCCAATTAAGTTCCCTAGTGTCCAGGAAATAATAGAAGTTAAAAATCAGTGGTCCGAACAGTTTAGTTTTCCCTGTGCTATATAGGAGCCATAGATTGCACAATATTGCAATACGAAAACTGTCACATCGTCTGGGATCGTCGAATATGCTAATCATAAGGGATTTATGATAAATAACATTAATAAATATCATGATGTGCATGAAATTATTTTACGCTGACAACTAACAACTTATAGATCAACAAAAAACAAAAAACTATAACAAAACAAACGAAAGTAAACATGAAAAAAAAATCATGTTAATTCATGTCCAATGTTCTATATGTTTATTCATGGAATTTATTAGTAAAAGCTTAAAATTTTTCAGCTTTAAGTAATCAGTTTCAGCAAAAGATTACTCACTTTTTTTTAGGCGCAGGCTAATAGCTTTAACTTAAATTATACATCCAAATCTAGTGCTTAAACTAAAAACTAAAAGTTTTAACTTGTTTTTTATTCACACCACCCATGGTGTATCATATATGAATGTATGATGATGATTTAGCAATAATACATGAAGAAATATCAATTACTACTTTAGAAAGTAAAATTCAGAAGATATGATTGGGATCAATGATTGGAAGTGGATGAATAAGCAAAAATTGAATTTAAATGCTAACAAAAGTAAGTACAAAAACAACAGTGAGTTAGAAATGGTAAAAAACTACAAATACTGAGAAGTCCTAGTTGACGTAAATTTGGCTTGGGAAACACATATATCAGAGCAAATTAAAAAAGGGCGAAAAGTAGCAGGAATACTTAAGCTTATAAATAAAATAGTTGTACCATTTCTTATTACAATCATGTATGGGAAAATATCTATAACAGTTATACTTAAAGTTTCTACAATATTAGTACAAAATTTATTTGGTTACATATATTTAACGGGCAGAACGGGAATACCATTAGTTCATAGTGAAAAAAAATATTACCGTTAAGCCTTTACATAAAAAAAACATCAGTCACGCAAAATATGTTTAAGCCGTTTTAAACTTAATAAAAAAAATATGAAATAAAAAACGTTATATTATTCAACTTTACTTTATTGCACCAGAACATAAACTAACTTTATTATTATAAAATTAAATTAATTAAATCTAAAATTGTTTACAATTTTTGATTTGTCATCACAATTTTGATTTACGTTTACATTTTTATTGTTATTCATATTTTGATATTTTCAAAGATATTTCATTAAACATTTTTTATGCTGTTTGATGTAACAGAAGTATTTGCATTTGGAAAAAGATTTATTCCCAGACTTGAGGAATGTGAGTTATTTCCTGTATTGAGTGGAATAGTAGAACAATACATAACTCGCATGTAAATTTAACAATGACAAGCAACGTAAATGGAAACATAAAACCAACACTGAATAGACACTCACATACACAGAGAACAAGAAATGCAAGTAATATAACAATCATATGTCTTCAGGGCTCCTACATAAATAAAAGTTGTCAAATGTCCAAATGTTATTTCTACAATTTTTCATTTCACAAAACATTTTTTTCCAGAAATGAAAATATTTTGAACTTAATAAAGTCCGATTATAATCAATTCGATCCGATCCGATCCAATTTGATTCGAACAACAGTCAAATTCGCTCTTATGGCATTTCAACATAAACGGTTATATTAATCAAATTATGTCGAATCGGATAGGAAAGATTGAGCAAATTTCAAATTTTTCGAAAAGCATAACCTAAAAATAGTGAAAAGAACATTAATAACAAAATAAGAATAAAAATGGAGAACACAAATAATATTTGTGAAAATACTAAATTAGGTAAATATTTTGTATATTTACAATTTTATAAATATAATTTTTTTTTATTTATCAAATATAGAAGAATTATTGATAGAAGAAATAATAAATAATATAAAAATATATATATATATATATATATTTATGTTATAGACAATATTTCAAGTGAAAAAATTTGAATACCTATTATAGTAAGTAGATTGTAAATACATACTTATTTTCCAATAATGCAAAAAATTAAAAAAAAAGGTAATAAAGAAAATTGTCAATATTCGGATTGGATCTTAACGACTATAATCACGTATTCGAAATAAAATTTCGAAGTGAATCGAATCAGATCGGATCGAATTGATTATAATCGGCACTTAAGTCTTTTTAAAAAAATTAAATAAAAGTTGCGAAATGTCCCCTTATAAAAGTAGTTAAGTATCCAAAGTAGCGAAGTGTCTAGTTGTCAAATGTCCTTTTGGTTTCTGTACATTTTCCTAAATATCTCTTTTGCGAAATGTATTTTCCTAACTGTTCAGTTGCCGAGTGAAAATTGCCATTTTGAAAGAAAGTTGTTATAGAGTTTTTTTTTGTATAAATAAATTATTAATATAAATAGTATATTGTAAGAACTACGAAATATCTTTCACTACACTCTTCATCAATCTTTATACACATTCTCTTAACCACTATATCATTTTGGCCTATCCATTTCTGGCCTAACCAAATTTTTTTCACCATTTGAAAATAATATTTTTTTTTATCTTCGATATTAAAATATTTCCCTTTTTTTCAATAAATTTTTAAAATTACACTCGTATTTTGGATTGAAAAATGAATTACAATTAAAATATTCATACGTACATAATATACATAAATGAATATAGTAAATTATTTACAAAAAAATATATAATAATTTATTACGATATATAATTCGAATCCTTTTTAATATGAGGTCACTAAAAGGGATTAAATAAAAAAATAAAACACTTATGATTTTCATCTTTGACTTATCAACTCAACTAATTAGTTTTGGGGTTAATAAAATTTTATTTTTATTGATACTGTAAGGTTCCTAACTAATTTACATTTTTTTTTTCATTATTTTTCCAAGAATAATATAATTTTGTATTGAAAATAAATATAAATCGATGTCGCAAATTGTTCAAATTAAAAGTTATTGATATTATAAAATAGGAGTAAATTTCCAAAAATAGACCCAATAAAATAAATATGATTTTTCTTGTGATTAGTTCTATCAAATCACGATGGCTATCTTATTACAAATTTCTGGAAATTCTATGTATATTTTCATGTCGATTAATATGTACTCGTATATGTGTTATTTAAAAGATTATTAGATTTTAGTGGTTATTATTATATTTATTATGGGTTCTCGATTACGTTTATAAGTCTATATCTAGTGATTTATATTAGATTCATTATTATTTTCATAATTAGCTATGTAAATTTGTGTTTGTAAGAGATTGAAAATGAATTTTTAGCAGCGTTATTGTCCATTTGATATTCTTAACATCAATCAAAGCATTAAATTCTAATCATTCTTAATATTGAAAATCGTAAAGCACTTCTTGGCCTCCAAATTTTGATTCAAAACTGTCGAAATCTTCATAAGCATATTTTTCTCTTATTTATTTAAAAAAATGCTTTTGCCAGTGCTCAACGTAATTAACTTATAGAGGTCTTGAGTAAGATGAATGTAGATAAAAAATAAATTCAGTGTATCAACAACTTGTATTGAAACTAGATTTAGATTAGATTAGATTTAAACTTTTCCGGAAGGGGATCTGTCACCTATATCACCGCAGCCACAAATCGGCTTGTTGTGATAACCCTTGTTTATTAGTTATTGTAATTATTGTATTGAAACTAAAAAGTATGTAGTTTCAGAACCATTCATCTACAAACGGTGGGAAAACTAATGCATGCAACGCATGACAGAAATAGCTTCAGAAATATGTTGGCAGATATTCAGTAGTGGATATGCAGCGAAGATAAGAAGATTGAAAATCGAATTTAAAAACCAAAACTCTTCTGCCAATGACGTTAGAGGGTTAGTCCCTAAATCCACAAAAAACCAAAATCCATAATTGCTTTTACCACAAAAAACGATCATGTTATTGCTTTTACGTGTTTCACTTAAAACTTTACTTTCAGATATAATACTACGGCTTTTTATCCAATTGTTACCAGAAATCCTACTTGGTTTGTCAGTAGTATTAAAATATTTAATATACAAAAGAAATCAAAACAAGGTGGTATCAAAAGAAAAGTTTCCAGTTCGTTAAATTTAGTTGAGTTTTGGTTAAAACGCTTAAATGTGATTTTATTACTTTTACACGCCGATTATGTCCCACTTCTATGTCCCCCTTCTTATTTATATTTTTTTATACCCAATTTTTCGATAGCGAGTTTTAATGCCATCTTCAATACTCTGTTATTAAACCAAGCAAATGCTATGCTTAGCGTTATTAAACTTTAGGCAAGGGAACTCGAAGGTTCTTATGTATTAAAATTTCTTGGTCATACCTAATTTAGAATATGCCAGTTAAATATGGTGCCGTTTTTACGGTTTTTGCATAGATAGAATTGAATCGATTCAATAAAAATTTCTTACATTTCTCCTTATCAACATAGAATAAACTTATTACATCTCAATATTCTCGATAAACGTCGTAAAGATTGATATTGTTGCTGACATTGTATTCATAATTGAATTAAGCAAAGGCAATATTTTGTCTTTTCAACTGTTTGCTAAACTTAATTTTTGTCCCAGTTCTATACTAAGATCTGCTAATATGTTGAATTTAAGTATTATCTAAATAATTATGGTAAATATAAACCAATTAATAGGATGCTGTCTCTCTGTAGTATATACATATAAGACCCAAATTAAATTTCCCCTAACTAATGTTTAATTTAAGCTTTAAATTTAATTAAGAATAAATTATTGTCCCTTGATTGAATTAAGATCGAAAACACATAAATAAATAATTAAGACATACATATATCATAAGCGATACAATATGTAGCAATCAAGTTAATAGGATACTTGTCCGTACTGATCTAACATTTGTAAAACCTTCTAATTTTATCATTCGAAGAACAGGATATTCTAATAAAAAAATCCTTTACTTATCGTACGACAGCGCATACGTATTTTTATAAGTTCAAAAACTTCGTACAGGTTTTCACGAACTGTATCAAATACACAGAGATTGAAAGAAGTTTATTGAAGTATATTCCAAACGAACATTAATACCTTCGTTTGTGGTCGTCTTCCTTCCCTTTTGCCCTCTTTATTTCCTAAATTTCCTTAACCCCCCTATACAAACGTATACCAATCGGTATAAAAAGACTCCCCCGGATAATTTGTCTATTTATAAAAAACAACAAAAAAAAATATAAGACAAGTTGATGGGTTGGGTTTCCGGAAAATAGACCAACTTTATTTTATGAAAATAGACCAACTGAAGACATAGAATTTTTCAGACGATGGTGCAACAGCTGAAAAGTAAAAATAAAAGACTGGAGAATAGTAACTGGGTCTAGAGAACGATGGCAATATTTGCAAATAACTGTATTATTTAAAGTGGTTTGTCAGTCAATAGTTTTTCCTAATAGGAAAATAAAATTCTCAAATTTAAATTTTAAATTTCCAAAAAAGAAATATATACATAATAAGAAAAACAAAATTTATTTGTACTAAAACAAAAAATGGTTGTCGTTACAAAAAACCAACTGGAATATGTAATTTTAAAATGCATGGCTTATAATTTTAAAAATATTTATATATATACATAGCTATATTTACTTAGACATTTTTTAGCTTCGTTTTTTCTATTATTTCGTAATATGAGTCAACCAGCCTATACATTTTCATTATTAATTCAACAGAAGTCTATCTTCAAATTACAAAAAAAATAATTTGCTAACCTTTTTCTCCAACCACAAAATTAAAACTCTAAAACAAAATATTTTTTAAATATAAATGTTTTCTTTTTATTTTAATTTTTGCTTCTAATCTATATACTTATCTTCTACCACAACTACTATTCTTATTATTATTTTCCTAACTAATTCATTATTTACTATAGACCCACATTATTATCACCGCAAATACAGACAATAAACATGACATTTATATTATTTCAAACAAAAGGACACACGTTCTTTACTTTTTTTATATTACATACATACAAACTTACAAAAATATACCTACAAGTTTTATATATTTACTTTCATTATTTACGAAAAAAAAAAGAAAAACAAAAAAAAAAACAAAAGAAAAACCCAAACAAACAAAATAGCAAAAAGATGTTGGCAGTAAGGTCTATTTTAAGAAAACCTACAGGATTTTTCAATAAAATAGAGTCCCTTTAAAAGAAAAAATAATAAAAAAAAAATAGTTAAATAAAAATAGCATCTGCAAAATAAAAAAAAATATATATATTTATATAAAAAAATAGTTTTATCCTTTTTTAATATCCTTACAAAAAAATAAAAATGAAAAACAACAAACTTCTGCAACATTAAAATTGCACAAAAATTTATGAATTTACTAACAACAAGGCCCAAACTAAAAATAATGGAATTAAAAAAAGAAAATAAAAGTTCTTCGACACCTTTTTTTAGAGTGATAGAAAGGAAGAGAAAGAGAGTTGAAGAAAAAGGTGACAATCAATATGTCGCATACCGAATTTTTAAATTCACATTATGTTGATTGTATTAACAGCGATACAAAATATATAGTAGCACTTTTATTAATTTCCAGGTGTATTTAAGTGAAATTTTCAACAAAAATATTTTGTAATCCCGTAATTTTTAAATTCTGAGATATTGAAAAAGGATATTTTGATTTAAAATTGTTTAAACATTTCAAACCTACACATACATACCTACAATATACAAATAAAAAACCAAAAAGTATATTTTTTTTTACTTTGCTTAAATAATTTGGCTCTTTGACATGCCAAAATTGTTTTTATATTACAAAAAGCATAAAATTATATCCTTTTAACTTAATGTAAACATAACAAATGTCATATAATAATTGAAATGTTATGCAATACGTGACTCAAGGTGATGACAATTACAAAAAAAAAAAAAAATTTTTTTGTTTGTTTGTTTCTCAAATATCTATACCTATACATTTTATGAATTTATGGTAAAGGATGCGGGTTATTCTACTGTAAATTGCAGGACAATTTAATATTATTAATAATAATAATAATAATAATAATAATAATAATAAGGATATTTGCGGCTGTCAAATGTTAAAAAAGAAAGAAAGGATTAAATTGTAAAGAACAATAAAAACAATACAAAAATTCATCTACTCATAATAATGTATATATAGTTATATTATTGTGTTCACACATGAATTGTGTAGTAAAAAGGTGGAAACATATTCATCAAAAATGAATTTTTAGGATCAAAGTTTACAAAATACAAATGTAATATAATAGAATGTTAGTTTATTATGTAGCTATGTATATATAGAAATATTTTGGAATTCATGCATTAAATTTTCATATAGATTTAAATTTAATAAATAGCACAAAAAAAAGGGATCATTTGCTTTGGAATATTGGAGTATTAAGAGTAAAACGTGATGAAATTAAGGAAAGTGTTCAAATATTTGGTTTATCGACTTCGAAGAAAAACACGTGAATATTGTATTTTGTATTAGGTCTCATCTCTCAATAGAAATGTTTTATTAATTTTTTATTACTTTTTTTTCAATTTAAATATTTTTAAATATTTAAGACATTAGATATATGATGTTATATTAACGTGAGTTTTGATGACACTTTACACACAGATTTTTTGTGTTAAAATTTTGTTTTTCATATAAAAGTTATTATAACAATTATACGAAAGCAAAAATAAGTGACAAACTATAACTAATACCTACCAACAAAATTTGTATTCCTATACATTGTTCAGCTCAAATTTTGAGCCCATCGAATGCTAATATCTTGAGTCCGCTGACACATTGAGCAAAAAGAAGAGTTAAATTTTTACTTAAAATAAATTTACTTATTTTTTTTTTAAATTTAACAATAAATTATTTTGTATATCATTTCAGTTAAAATTAGCTTTCATTCATCCAGCATTTTTGCTCAATATACATTATTTGATACATACATTAGATGGGCTCAAAATTTGAGCTGAACAATGTGGGAATATAAATTTTTTTACCTTACTTTAGTATTAGTTATTATTTTGTCATTTATTTTTGTTTTCGTATAATTGTTAATATGACTTCTATATGAAAAATAAAATTTTAAAACAAAAAAATCTGTGTATAAAGTGTCATCAAAACTCACGTCAATATAAAATCGTATATATAATTTATTAAATATTTATAAATATTTAGAAAGAAAAAAAGCAATAAAAAATTAATAAAAAATTTCTATTGAGAGATGAGACCTAATACAAAATACAATATTCACGTATTGTTCTTCGAAGTCGATAAAATATTAAAATGAGCTTTATTCGTCACTCAATACAAATATTGAGACAATCTACAATCATATCTGATTGAAAGACGTGAAAAATTCAATAGCCATAAAAATAAAGCTTGTAGATTAACCATTAAGATAAAATTAATTATTAGCTATGTAATTATTATTAATTTGACCACATTTTAAATTATGGTTAATTATATGTACTAGAATCGTAGGTTTTCGTCATCTAGAATCATAGGCTTTATTAACTTATTATATATTTTCGATATTTGAAAAATGGAATTGAATAAAAAAAAACGCTCTGAACATCAAACAAATTCAAAAAAATTATTCTAACCGTAAAAAACAAGTTTTCTAAACACCAAACAAATTTAGATTTTCTAACCAATTATAATGTTTGCAAAAAAAGTATTAAATAATATTACTTTATTAATTAACTGAACTGGGGTGGCCTAATGGTAGTATTCTAATAAATAAATTACATTATATAATTCGATAGATAAATATTGAATATGAATATCCAGAATCATATGTGCCAGATTACGCAAATTAAATAAAAAATGAGGAAAATGTTGTTACCCCTTATATTTAGAATCGTTATTATGTTATTATCTTTAGAACCGTTATTATGTTATTATAATCTTCTTTGATTTTATTGTTTTCCAGATATTCACCAACACACCCCTGTGAAAACAATATTTTGAGTTATTTCATTTTTATACTATTTAAATAAAAAATTATTTTACGTAGGTCTGGTAACTCTAAAATATTATTCAATATGCAATGATTTTGTATTTAAAATTAGAATACAAAAAGTGGTGATGGGACGGTTTTTTCTTCTTTTATTGTAAATTTGTTGTAATGCTTGTGAATTCTTCTCTATTTTGAGCAGGGTTTGCAAAAATACCGAATTTTTCAATACCGGTATTGCGGTATTGTTTTTTCCCGAATACCGGTATATCGGTATAATACCGGTTTGTTTGATTAGCTTCCTATGTTTCAGAGTTACATATTTAAACATGAGAAAGAAATAGAGGAATGACCAGGAACTGCAATAATAATAAATCATCTTTATATACCAATTGTCTTTCATCGGCATCGCCAATCGGCATGGCGATAACAAAAGGAAATACCATAATAGAAAAAGTTATACAAATGAGTATGGAGCCCACTCGTACTTCCCACAGTTGCTTTTATTATTTTTGCACACTTTTTACACACGCCTGCATTTTTACATTCTGTTCTATTAAATTAATACCACGGCCAATTGGTATCCATCATGGGGCTGAAAAGTTTCGGTTTCTTACATAAAAAACAAAAAACTTAAATCTTAACCTTGCAGTAATGTAAAATATAGTTATTCTATGCTACGAAAAAATGAAATATTCTTAAATGTTCTATCTATGCTATAGTTATAGTTGCTCACTGACTATGCCTTCTTTAATGATTTTTATGAAAATTTCTAAATTTAATTTACATATATAAAAAATATAGAATAATATGTAAATTTATTTTCATGCCTAGCCTACTACAAATATTTTTATCAGCAATTTCAAAATTGAACGAAATATTTTTTTGCAAAATTCATGCAAAATATTTTTTTATTCAAAATTATTAAAATTTTAGAAATTATGCAAATTATTTGAATAAAAAAAAATTTTCAATACAGTTAATACCGGTATTATAATTTCATTATTTTGGCACAAATACCGGTATACCGATGTACGAAAAATCGGTATTGCAATCTCTTGTTCTGACTAGTTTCACCTATAGTTCTTAAGCCAATCCAATTTCTGATGTGTGTGTTAGCCATGATAATTGCTTCATTCCCATTCCTCGCCTACCTTTAATTTTTCCTTGAACTATTTTAGTTGAATCATTTCATATTTTTGATTTCTCATGATGTGGCCTAAGTATGCTGTTTTACGACGCTTGATATTACAAAGTATTCCAAGATTTATTTGTAATCTTTGCAGTACTCCCGTGTTTCTTACCCTATCGATCTAAGATATTTTTAAGGTTCTTTGGTACACCCACATTTCAAAAGCTTCAATTTTGTTCATATCTAACCCTTTTAAAGAATCCCATACCGTATTTATAAAAGTACTGACCATACATAACATTTAACAAACCTTAACCTTAATTTGATGTCAAAATTTCTATTCGTGAATATCTGTTTATACTTCATAAAGGTAGTTTCAATTCTACAATTTATTTCTTCTGATGAGTCCTATTCATTATAAGTAACCATTAACGACCAAGATATTTACAACTGTTGACACGTTCTAGATGTTGTCCATTAATTGAGATGGCGATGTAGTTGTCATAAAAGTCGCTTCTACTTATAATCATGAATTTGGCCTTATTAAAGTTAATGTTCAAACCAAATTGTCTACTGTATTGGTTGACTACTTGAAATAATTTTTGTAAACCTTCTATACCATAAGGGTTGTATCATCGAGGCATATCTGATATTATTGGTGACAGTACCATTCGCTTTTACGCCTTTATTTAAATGATTAATGAAATATGAACTCAGAATAAACGTTAAATAAAATAATTGGTACAAATAAACATTGGATCCACAATATACTAACCTGTCGTATTCCTCGAATAATTTCAATTTCTGAAGATGATATATCTTCAACACAGATTTCAGATTTTTGATTTCAATATTTGAATATATTGAATATCATCATTGTTTTTAGAATTGGGATAAATTTGTTGTGTTGAACGCGGTCAAAAGCTTTTTCGTAATCTATAAAACCTAGAAACACATCTTTCTGTACATCTTTGCAGTTTCGAACCAATATTTGGGTGCAGAAAAGACGTTCCCGTGTGCCCATACCATTTTTGACTCTGAATTGCGTGGATCCCATGTTTGGTTGTAACTTTTGATAAATTCTGTTGTGAATAATCTAGAAAAATAGTTTAAGTGTGTGTCCCATTAACTTAATTGGCCTATATGCTCCTATTACACATTTTAGCATTGTTTTTTTCGGTGTGGCTATGAATGTAGATTTAAGTCAATCTCGAGGATGTCAATCCCTCCTTTTCTAATTTATTTTCCATATTAGAAATAAAAAAAAAGAATGTATAGGTATAAATGCGGTGCTTTTTAATATTAATACATTGTATTTCATTTTATATTTGCAAATTAATTAATATTTTAATAAATATTTTAATACAGACATAGAAAATGTCAAACTGTCAAAATATTTGAGATTTTATATTTTCTAAAGAACAAAAAACGTAACATAGCCATATTTTAATAGATTTAAAGTATAAAAGAACCTACATATACAGTGTCTATTTCTACTTTGTTTTCCATAATCTTTAATACTGTATGGTAAAAAGCAAGAATCAAAAACACTAAAGTAATTTTCAGGTGTATTAATCTTACTCACAGAACTGTGTAGCAACAACTTAAAAATATCTTATTTTCAATATTCTATAATTAAATTTGATAAAAATAAAAAAAAAAGACAAAAAAAAAATATCAATTTCAATTTTAAATCTCTTCAATTTTCATTGAAATAATTGCATAACACACAGATCATCACGACATAGAATTATTGTCACCTTAAAATAGAGTTTTAAAATATTTATAGTTTTTATTATTATTTTTGTTTTTTAATAATAATATACAACATCTACACTTTCTAAATGCTCATTCTGATTCACCTTTGAGTTATTTAAGCGCCCTAACTCAAAAAAGATTTGTTTTTCGTTAATAATCTTTTGAAATGCAATGCAATAATAATTAAAGTGAAAATGTCATATTAACCCTTAAATGGATGCAGAAAAATTTGTGAACACTTATATAATAAATACGATAATCGTATTTAAATTGATACAAATAACCATTTGAAAAATAGTACTCATATTGTACATTTTTCTAATATCTACGCCGGTGTATACTCTATTATCAATCTAAATGAATTGGCCGAGATCTAAGCAACCCTAATAATATTCCAATTTATAGCAAAAATAGAAGAGAATCGTCAACTACCATTACAAGATAATTTAGTTATTAAAAAAAAAACAGAAATAAAATTTGCCATCTATACTGAAAACCGATGAGGACCGAAAAAGAAACCCCAAGTATATCAAATCAAAAAG
The DNA here is from genome assembly GCA_963942445.1 of Argyra leucocephala. NCBI lineage: Eukaryota > Metazoa > Arthropoda > Insecta > Diptera > Dolichopodidae > Argyra > Argyra leucocephala. The sequence continues at coordinate 43,537,266 of OZ012681.1, read as the reverse complement.
CTTAAAAAAAAAATGGCCGTTTAATGAACTTTTTATTCCATAGATTAGTGGCAGCTTGATAGACGTTTTATTCCACTGACTTGATGGATCTTTTATACCATAGACTAGTGGCAGTAGTTATTGAAAAAGAAAACTAACGAAAACATTATGTCATCGACGCAGCTGCAAAAAAGGGTACTCGATCACAACGAGTAAAAAAATTATTAACAAGAACAGTAAAAATTTGAGCAGCGTTAATCTGACTACATTGTTCCAACAGGTAATAAATCAAAAAATTTCAATCATATTTGATGATGAAATAACCAAGCCAATACCGTAAAGTTCTGAATATAATACCCCTACGAATAGAGCACCCCGGATAAACTAATCGAAACATTTTTCCATTTACAGAACCCCGGGTACAGTAATTAGATTTTATATTTTTCGAAAATTAATTTGGAACTATTTCTATATTCGACGTTATCTAATACTAAAATTATTTTCATGTTATCTATCACTAAACCAATTATATTAATTGGTTTTATTTTAATAATACTACCTGTGCAGAATCCATCATATGTGTAAATATCTGTAAATATGCTGTCCGAATAGTGTACCCGTGTGTAAAAATTGAATTAGAGTACCTGGGTATACCAATTAGATTTATAATTTTTTCAGAATATTGGCATTTTTCAATCAGAGTACCTGGGTATTATATTCAGAACTTTACGGTAGGATAAAAATTAAAAAACTACAAAATAGACATTGTAAGTACAAGTAGACGACTTCAACTGAAAACAAAAAGATGGAGTCTACGAAAAAAAAAAAAAAATAAAAACAAATAAAATCAGAATCTACAAAATATTCTACAACAAATGTCAGAAGATATGCACAGGACAGACAAACAGGTTAGCAACAGTGAGATTTCAAAACATTACGAAGCAAAGATTCCTAAAGAAAGACAAATATTCAACCTTAGATCAAAAGTAAAAGAACACAACACTATATGGATGAAATGACACTAACATAGGTGACCTAGAAGCAATCAAACAAATTAACGACACCAGAAAACTAGATGTTTGGAAAGTTTCGCTTACTTCCTAAACTTAGTGTTTTTAAGGTGTGTAGTTATGATATTGAGCTGAGCTAAAAGTTATTTTTGGATTGAAATTATAATTCCAAACGTTAGGGTTTAAGTTAAAACAAAGTTTAAAGAGACGAATAAATTTTTATATAATTTTAACAGAAATCCTTCAATGGAACTGTATTTAAAATAGAACAATGTGAAAGAAAGTCAAAGCCAATAATAGTACAGAAATAAATTGTATACAATAAGGTAAAGTACCCAAACATTAGTTGTACACACTAATAAATAAATAAAATGCTCCGTTGGAATTGATCATGAAAATATTTATTTTTTTTTTCACATTTGTGGATCCCGCACTAAAAGAAGAAGCTAAAGGGACCATGCGCACGAAATTATTAAAAACTGTTTAGCAAATTCTAATTTACCAAGCTCAAAACCCCCAATAGGAAGACTAAAACAAAGATATTAGTTAAAAGGTATTAGTTCTGAATATTAAAAGAAATTAAGTGGCCTGAAATAAATAGGTAGGTTACATTACCTAAAACAAGAAGAAGAAAAATGCTGGCAGTAATTGTGCAGTTTTTGTATAGAATCAGAAAATTATAGATAAAGGTAAAGTAAAAACATGAAGTAGAGATCTAATTAAGCTTGTCACGAACATCATTTATCAATTCGGTCTAAAGTATAATGAAAGCATCTTCGTCAGTTTACTAGCTGTGATTCAAAAATTTATTAGTTTTGATTTTTAAAATACAGTACCGAGGGGAAGGTGTTCGTTTTCATTCATTTCCCAATATGAAATGGTTATTACAGGTCTGGTAATATAATATTTAACAATATGAATGCCATACAACTCGCAGTTTCTTTAAGCTGGGCTCAGCCCAATTGAAGAACGAACCGCTTAAAGAGGTAACAAAAAAAAAACACCGTTAACTTAAAATAATAATTAAAAAATTCAAATCGAAATCATCTTTTATTATTATTACAATAAATTGTTGTTTATATATACCACCAGGTTAATGTACAACTACAACAGCAACAACAACAACAATATTCAAGAGTAATTATAAAAGTGAAAGAAAAATTTACTTTGATCGCTGTAATTAGAAATGTCAATTTAAACTTTTTGTTGTATATGACTACATAAAAATGTCATCAAGATTTGTTTTTTGTTTAGTTGTTGTTGTTGTAATTATTTGAAGACAATAATTATAAAAGGGACATTATATAATATGTACATATGTATGTATACCTATGTAGAATACTAAACGAACTTTATAGGTGCGTTTTCTAAAATTAGTCATCGAAAGATAGTGTAGTCGTAATATACGAATTCAAAACATAGCTAGTTCTTTTTAATTTCGTTTTATTTTTAAAATTCCTCTGATTCTGAAAATAATTTTTTAGTGTTTTATTTTAATCTCAATTTTTGTTTTTATTGTTTTTTTTTTGTTTGTTTTTATTTCCAGATTATTTTCTTTTATCATCAGACATAGGGGTGCATTCATTTGGTGTGATAATGACATGTGTGAAGATAATGGCAATTACCAGTATCCGTATAATTTTTAGTAATTAAAAATAATTTTATTTTCTATTTTGTTTTTTTTTTCTTGCTGTTATTTTTTGTTTTGGTGCAATAAATGGAAAAATATGTGAAATTAGAGAGAGGTGGAAACTATTTTTGGAAGAAAAACAAATAATATAATTTTAAAGAAAATTTTCTTTAAAAACATAGGGCATTGGTACTTGTAATTTAATTATATGTATATATTATTATATATGTATATTTTAGAGATGACAAATTTCAGTTCTTTAGGTTTTGTCACATTTGAATAACTTACAAAGATAAATTAACTTTGGTAATTAGCATACTGATCTAGTTCATATTTTTAGAATTTCTTTTTTTTTTGTTACTGGATTTTTAATTTGTGTTCAGAATGCTTTAAAAGAAAATCCCTGGAAAATTTGAATGCTTGGGGTATAAATGGAAATAATTATTATTATAAATTTACCCGGGGAATTACCATAATGTAAAAAAATTGGATTTAATTATTTTTGAACGTTTAAACTAGGTACCTTCATCATCTGCGGTATGTTTAATGTTGATTGAAAGCGAAATATTTAATAAGCGGAAACAGTAAAAATAATAAAAATAATTACATTAAAGCAGAAAAAAAAAATAGTTTCAATTGGAGATACGACATTATGGCACTATATATTAATGTTGTAACCTGAAATATGCTCACTGCAAGAAAATTACGGAAATACGGAAATATTCCTACAAGAATACCAATAAAAAAATTGTTCACACGGACAAATTAGCCAAATGGTAAATTGCAATATGAAAAATGTAATTAGACCTGAATCTGGCAAACAAACTTTAAGTTTTACTATTTATTCTTCTTAGGCCCCTCTTACACATCAATGAATGATCAATCAATGGTCAATATGTTGACCATTGATTGATGAGACATGATTGATGGTGGTTCTATTCTAATGAATATTTCTGTCAAAATCAGGGGAAGTAAAAAAATGGGTTTTTTAGGAATGTTCAGATAATGTTATAATGTTAATTTATAATGTAATTCTAAAAAGAACAATTTTTATATTAATTTTAATAATTATAGCTTTTATTGTAAAAAAAACAATTGATATATTATTCCAATGTGCAAAAAAATAATTAATTGTTTTTAACATTTACTTTAAAAATTCGATTTAAATTGAAGTCAAAAACATTCCTCCAGAAATTATATTTTCAATATTCATATGTGTTTCGAAATTATCAATTTATTCAGAACACTTCCGCAATATGTCCTTGCCAAATGTCAAAATATGGATAAAAAAATTGATGAGTGCATTATTGATGTGTAACTGTTCATCATTGTTTTCATCAGTATATTGTTAATATATGGAAAGGAAGATTGATGAAAAGAATGTTGTCTAATAGGCGCCTTAGAAGTTATAGTACAAAAAGTGGACATATTTATATATTCATATTCATATAATTCGGGTAACTGGGAAAACACGTGGCAAAGACAATTTTGATTATTTCGTAACGAATCAATAATAAACTACATAATATTGTGAAATAATTGTGAAATAAAATATAAAATAAGTGTAAATTTATATTAAATATATTTAAAAAAAAAGGTTTAAAGTAAAATAATTTCATATATGTAAAAGACAAAAATATAAGTGAAATAAAATAAGTTTGAAAACCTTTTTTTCAGTAAACAAAAGAAGGTTTTGTGAAATAAAATATCAATCAAATGTAAATAAAATTTAATTTAAAAAGCCCACATTTCGATAGGGAAGAGGACCATTTAAACTTCGCTTGCAGATTTATCTGTCAAAATAAATCAAATCATTGTTAATAAATGTAAATCAAATTTAAAAGAATATAATTAAATATTGTGGTTAGATCAAGCTAACAGTCTTTTATTTACTACATAAAAAACGTATTTATAAAAAATATAAAATCAATTCATATTAAAAAAAAAAACTAGTTAATTAAAAATTAATTCACTTTTTTTTATTTTAAAATGCTTAAAGTTTTTTTTATACAAATTAATTTATTTTGACAATTTTAAAATTATGTCTAGATGAATTTCTCTGTAAATTTATTTTTATCACTTAAACAATTTTAACTGATACATAATATAAAAAATATCAGAAAACATGACAAAGCTTAAGCTCCACGATACCAATTTATCAGTGACGTTTAATAAAATTCACAATCGATCAGTAAAACTGATAGTTCTGACAACAACAATAGGACGTATCAGTATTTCTGAAATTAGTCATAAATACTAATAAATAATACTGATAACTGACAACCACGATTGACCTGATTATTTATTAGTTTAGCTCAAACTTTATTGCAATTATTTTTTTTCATTCACAACACAACACATTCAATGTACAAATTAAAATTATGTCTAACTTAGAACTAGTTAAAATACATTGAACAAATTGCACACATATATTAATTAACACAGATTACTTATATATGATTTGAGTTTTTGAGGTTTTTTCGAAATATATTTTACGTGTTTACCAATCACTAACATTCTATGAATTGGGTAATAACTGTTATAATTGGTCCTATGGAAACTTAGGTGGTTATGTTTAAGTCCGTCGGACTGTCAAATTCCGTTTACATTCCTCATTTTGTATGCTGAAGTCCGTATTGTATTCCGCGGTCTGCATATTTCATTATTTATCCGAAATTCTTAAATTTATGTATGCTATGAACTTCGTCGGAACGGAAAATAATTTGAAAATTGTACGACAGAATTTGTCATTCGGAAGTGAATTATAAAGCATACAATTTTTGTATTTAGAATATTAGGAGAAGTGGAAAATGTAATATAAGTATAAATAGTTTTTTTTAAATTTTTTTTTATTTTTTTTATTTAGGAATAAAAAAGCGCCTCAAAAGAATAATATATTTTATTATTTTTAATATGTAACATAATATGTATGTATATTAAAAATGATACATATGTATATAGTTTACTTTCTTTAGAGAATTTTAAATTTTTTCTAATGTAACAAAAAATTACTATAAAATTTTAATTTGTATATATATATATACATACTACATATTATGTAATTAAGAAAGTTACAACTTTTACTTTTAATTTATGTATGCATATAGTTCGATCACTCTCAAATTGAATCACTATTTGATGGTGGAAATTTGTATTAAATAAGTGTTTTATGTATGTATTATAATTAAATGTGGTTTTCTCTTCATACTTCAATTATATTATATTCTTTAATTTAGCTTGAACTTATAGTATACTTGTAAATTCTTTACTTCAATATTAAGCTTTTCATACATTTTTTATTTGTTATTTCTTTTTTCATTTCATTTTTTGATACATTGTTTACACTCTTTTTAATTTTATTTTTAATTCTATTTTTTTTTTTAATTATTTTGTCTAATCTTAATTTGTAATTACTTATGATTTTAGTACCCCGCTAAAACATTTATATTTATATTTTTTTTTTCTTCATTTATGTTTGTTTCATTCAACACGTATTCTTTTGAATATATTCGAATGATCCTACTTATTTTCTTACATATATAAAGTTTTGTTATTTTTACTAAATTATTTCTTATTGAATTTTATATTTTTATTTGTTCCTATTAATTATTCTAATAAACTATTTATAGTTTTTTTTACTTTTTTTAATTTTATTGAATTTATTGTCTTATATATTAATACGCTTAAACGTTTGTTAAACTTTTCACAAAGCTTTTACAACACAAAGCTTTTTAAAACTAGATTAGACAACTTTACTAGACTAATACGAATGACGATAGTGTGCAAAATTTAATTTAAAGACATAAACCACAAAACAATAGAACCAAATAAAACCAAAAACAAATTAAAATTAACCTAAAAACAATTCACATATTGAGCAATAGCATTGACTACCTGATTATATGAATTAATTTAAAAAAAAAAAACAAAGTAGCAAAGACAAAAACCGAATCATCAGAATATAATTATTATATCGATAAAATAGATTTGTTAAAATATTACGATATTAGAGCAAAAAAACTTACCGGTAAAACAAATGGTAAATTTAGAAAATACATTTTTTACCTCAAACATGTTCAGAAATTCAAATAGTTGAAATTCATTTATTTTATTAACAGATAATTCAAAAGTATAAATTCAAATGCGCAGTATCATTGAGTAAATATTATATTGTACATGGAGAATCATAAACCGAAATTTACGATCTGCTAAGAACAAGAAAAACAAAATTTGTTATGACATTAATAATCAAGTTCCAATTCAATACACGGTAAATTAAGTACACATAAAAATTAAAAAAACTTTAAAAAAAAATCACAGACTACCCTTACCTATATCAGAGACCCTAGCGGGATAACAATATAACAATAAAAACTGAAGAACAAGAGAAAAAGCATAATTATTGTCTTTACTTCTAACTATCATAGTCATAAGGCATTTTGTTGAAATGTACGTCTCTATTAATAGTATTTGTTAGGTAGCGTTTAGACATCAGATTTTGTTTTACTTATTCTTATTGCATTTACAAATTTTATTGCAATTATATCAAATTTTATTTCAAAAGTTTTAATTACATATCTCAAAGATAAACAAATATAGTTGCAAAGTATACTATATTTCTTCATGCAAAATCCACTTTCTAAACTTGCAAAATACGAAGATACGAATATGCGTTACGAGTACTAATAATAAATACTTATAAACAAATATAAATATACAGTGTAATTTCAGAACATTTATCAATTATAAATATTTAAATAGTAAATCAATTATTCTAAGTATTTGTATTGATAAACAATAATAATAATATTTAATACACATTTTTTGTATTTTTTAATGTATATCTTTCAATATATTGGCATAACACAATTAGGAGTTTGTAAATACCTTTTCTCGCAAAATTCACTTTTTCAACTTGCGAAATACAAAAATGCGTGTCGAGCACTATTATTTAAAAAAAAAATAATGATATTCTATAACAAACTCGGATGTCAAATTTTAATGAACATCATTTATACGTTATAAATACAATTCAAAAACGTATAAACGCTGCCTTACATAAAAGTTTTCTTCAAAACTATTAGCGGTCAAAATTAAATTATAATAAATAAATAAATACCTAAATAAAAAATATCAAAAAAATAGTTATAGATAGATCAAGCAATATTGTAAATTACTAGCTATTCCCGGCGTAACATTCGCAAACAATTTATTTTATTTGTTTATTTTCTTTATTTATTATGTAATAAAAAAATATGTAAAACATTAATTTTTTTTAAGAAAATAAATAAATAATATAAATTGTTTCATTTATAATGCTAATGCTAGACCGGCGAATGTTACGCCGGGAATAGCTAGTATTAGTTTATTAGGTTTAAGCGCTTTATGTTTTGATAATATTCAATTTTAATTTGATGTAGTTTGTAAAAAATAAAAAAGTTTTTATATTTAAGGAAATAAATGAATTTTAAATCTTTTAAATCTTTTTTTATATTGTATATATACATTATGTCATATACATTATCTATTATAAAATTTATCGCTTTTTACAAAATAAATAAAAAAAACTCAAACTGTGAACGTCGCCTTTTTTATTTAAAATAAAAATGTTTGAAATGTAGGTATATGAAAAAAAAAAATCTTCCGAAACATCTGATTTTAATTTCTGTACAGACTTTGCAGTCGAATGGATTTCAGCATACCGATTTTTTCGTATTCGGATCGGATTTTTTTTTCGGAGATATTCCGCTTCGGACTTCAGCATAACCACCTTAATGTAAAGTTTGTATTTCATAGGCGATTATTTGAATATTAATGTTGGTGTGATTCAAAATCTGTGGAGAAGTAATGTTTACTTTAATAATTCCATTATTTCGATATTGGAACAAATTGCCTTAAACCTTCAAGGATAATTTCATAAAACCTATTCGTCATTTGGTTTGTATCCATATCATTAAGTATGGAAGAAAAGTCATAGGAAATAATGAATTCATTTAAAGCATCAAAATTTGTTTTATTAAACTTAAAACAATAAGATTTATCATTGTATTAATTCAAGATGGATATAATATAGATTATTATCAATATATCGTTAGAATATTTCTTTTCGTATTACTTAGAGTACAATAATTTAGTCAAACAATATTTATTCTAACATTTCAAATTAATTACATTTCAGAATAGATAAATTTTATAAAATTATTTTTATATTTTAATTCTCCACTCCAACACATACAAAAAAAAAAAAACAAAAAAACCAAATTAACAAACCAAATTTACTGAGTAATGACATTTTATAAAGCGAATAACAAATAAAATAAAATAAAATCATTGAAGTGTGTAGACTACCATTATGTCTACAATAAAATCATCTGTTGGCTAGACAATCCACCAATTTCAGTTTACATTACCTGTATATTTTACCTGCGTATCTGTGTAAATTGATTATAACCATTTATTAAATATACAGAAAAAAACCTATAAGAATTTATATATAATATATTTTTTTTCCCAATCATTAAACATTGAATTTAACACTTTTGGATGCCGACTCTAATAAAATACTGATGTGGATGATGAACATTAAGGCACCACGAAACAATACAAAACTCGATGTCTCGTAATTCCATTATGGTTTATTTCTTTTTTTTTTTAGCAATGGTAATGCTTAAGTATTTAAATATGGTTTCTTTTTTTTTTTTTTGCAGAAGTCTACTATGCACACCGATATGAACAAACAATTTTTTAAAATTTCCTAGATTTATGAACAATTGAAAATATGAAATCAGAGAGAGGAAATACAGTTTAAAATTTTCATTTGTGACATTTTCAAAAATGGATATGTCTGATGAAATTTCAAATAGTTCAGTTGTTTAGTATACTTTTTTTTTGTAAGATACTTGAAAAAATAACACCTGTGACTATATGAACTGATATCCGGACACAGTATAAACAAATAAATCCTACATCCTTAATCGTATTTATGCAATTAAACTTTGTACAAAAATACAGAATAGTTCTCTATCGATAGAATATACCTGAAAATATTTAATTATAACCATTTTGGATTTAAAATTAATTTTTTGACACATATCTCGGAAATAGAACCTAGGAAATGAATCAGGAATACTGAAATGACATATGGTAAGGAAGTTGTAAAAATATCTTGCAAATTTTGAAAAATTCTTGACATAAAAATTTGACTTAAATGATATTTTTGCTAATCATCCTATACTGATGATGCAAATAAGTCATATCCTCTCTATCCATTTTATATTATTTTGTATTTATTTTTTTTATTCTTCCAGAAACAGACAACAATTTGTTTTTCTACTAAAATATGTCAAACATAATCTCAATTAGTAGATATATCTTTAGAAAATGTGTTGTAGTTATAGATACATCTTATAAATAAATTTTTTTTTCTTCAAATATTGAATTCTTATCATACAACGGTATTATGAAGTCAAAAAGACTGTTTAGCTTTAACATTTTATTGAACCTACTCAAAACAAATTCATTGAATCTTAGATGTTCCATTATTTTCGGTTTGGTTTCAGTGTTTTGATTAATACTGAGCTTCCATCAGTACAAAAGCTTTTTTTTGGTATTACATTAGATTAGATTTAATTTATTCCGAGAGGGATCCAGTCTCTACATCACCGCAGCCGCAAATGGCAAATGGGCTTATTGTGATAGCCCGGTTTTTAAGTCTCTGAGTCATTAAGGATACCTGATTTTGTGATTACACTGAGGATATTCTTCAATGGTATGCTGGATAGCTCCCATTGTTCGGAGAACGCTGTTTCCAAGTGGCGAAGTCTGCTACGGTTGAGCCCTTCGTATTCACAGAGCAGATGTTCAATAGGTTCTTTCTCTATTTTACAAATTCTGCATAGGTTATTTTCAGATATGCCCATGTTATAGAGATGTTTCTTTGTTAGGCAGTGGCCTCTTATTCTCCCTGCCAAGATAAGTACCTGTTTCCTGTTAAAAGTGAGAAGTGTTTTTGTTTTCTTGAGCGAGCGTTCAGGCATGTGAATTTTTGCTTCACGATTTTCAGAAACGTTGGCCCAGAAATCCTTAGCTTTTTGCTTTACCCAGACTCTTAAATGTATCTCAGCTGTGCTCAGGGGAATTCCACAGAACGGACTTGGACCTATGGAAAACGTGTCCGATGCTTTACTAACTAGATAATCTGCATTATTTCCTGCAATGCCGGAATGCCCTGGTACCCACATTACTGTGACTATATTTGTTTTTTCCAGGATTTTGGGCATATCTAAGCAATACCATATTAGCTTTGATGTAATGGTATATGAATTTATAGCTAGTATGGCTGCTTTACTATCCGAGAGAATGTAGATTTTACATTTCTTGAAATTTTTTCTTAAATTCTCTCGCACACAGAGTTCTATAGCATGAACCTCAGCTTAGAAAACTGTGTTTGTAGTCTAAGGTTTGAATTAATATGGGCCTTGAGGCTTTTTCCATATACTCCCGATCCTACTCCATATATTTTCCTACTTTCATTATTTTTGGTATACTTGTTGTCTTGCTGAATTTTACACTGGTTATACAAATACTTATTTGATAAGTATTAATAAGTAACTACTGAGAGCTGATTAGATTAAATTAGATTAGGTTTTATTAGGTCATTTAACCTGGATGGCTTTTTGGGCCAAATTCTGTAATATGTACAAACTTAAAGCCTAAGATTTAATAATAACAATAAAAACTAAAAAGAAATTCAAATCTACAATAACAAAAATTAAAATAACAAATTAATAGTTTTAAGTTACAAAATCAAACACATAGGAATAGAAAAAAATAGAAAATAGAATATTTATATTTTATGTTGGTGAGCTGTTGCTCTTATGAACTGTATAATGTGGTTCAGTCCTTCCTCGAACAAGAATACTCAAACCCCCGACACTATGGTACTCCTCTTAAATATTTCTGAAGCGCGGACAGGCCTCGAAAATATGTTGTATTAAACACTGATTGGCGTCTGACCGTCGCAGGAACATATAGATGTTCACTTCACCGTCAAATAGGTACCTATACTTATATGTGTAAGACTCGAATGTCCTGACAAGATTGCTTCCGGCGGAAATTACAGAATCAATAGTTTTTCACTTCGCGGTTGACCTTTGGATTGGTTTTACTTTGTTATTCGACGATTCGCTGTTCCCGGTGCGACATATTCAATTGCTTTTATAATTGCATACAATTCTGCATATAAAATACTACTTTTATTCCTTAATCTCCTTTGGGAATCGAATTGCTTACATTTAAAGGTACAAGGACATTATTAGTAGTTATTACTCGAAACGAGTATTTTGGATCTTTCTGTATATTTTTGTGTATATTGAGAATCGAAACGTCTCCGAACTCTTCCATCAAATTGTTCATTCACCAGTTTTGAAATAGAACCACTTGAAAACCACGTTTTCAATTAACCTAAATTGGTGTACGAACATTTTTGTTTTTTTTTTTTTTTTTGAATTATTGGATTCAGAGCAGGTGTTATAAAAAAAAAAAATCACATTACAATAAAAATTAATTTAATATCCTTTTAATAAATAAAACAGCATCATACACTTCCTCATTACATGCTATTGTTTTTTTTTTTGTCTAAAAATTCCACAAAAGCACTTGTGCCGCATATTTGCTAAAATATTTAAATTTTAATCTTTAGACAAAACCATTATTTACTTAACAGATCTACTATACACATACATAATACATGTAGATAGTATTTATCATACAAATTAACATTCACCCTAAACTTTATTAAATTTACTGTCATAAAACATACTATCGTTCACATATTTGAACATTGTACATTTTGATTCAAATAAGATTAAATAATTCTTTTTTTTTATTGTTTTAAAAGCTGATTAAATACTTGTGATTATTTTTATGGTAGGATTTTTTTCTTGTTTTTGTAGTAATAGTAGTAGTAGTAGTAGTAGAAACAGTAATAATAACAGCAACCATTACTTCTATTCCTAAAAATGCATTAAAAAATATTCTCTTACACATTCAGCTATCGCGATAATTATTATATTTAAAATATTTTTTTGATATATAATAATGTAGTATAAGACCCATTTCAGGTTATAATCGCACATATGGTACATATATAATTCAATTTTTTTTTAAAATTTTATCCTACTTTGTAATTTTATATTTTTGCAGGATCAATTTAACGTTGTTGAATTCTCCTCTATACAATATATACTATGGTAAAAGAGTAAATAATTTACTGTCATGACATTGTTAACAAAATCGTGTGAAAATAAACACTTGTTTAACGGTTCTGGTTCTTTTCGTTTCTGTGTTCAAAAAGATTTCAAATTAAAAAGGAATTTCTCATTTTTACTAATTTTGAAAAGAAAGTGATGATTACTGCAGTCAGTAGTATATAAGTAAGTACAAAAAATTGCGAATACTAATTTTTATTTATTTTTCTCTCTTTTTTTTATTAAAGAGTAATTTAAGTAAGTAAGTAAATAATTAATAACAATTTTTTTTGTAGATTAAAGAATTGCAAAAGACCAGTAGATTACTTTGAAGTAAATTTACTTTTAAATATATTCCAATTTTTTTTTGGTGTTTAAATATTTTTTTTTACTTAATATTCTGATTATTTTTTTATACATCTACTTCAGGGTTATCAAGTAAGGTTTACAATAATTATTTTTAATGACTTCGATAGTGATCTTCCATCTATCTCTGTTGGATGCTGCTTCCTTAATGTCGTCCCAAGTATAATTATTGATTGTTAATTCTTGATGAATTGTGCATCTCCATGTGTTTTATGGTCTGCCGGATCTCCTTTGTGCTTGTGGATTCCACTCTAGAGCTCATTTTGTTATACCACTTTCTGATTTTCCTTGGTGTATAACTTATACACTTTAATTTTTTCCTATTTATCTGTCTGTTGATCTGTTCTTCTCAAGTTATCATCGATAAGTCATCGCTGCTAATTCTTTCCGACCATAATATTCTGCATATGACTCTCAAGCACTTTTTGATGAATACTTGTAGCTTCTGTTTGATTTTGAGGGAAGTGAGCCATGTTTCACTGCCATATATTAATGTATGTGTAGACAACATAATAACTTAAATGTAGAAAATAAAAGAAAAGTAATAAATATTTAACAAAATTATTCTAAACTATAAGGTACTCTACAATTTGCAATAAAGCCTTTTTAATTTGATTTCCACTTAGTGAAAGATCAATGTATAGTTTTTATATGTGTTGGATCATATAAACATCCAATTAATATGAATTCATTAAAAATTAATGAATTCATATTTCCCGTTATTTGTCCGATGATAAAGGGTATTAAAAATGGGCATTCCCCATATTTTTAATGCATCGTGATTAGATTATATCTTTCATAATATGTAGTATGAAGAAAATATCTTAAATGTCTCGCCTAGATTTCAAAAAAGATTAAGTTAAGTAGCCATTTGCCAAGATTTAGTGTTAAATTGTTAACTTTGCAACATTTCATGAAGGTATTCAAGTCATCATGTGACAACTTCTTTAAATATTTTCGAAAATCCGAATCAAATTTAAAATGTACAGCAAAATTATTACGATATTTATTTTAAGTTAAATTTAATTTAAATTAAAAGTATTAAAAATATTAAAAATTTCTTTTAAAATTAAATTAAAATATTAATTTGAAAATTATGTAAATTTATCTTACAGGTATGTAACTTTAACATATTAAAAAAAAAAACATACACACACACAAACACAATTATTTTATGTGTAATACACATGAGAGGAGAAAATATCAAAAATTTAATTTTAAAAGAAAAAATTAGATATGTTCTTAATTCGAGACAAGAATTTTTAAAATTATTTTTATCTCATATTCTATCTTAGATAATTCTATTTATATTATTTTTTGTAAATTGAATCAAAACTTTTATTATAAAATTATTTCATTCCAAAGTTTTATTCATTTTCAATATGTTTCAAACCGGTAGGAATCAAAAAAGTTTTTCATAAAAACTTGACCTATATTATCTTGTAATAATATTATTTACATTTTTATTATTATTATTATTTTATTTTTTTTATTGTAAAAGATAAAATATATTTTATTAGGATGATACTAAATCAGATCTTTGGAACCCAGCAAATCATACCTAATACTCTAATATGTAATTCGCTTCAGTAAAATGATAAAAGTCTACATTTCGGAGATATTCACCAGAGATTTAGTTAGTAGCATTAGGTGCATAATAACTATAATAATAATTACAAGAACAAAAAAATTAATATAACTAAAGGGTGAATTGGTAGCAGGTATTTTGAATCTAGTAGCGAGAGAGTATAGATTCATATAGAGAAAAATAACCAGATTTATACTGGACACATTTTATTTTTAATAATTTATCTATATATGCCTAAATAGACATATTAAATAAAGAAAAGACAAAATGTTGTCAGTTTCGAAGAAGTCAACCCAAACTTACACATTTGACCTGGAGCAATGCTTGCCAACTCAATTTTTAAGAACATCCATATCATTTTATAAAAGACAGTTGTGGACTTACAAATTGACTGTCCATGATGGTAACGTCTATTGCTACATGTGGCATGAAGGTGTTGCGAAGCGTGACAAATAAAATCTCGTCTTGTTTGCTACTTCTAAATTATTGATTCATTGGGTTAAACAAATCATATAATATTTTATAGTAACTGTTGTGTAGCCCAGAACAAAAATTTATTTGTGAGCACAATTTTTTTAACATTTTTAAAGTTCTGCAAAAACATTGAAATCATCGATCATAAATTCCTTGAAAGCCTGGTCATACCCACATATCAGTCAGATAGTGATCATGATTTTATTGATAGAAAAGTGAAGCGATCCACCGCAAAAATACTTCATCACAGAGACTTGGACAAATTTATTGCCGCTCTAGGTGTTAAAAACAACTTTATTATAATTGATATGGAAGAAAATGATTTTTGAACACTGCGACTTTTTTAAAAATAAAATTTATATGGAGAAATCGAAATCAAGGCTCGGAAATATTTTATTGGAAAGAAGTTAGATGGCTGCGATATGACAGAAATTCTTCAAGACCATATTCTGATTCTAGATGAATCACAAAACGAAAGTGAAATTTAATGATATTTTTTAATTAATTTATTTATTCGGAGCTGTAGGTCAAAATTTAAATGTAGAATGAAATTACTAAAAAATTTTATTTTTTTTTTAAATAAGATTTGGTGTTTACGATAATGTCGTTCAATATAAACGCTTACACTTAGGTTTAGAAAAGAAATTTTTTTTTTGTTATAGCAGCTTAACCTTTAGTCACAGAGGTGAAAAACAATCACAGTATCACAGATGTGACGTAAATTTTAAATATTGGAAATAATATTGGAGACAATAATGGAAAGTAATAGTTTTCGAGAACTTGAAGAAATACGCACGGTTGGGGCACCAATGACAAACTACTTAACATAATTAAAACGAAAATAACTCGGTTGTATCTTGCTTCTAAATCACTTCAATACGAGATCTTTACGGTGATATTATGGAAAAAAGAGGATGTTAAAGAAAATATCTCGACCTTATAATAAAAGAAGGTGGAGAAAATTAAATTATCATTTAGTATAAATAAAAAACAAATTCCAAATAATCTTGTTTTTTTGTTTTATTTTTCTCATAATGAACCAAAACATTAGGTTTAGCTTCACCACTTAACTACCGATTTGTTCAGATTGTACAGGTTACAGATGGAAAGGAAGTAAGATACAAGAGGGATTAACAGATTTTTAATAAGGTGTAGAATAAAGGCATAAATATTTTCATTAAATTTATGTAAATTGAATTTTGAATGGAAATTCACATCAGACGGGATATTATGCTACATTCTTGAGGTTCGCACTGTGAACGAATTAGAATTTTTTATTTTTAGAACAATCTGATTTATCCTGGACTCAGGTTACAGAAGTTCTTCAATAAATCTCAATATTGAATAAAATTATTGGAAAAAAAAAACATTAAAAATAATTGCTGAAAACAGTAGGTGAGGATACATAGTCGATCACCTAAATTTCGGGGCGGAATAATAAGACCAAATGAAAAAATTTTAATTTAATCTGAAAAAGTCCATAAAGAAGATCCATAAAGCAAAGAATTTGTTAATATCCATTAATTTCTTGAATCGGCCGTGAACTTGTATATTTCAATGGTTTTTTTTGCTAAAATTTTTAAAAACGGCATTCAAACGTTTCTTTTATTTGTAAAATCAAAAACAATTGAAATTAACATAAAAATTATTACATTGGGTGCGTTCAGTGGTATATTAACCGGTGAATGTTAAATCTATCTGAAATTCAAAGATCTGTCAATTGAACGGTGTGGGAAATGTAACGGTAAATGAAAATGGATCTGAAAAACTGTAGGTATATTTCATGGATCTGACTTTTTACATGTAAAAACAAAAACAAATTTTTTTAATGTTGAATATTGTGACATCTTCTGTAAGAAAAATGAAATGTTTATATTTTTTTATGAATGTTGTCAAATTTAAATCAACATTATTTTTTGAATTGAGAAGAAGGTTAGTTAATGTGAAAATGGAGACAAATAAAGCTTAAATTAATAGTTATAAAAATTATATCATATGAATTTCATTAAAATTTAATTTATTTTCAAAAGTACTTATTATATTTTTCGGTGATGGCGATAGTATTGCGGTCAATTTTTGTGGTGAATTGCGTTCAGTGACTGGATCCATGGTATTTTGACACAGTGATTAATGCCACTGAACCCAATCAATGTTCGTAATTAGTACAACATGGTTTCACTCTTATACTATTTACGAACGTGCAAATTTGTTATATGCGCTCTACATGATATAATTTTTTCCCATACTGCTTACGCAAGTAGCAATACATGTCACGACGAAAAATTATTTGCTATCACCATTATCAAATTAAGAATTACCAACTCTATACAAACGGATTTTGATTTTGAAAAGTTTTTCGACCTCTGCTCCAAAAAAAAAACTTCTTTTCCTTAAATTAAATACCCCCAGTGTCCCATCATCATAATATTATGATTTTCGTAACGTATAAAAAATATGTTTTCTTAAAAGTTTTTATCAATACTAGAAAGCAAAACAAAAAAAAAAAAAAAAAAATTCAAAATTCCTAAAACTGTTTTCATAAAACTATTCAACTATAATATTTTCTCATAAATAATTTGTATTGTTGGATGAATGTTTATTATCCTGTTGTAGGATGAAATAAATCATTCAATAAAATTATTTCATTGAAAGAAGAACTTTAACTATAAAGTTTAGATGAAATTTATGTCCACCTTCTTGTAAATTGTTTTGAACATTTTCAAAATGGACAACATAGTGTTTATTGACTTGAAAATTTTTAATTTCTAGTTCATGGAAATTAACATACCAACAAACCAACCAACCAACGAACCATTTTTTACTTGCATCATAAAATATGAGTAAATATATTAAATAATGAAAAATTTGACTTTTGCTCTAGTTTTCTTGAAATTATCTTAAAAAAATAAAATCTCTTAAAGTTCTCAACTACGTAACTATAAAAAATTTATCTTTACAATAGCTATCCAAAAGGAATGAACCTACAAAAAGGATACCAAAAACAAAAACTAAACTTTAAGAAAACTAAAATATTTGAAAAATTTTCGATTTATAAAATTCTAGTTTTTCTAAAACAATAACAACACTAACTACAAAATGTTAATAATCTCTGAAGGTGCCTTTAAAAGAACACATTTGAAGATCCCCATTTTCTATTTTCATGAAAAATCCAATATAGAAATGTTACTTCAGTTCTACGTCACAAAATTAATTCAGCTGTGTAATGGTCAAATATTTAAGACAAAAGAAATTAAATTATTAAAAAAGAATAGAAAAATATAACATAGAGATAGACTATGAAACACGAGCCACCAATTTTGCAATGGAGATTTTGAAGGATTAATTCCACAAAAAAAAAAAAGAAAAAAAAGGATCATTTATCAAAAAAAAAAAAACCAAATAGAAATAAAATAAAATTGGAAAACCAAAATAGAAAACGAAAGTTCATAAGCATTCAAAGTTACGTCCTTGAATAGTTTTCTATTTGATTTTTTAATGAAATACTTATAGAATAAAGTATAGGAATCTTGTAATAGTCTGGAAACGTTTTGAATATTTCAAAAAAATATTTTTTTATTAAATTTTTATTAATGTTCTTGGTTTAAAAGAAATGTGTATTACTGTATTCACTACTTCGAAATATAAGCTAATGGGTTAGCAGAGTACGACACTTTTCTAAAACGTCAACAATTTGACGATCATTTGACGATGACATTTGCATTTGATTTTACAATCAATCATTTTAGCAGTTATATGCATTTGAATTTGATGTTTTAGAAAAGTAAATTGACGAACTCGATTGTTTAATGAAAGTTGGCAAAAAAATAAAAAATTTAATAATAGTAGCGTTCCATTATGTTGTGTAAACTAACCATTTTTACTCATTTTTGAACACAGCTACACTACATCTTGTTATTGTGTAGAAAATGGTCAGTAACGATCTACTTTCCGCTAGGTGCTGAATAATTTTTTTTTGTGCTGAAAAAATTAATTAGTGTCATATTTATAATTTGAATAAAGATTGACATTTAAATAAACAAAAATTTAAATTGAAATATTTTTCAACAAAAAAATAATTTAAGTATGATAGTAATCATTTATTTTAAAAATAATTACATATATGTAAAACTAAATTTAATGAATAAAACTAGACAGCACCAAGAAAAGAAGAGATTTTTTTGATAAATAAATTTCCAAAGCAAAACAAACTAACATCAATGATCAAAATATCGTCAATTTTTGTGTTTTTGTTTTGCTCATGAGCATAAAATGAGCGTTCCTTTTACAATCTACTTATGAGTAGTTTACACAGCTTAATGGAACGCTAAAATAATTTCACTTGAAACTTGAAATGGAAAAAATTATAAAAAACATTTTACTAAACCAGATACTAGAAGAAACTATAGTTCTGTTAGTTATTCCAAAAAGTATTGCGTCGCAATAGGAAATAGAATATCCTTAAAATATAATTTGCTCAAAAACTTAAAGAAAAGAAAAATTTAAATAAAAGTAAAAAAAATTTATTATTAGTTGAAAGTTGTTGATTCGTACTCCGACAGTACTTTCAAATCACATTTTCGAATTAATCGGTAAACATTTCAGAAATATTATTAAATTCCAAATTAAATCATAAACTAGAATATTCTTACTTTTTAGACTTTTTTAAAATTAATAAAACCATATTGGAAAAAACAAAGTACATGACATCTAAAAATTAACTTTAGCCTTATGTTTAACCTTATGGCGTTTAGCAAATCAATCTCTATACTACCGCTAATTGGTTGACCATTTCGGAATCGGTATGGTTACTACTCATGCTGCATTTAAACGAATAACGAAAATTCTTTCAAGTTTAGTAAAAAAATTTATAAATTGGCTTATATCCATCAAAGAATTTCAAAAAATAATAACAGACTTTTACAATTTACAAGCAAACAAACCCCTTTTCCAAACGTGGTAGACTGTGTGGATGGGTCACATATTGAAATACCGGCTCCGAAGAAAGATGGAACAAGCTACTATAATAGAAAACATAGTATAATTCTTCAGGTAACTTAAATTTTTAAATAAAAAGTACCTATTATAAGTTTTTTTTTACTGTAGGGAGTATGTGACGCAAACCTAAAATTTATTGATGTTTTTTTTGGGTTGTGTGGAAAAATAGTCCATTAGGGAAAAAATTGGAATCAACTGATTTAGTCATACCTGTAGATTATTATTTATTATAAGACTTTGCATATCCTCTTCTGGATTATTTGTTTGTACCTTTCAAAGATAATGGGCATTTATCTGATGGCGAAAGCAAATAGAAAGCAAACGAGTTGTTATATATCTCCAAATATCTCCAGATATACAATGTAAATTCGGCGAAAAACATAGTATTTTCTTGTATTTTGTTACACAATTTCATTATAAATAATGATAAGATATAGACTTGGAAGATATAGAAGAAAATTCAGAAGCAGATTCAAAAGAAGAGAACATAAATGAATATCTCAATAGACCTTCCACACAAGCAAAACAAATGAGGGAAGCGTTATGTACTTTATTTATGACATAACATGCCAATAACATAAAATTAAAAAACCGTTTAATCACATAGTTTTATTTATTTACTTAAAATTATATCATTAAATATAAAAAACAAAACAAAAGAATGAATCACAGGCCTTATTTTGTGAGTACATTAGTTTATAAGATTTCAGTCTTAATTTACATATTTTAGAAGTATATCCCGAAGGTCAATCAATTCTTTCTTTTTCCAATTCTAACGCTTCTTTATGTCTTTTCTCTGACTCATTTGCTTCGTACTTTAAAAACTCTAATATTTTTTTTGTTCATGCAAATTTCCTTCTGCTTCTGCAAAACTTCTAGAAACGTCAGCAATGTTTTCCTCTGATTCCAAAATACTGCCTATGTTTTGTGCTGGTGACTGCACAAAGTGGCAATTACCATATACTTGATCAAAGTCCTCGAAGAATTGACACAAAGACCGCTATTACCACTAAAAGAATTCCTTTTCTTTATTCGTTTTTATGTTGTCATCATGTCCGTAAATTTAGTTTTGCACGTGTTAATTGCAAAACCAAATGTTGTATCAATAATTTTGGTTTCATTTACAATCATTTTCCATAAAACGCTTTTTGTTCTTTCTACCATTTGAAAATGGTTCTTCATATTTTATTCTTGTTTGGATTAATAGTTTTAATTGGGCATTAGTCCAACCAGAGTACTGCAAAAAACAAAATTCTAAGTTTTTACCAAACAAGTACAAAAATAATTTAACTTGATTCCAAATCAGCCATTTTCACAAACCAACAGATAAAAATTTGACAACAATGAAAAATTTTGAAAATTATAACATTTTGACGTTTGCAGTAACTATGAAGTAGTGCATTGATTTTAGCAACATGTTGCCGATCAAAAAGTTTTAGAATTTATGATTAACGCGTCAAAAAAGTTAATGAATTTTTGATTTTGAGTATCGTCATGTTTTTGACGTTTCAGAAAAGTACCTACTTTGCAAATCAAATTCTCTGACTAATAATTATAGCGACACAATTACCATCAATACCGTTAACGATTCAGTTGAAAGCCTAAAATATCAACTAATAGGCCATTTTTAATTTACTTCTGTAAGATTATTACTATATTAATTAAGCTCAGGATATATAAAAATATATAAAAATTAAAGAACTCTGGCTCAGGACCAAATACCCAATATTATATAATTAAAAACTTACGAAAGCTAAGGTATAATAATAAAAGACTTTATGTCATCAAAATCAAAAGCTAACTTACATTAAATATCTAAGACTTAACTTAAAAACTTATAAAAACAAAAAATATTAAATATAGTAAAATAAAAACTTAAAACAACCCGAGTTGATTAAATGAAAAGATAGGTTCAATCTGTTATTCGAAGTGATGAAACAACCTTGAAAAAATATTAAGTAAAATTTAAAGAGCGCATGCCTTTCAGCCAAAAGATCCTAGGTTTGATTTCCGATAAAGGCAAAAAAATGCTTTCTGAATTTTTCAACCTGGTTCAGTACCCTTTGTCATAGGGATAAAATAAATGATAAAAAATAGTTGAGAGTTTATGTTATTATGAAAGCGACGTACCTATACAATAAGATATAATTTTTCTACATTTAAAATTAGTAGATATACCATAAAAATTGTAAATAATGTATGTAATTGTATATTTCAATTTCTATGTAAAAGCGTTTAGGCTGCTCATCTCATAGACTTGGAATTATATAAAAAAAAACAAGTGCATGGAATTAAACTATTTTCCAGAAATATGAACAATAACCTTAGTTACATGCATTGCTAAATTAGGAAAAGACCCACCACTAGTTGGAAACTATCGTCCAATAAGCTTACTCAATTCCTTAGAAATTTATTTTGGAAATTTCTTGAAAAATATTCTGCCGAACTAACAATTTGAATTTAGAAATAAACACTTCACCACGTCTCAAGTTTGCAGAATCAAAAATATACTTAAAAATAGTCTAAATAACAAAAGGTCAGTGGGCTTGATAACATTGATGTCGAAAACGCATTCGATTCTGTATGATATCATGTTTCATAAAATGATTTATTAAGAATTTACAGTAGTTATCGCCTGCCTTTCTAAAGAGTTGTCTATATTCAGAAAATCCGCTAATAAGAGCGATTGTAAATTAAGTTTTTACCAATTAGGGTTTTTTTTTCTTTCCCATTTTTTTATTTATGTTTAAGTTAGTTTTTAAGTTTTAGGATAAAAATTAACTGATTTAAAAGATTTTACCTGCCATTTTCCATTTAAAAAATATATTGTAAATAGAAATGTTCTGGTTAGTCTAAGCAAATTACATAGGTTAAGCAAAATCATAGGTGTAAATATATTAGTATAAGGACTTAGTTATTGAAATTAGAAATAAAAAAAATTGTGTAGTGATATTCAAGCATATATTAAATAAATAAGAAAAATAATAATAATAATACTCGTGGTTCAGCAGGTGTGTGTCTGATAACGTGGCGGAAATCTCAAAGATTACCTTTCAAGATATCCAAAGATTTGTCAGAGCTATATGGGTCTATTCGGACAATACTTAAAGGTCCAGTTTGTGTTTATAATGTAGTGAAATTATTACTATTGGTACAAACGTAGCCTAATATAGTAGCGGTAACAGATTGGTGGAACAACGACTTGTTACAACTTGAAGAACGAAACAGTTTTAAACAGAAAACCCGCCTGCTCATATGGTGGGGTAATATTTGTCATCTAATAAATGCTTCCGTGACACTCACGAAGAAATCAATCACATTTTTGCAATTACCCAGGTCTGACGAAAACTAGGCACAAATGGTTCGAGAGGTATATGTTTGACAGCATGGGAGAGATCTGAATGGTTAACGATGGCTACTTTTCAAAATATCCACGGATTTTCTACACGAAACTACGTAACGGGGAAAAGAGCTGTTATAGCAAGGTTTATTATAAAGAAAAATTCTTGAATTTATTGTTTTTAATGCATAGCGACTGGACTTTCATTCACCAGTCTTTCATTCATCTATTATTATGCTAAGTTGGAGTTCGATCGACTGTTCCGACTTTCATTCATCTCTTTCATTCATCTATTATTATGCTAAGTTGGAGTTCGTTCATTTGAGTGATTATTATAAGATTGTCGGTGTTAATCCATTATTTGAATATGTGACCGTCAGAAAATTCCGCAGCTTTAGTTGGAAATGGAACAACTTATCTACAACGATTCATTGAATCTCTTGGCTATCAGACACAATTTAAAAAATATTGCTTCTTCCTCAGTGAGAGATCTTTCACCAAAAAAAAAAAAAAAAAAATAGAAGATATGTTTTTTCCAATCATTAAATTTTCTCTAAGAATTCCAATAAAAACTTTTTGGACTTTTTTTGTACATATTTGAATTGTGGAAAAAAAACCTTTTATATGATTCCGACATTTTTTGTTGTTGTTTTTTTTTTGTTTTCGTTTTTCAAATATCCTCGGCTTTGTTGATTTTTTCTTTTTTTTAATTTTTTATTGTTTATTTGTTTGAACACGCTTCAAGGTTTATGTTGGTCTCCCCTTGCCTTCAATTGTCAATTTTTTATACAAACACACGCATACATAATGCCTGTCTTCTATTTTGTATAGTTAAGTTGCTACCAAAAATACCAACTCCATTTGCACAATCTTTCCTCTAATAACTAGAGAAATGACAGGAATGATCATTATCAAAATTCAATCTCTCTCTCTTAAAATGTTACTACATAATATAATTGTATTATAAAGAGCGAAAATGAATGATTTATTGGGAAACAAGGATTTAATGGGCGTCTTTATTTGCACAAAGTTTTTCTGACTTTGAGGATTTTTTTTGTTATCGTTTGTTTTTTTTTGTTTTTGGTCCTCATTTTTTTTTCTTTCAATATTTTTGCTTATATGATTTTTTTTTTTTTTTATATTTTATTATTTTCTATTTCAATGTGGTTGCCTTCTTAGCTTTGTTGTGTACTTTGTGTATCGCTATTTTGTATCACTAACAGTATAGAAACAACAAAACAGAATAAAAAATTTTTTTTTTTTCGTGAGGACTTTTTTTTCTAAAATATTTTTTGTTTTTTTAGAATTGTATCAGAGTGTTTATTGAAGGCGAAGGAGTATGGAGATGATGACTGTAACTAGAAATATGGTTTTTCTTTTTTTGTTGTCGTTTCTTTGGTTGATTTTAAGTATCTAGTGTAAGACTATGATTTGATATATATGATATGCTGATAGTAATAAGGATGTGTTGATATTTACTGAATTAAAATGTGTTGAAGTGGAAATGATAATAATGAAATTAAAATTTTTATTTCCTTATGAAAAAAAATATATATTATATTTTTTTTTATTTTTAAAAATATTTTTTTTTCTCTTCTTTTCTAATGAGGTTTTGATGAACTCTTTATAGATTATGTGATGTTGATTTATGTGAAAATGAAAAGCTAATATGTTACTTTCTTTTGTAAATAAGATGATGAGAAATGAAAAAATATTATGAAAATAACCTGAGTAAATAAATCGGATTTGATGATATTGTAATTGTTAGCTGGGTCTTAGACGATGTAATATAATTAATTTTATAAGCAAAAATTAAGTTTAAAATATACGCGAATGTAATATCGACACTTACACAAAAAAAAAACAGTCTTACCAAATTAATCATCGGAAATCGAACCTGAGATTTTTCAGTTGAAATTACATGTGTTATAATAAAGATCACCATTAAATTTCAAATTATTTGGCTGAAAGACTAAATTGGAATAATATAGGAACCGTTGATATTGTAGTACATCTATGTCATTAGTACATGAATCCAATAAGAGTCTAAAAGATATGCATAAAAATTTCTAACATCACATATCTTTGTTAAACAATAAACGCTTATGTAAAACAAAGGCAATTCCCTATATTGCATTGTTTATTACACAAGATCACAAATTAACAAATTTGTAACTAAACATAAGTAGGTACCAAAGAATAAATCACCAATTGAAAACCAAAGGATAAAAATATTACATGGCGACCCTGCACATCGAACAAGAGGAATCTACAGAAATAAAAACAGAAGAGGAATTTCATGCAACTTGGGACAGAGCTGTGAACACTTTATTGGAAATTTAAAGCAAAATAAAAAACGATCCAACTTTAGGTCCAAAACCTATGATAGAACAATACAGAGCCAGACAAAGTAAGCACATCAAAAAAGAAGAAGAAGTAAAACCTGAACCAAAGGGGATTATAAAAAAAAGGGAGGCATAGCATACAAAAAGCGCAAACAATTGGCAGAATTGTATATGACGCTTCACCTTACTTCAGATTATCAACAAAAGCAAAAAATTTAAAACAAATAGAAGATTTAAAAAATGGGATGGTTTGGCAGTGAAGAAATTGTCAATTATAATAACAACAGCACTATCATCGTAAGTCACCAAACAATCCTTGGGATTTTAGTTGCAGTAATTATCGTATATATATTAATAAAAATAAATAATCACTACAAAAAATACGTAAGGAAACATACAATAACAGCAGTCTAAAATCTAAAAAAAAAAAAAATATTTTATATAAATTTTAAATCTAAATTTAAATTTACAAAAAAAAAAAAAAAAATGTATATAAATTTTTATAATTATGATACAACAAATTAAAATAAAAACTTTTTTTGTTATAAATTCAATTAAAAGTTCTTGGGATAAGGAATATTACAGTTGTTATTGAGGAAACTAAAAAAGAGTCCAAATAGAACATACAGCAGTGAGTACATTGAAAACAAGAGAAGATTAATACAACTATCCTGGATAGAATAAGAAGAAGAACTAGAAAAAAATTTAAATCTCTGGTAAACCAAATAAATTCATATTTACGCTCAAAAGAAAATAGTACAATGGCGAAATTCGAGTTAATAACAACAATAAAAGTAATACCAGAATTTGATGGAGACCACAAGTCAATATCAAACTTCGCTGGAGTACTAAATTTTTATGAAGACACCTTAAAAGATGATTTAGAAAAACAAACTTTATTTAAATTTATGTTAGCAACAAAGCTAACAGATAAAGTAAAGAATAGGTTGTTGACTGAAGCAAAACCAGCAACAATAGTGGAATTGTTAGAAAAAATTAAATCAAACTTGAAAAGTCGGTGTGGTACGCAACTGAACTTTGGAAACACAAGTTTGCATACGCCAAATGTTAGTTTTGAGTAAAACGCAACTGAAGTTTGGACTTTGATTTCACGAAAACTATCCAATAAATTTTATCATTTAATTTCACATTATGTAACTTCTTTCATGTTCCTTTCATGCTTGAGATCATTTTTTGTAA
Organism: Argyra leucocephala; assembly: GCA_963942445.1. NCBI lineage: Eukaryota > Metazoa > Arthropoda > Insecta > Diptera > Dolichopodidae > Argyra > Argyra leucocephala. Next base: position 43,510,092 of record OZ012681.1, on the reverse strand, counting down.
AATAGTTGAAAGGGTAAATTTTCACATGCCGAAAACAAACAATTTTGATTATTTTTGTTTATCCCATACTTTTTCTGCGAAATAAAGCAAAGTAACGATATATAGCGTATCGAAGTTGGTGTGCAAAATATTTACAGAACTTACATAAATGTTAATAATATTATTTAATAACTAGCGCCATAAATGACGGAAGCAAAATAAATTGTAGCATTTTTTTCCTTCATTAGAGTTTTCATTTCAAGTTTAAGAAAAATACGTATTTGCTTACTAATTTATCATACTTTTATTTTTGTATTAGAACTCTTTTAATTACCATATAAACAGAATATTTGTAGTAAGATGCAAAATTTTCTATTCTCTAAGTGTCATTTACTCGATCATTTTAGCGACATCCTTTTTGCCAACATTGAAAATTTATCGTATAAGTCAGAATCAAGTTAATCCTGTGAACATTCAATAACATTCGCTGCGTAAGTTTAGCGTCAAAGTTTATAGCGAACAAATAATATTTTATAATGAGCGACAACTTTGAACTGAAACAATTTAAGGTTTTCAAAGCAAGTGATTATTGTAATCACGAGAGAAGCAAATTAGCCGAAATTCTATGAAGTGTTGATATGATTTTATTAAGACATTTGGTAAAAAATTATTTTAAATTAGGTATTTCTCTTATGGGGACTTTGTAATAAAAATAAAAAATAATAATAATAATATGAATAAAACAAACAATTTTTTTGATTTATAATAATAAGGACTAATAGAAATTTTATCAATAGTTTAATATGGTATAATAACCAAAAGGCAAACAACATTTAACACAAAAAAAATCCGTGATTACAATAATCACTTGCTTTGAAAACCTTATATCAAGCTGCGATTCTAAAGTTTGTAACTCACATGCAGATTGTCTATAAGCTAACGTAAATACGTCTACCTGTTCGAACTTTGCAAACGGATTCTACATTCTACATTCTACAAATTTTATCAATAGTTTAATATGGTATAATAACCAAAAGGCAAACAACATTTAACACAAAAAAAAACCGTGATTACAATAATCACTTGCTTTGAAAACCTTATATCAAGCTGCGATTCTAAAGTTTGTAACTCACATGCAGATTGTCTATAAGCTAACGTAAATACGTCTACCTGTTCGAACTTTGCAAACGGATTCTACATTCTACATTCTACAAATTTTATCAATAGTTTAATATGGTATAATAACCAAAAGGCAAACAACATTTAACACAAAAAAAAACCGTGATTACAATAATCACTTGCTTTGAAAACCTTATATCAAGCTGCGATTCTAAAGTTTGTAACTCACATGCAGATTGTCTATAAGCTAACGTAAATACGTCTACCTGTTCGAACTTTGCCAACGGATTCTACAAAACTAAAAATAATCAACTACCGTTTCACCACAAATATAGGTATATACAACAATTTCTTGAAAAAACAACTAATTTTTTTAAACGAAGTTTAAATAATAATAGAGTTATACAAATTTACTAATTAACAAAAATGAAAACCTAAAAAACAAAGTCTGCTTATTTGTATTAAAATTACTCAAAATTTTAGAAAACGTTATTTATGAGGAAAGTACCTGAAACACAATTTTCAGTTGCAAAAAAACTTTAATTTTTTAAACTCCTGATAGGTAATGGAAGTTGTATGGCTGCTACCCGAACCACTCAGATTATTGAAAAACGGTAAAAATATGTTTACTCATCTTAGATATTAATACGCTTAAACGTCTGTTAAACTTTTCACAAAGCTTTCACAACACGAAGCTTTTTTCAACTAGATTAGACAACTTTATTAGAACTATTAAGAATTACGATAGTGAGAAAAATTTTATTCCAAAAACAAATTAAAATTAACCTAAAACCAATTCACCTATTGAGCAATAGCATTGACTATCTGATTATATGAATTAATTTTAAAAAAAAAACAAAGTAGCAAAGACAAGAACCGAATTATCAGAATATTGTTATTATATCGATTTATAAATAATTAAAATAGCTTTGCTAAAATATTACGATATTACGATATTACAGCAAAAAAACTTACCGGTAAAACAAATAGTAAATTAAGAAAATAATTTTTACCTCACCCAGAAAATGTTTACAAATTCCAAAAATTAAAATGTATTTATTTTATTAACAAATAATTCAAAAGTATAAATTCAAATGCGCAGTAACATTGAGTAAATATTATATTGTACATAGAGAATCATAAACCGAAATTTACGATCTGCTAAGAACAAGAAAAACAAAATTTGTTATGACATTAATAATCAAGTTCCAATTCAATACACGGCAAATTTAGTACACATAAAAATTAAAAAAACTTTAAAAAGAAAAATCACAGACTACCCTTACCTACATCAGAAACCCTAGTGGGATAACAATATAACAATAAAAACTGAAGTTTAAGAGATAAAGCATAATTATTGGCTTTACCCGTAACTATAATAGTCAAGGCGTCAATAAAAACTGAACAATAAGAGAAAAAGCATAATTATTGGCTTTAATCCTAACTATAATAGTCATAAGGCACCAAATGATGTCATATGATACTTCGTTACATGGCCTATATGATTCGATATGATTTAACAAAGTCGTAACCAGTCATAACCTTTACTATATGGTCATACCTCATCATACCAAAACGTCAAAACCAAAATTTAAAAGAAGTGAAATAAAAATATAAATTCTATAAATAAATGTTTTGTTTTTTTTATTTTGAGTTTTGAAATAGTTAGGGCTGATAATAAAAAAAAACACAAAAAACGTAACTATGGCTATTTTAATGTGGGTGTGGTATGTATTTAGTTTAAATTTATGCATTTAATTTCATATCTATACTGCCAGGCGACATCTCTGTTCGCCACATGTTGTTCAAATGTACGTCTCTATTAATAATATTTGTTAGCGAGCGTTTAGACATCAGATTTTATTTCATGAAAGTTTTGTTTCACTTATTTTTATTACATTTACAAATTTTATTGCAATTGCATCAAATTTTATTTCAAAAGTTTTAATTACATATCTCAAAGATAAACAAATATAGTTGCAAGGTATACTATATTTCTTCATGCAAAATCCACTTTCTAAACTTGCAAAATACGAAGATACGAATATGCGTTACGAGTACTAATAATAAATACTTATAAACAAATATAAATATACAGTGTAATTTCAGAACACTTATCAATTATAAATATTTAAATAGTAAATCAATTATTCTAAGTATTTGTATTGATAAACAATAATAATAATATTTAATACACATTTTTTATATTTTTTAATGTATATCTTTCAATATATTGGCATAACACAATTATGAGTTTATAAATACCTTTTCTCGCAAAATCACTTTTTCAACTTGCGGTACCTGTGATAGAAGCTGGGAGTTGTATGGCAGCTGCTCGAAACCGTCGAAATTTAAAAAAACGGGTAGACCTATAGCCTTCCTCTCTATTCCAGTAATATACTCTGAAAATTGCATCTAAATCGATTCAGTAGTTTTCGAGTCTAAATAATATAAATTATCTATCTAGTCTAATAATATAAAATAAAAATATAAAGACAGACATAAAAACAGACATAGAGAGAGATTATAAAAAATTTCATTTTTATATATTATATATAGATAGATAGATAGATTACCCAATTTATTATTTCATATTGCTTAAGGTAGATGTATCTTTCCAGCTGAAGTAAGGCTTTTGAAATTCCAGCTGAATAAAGGTTAATGAATATTCTAAAAGATAGAAACAAAATAAATCCATTTTGAAAAAAATAAAAACTTGGAAATTTTCGTATTTTTTTGTGATGCTAGCATCGTGAAAAATTTTCAAAATTAACAAATAAAAAAATACTCTAAAAACATCATTTTTGGACCAATTACCAAGTTTTTTCAACTGTTTTACTTGTTTTAATGATTATTCTAAAAGTTAGTAAAGAAATAAAGTAATTTTGAAAAAATTGAAAATCTGAAAATTTTCGAATTTTTTTGTGATGCCGGGGTCACAAAAATTTTCAAAATTTTAAAAACCCAAAAACACTCTAAATTCTTCATTTTTCAGCCGATTAGCAAGTTTTTTCAACTGTTTTACTTGTTTTAATGATTATTCTAAAAGTTAGAAACAAAATAAAACCATTTTGCTTAGCAACGATGTCAGAGACGAATGCGTCAATCAAGATATTGTCCGTTGCAGTTGAAATAGACGAAGAAATTGGAAAGACCATGTAAACAGAATGGCAGAAGGTCGACTGGTATTGATAGTAATGAATAGGAAATTCATTGATAAACGTCTACCCAGGAACGTGGTATGAATGCTGAATGTCGTCATCACAAAATTGAAAAGAATATTATGCAAAAAAAAAACAGGCAAATAATTGGTTACTTATTGGATACATACATATTGGATACATACTTTCGCTTAAATACTTTTCATTGAGAATAAATACGTTCAACACTATTTTAGTCTGTAATAGACTGTAAAATTCCTTTAAAATTATAATTAATAATAATGAATGATATTACTTTGTATCAATTATTTATAATCTCTGGCTAAGGAGAAACAATAAATTTCGCAGCTGTAAAATTAAAAACTTACTGAAGCTTTATTAAAATCTAATTTTAATAAAATTGAGGTGAAAATAAAAATCCAAATAACTAATATTCTGCTCTTATTTTTTCCTATTAATTTTAATCCTATTAATTTATATACATATTTCCAATATTACACAACTGAAATGAATTTATAAATGTTAAAATCTTCTAATTTTTTATTTTAAAAACGATAAACTTTCATTAAATTTTTCACAGAATCCTCTTACTAATTTTTTTTTAAAAAAATTTCAATCAAATTAAAAAAAAAACCGAGTGAACCAAATATATGGTACGTACTATCAAATAACCCACAATCAATTTTAGAAAATTTAATGAATATTACAACTTTGATCCACAAAATAGTTCTAAAACTATTTGACTATATCTATTTATAGAAATTTTCTATTTTCATTTAAAAGTTGTACAATTTCCTTTCAATTCTAATCAAATATTATATCAATAAAGTTTTAATAAAATGTGGTATATATACGCTATAGATATACAAAAAAAAAAGAAAAAATTTTATAAAAAAAAACTTCTGAAAAACTGCAAAATATTTCAGCGTTTTTCAATTTTTATTAAACATTTACGATTGTCTGCGGTTCATTTATTTTTAAAAATAAAAGAAAAATATGGCTTTTCCCTTTTTTTTCTTCGTTTTTGTTGGTTACAAAACATTACGTTCCGCTAATATCCAACTTTCCAATTGAAATAGAAACTTCCTTAGCAGTAAAAATAAAAAACAGAAATTGTGACATTACCGTTAACTTAAAAACTTTACTATAGCATTACTAATACACTTACACTATATTAACGACAAATATGTAGACAATATTGTAAACTTTATCTACACTCCATGAAAAAAAATCGACATACAAAAAAAAAACAATTTGAACATCATCATGATATTGATGATGATTGTGCTTGGGTGGTAACAACAATCAGGTTTATAGATTTCCTCACAAAATAATAAAATCAAAAATTTTTGGTTTTTCGATTTATCAACCAACTCAAGAAACGTTAAGACTTTGTTTCTGAGTTGTATTCAAAGTTTGTATTATATTTAAAATTGAGAATGAATAAATAGTTATACTGGTGTATGGCGTGTAGCTAATAATTAAAATTATTGTCATTATTAGTGTCATATTATGTAGTTAATAATTTTATTGTCAAATACTAATGAAAATGCACAAGGCATAGATTCGGCCACGACTTGAATGCAATTCGGGTATATTTGGAACGGTACTTAGACAAGGTACAAAAGCGAGTTATCAAAATTATGATGCAGAAATTATACAACACCCAACATAATTAAGTCATTGCCACAATTGCAACGAATCTGTTTTATAAATATATAATATGTTGTGTAATTGATCTGGCGAAATAAAAAGTATTATCCCAAAAAAAAAAACCATAATCGAACGTAATACTCTTCGAGCCATAACTATGAAATACAAAAATTATTTCATCAACCGAACCGAAAGAGACCCAAATTTGAAAATGTTTTCTTTCTTTCATCTTTAAGTGGCTTAAATTCTGCGAAGACGAAAAATGTACTTATCCCTTGATTTTGGTTTCAACCAAAAAAAGAAACCAATAAATGAAGGTTCAAACATTTATTTGCTAAAAACTGTATGACATTGGGAAAAATGCGTGCCTAAAAGTCAATAAAACTAACACATACTCAACACAGCGCACAACTCACACATCACAACAATCAATCTTCGATTAAAGAGCCCATTACTTACACAGCATCATTATATGCATCAGATGAAGGTGCTGAACTGGATATTGAAGCCCGCATCAACAAATCGCGCACTACTTTCAGGATTCTCTCAAAAATATGACAGTTGTTCAACAACATAATCTCATTGCACTAAAATAAGAATTTTCAATTCATGTGTAAAGTTATTTCCGTTGTACGCTTGTGAAAAATCAAAAGCTTTAGTCAATATCACCAAAAACAAATTTTACGGAGATGTGGAGACTTGACATCGGAAATTGGAAATCGAAATAATGTTGATAAAAAAGCAAAATCAAAATCGAAACAATGTTGTAAAATGAAATCTTCAACCACTCAAACCTAGTTTTCGCCAGTCCTGGGAATTACAGAGAATATGTTTTAGTACTAACAAAGCAACAGTCTTAATTCTCCAATAGTATACTTAATTCTAATCTATATTCGATTAAGCTAGAGTAATTTATTAGCTTTCTCTTTATCAAGTTCCAGCCATTACCACTTGAAAATATGACAGTATCTAATTGTATGCCAATCAGATTTCATCTGTCATTTTGGTGACCATATCAATATTGCCTAAACCTATTGTAGGATATATGTTTCTTCCACTAGATGGTTTACCCTACTTACTTGAAGTCGATTTCAGCCGTTTCTGGGAACACGGTGTCTCATTTGTCTGTATATTGCAATGTCCAGGAACCCAACACACTTTTACGCTTTATATTCTAGTGAAATCTACTCAAGTATTATCCTGCATTTGGCTACTAAGAGAGAATTAATGTAAACGAATTTTAATAGCTTTACTGTCACTTGACTGTCGCTATAAATGGTAATATCCATATCTGGTGCACTAAGCCTAATATTGCAATCTGAACTATTGAAATACTTTCTCTGGTAAATTTCCTTAAATTTAGCCTTTTTCTAAAAATAACAGAGCCAACTGCATCTTATAAAAACATATTCTAGACACAGCTCATACAAAAATCATCGCTTGGGACAAAAAATATTTTCTGAAACTATAGAAAGAAACAACAAAAAGTAAAATATGCGTATGGGAGCAGAAGTGTTGTTTGTAGTATGAATCAGGAATAGAAGAAAAGATGCAAGCTTGAGTTTGCTATCATGACTTGCGATTACTATAAGTCTAAACTTCTTCGGGGTCTTCCTATAATTAGATTTAGAACGATTAAATATCTTAGAAATATCTTCGATTGTTCACTTACTGAGCGCTATAAAACCTATGCGGATTTTAAACTTTAAAAAATGTGTGTTTTTATCATCTTAATACGTCTCCCTCTTTTGTGCAATCAACATATTTGCAGAGCTCCCATAGTTAAAGTTTGGAAAGTCGTATTACTTTCTTTTATCAATTTACCACGATTGATGAGTATCTAATCTTCCTCGAACTAATTTAAAACAATCATTGGGAATCTAAAAAAAGTCTTAGGTATAATTTTATTCTCTCAAATGATTTCAAGTCCTCTTCTGCCATTCTGTGATCACCAATATAACTATTACTTTAGCGACAAACAAAAATAGAATCAATTTGAGGAAACGATAATATGATTTCTGGTGGAATGATGATGATGATATTTGATTGCAACTGCTACTATTTTATCATTTTTCAAATACAAAACGGAATTCAATGCATGAAAATATTTCCACCGCAATAAAGTTGAGAAAACATAAAGACTTGGTATGCAGCATCAGAGTATATGAATTTAAAACAAAAACACTTTCGATAAGATTCACTTCTTTCATCTCTCATTGTATCATTGTGAAACAACAAAAATTTATATGTAGCACTCGTATGTGTTTGAGGCTTTCAGAGCTTTTCAATTTCCAAAAGGATTTTATTTTTAAGAAAGACAAAAAGGATTTCAAATAAGCAGATAAAAACAGTGAAAACAATGCTAATATATACTTTTTCCGATTCAATGATTTAAATTAACCAGTGTATTATATTGTATCCTCTTAAAATGATTGGTTTTTAAATCAATTGTTTTACAATTTCGCATTTATACGCTTTTTATCCTATATTTAGGAAATTTCCATTTTAACTGACCGTATCTTTAAAATGTGGCTTTTTGTCTTGTTAACAGAAGATATTATTTCACTATAACAAATTTAATTGAACGAATTAATATAGAAGGTGTATTTGGAATTGTTATGGTTTTTACAAATTTGTTGTTATTATATCACCATTAGTTGTTGTTACGTACCAAAAAATGCTCATATATTAGTAGAAGTGACAATTCCAGTTGCTGTTTTAAAATAAAAATTACTAATTAAAAGTACTTTTTTCAGGTCCCGACTCTAGTAACATTTGTTATGTTGGTTGTTTAAGAAGACTACATGCCTTATTCTGTACTAGAGTCACTTTGCGATTGAGAAAGTCAATTAGGCCACTAATTTTGTTTTCCGCAATAAGCCCTAATGCATTGTTAGGAAAGACCTGACGTAAGATCAGGATTATGGCTTTAACTAACGCTGAGCAACAAAATGTTAAAGAGTCTTTTGCATTTATTTGTTTTCTTTGCCGCTACAATAATGGGGTTGAACAGAATGCCTAGCTTGGTAGCGTATCTTCCTATCGACCAATGATATTGACTGCTACGACCCTTGTTAATATATCGCTTGATCACAGCCACGCTTTATGACGAGCAAAGGTTAGAATTTGTTTAATGTTAAAACGCTTGCCATTTATTTCTATAAATTGCATAAGTAGTCACACAATCACTAATCATTTTATTTTTTCAGCGTGGAAGTATATGTTTTCTACTTGACATCTATAAAGCATATGAATTTCAGTTAGTGTCCTTGATTTTTTTCTATTCCGACTCCAAATGTTATTTGGTTGTCCAATAAGGCTTCTAGACTGTACGTTGCATTATAAGGTTATCGGTAAGCGATTGGCAATATTGTGGTCAAACCTAAATATCATTACTGACCAAGATTTTTTGACTCGGACGTTTTTTTAAAAATATTAAACATCATAAAATTGCCTTGTTATGCACGATTTTGAATAGATTTCTGGTCAAATGAAAATGCAGTAGAAGAACCCGAAAACGAAAATAGTGGTGAATCGAATATACACTAAGAAAGTAACGATACTAACGAAGAAACTGAAACAAAGCTATAAAAAATATGAACCTCGGTGTTGACTAAATAAGTTAGAGCGAGTCTATTTCTGTCCCTTGTTTCGATAGAAATTAAATAATTTATTATATATACAATATTTGTTTAAAATTAAAATTACAACAGAAATTATAATTAAATTGAAATTGACAAATTCTTTATAAAATTATTGAAAGCAAGTAAATTAATTTTAATATCATACGTCTATATTGTTCGTATGCTTTTATACCGTTTAATCTCTCTCTCTCCATTCTTTCTTTCTTTTCTGAATAGATATTTATCTTATGTAAGTACCAACATATTTTTTTTCTGGTGATATTGACCCAGAAATCTCTGCACATGATCCTTAAAAAAAATCTTTCGATAGATCTAAACACTTTTATATTATCAAAATCGATTTTAAACATCCGTTAAAGTACATAAGTATATTTATAGCCGTACAGAGGATAGCCGATCCAAGGCTTCTGAAATATACATTTTGTTCTATACGGGCATCATATGTACAGTATGTTGCTTAGTGAAATATACTTATAGAGTATCTAATTTTTATTATTGTGCTCTAGTTAACATTTTGAAACTGTTGAATTTTCTGTACAATAATTAAGGTGTTGGTGCCCTTTGCTTTCATTGCATTGATTTTACTAACGTTTATTTTTAAGTTCACGTTATGATCAATTTCTTCTAAATGTATAACTTCTCCGAAGCTCTGAACATTAAATCGTTTGCATAATTCAAAAAAATCCCATTAAATAATAATAATTATTATTATTATTTATTTCATACAATATTTCATCAAATGGGTATACATGGTAAATGCCCCTTGGTATGTTCGCAACAGTACGGGAAATCTAAAAATTGCAGAACAGCATTTGGCTGGTCTCTAGGTCCATGTTAAGCTTGAGGCCTGCACTCAACTGCACCAAAAACAAAATGGTACAGAAGAATTCGTAAACTTTCTCGTTTAGAAAATAATACTAACAACAAATTAATTGTTAGTTCGTCAGACTATAGTTTTAATGGGAGGGGTATGGTTGAGTCAGTAAAATTCTGACGTCCAATGTAAGCTACATTCAGGGGCTCATTTCAGAAAAAAAAATGGGTTTTTATTTATGATTAATTTTGTTTTTTTTTCGGTTCTTAGCTTTAGCTGTCTGGTCTGCTAATAATTTTTTTTTACATAACTATTAAGTTATAACAACTATGTATTTTAATTTTAAAATTTTAAATTTTATTCTAATAATCTTATAAAAAAATTATTTTAACTTAATTAATAATTTTAAATTTTGGAAATTTAGAAATTTAGTATTTCAATTGCAATAAAATGTATAAGAGTAAATTATTTTAAGTTATTAAGATTTCTTTAATTCTTTTTTTAACAAGACAAATATTAGTAACAAGTTTAATTTCCGTTGGTAATTCATTGTAAACTTTCAGACAGTTATACAAACAATTATTTTTTTGGCTTTCTATTTTGAACAAAGTTAAGTAGAAATTAGATTTATTTCGTGTATTATGGTTATGAATATCGATGTTTCTATTTAATATATAGTTATGTTTAATATGATCATTTATTATTTTGAAGCAGTGACTGCAAATAACTATTATCGATCAATTTTTTAATGAAAAAAATAATTCATAAGGAGTTATCGTAATATCGAATAAAGTATATGTATGTGATCGTTAAGAGGTATTTTATCGATCTCACAAAAGATCCATAAATTTTCAATTTATATTAAAAAAATTTAAAATAATAATTATTCTTAATCAAAAAAAATTTCAATCATATAAAATAGTTAATTCTCAATTTTTATATTTTTCTCTTATTTTTAATAGTTACGAAATAATTTTTATTTTTTCTATTACCGATAAAAGTTACAAAGCAATTTTTATTTTTTTCGATTAAAAATAAAAATCATTTTCTAATTGTGAAGCTATTTCAAAATATCTCTACACTAAAATTTGCATCAAAGTAGTACTAAGTATCTATTTTCATACAAATCATGTACCAGAACTCTACTCTGCCAAACAAGGGCTAGATGACCCCCCGAAGTTTCTAAAATTAAAATACCAATTTCTCGAAAACTATATGACCCGTTGCCATTATAATATATTAATTTTAAAGTCTAATTCCGATCCATTAATTTACCTGTTGTCCCATGTAAATCCATTAAGTACTTTAGAGGATATAGCTTTTCAAATTCATTTTTGATTTTAATTCTCCATTCCTTTGACGATTTTTATTTTTTCCTATCAGTCGAAAACACAAATAAGCAATTTTTATTTTAATCGAAAAAAAAATAAAAATCATTTTCTAATTGTGAAACTTCGGGGGGTCATCTAGCCCTTGTTTGGAAGAGTAGAGTTCTGGGACATGATTTGTATGAAAATAGATACTTAGTACTACTTTGATGAAAATTTTAGTGTAGAGATATTTTGAAATAGCTTCACAATTAGAAAATGATTTTTATTTTTAATCGAAAAAAATAAAAATTGCTCATAAGAATTTTTTTTAATCGAAAAATATAAAAATTGCTTTGTAACTTTTATCGGTAATAGAAAAAATAAAAATTATTTCGTAACTATTAAAAATAAGAGAAAAATATAAAAATTGAGAATTAACTATTTTATATGATTGAAAATTTTTATAATTATTACAAATAACTGATATGAAAAAAAGTTAAAGAATGACTCTTTCAGCATGATTTTTTTAATAAAACTTATAACAGTTACAGTCTATGTTTTGAAGGCAATCATATAAAGCTCAAATTCGCATATGTTGGTGAAAGAAAGATATTTATCTGTATATAATATATTGGTGGGGTGTAACCTAGGGTAACGATGAATTAATTTTATTGTTTTTTTATGTAAAATGTCTAACTTGTTTACAAATATTTGCGGAGCTCTACTCCAAATTGGGTTTAAATATTTAATGTGGGATAAGATATACGAATTATACAGAATATACAGGATATCCTTACTAAAAAAATTTCTAAGTCTTCTCATTATAAAAATATACGGTGTAATTTTTTTATTATATGCTCTACATGGTCGTACCATTTAAGTTTGCTATCTATCACTAGTCCTAAGGAATTAAAATTTTGGACAATTTCTATTGTGGTATTTTTGAAAACAAATTCAGAACTAATTAATAGTCTGTTCTCAAAAAACATTATCTTGGTTTTTTTTACGTTGAATACAAGTCTTTCTCCGTTTTTGTTGAGTATTTCAAAACCGCGTCGTCAGAGTAAAGTTCAACAGTTCCTTTCGAAGTTGTGGCGAGATATATCATCAGCATAGATTTTAAATAAATCTGGTCCCAAAATAGAACCTTGTGGAATACATTTTATACATGTTTTTGTATCGGAGAAGACATCATTGAGTTTTGCTTTCTATTGGATAAGTACAATTTCAAAAACGATATTAGGTTTGTACTGAAGTTTATTTTTGATAGTTTGAGTAAAAGTAAAAAAACAAGAAAAACACAACAAACATACTTCTTTTCATTAATTCCTCTGGATATGAAATCTGTTAGGCTGAGGCACGCGGCTGTAGTGTTAGAGTTAAGCGATTTTTTATAATGATTTCAAATATCTTTGAAAACGCAGTAAGAATGGAAATAGAGTGATAGTTAGATAGGTTTGCCTTACCATTCTTCTTGAATATAGGTGTGATAGTCGCTATTTTCAATGATTCTGGGAAAATAAATGTCTTAAAGGAAGTATTTATAAACTTATGTTCTCTTATAATATCTTCATTTTTTTATTTTCCAATTCCGTTTAATATTATTTAAACACCGCTCTCCAACCTACTCTCATCATACAATTTTTGTACAGTATTTTCGTTTTGGGATTATGCTTTATTTGTTATAGCTCACATATGACAGCCTTACATCTCTACTGTCCATTTAATTCTATATACATTACTGACATTATTTATTCAAACGCCTTGAGTTTATCCGCAAATATAAAAAATTCAATATTACATACATTTAATTTATTTAGTAATCACAAAGGAGTAAAATTAGTATAAGTGCATTCCCTAACTTAACCCAACTAAAATCTCAAACGAAATTTTTATTTAATTTAATTTAACACAATAAAAAAATGTTTTTCCGTAAAACTTTACTTAATTTGAATATAAAACCAAGAAAAAAAAAATAATTTAATTAAAAATAAAACCAGCACATTCCTGTAATTCCCCAAAATAAACTCTTCAAAGTTTCAATTACTCAAAAAAGTTAAGCATGTGATATACATACACACATACATACCAATACATAAATCTATTTTATATTCTCTCATTATATGAACATAAATAATATGAAAATGAATTCAACTTGCAATTTCATTAAAATTAATTTTCTTTAAATTAGTTCTCACATTGTCTCACTTCGAGCTAGAAGCAAAACGAAAAAACACAAAGACAAAAGGAAACCCTTTTACAAAGAAAACGTCCCATAATCAAGACAAAACAAAAAAAAAAAATAGTCCAAAAGCACGTCGAATTTACATGCAATTCTGAAATTTTATAGAACAAGAAAACTACCCATCTCATTGTTTCAATTTTTACTCCAAATTAAAATAACAAAAAAATAAAAAATTCTTCTTAATTTGCATAGCCGTTCCTAAGGACAAAAAACAATTTTTTTCTTTTAAATTATAACAAAAATACAGGGAATGCAACTGAATATCCTGAACATTATCAAATTCTAAAGTCCTTAAGAAATCAAAAGCACAAAATTTACAACATAACTTTCAACATAAAATAAAGTCAAATTGAAATTATTGTAATAATACTATAACTAACACTAGTGTTGCTCTAGTACTTATATTCCTCACACTATCTCCAACTTCATAATTTTCTTCCCCAATAATCAAAATTTTCCCGGAAAAATTACAAGGCTCCCAACATACAAAAAAAAGAAATAACTTCTCTTTAAATTTTAAATTTAAAAAAATTAAAATGAAGAACTCGTTTTTTGCTCGCCTTCACTTCATTATTCTTCATTCTTGAAATTCGTCCCATCTTACAAAATACAAAAAAAAAAAAAAACAATAACGATAAAATACGAAACGCATTAGAGCGATACTCAACTTAAATGGAGAACAAAAAAATAAACCAAAACAGAAAGAAAGACAGTAAAAGAGTACAATTTTTATTTTTCATCTTATTTCGAAAATGGAAATAACAAAAAAAAATTTTTACAGTTCATATTTCCCTCCTCGAGGACATTTTTTTAAAGTTTTGAAATATGAAAAATATAGAAGTCGAAATAATTCAACTGAAGTAAAAACGCATACACACAGATACCGCCTTTTAACTGAGAAGATAAAAAAAATATTATGAAAATATTTTACCGTTAATGGAATGTCAGCCGCTGTATTTAAGTTATTTATTTATGTAAAAGTGGATCTTACAGATAAATCTGCTAGCCAACAATAGGTTATTTTTCAATTCGGAATGTTATGGGAACTTTACTTTATATAGTAATTATTTCGTATGTATTTTGTATTTTGTATATTATTTGTAATATTTTAGATTGTATAATTTCGAGAAGGAATCTGTCCCCTACATTACCGCAGCAGCAAATTGGCTTATAATTTTATATATAATTTTCATCATTTGAAAAAATTTTCTGGAGTTTGAAATCGTCCTTCTCGGTCGTTACATTACTATATTCGAGTGCTTTACCACTCAGCTTCTTATACACAGTATAAATTTGTTCATTGTGCACTTGTAAATGGAAGACAGTTAAGGCAAGAAATTCAGTACAAGATTAGAGTAACAAGAATAGTTATTCGGGGCGATCACAATACTCTGACTATAGAACGCCATAGCTTTCACCTGCAACTGTAATACAACTGTACCCTCATCTTATATCATCATTAAACTGCAGACATTTGTAGACTAGACATGGTAGACATTTGTAGACATCTGAGCAAGGTACCTCAGTTATCAAATATAATCGGAAATGTCAAACTAATTTAATATTTAGTGAGACAAAAATCATCAAATGGAAAATGTCATTTGCCGTCGTTTGCGTTTTGTCAGTGACATATGAATGTATTATGTAAAGTGTATAGATGGTCATTGATCTTGTGAACTTACAATTTAGCCAAAAAAAATGTTTATTGTGTCAAAAGTCCAGTTGTATATGAAGTGTTAAATAAGTGATGTTAGGTAATTTACACAGTTTTTGAACAATTTTTCAGCATTAGAAACAACATTTGGGAAATTCAGTAGCCATGTATATACGATTGAGAAACGAGCAAACATTGTTGAGTTTTATTTTGCTTCAAAATTCAATAATTCAAGCCCAAAGAAAGTTTCGAAATTTTTTTAACACCAGAAATGCAACATCACGAAATCAAGTACGTAATCTAGTCGCTTGTTTTCAATCATCGTCATCTAGTTAGTGACTTATCTCGGAGTGGAAAACCGCTTGAAACCCGAAGCCTAGATAATATCGAAAGAGTTCAGGAGAGCGTAAATGAGAACCATTACAAATCGTTTTGCTGATGTGCCACTCAACATAAAACGTCCAGAACTTCACTGCAGAGAACAATGAAAAAAAAATTATTGCTATTTCCGTACATGGTATATGAAATTTTGCAGCAAGACTATGCCACCCGCTTAAGATTTTATGCCAAATTGACTGAATTACTAATGGATGATCCTGATTTTATGGAAAAAATTATAATGACAGATGAAATGCATTTCCATTTGCACATGTATTTCCATAAGTGGTTTTGTTAATAAGCAAAATTTTAGAATCTGGGGCACTGAAAATCCAAGAGTGATTTAACAAAGTCCACTCGGAGCATATACTTAGATTCACAGTTTGGTACGGAATATCAGCACACAAAATCTACGGCCTGTACTTCTTACAAAACGAAGGTGGCAATGCATTGACTGTGAATGGTACTTATACTTGATACCACTCAAAAAATGTGGCTTCAACAAGACGGAGTTTCTACGTCCCATACTGCAACAATGAATTTGGGGCGAACTGTTTTTGGTAGCAGTATCGTCTTACGATTTAGAAATGTTAATTGGCCATCACGATCACCTGACTTAACACCACCAGATTTCTTTTTGTGGGGATATTTGAGAGATCGTGTATACGCAAACAAGCCACAAGGACATAATAATAGATAAACAACAACAAAAAGATAACATAATAATAGATAAAAAAAAAAATTATATCAAAAACAAAATGTTCGGTGACTTATCGCCTACCCTACTTCAGAATTCAGACATCTGTCTTTGTATTGCAGTAGCTTGTTTGAGTTTAAGTAGAAATATTTATAGAGTAGAAATCATTAAAAAAAAAACCGGCGTTAATTTTCATTGCGAAACAAATTAATTCAAAACAAGTATGGTGCATCCAATATTTATGTATTTATTTGTTGATCACGGGCCTCATATCCCTTTCCCTTTCTTATTATTTATGAAATTCCTATTTATTGTTAACTTAAACTAGTTCCAAACTATTGTTTATTCATTTATTTACCTCTTGAAAGCCGTGTAAATTAACAAATTAAATTTGATTTTCTTCAAAATTAGGTGTGTTTTAAGTGTGAAAAATTGTTTTGGCTAAACAGCGGACCATATTTTTGGTTTTGGTTTTGCTGATTCTGGATTCATTAGGAATGTACAGACGGACTGAATAACTAATGAGCACATTGCTTAAACTCTTCCTTTTTGGAAATCGACCCAAGAAATGAATAATTTTCTTTTTCAATTCATATTCGAATTGAAAAAAAAAATAAATATCCTTCTTGAAAAAAAAAAAACAAAAAAATTATGAAAATATGAAAGGATCTTTACAGTTTGGATTTTTTTTTTCTTCGCTTCTTTATGAAGAATGACCGGTTATGGTGAAGTAAAAATAAAGTCGGTTCTTTTTTGTACTTCAAATTGGAAAATTAAATAAGAAAGTTTTGCGTTCCTTTTTCTTTGTTATGTTTTTTTTTTTGTTATTTTTCTTAAAACTTTAATGGGAAAATTTATTTAATTAGAATAACTTAAATAAAGAACGATGGACGACAAAATGTAACACCGACACTATGAACAGAAGTATTTCAGTAAAGAATTAAATTTTTAAAGAAATATTTTTTAATTTTATTTTTAATTCTGAAAATTTAAATCGAAAATTTCTGTTCTATTTTTTATTTTGTAGTAAAAAAAGAGGGTGTAAAAAATGACTTTAAAATGAAGAATTGCATTCTTAAAGAGTTGATGAAATTTATTGAGTCGCATTAAATTGATTGGCAGAATTTCAGTTTTGATGTAGTTAATAAAAAGTTAATGGAATTTCGTGCCGTGCTAATATAAAATGACTATACAAATATTGGGTGTTTGGCTTTGGGATATTCAGTGTGAATGTATCCCACAGCGCGAATAAGCCCAGAATTAATATTTAATGAAGACTTAATGATCAACTGTAAATAAGCTTCAATTTTACAAATAGAAGAAAAGTTATTTAAGTGGGTGAGAATCCCACACACAGTATGAGTTTACTCGGCTAGTCGGGTGATGTGTCTTTCTCCAAAAAGTAAAAAGTCGCTTAACGGGGTAAGAAATCCATACCCAATGTCAGTACAACCGACTCATTCTGTCTTACAGCAGACCTGCACTAGTTAATGCGTGTAAATAGAATTTATTTCAGTAAACAAATATAAGGACATTTGCCATGATACGCATCTGTTCCCCATTAAAACATAGAAGGACTTCAGTTTTCTTGAGAAAGTTATTTGGCATGAGTATTTTAGTGTTATGATTGCCAATTGTGTTAATGCAGTAATTCTAAGCATGTTCGCTGTGCTTAATGGAACCCCACAAAATGACTTTGGTTCTATAAAGTACGCAACTGATGCGTTAGTAGAAATGGGTTGACAACTAACCAGTTATTACTCCCTTGTAAGGCAAATGACAACTTGAAAAAAAACAAATATGAAGAAGAAAATGAAGATGAGCAACTGGGATCTTATAATGACGGAAAATAGCTTACATAAAGGAAAGCTAAACTCACCCTTCAGTATCAACAATGACGTTAAAAAAAAAAAATGTCAAAAAAAAAAAAAAAATTATACATTAAACACAGAAAAAGAACAAAATTAACATAATATATAAGTCAATAAATTAAAATTAAAGTAGATCCAAGAGCTCCAATGTAAGAGGCAGTAGACTAAAACAAAAAAAAAACAGAAACAATAAGAAATCTAGCTTTTAAGATTAATAAGTTTGTAATAGTATAAACAAATAAAGCAAGAAAAACCAAACAGACCTAAACAGCTTGAAAAGAACAGTATTGACAGAAACAAGTAAAATAAATAGATCATAGTCGCAAATTAAGGCCATAGCGCAAAATAGAGATGGATGAAAAGGCTTCCGCAAAATAGAGATGGATGGAAAGATGTGGATGCCCTATGCTCCCTAAAGAAGTTCTAAGGAAAGAAAAAGAGGTTCTTATTAGTGCAATATTTAATTTTGTGTTACCTGTTAATTAAATTTAAAGAGATCGAATATAGAAAAATTAATAATACGAATAATAATAATATGAAAGACTATTGTTTAGAATATAAGAATGAAAATAACACTTAAACAAAATATCGTCTATTAATTTCTCATAAGAATTAATCCAATGTTAAAAATAATTGTTTCTTATCTAAAATATCAAAATTTTATTTTCGAATTATAAGCCACAAGCATAATTATATTGGTCACAATATCTTCTAAATATCTTTAATTCATCTCTGATTCAAATTTTTCATTTCTCTTTAAAGCAAAATCACTTTAACTATAAAATACACTACAAACAATATAATATATAGATATTATTATATTAAATTTAACATAGTCATAAATTATTATTTACAAAGTTTCGGCAACAAAGAAATGTCCATAAATATTATTTTATTTTTATTTTTTCTTAATTTTTTTAGACTTTTAAGATACTTAAAAATTTGAAATGATTTTCACATTTTCTACAAAAAACACAAAAAAAAAAAATAATGTTAAAAATAATCAAAAGGAAATAACAAAAGATATGACCAACTCGCTGTAATTCCTTTTTAAGAAATTTAAAATTAATTATAACGGTAATTTGAAACTGATTTTCCATTTACAATACTATACGTTTGGGAAATATTATGTTATCAAGAACATAATATTTTTATTTGACATCGTTATAGCTATTACGCTTACTTAAAAATATATATA
The DNA here is from genome assembly GCA_963942445.1 of Argyra leucocephala. Classification (NCBI taxonomy): domain Eukaryota; kingdom Metazoa; phylum Arthropoda; class Insecta; order Diptera; family Dolichopodidae; genus Argyra; species Argyra leucocephala. The sequence goes on along the minus strand of OZ012681.1, from coordinate 43,490,369 downwards.
ATTAAAAAAAAAACCTATTAATGAGTTACAATACGAACACTTCATTTATGTTATTGTATTTGATTGTATTTCAACTGTATTTAATTTGTGCTTATATAATTACTATAACTTTTATTATTGAAGAATATTTTTCTGAATCTAGTAATAAGATCCTTGACTTTCAACATGAAATGAAAACATATTAGAAGCCTAATTTCATTTCATTTAACTGCTCCCATCAGCATCAATATACGCTTCAAATTTTATTTCTATTTTATTGAAATTAAAATTTATGCTAAACTAAAACACTCTAGGACCTAAGTACAACACGTATGATTCTGATCTTCTTTTAGGTTATTTGTATGATATTTAAATAAAAAATCTTGAGTAGCTATCTCAAATTTAAAAGAATTAAAATAACATATCCATCATATTTAGTACATTGCATAGAAAGAGAATACCAAAAGTATAAAAATGAGAAGTGATATTGTTAAAGTGATGGTTCTATCTATTATTGAAATACACTGAGCATAAATATTTTCTTACTTATCTTCAAATTTGGTTTAAGAAAACGAACTTATATAAAATATATTATACTCAATTATAAATATCCTACCAGAGGAGAGATCAGTACAATTATTCTCGTTAATTTTCTATTTTATACATTTTTTTGGCAATATTTTTTACGAAAATTTATTATATTTTCAAAATGCGATTATTATTATTACATTAAAAAAAAAAACTAAAAATAATAAGAACAAGTAAAAACTTAACCTCCGTTATTATCAAAACTTAACAGAAAATAGCAGCCAAAATATAACTATACAATAATACAAAAAAAAAAAAATAACAGAAAAACTAAAAACAAATTTAACAACTTGTGTTACCGTTATTCTCTTCATCTTTACATACAATACAATACGGAATTTGCATTTAATAAAAATGGCGCCACTAATCTCTTTCTCCTTCTGCACAACAACAAAAATTTATAGTAATAAGAGAAAAGTAAAAAAAAAAAAAAAAAAAAAAAAAAAAATTATAGTTTGAAAATAATTCGGAAAAGTCTACACAAAATTGATGAATGTGAGGAAGTGAAAAGTCCAAAGATCTATTTTTCAATATAATAGTAATAATGCCAAAAAATGTAGAAAACAATATAGCTAGAATGTAAGTAAACTAAAAATGTTGATTCACACAAACACAAACGTAAATTGTATTTAAAATCTTACATTGTTGTGATAAATTAAGTACTTTTATAATAATAATAATAATAGTAAAATCTAAAAGTATTTTGGTTATTTGAAATAATTTCGAAATTAAAAATTTGTTCGCATTGTCACAAAATTAGATTCGAAATTATAATTAAAACAAATATTCGCAGTACAGCATATTTTCTACTATCGTTTGACGTTTTATTTTTTACAAAATAATGTCTTCTTTGGGACAGACAATATTTTTACACTACACTGAAAGAAAAAATACGTTTAGACTTTATTTAATGCAAAAAAATTTTATTTTTTCATAAACATACAAAAGCTTGTACGGAACATTTTTTCTTTCTATTGAATGTTATTGAAAATTCTTTTTTTGACTTAAATGTTTTTTTTCATTTTGTGTTGAAAATATATCTCTTGTATTTTTATTTGTAACAAAAGTTGAAAACTATTTTGTGACTACTAAAATATATTTGTCACAAATATTACACAAAAAAAAATCTTTTGCCGCAAAACTGCTCTTAGGGTTAAATTAAAGTTTGCTTATATTTAGGCAAAAACACCTTTTGCGAGAAATATAAGCAAACTTTAATAATTTGACATAAACGAACTTCACTGCTCCGAAGTGTTTTAAGCCGTAATATAAAATTATTCATTTACTTCAAATGTAAAACCTTTACCACAAAAACAAAAAAATACTAAAACATTAGCTACAAACGAATTTCATTTGCAACAAAAGCTTACATATTTAGTTTGGTAGTTGAGTAGTTATGTAAAAAGCGTAAACTTAAATTCACTTCAACTCAACAAGTAGTGTTACTGTATGTGCTATTAAAAATTTTGTATTGAGATATATTTAAATAAAAAGATTATTAAAAGTTATATATTAGCCTTAAAGGTAATTGAAAAAATTTAAAATCAATTTCAAACTTGAGGTTGGTATGCTTACTTTTTGTTACAATCGTAGGTATCATATTTGAAGAAGTTTTAATTTATTTTTTTACGTTTCAGAATTAAAGAATATGATTAATTAAAAAAAAAAATTAAGCTATTTATATATATAGCCATTGTTGTGTAAATAAAATAATTAAAATTGAATTAAAATAAAAAATAATTAGAAGTAATTTTTCTTATTGGGATTTTTTTCAGATGATATTCCCTTTTTATTCGCAGGAAAAATTGTTGTATATTCCCGGAAAATTAGAAAATAGACGAATTTGACAAAAAAAAAAACTTTAATTGAATAAAAATTGTTTTGTATTAGCAATAAAGTGAAAGACATTTGCCGTAAAAAAAAAATGTGTTTTCAACAAAAAATCTCTAATTTTTAATCAATAAAGGTACTTTATTCACTAAAATATGAAAACGTTTGCAATGAATGATTATCTTTTTGAGCAAACGTTTTTTTAAATACAGTTGAGCCAATAAAGTTTAAAGTAAATTCTTTTGATTGAAATAATAATAACTTTTATCACAAATGAAATATCCTAAACGAAGTTTATTTGTTGAATTTTCGTTTGCCATGACACATTTTTTTCTTTCCGTGTACATCATATCTTTCTAAAGTTTTCATATTTCTATATAACATGTTTCACTAATTTTTTCGAGTGTAGAAAAACACTACTGAGCTTATCAAAGTCAAATATTAAAGTTATAAATCTCAGAAATATTGCATGAGTCGTAACCGAGGTATTATTAACCGTATACGCTATAAACGCTATAAACAACACTCGAAATACAATCTTCTACTTAGTTAACTTAGTGTCCTAACTTTTTTATCAAATCGAGTATTAATATTTTGTACAATGTTTAATTCTATAATGCTTAATATAATTTAACTATAAGTTTTAATAATAAATTTGAACTGAATTTTAAATTTAAAATATTACTTAAGATTAAGATAAAAATTATAATTGTATTAATTCACTTAATAAAGACCAAAAAAACGAAACTATATAAACGGATTGAATTAACTTGAATATAAAACCAGAAGGCTTAAGAAGTAGGTTTGCATAAAGCAAGACATCCGTTACGGCTACTGCAGCTGCGATTGATGACAAATACCCTTGACAAATAAACTAAGAATATTCCGGTCCTCAAATAAAATACATCTTGATATTGCAGTGAAACTTAACTAATATTCTATTGTCCCAACCGCAAATTGTAAACTTTAAAATATTTAAGGACTTTTTATTAAATAAAATCCTCCTGACACTAAATTCACCTTTAAATTTCGAAGATTTTATAATTCACAATATTATTCGAAATCTTTATTAATCACTTGATACATATTGAAATCATATCAAAACATCCTAAATTAAAATAGTTTTTTTTTTCAAAGGCCATAGAAGACACACAGTGAAATTATTTTCCATTTACCCCATTTTTTTTTTTTTTTTTTTTTTTTTTATATATTTTTATTCTATAATATCTTTAAAGATCTTGTTGAAATAATGATGATAATGGGAAAAACAACTTTTTTATTTTCCAAATTTTTTTTTTTAAACAAGTAAATATATACAAAAAACAAAAACAAGGATAAAAGTGAAAATATTAAAATGTTATAAACAAACATTCATTCACATTCAAAATCGCAAAGAAGAAAATTATAAAAAGAAAAACCAACAATAGGGAGTTGGTGCCAAAAAAAAAAAAAAATTGAAAGTTATTGAAGTAAAAATATTCACAGCGTGAATATAGATATGTAGCATATACATGTACTTATGTGTACACGCTTATCTATTCACATCTGTGTACATTACAGCAGTGAGTTTAAAAACACAATTATCAATTGTCTTTAAATATGTTACTCCGGTTTTAATTAATGCCATAATGTATAAATATTAAAATTTCCATTTATTTTCAGAATAAATGGCAGATACAATAATAACAACTTTATCTTAATAGACTAATCAGTAAAAATGTTGATTCTTTTTCCAGACGATAAAACGCACAAAAGCAACTTGACTTATCTACTTTATAACGATTTATATTTTTAACGATTCGAGATCAATCCTATATGATTTCACCAAAATTTGAAATATTTTTAAGTTCTATACCTAGCTATCACAACACTGTAAACTTGAGCTATTGGACATATAACGAGTAGATGTTATAAATTTCTAGTATGCGTTAAAAAAATATTTACTTGAACCAGATTAGCAGATTTTTATAATTTTTTACAACTCACTGTATTTACTTTTCAAATCTATATGTATGTATTCATAGGTCCCATGAGTCTAATGTGAGATCATGAAAATTTGTTTTTAAATTTTCTTTTATTCCATACTTTGACAAGTCGTTTGTTTCTGTTATCTTTGTTCTTTTTCTTATTTTTAATAATTGTAATAATTTTCCTTTTGCATTTTATTATTATTTACTTTTTTTTCAAAATTTTAAACTTTGAAATCATTGAAGCTAAAAATTGGACAAAATTCAGGTCAAACGTACAATAAATAACTCTTCTAACAATAAAGAATTCAAATAAATACAAAAACAAAAAGAGAATATTTTTCTTTTATTGAAATATTTTTAGTTTTGTCTTTTTTTTTATTTTTTTTTTTACAATTACAATTGAAATAATTTATTATGAATAGAAATTTTAAAAAAGGATATCAAAATGACATCGAAAAATAAATAAATTGAATTTAGTTGAATTCAATACAACAAAATAATATTTTTTTTTATTTTAAAGAAAATTACATAACCATGAAAAATAGTAGTTTCCGGCTTTCCGTTATTTTTTTGTTTTTTTCAAATTTTCCAAATTAAACTAAAATAGAACGCAATAAATAATTTATTTTAGATATGGAATTTAATTTATTTATTAAATGTCATCAAATTGCTATTGCTGGAAATGCGTTTTAGTAATGAATACTATCGATTATTGGTAATCTGGAATAAAGCATGAAATAAAGGGGTTACGTACGCCCCCTCTATATTATAAAAATAATCATATAAAAAAATATATTGAAAAAAATCTTGAATCACGAAAAATCTCTACGCTAATATTATATATATATTATTCTTCATTTATCTGGATGTTTGTAAGTTCGACGGAACGCTCCAACACATATACAAATTGCATATGTATACAAATGCATATATATACAAATTGCTTTGGTGCTTTTTTTTAACCCCTGTCTACCATTCTGAACCTTTGCAGGAAAAATTGATTGCATGAACTATATTTTTTTAATTTAATGTTAGTCTTCTTCGCAAATAATAAGGAAAAATAATAAATAATAATAATAATATAAATAAAACAAACAATTTTTTTGATTTATAATAATAAGGACTAATAGAATTTTAATCAATAGTTTAATATGGTATAATAACCAAAAGGCAAACAGCATTTAACACAAAAAAAAAAACATAATTCACTCAAAGGTTATTCTTATTACTTAAAATTATACATAATAATACACATGTGTATCAGCATATTTGTATTGTATAATATTATACATTATACTACTTTATTGCTTCTACCTTTTATTTTTGGCATTATTGTGTGCGTAACTCACTTCACTCAAAAAAAATTATTTTTGTGTTTTTTTTGTTTTCTTTTGTTTTTTTTTTATTATTTGCTGTATCTGTATTCTGTATGTTCTATATGCTCCATTCCAAAAATATTATTTTATTTTCAGTGTTAAATGTTCACTTTTCACTTCACTGTTCAGGTTCACTGTTCAATCAATAGAACTTGATAGAAGTAGAGTAGGATAATTAACTCTACTTCTACGCCGGATAATAAAACATTGTTTTTTTTAAATTGAAAATTATTGATGAAAATGTTTTTGTATTTTTTGTAAATTTTACCAATTTAGATACAAAATTTTGAATATTTTTTTAAAAATAACACAATACCATAATAACAGTATATTCATATAGCAAAATAAGATCCCTATACATTATACAAAAGACAAAATTTATATGAAAATAAGATCCCATTTTTAAATTTGCTCTCCCAGAGGCCACAATAACGCTAATACGGTATAATTTATACTAAATGGAACCCAACTAACGAATTATAACTAAATGGAAGTGAGTACGAGTATACCATACAAAAATACAAACATTTTATACAAATTTGTTGGTATGGTACTTCTTTTTCTGTTATATAAAAAAAAAAAGATTAGTGCTAGGTCAATATAAACATAAATAAAAATAAATAAAAAGTGATATAAACATAAATACTGTAATTACGGAATAAAGAATCTAATGAAAGAAAAAAAGAAACTAGGATTTATTTTGCTTCCGTCATTTATGACGGGTTACAAAGCTAGTTTTTTAATAAATAATAAATTTAATTTGTATATTTTAAATTAAAATTCTACGCTGATATTTTAAACATTGACCAGAAGTGACCCTACTTGCTTTAAGTCATAGTAAGTTTATTTTATTTCCCGTTTTTGTATATAAACATTTTAGGTGCTATTATTTCGTACTTGATTGAGGTCAGATGTTATGACCATATATAATTTTCTAACATAGCTTGATATAAGCTTATTTATTTCATCCTGTGCAGTGCAGTCAATAGAGCTGCGATATGAAATTGCCATTGAAAAAGTGAGTGTTTAAAAATATTTATTTTTACGATTAAATCATAACGTAACAATTAATTTTATATTGGAACCAGCTGTAACCGATCTGCATTTCTGAGCCAGTCAAAGTTTTGACAAAAAATAATAGACTTACTTATTTATTTCTGATAAAGTAGATACTATAGTAAAAATTGTGGTCTCTAGCACTTTTATTTCTTGAAAGATTCTGTGCAAGGAGTTGTATGAATAGAACCAAATTTTCAGGTTTGTAATACTTTGAAATATTCTTTGCGGGTACTAGAAATTGTAATGCAACTCCCAAAAGCAATCAGAATTCTGTAAAGCAACGTTTTAAAATAAAATTAGGTAAAAATATTTAAATCAATTAGAAATTTTTGTGCTCATATAAAGTCAAATCAAAACATACAAAATTGCAAATGAAATAATAATTGCACCTTAAAATTTTCATATGCCTTATCAAGCTCTTATAAAACGGTACTGGTAAACAATATTTCGGGTTTTTCTGATGGAGTATAAACAATCATGTTCATTGCTATTGTGGTATTCTTGAAATAAAGATATGATCCCCTTTTTCACAATCAATTTGATTTTATACTCAATTTTCAAGTCTGTAACATTATTGTTTTTAGAAACATTCCTGATAGGTGCTAGGGGTTGTATGGCAACGACTCGAATAAGTCCAAAATTTCTATATTGGTAACAGTGGGATCTCTTTATTTGTGAAGGAGTATCTAAGTGTAAATTTGCATGTCTGTAACACAATTAGTTTTTGAAATATGCCTGAGACGTGCTAGGAGTTGTACGGCAGCAACTCGAACCAGTCCAAATTTTCGAAATCGGTAACAGCCGTATTTTTTTGTTTGTGAAAAAGTATCAAAGTGTAAACTTTCATACATATAACACAATTGGTTTTTGAAATATTCCTGAGACGTGGTAGAAGTTGTACGGCAGAAGGCCGAATCAGTCCAAATTTTTGAAATCGATAACATTCGTATTTGTTTATTTGTGAAGGAATATCCAAATGCAAATTTTCAGAGCTGTAACACCTTTGTTGGTTTTTGATTGATTCCTGATCGGTACAAATATATCAGCTACCCAAACCTGTCATTTGATGGCTTTATAAGTACCGCTTCCCTTATTGACCTTGAATATCTGTGCAAAATTTCAGAACTCTTTAAAACTGTGGGTGTGTATAGCGAACAAACAAACAAACAAACAAAGTTTCCCTTTTATAATTACAATACATAATTTCTATGAGTTTCGAATGAGCAACATTCAAATTTTCTCAAAATATGGAAGAACAGGAAACTATAATTTGTTTTCGTAATCGAGATATTAATACTATTGATAAAATTTTAATAATATTTTACTTTATAACCTAATTAATTCTAATCAAAGAAAAATATGACAATGATTAATAATACATTAGAAGAGAACTTCCAAACATTCCCAAAGCAATCATATATCTAATTTTAGTCCAGAAATACACTGTATTTTTGTTTATGTTCTGGACTGTAACTTACGCAGAATCACCTTTTCGTACTTAATTAAGTACGGTACTGCAAGCTTATACTATAGTATCTACCATATTTCGCGTATTTATTTATCAAATTTTTGGCTTGTCAACTCATAAATGTGTAAAACTTCTGCTAGTCAGGAATTAAGCCTTCTTGAATAAAACAGCTCATTTGAGTTGTTATTACCAGATCAATATACTCTAAATAATTTCTTCTTATAATCTCAATGCACCTTCATCCGGGATCGGACATGGATAGTTAGGCGGTCTACCTATACTGTATCTAAAATGCTTACGTAAGTATAAAATAAGTCTTACGTTTTATGTTATTTATATATATATTTTTTTAGTTTATAAATTACAAGCAGGAGTCCAAATGTAGTTAGTATTATATTTTTGAAAGTAGTCTAATCTGTCTGTTATAAATTTTTTGCTATAAGTTGTATGCGAAAACAATAAAATGGTAGGACAAGAGTTAAAAAAAAACTTATCTTTGGAATTTTATTCACCCCTTTTAAATATTATCTAGTCTATAAATAAACGTTCTATATATTTTCGTGACATTCATATAATATAGAAATTCTATTTAAACAAACTATAGAAACAATTCAATTTTAGCCCTTTGGAATAAAATTGAAAAAAAAAAAAAAAAATCTAAAAGTTTTCAAAATTTATTGAGTGTTAGAATAAATTATTTCAAAGAAAATATTTTTCTTTAAAAAAAAAAACTTAGATTTAGCCTCAAGTCATTTTTGATTTGGACATTATCTGTTCCATTTTAGTTTAATTTTCTATACAGATTCTTGGTACATTTTAAACCTCTCAGCCATAGATACTATTTTTTAATATGACATTTTCAAAATAAATTTTTTTTATATATTTATATAATTACTTGTATATAGTATGTACTATTTGCACACTCATTATATTCAATATTTTAAAAATATATATACATATCTATGTATCTTAATTTTCAAATTTTAATTCAAAAAGACAAAAAATTTAGCAAATTTTGAAACTTCTGAAAAAAATTGTTCTAAAATTTTGAATATATTTTTTTGGAACAAAATTTTCAAAATATTTGTTTTTGATTAAATTTTCGATTCATTATCGATTCCGGAATCCCAATTTAAATAATTGAAATTTCATAATTGAAACATTTTCTAAAATAGGTATTTATTTTGAATATTTAAAAATATAATAAAAATTAAATAATTTTATTTTCATCCTGGACCTTATTTACTCATATGTGATAATAAAAGTTCCAACTTTATTTCATATGTAACTTTTAAGTTTAAACCAAAAATAAGAATATGAGAAAGAGACAAGTATAAATTTGTGGAAAATTAAAGAAAAAAATATTTTGATGAAAAATTAAATTTTGATAAAATAAAGACTCTTCCGCACGATCATTTTACTTAATATAAATTATTATTATAAAATACTGTATTTTTATACAATATAATGTAGAATTTTGTATTTTTGAATATAAGTGTAAATATTTGACCAATATATTTACAGTTACTTAAGTTTAAAAAAAGTAACATAAATGTTTGTTTTTATTTTAAAGGGTTCCTAAGCAAATATTTTCAAGCCCTTAATTAACCTCTTATATTTTTGAAATATTCCCGATGGGTCTTAAAAGTTGTATAGCAGCTACCCAAAGTAGTCGGAATTTTTGATACAATCCTGATATCTATGTATCAAGATTGAATATTAATTAATAAATCGAACTTGTTCTTTTTATTAAAAGTAAAATGATTTAAAGGTTTTAAAAAATTTATATTTATATAAATTTATTTTGTTTTACTATTATTTTTACTTCTTTCTTTAATAAAATCTGAACAATCTAACTACAAAAAAAAATAAATGCTTCTCTGTTGATATTTAATTTTAAATTAGTGTAATTAATTATTATATTGTTGTTATTAGTCTTAATATTATTAGTAATAAGAAAATGCTCTGTACGAGCGATTGAGCTCTTTTGAGATACTGAATTGAAATAAATAAATAAATGGGCTCTTCTGAGGCAGATGTTGTGTCGGCGTAGGACCTAATAACCTTATTCCAAGAATAGCTGGAATTGCTAGCTTTCCAAAAATATATATCTTTAGTGGCGCATCTTATCCTTTAAGGACGAAAAGGACATTTGAAAGTATCCTTGTTGTTTTGATGTTTTTGTATAAAATTAGATACATATATATTCAGTTATATTCTAGAAAGATAGTAAAATCTTGAGGTATTCGGTTTTTCAAGAAAGAAATTAAAAATATGCTTCGTTGTCTTTCTAGAGTATATAACTGAATATATATGTATCTAATGGATCAGTAGATATAACGGTTTTTATACAAAAACATCAAAACATCAAGGATACTTCAAGTGTCCTTTTCGTCTTCAAAGGATAAGATGCGCCACTAAAGATATATATTTTTGGAAAGCTAGAAATTCCAGCTATCTTTATGATATGTTCATTAGGTCCTACGCCGATACAACATATCCCTCAGAATCCCCAATAAATGTTATAAATCCATCTGTGAGCTATAAAAAATCAATTAAAAATGTTAACTTAAAATTTATTATAATAGTTAATAATCTCTTCATTTTGTAAGTAAACGCTGCAGAGTATAGAATCACTACAAGAATTTTCACTAAAATCATAAATTATATAATTAAAATGATCGTGTAAACTAAAATATTTATACTTACCAGAAATTTACAACAAAACAAAATATCTAAGGTCCTGATGTACTTGAAAGAAAAAAAAATTACACCAACAAAAAAAAAAACATTGTTGAATTTCAAATTGTAAAATTGGTACCTACATTACCTTCCTATTATATTCTTAATGTTTGTACATACATGGTTTATATTATGTATTTTATTACAATGGAAAGGAAATTGTCAATTTAGGTTGAGTTGAGTTAAGTTATAAAGAAATGAGAAAAAACAACAACAAAAAATATGAAAAAACAAATAAACAAACTTTTCTCCGGCCTATTCTACATTTATTTATTTTTTTTGGTAGTCGAAATTTGAGGGTATGAATTTAATATGAATTTAAAAATGTTTAGAATTTGTTTTCAAATTGTTCAAAAAACAAACAAAAAAAAACAATACAAATATTGCGAAATTTATAAGAGAAGGAAAAATTAAGATGTGCCTTGAGGTGTTTCAAAAGAAAAAGTAAAACTTTGTAACCAAAAAAAAGGGGGTCTTTTACTTATTTTGGAAAATACTAAAGGAAGTGTAATAAATTTTTTGTTTGTTTTTTATTTCATGGTTTTTTTTTTTTTTTTGGTTATCTTGATGCAAATTAAAATGGCAGGAGTAAAAGAAAAAAAACAGGTGAAGAGTATTACAAAAATTGCGGATATAAATTCATTTTTTTTTGTCTCACCAATCCCTCCTTACTTCAAGATAAATTGGTAATTTTTTTAGCGCACTGATTTATGACTGGTGCTTAGAAATTTTATGATATTTATTTTATTTTTTTTTTGTCGGAATTATTGGTTTTGTTTATTTATTGGTTGTAAGTTTCATGGAAAATAAATAAATAAATAAAAATATAATATTAAGGTTTATTTTGTTTCAATAAAAATAAAAAATTTTGTAAATTTTCTTTAGTAATAAAAACAAAAGAAAAAATAACGACAAATTAAATTGTGTTTATGATTGTTAAATAATTGGACAAAAATTTAAATTTGTAAAATTTGTTAAATTTAAAACGGCTATTATTATTACTTACGAAATTTTATTTATAGCTTAAATTAGATTATGTTAATGTGTGGTCAAGAATTAAGTAAGTATATTGAGCTACAATATAATAAGTATAGTGAACAGTTGAACTTAGTTATAATTTGTTCGATTTATAACGATTTTAATTCCAGAATCCTTATTGGAGACTAAAAATGCTATACAATTAAATCTACAATGATTTGTACAACGATTTCGTAAACGCACTCTTATACTTTTGATGTTTGTACGCGATGTACAATTCTGACAGCGGTTTGTTTACATATGAATTTAGTTTACAAAAATTATGAGAATAAGTGAAAAACAACTTTCTTTCTTTCACTTGTAACTACATTAATAATCCAATTTAAATTTTGTTTCTATTAAAAAAATTACTTCTGTCTTTATCTCAGCCATTTTCCAATTATTTGTATTCACTTTATTAATGTAAAACTTAAAAAGTACAGTGGCAACTAAAATATACAATACTAAAGGTACAATAGGTTTGAGTTTTGTAAAACTCTACAAGTGTTGTAGAATATTTTTTTCTATAAAATTTTTACAATGGCAATACACTTCTACACCTAGTGCAAGAAAGACTACACCTTCAATATGCACCTATACTTGAATACTCTTAATACACAGTAAATCATATAATTATTTATTTATTTATTTATTTATAACAGTTGGATCTACAGATAAATCTGCAGTCCAAATACACGTCCTTTTCCATTTCGAAATGTGAGCCTTTTATATATTAATTATTTAGTATATAGGTATGTAAATATTGTATATTATATTAGTTTTTATTTGTTTTTATATGCTTATTAATTTATTAATTTTATTATATATTTATTAATTATTATTATATTATATTAGTTAGAGCCGATGTGGTTGTATTGAAAACAACTTTCAGTAATTTTCATCATTTGAAATTTTTTTGGATTCTCACTGGATTTGAACCCCTGCTTCCCGGTCGTTACATTCCTATACTGGAGTGCTTCACCACTCAGCTACCGAGGCCACTCATATAATTAATTAAATAATATTATTGTATTTGTAAAACTTGATACAGTTTAACTTAATAATATTATACAAGCAATAATGCATATGCATTGATAATGGTTATTGCGTTAATATGACGTATCAAGAGCATAGATAGCAAGAGCTGGTAATACAGATAAATTAAATTTAACATAATTATTTAAATTTTCAATTTGATAAAAACGGGTGATTTGAATGATAAACCCAACAAAAAATAAACTGCCAATCATAATCCCTCCATATAACAGTCCTAACATATATCCTGCAATTTAAATCCCGTTTTTATTTCAATCACGAAAACACCATTTTTTTACTGAATGGATACTCTATTTTGAAAATTAAAAATCCCGGGTCTTATTGTGCTATACCATTGCATAGTTTCGGTTAATTGAAATTTCAAAGAAGTATTATGCCAGGGCAAGAATACTTTGTCAAATCCAAAAGAAATTAAAATTCCATTGAGAAACTAATTTAGAAATTATACTTTCATTACTAATATAATACATAATAAAGGTTATCACAGTTTGATGATTAAAATAAAAAGTAACGGTATTTTCGCAGACCAAATTTTGAAGAAACAGTTTGGTATCTACTTGATATCAAAAAATTTAATATGTATACAAAATTTCCAAAAATGGAAGAGAAAGTTAATTTATGTTATCGGTAGATAATAAATGCATTTATGATTAACTATTGATTCAAATAGCGGAAGTAGTTGTCGTCTCAAGTTTCAAGAAAATTTCAAATGAAAGAATGAATAAATTTCCAGTCATTTCTTGTGGATATAATCTGAAATTTCTAGATTATTGAAAATATTATTTAATAAATGTTTCAAATTTGATTTGGTAGTAGCAATACCCACTTAGACCATCAGTAAAGTCCATTGTGATAGTTTTCTCAAATACAGAGCTAAATACTTGGTTCTCATTTCGGACAAGCAACTAAGTTGGAAACCAAATATAAATGAAAAAGTAAAGACAGCGCTGTACTCTTGCAAACGCGTTATTAAAAAAAAAAACTGGAAATATTTGGTAGCTAAGGCTTCAGACAGCAAAACAAAATTAATATAATATATAGAAACATTTTATATATATATTAAATATGAGTTAGATGTACTAAAAAAATGTTGCTCAAACAAAAGATCTTGAACCGAAATCACAGGCTTGAACTACACGAGCTGAAAATGCACAAATTGATTGCCCTATATTCATTCGCAAAATGATAACGCCATCAAATCATGATAATAACTACGATTTTTACTAACTTTTCTTTCTTCACTCAATTCTAAACCATTACGTTCAAATACATTCATTTATCTCATTATAAAAACAATTTTTGGAAAATTTTCAATTTCTTGTATTTTTCAGCTACAAAAAAAAAAAAAATTTATTTATATATTTTTTTCTTCTTTTTTAATAATAATTAAATAAAAATCAAAATAATATAATTTAACGTTGTTCTGTAACCGCATGTCATCTTTTAAATTTAAATTTTATCTCAACAATATCCAGATCATTAATTTTTCGGCAAACAAAATTTTTACATCACCACAATTAAAAACAAAGTGAAAGAATTGAAATTAATTACAAAATTTTAGTAAACAAAAAAACACAAAAAATTTAAAATTGAAAGCCAAAATTTTCGACTCATTTGCACTACGTAAAAACAAGGATGGAAAACAAAAAAAAAAAAAAACAGTATTCATTTTCAGTTCATTTTTTGTTCTTTTTAATAACAACAAGAATAATTATTTATTCATTCCATTTTCCTGGAACTAAAATATTCTAGAAACTTAACTAGTCGCGAAAATTTATACACTTATATTATACACTATCTGAAAATACATATATTTATTTATGAGTCATTCATAAGCAGTTCCTATACAATTATAATAACATAATATTTACTGAATCCAACAGTAAGTATACTCATTCTTTAGTAATTTCAATGAATAGAGAAAAATTAACCTCTGAATAAACTCTTAAAGTATATTCATTCATCGTATATATTGAAAAATGGAAAATGATTCAAACCCATCATAGATCGAATAAATGGATTGGAATTTGAACTTTAGTAAAACGTTTTGCAACACAAAAAAAACCGTATAACTTTTTATTCATATCCGCTATAAACTTACATTTACATTACAATAAATAACATAAATTTCAGCTATAAATTAGTTCTCAGTTTCCATATTATTGTATAGAGAGAACCCATGGCGCTTTTACTTACAGTCACTACAAAAAAAAAAAAAAAAATTATTATGAAATTACATTACTACAATTAAAAATATTTTGTTGTTTTTTTTTTTTTTTTTTTTTGAAATATCCTTTTATACCTCACCATGAAATATAAATTTCTGTTAAAAATAAAAAAAAAATGAAATAACTAGTATCTATGATAATATAACTGGTTTTATTCTAAAACTGGCACCAAAAATTAATAATAATAATTTTTATTGAAAGGATGTTCAAAGTAAAAAGGATATAAAAGATAATAAATTTTGGTTTGAGTATAGTTTATTTTAATTTTTTTTTTTTTTTTTTTGTGATAGTAGTGGCTGTGCAATCATTGTTCTGTTAAATTATGTGAAGAAAATTATTTTGAATTTAAGGATAATAATTTGAAAGAACAAAAAATTGTCGTTTTTATAAATTTTCTTTTATATCGAAAATTTATGTAGGAAAATATTAGTTAAAATTTTCAATAATTATTATTAAAAAATATTTATAAATTTTTGAATAGATTAAAGAAAATCAGAAAGTTCGAAACTTATTGATTCTATTTAAAAGGTTATAAAATTAAAAAATTAAATCTATTAATTAGATAATATTTATTCCCATAATTTAATAATATCAAAATATATTATAACTGTACTTGAGCTATTAAAGAAATATTGATAATATAACTGTAATCTTATATATAAAGAAGAGATGTTTATATGTATGTATGCTTGTGTCAGAACTCCTCTAAGATGCATGGATCAATTTCAACCAAATTCTACTGTATGGTTTTTTATATACTTGGAATTGAACCCGTGATATGTCGTTTTCCAAAATGTATGTATATTCTGTATAATTGCATGTTCTGACTAGCTCCGCTACCTGCCATACAGCTCCTAGCACTCATCGATCATATTTCAAAAACTAAAGGTGCGACAGAGCTGAAAAATTGCACACAGGTATTCTCTCAAAAATAAACAAATATGCCTTTCACATTTTTTCGAATATTGACTGGTTCGGGTTGCTGTCATATAATTCCGAGCACCTGCCAAAAATATTTCAATAATCAAAAGTACTTCAGAACTGAAAATTTGAACACAGATACTCTTTCAAAAAAAAAAACCAATATCGCTTTGATCATTTTAAAAATTTTGACTGCTTCGGATAGCTGTGATACAACTCTTAGTTAATGAATTTGATCCTGAAATAATTTGTTAATGTGAATAACTTTTTAATTAGGCATATAGCAATATACAGAGTATATTAGACCCCTTTGTTTTTTGGTATATTCCGTTAATCCATTTCGGCACGTCGGTCAACAGACTTTTCGTTTCGTTGTGCCATCTAAGTGCTGTGAGCGATTGACTGGAAACTTTGTAGAAATATTATTTCTTGGCATAGAATATCACTGGTTTTTTTTTGGTTTTTCACTGGTTGATCACTAGTATTTTACCCTTTAATTCCGACACATCAATCTTGAAAACATATTGTTAGAGAAGCTTCTATGGTCTTAAAAAAGGCAAACAACAAATTTTTATTGAATTCCAATAACCCGATTCGTCATGCCGGTCTAATAAGTTTTCTTCGTTTTCATTGCCCTGTCTCAAAACCTTGAGCGATGGTTTTCACGGTAGAAATATTTTTTCAACCAGAAGAGCTCAATGGAAACCCCTTCGTCCACATCGATTTGTCAAAAACTTTGTTGTAAATGATTTGTTTTCACTTTCAAATGAGGGTGCTATAATTTAAAAAAACTTCAAGCCAAATTTTGTTCAATTCTGTTAATCCACTTGCGGTACAAATAGAAAATAATGACAATAAGAAAATAAGAGCTTAAGCGAGATGTATTCTTTCAGATTTTTTAACAACCAAAAGTTTTTATCGGAGTCCAAGGTGCGTGTGTTCAATTTGAACCAAATTGGGTATGTAGTTTCTGAGATACAGGTTTTAACTCAAATTAGGGCTCTATCGAAAATCAGATCCTCTAAGCTTTGGGGAAAGAATGTTGTTATTAGGAAGCAGCTTGTGTACAAAATTTGAAACAGTTGGCCCAGTAACTTCTTTAAAATATAAACTTTCAAATATGTAAACTGTAAGTAAAATTCTGTTTTCAAGAACATCTTCATACTTTTTTGCATTGAAAACTTTGGAAATGAGTACAAACAAAATTCAAAAAGGATTTTCCTTGGCATGCAATACGTTTTGGTAAATTCTTTTCTTTTAATCAAATTAGTTTTACTTTAATTAACCTAACTTGAACTTTATAACATCTGTAGTTTTTTCATATATCTCTTACAAGTGTCAATAGACAGGTATTTTTAATTAAAATTTTCAACTTTACAGTTATTATTTTTCTTAATGCTCGTCTATCCCTATCGTCTGCTATAGTTAGGATCTAATAATAATTTGAACTAATGTTCTTGGTAAATAGAAATCTTCCGCGATTTTGTAAACCGACCTACGTTTTTTGTGGTACCTAATTAAATTTTTTCTCACATGTAAACTGTACATTTTTCTTCAGTAAAAATTTGATCGAGTTTTATATAAGTTTCAAGTTCTTTATTCTATTTGTCAAAAAAAATAAGGAAAAAAAATTTTTTTTTTTAGAAATATTTTTGCCTTCAATTTAAGCGTACTAAAACTACAAAAATAAACTTTAGAATCGCAGCTTGATATAATGTTTTCATAGCAAGTTATGATTGTAATTACGGAAAAAGCAAATTAGCCGAAATTCTAGGAAGTCTTGAGATGAGATTAAGAGATTTGGTAAAAAGTATATTTGGTAATCATAGCTAAAATCTGAGAAAAAGTCTGAAATGTAAACACTCATCCGACTTTATCTACGATAAAATTCGATTTTGTCCGACGTGTAATCGCTGCCTAAGCATAAATTGACATATAAAAGTATAATATATACATGTATAAATCGAAATTAAACTTTTTTTACATTCGAGAAGAGTAATTTCTAACTGAGTAATAGATAACTGATAGGTTCAAATTTTGTTTTCTTCCATAAATAATGTTTGCATTTTATTTTCAATTAAACTAAGCCATATGATTATGTATGTAACAAATGCAAGCCCCATATGACACATGTACTTCCATTTACATATATTTAGTGAGAGAATGAGAAATAATAAAAGAAAGAGATTAATAAAAGAAACCAAATTAAAAACACAAAAAAAATATAATGAAAATGATGATTGAAAATAATTGAAATTGAATAATAATAGAAAATGATTGAAATATAACGATAATGATTTGTATTGCACGCATTTATTTTGTATTCCTTTTTTGTTTTTTTTTCTTGCTTCTTTACACCAAAGAAATGTCAATAAATATAGTGAATTTAAAGAGAAATCAAATTCTAACTTTATCAAATATCCATATTCCATTATTAGTACACACACATATGTAAATTTCACCTTAGTTGAATGCAAAGAATATCTATAATCTATCTATATTAACAAGAATATACACTCCCATTTTACGTAAACCTAATTTTTAAGAAATACCAAACCGAGCAAAATATCATTAGTTAAAAGAGATAAAATTTACATTTACTTATCGTATACCAAATTTATTATGAGAGAGAAAAGGTACAAAACAGATGTTTGCCTTTTGCTTTATACTGTAAAATAATTTTGCGTTCTCATTATTCTCTTTTGGATTTGTTTACGTTTCCTCCATTATTTATATGAGGCAAAAAATGTTAGTTCTAATTTAGTTTGTTCCCTTATACGAGGATTAATTCTGATCTTTTATTATTTTAATAGTAGCTTTGTAACCCGTCATAAATGACGGAAGCAAAATAAATCCTAGTTTCTTTTTATCTTTCATTAGATTCTTTATTCCGAAATTACAGTACTTATGTTTATATCACTTTTTATTTATTTTTATTTATGTTTATATTTGTCTAACACTAATCTTTTTTTTTTTTATATAACAGAAAAAGAAGTACCATACCAACAAATTTGTATAAAATGTTTGTATTTTTGTATGGTATACTCGTACTCACTTCCATTTAGTTATAATTCGTTAGTTGGGTTCCATTTAGTATAAATTATACCGTATTAGCGTTATTGTGGCCTCTGGGAGAGCAAATTTAAAAATGGGATCTTATTTTCATATAAATTTTGTCTTTTGTATAATGTATAGGGATCTTATTTTGCTATATGAATAAACTGTTATTATGGTATTGTGTTATTTTTAAAAAAATATTCAAAATTTTGTATCTAAATTGGTAAAATTTACAAAAAATACAAAAACATTTTCATCAATAATTTTCAATTTAAAAAAAACAATGTTTTATTATCCGGCGTAGAAGTAGAGTTAATTATCCTACTCTACTTCTATCAAGTTCTATTGATTGAACAGTGAACCTGAACAGTGAAGTGAAATGTGAACACTTAACACTGAAAATAAAATAATATTTTTGGAATGGAGCATATAGAACATACAGAATACAGATACAGCAAATAATAAAAAAAAAACAAAAGAAAACAAAAAAAAACACAAAAATAATTTTTTTTGAGTGAAGTGAGTTACGCACACAATAATGCCAAAAATAAAAGGTAGAAGCAATAAAGTAGTATAATGTATAATATTATACAATACAAATATGCTGATACACATGTGTATTATTATGTATAATTTTAAGTAATAAGAATAACCTTTGAGTGAATTATGTTTTTTTTTTGTGTTAAATGCTGTTTGCCTTTTGGTTATTATACCATATTAAACTATTGATTAAATTTCTATTAGTCCTTATTATTATAAATCAAAAAAATTGTTTGTTTCATTTATATTATTATTATTATTTATTATTTTTCCTTATTATTTGCGAAGAAGACTAACATTAAATTAAAAAAATATAGTTCATGCAATCAATTTTTCCTGCAAAGGTTCAGTATGGTAGACAGGGGTTAAAAAAAAGCACCAAAGCAATTTGTATATATATGCAATTGTATACATATGCAATTTGTATATGTGTTGGAGCGTTCCGTCGAACTTACAAACATCCAGATAAATGCAGAATAATATATATATATAATTTTCGTTTTAAACATTATTATTTTCGTATATACCTATTCAAAATATTAAATTATAATTACATTACAATAATATAAAATCTTATGCATAGTTGATACAATTTAGAAAATAATATTGTTAAATATTTCAACGAAATTTTTGTCGAAAATTTTTTTCAAAATTATAAACTTTATTTATTTAACTTTTTTTGTTACTCTCTTTTGTTTACTAAATTTTTTTTTTTCTTACACGTAAAATTCTTATTTTCGTCAATTTCCGACAATGTTTATCAAATTTGCATATGAATTTGTGTGCAAACAAATGAATACATACATGAGTTCATACTCTTTTTATGGATATACTTTGGTTAAATGGTTATTGAAATGGGTATTTTGTTGAATTGAAGCAAATTGAAGCAAACATATATAGTTCAAGGCAAGTTAATTAAGGCAAATATAATATTTATGAGACATAAATCAATTGTGTTAATATGTATATGAACTGCATAAAAAAACAGAAATTATAATATGGACTTCACACTTTCTAATATTTTACACTCTCATAACCAAACACAAACACTTAAAGTGTATTATCTGCAATATTTAAAATGTTTGTGTTTATTCACTAAAAAACGCCAGCTTCGAAATTGTTCGGAACAAATAACTATAATCAGAAGGTTAAAATAATCAAACCAATTTGAGCTTAACTAAGAAATAAAATATATCAAAACAAAAAAAGATACATATATCGGCAGACTAACTCTTGCTTACTCTAGTTGGCTAAAATATCTACGTACAATAAATAATAAATAATAGAAATTAATTTAATATTTATTTTTTTTTTGCAGTACGTATCTTTAATTTTAGAAAATCTTTCTAGTGTCATCCATTTTATTAACTTGTGTTATTATCAAAAATACCTCGTAGGTATAGTTAGTCGAAATTAGTATTTTATACTAATTTTTAATACAATGTCAGTTCAACAAGTTAGAACTTTATCTTTGCGACAACGTTCAATCAATTTGAATTCAGATTTATTTCAAAGCTAATTTGGTTAGTTACTTTAAAAGATATTGGAAGCCACAGAAATTCGCAAATGTAATCGCCGCCACAACACTAAAATATACATAATTATGTAACCTTGAAATAATATTAATTCAATTTCTGTTCAACAGTATGGCTTTTCGCAGGAGACATTTTAATATACATTGTTGGTGATGATGTAAAGGAATGTTAAGAAAAAATTAATAATGACATCGGAAATTTATACAAGTGGCTGTGCAAAAACATATTGAAATTAAACATAAGTAAAACCAAATTAAAAAAATGAAAAATGAAGTAGATATTGTAATTGAATGTGTTACGGAAACGAAGTATTTAGGAATAATTTTAGACACGGAACTTAAATTTAACCAACATGCTGATTATATTTGTCCTAAGATGTCGAAAAAGATTGGAATTATGGACAGAATAAGAGACAAGTTATCAAAAAAAAAAGTGCAATAATGATATGCAATTCTATAGTGTTGCCACATATACAATAATTAATATTTATTTATTTATTTCAACAATAAAATGCCTTAACAGATTTCTCTCGTTTGTAGTCTATATACAAAAGAAATGTTATAATTACATATGTAAAAAAAACAAAAATTCATAAAACAAGTGCAAATAAAGTAGAATTAACATTACAATTAGATAATTGAAAATTAAGATAAAATTTATGTTTTTGATAATATATATAAAGCAAGTAAAAATTTATTGTTAAGTTTATGAAAGCTGAGCTGTGCTATATTTATTTACAAATGATTGAGATAACTCTTTTTTTAAACTATAGTTGCTGAGTAGTTTTAAGTTACATTCAAGTTTATTGTAGAGACTAATTGCAATATGCATTTTTGTTGATGTTTATTTTTTTTTTATATTCACATGTATAAGATTCTGACTCCTCGTGTCTCTTCTTTTGGTTAAACTAAACTAGTGGTTGTATGTATCTTGACGATTTAATGTCGGGAATGTGTAGAATAAGTTTAAAACTTATAAAATCTTTTATAAGTAAAATTTGTTGTTCTTTATGAATGAACTCAGCTCTTACTCTCCAATCATAATTACATAAATTTTTTAAGGATTTGTTTTGAATGATTTGTAATTCATTCATTAATTTTTTGGAGTTTGAATCCCTTAACTTGATACTACAGCTTAAATGGCTATGAAAGAGAGCATAATATACACTTTGTTTTAGTTTCATTTGGTAGAAGATAACCAATTTTACTAAGTAAATATGGTAAAAATGATTTACTAAGTAAAGTAACCAGTTTTACTAAGCAATTGATGACAGTTTCTTGAAAAGTAAATTTCTGTAGGTGCTCCATTTCAGTTTAGAATCTATCAAAACCCCCGAGTATTTAAATTCTTTTACAT
Source organism: Argyra leucocephala (assembly GCA_963942445.1). Classification (NCBI taxonomy): domain Eukaryota; kingdom Metazoa; phylum Arthropoda; class Insecta; order Diptera; family Dolichopodidae; genus Argyra; species Argyra leucocephala. Next base: position 43,467,647 of record OZ012681.1, on the reverse strand, counting down.
GCTCTAATTTTTTGCCATCAATATTGATTTCTAGTGCTGGTGCCGATGAACTAATTATTATGTACTTGGTTTTATTTGCCAGTTAATTTTTGTGTCGTCATCCAAACTTTTATTTTGTCAATTTCATCATAGGTTTTATTCAGGTATTATAGGTATTATATGTCATAGGTCTTATTATATTTATGTAATGCGGAAAAAAATTGGAAATATATAAATAAATATAGAGGAAATATATTGAAAATAATACATAAAAGAGATCACATATAGCGGATATTAATGAAAGTTTAAGTTGGGTAAAAATAGAAATAAATAAACAGTTGAATATATTTGTGTTTATCTTCAAATTATATTATGATATATTCTTCAAATATCTACAAAGAAATTTGAATTTTATAAGAGGATATCGCTATTTAAGATATGCTGGAGATTTAAAACCGTCACTTTATAGGAGATCGAAGACCTAAAATAACATAATGTACAAAAGAGTGGCTCTCTTCAACTCTCTTGAGAAACAAAAAAAAAAAATAAAAAAAATTAAATAATAATTTTAACGAATTCATTTATTTAAAAAATATTTATTTTTTCAATTCTTAAAGTTAAATCTTAAAAAATAATCTTAAAAAAATAAAAAAATTAAATGTTTAAATTTATATTATACCTTGAATATTAATATAAAAAAATTTTAAAATAAATAAATGAACTAAACTAAGCTAAATTAAACAGTTATATTGGAAATTAGAAAAGTTCTTAAAATTTAAAATATTTCCTCCACGTCTCTAATTTTATAAAAATTTAAATAATTTAAAAACTTAAGAAAAACTGAAAAAGATTTAAAGTCACCCAGATTTATGCCGATATTTTCAATACAAAATTTAAAAATAAATATCCAAAATAAAATGGTGTTTTATATAATATTTGGCAAAAAAAATTATTTTACTATTAAAAATTAAGTTTTCATCTCATTCGTTTGAAATAAAAATTCTTACAAGAACATAAAATTTATATTTCAATTACATTCTTCCTAATTAAATTCCACCACGAATCCTCACTAAGCCATATAGCCATTTACAATAATTTTCATTCATATTTTAATGACACATAATCATAATATCTTCATAAGACTTTATTTTTTTCTTACATTCTTTCATTCTTTCTTTCTGCCTCCTCTCTTTGTGGTTTCACTCTCAAAAAACTAAAAAAAAAAAAAATAAGAAAATTAAATTTAAATTTTTGATGAAATTTGCGTGACATTTTTTTTTTATTAAACAAAAACGATCCAAAAATATTATTTTGTGATACTAATTCTATTATAATAAAATTATGAGTACACTGTATATTAATACTAGCCTTTATTTAACTGTAAAATATTTCTTTTCATCGACATTTACAATACTATTATGGTAAACAGATATGTCTCCAGAATTGGCATTTTTTTATATCCAAGTCTATGGGATGAGCACCGGTTGTAAGAAAGGCACTCTACATACTCTGCCACCCAGCGTTTTAACGTCCTACACCTAAATATTCCAATAATAAGATTTACGTACCTATATTTAGGCTTGTTGATAATTCAATATTCTGAAGTCTCAATTGCCCTACAACCACCCAGCAACTGCTCATATTTTAAAAATGTTTCGTATATATTTCAATCCTAATATTATTTTTACGCTTAGATCAAAGCCAAGAGTATACAAACAATATGCATGTTTGTTAACAGCCAATATGAGTACACAAGATGAATATTTTCGGTTGATCCACATTTCTACATTCCTTGCTAGTTTTCTTCACATTCTTTTACTACGTATTCTTCTATTTTCCAGTTTCCAACTTGATGTTGTTTATTATATTGCCCGATTTTGATTACATTACACCATCATAAGAAGACTCGGTTTATTATCAATCTTCTGAATGACTGTGTCTGAAAAACTGATGAAAATGTAATACTTGAGTCTTCTTATTATGGTTTAATAACCGAAATCGTTCAAAAAATTAAACAAAATTTATGAAAAATGCCTAATAGGGTCTTAATCTTTCTTCTTTTTAAATCCGAATTATTTCACAAATTTGTAAAAACTTGCTTTCACTTTTCAAATTTTTCGAGTTTTTTCAGCTTCATTCTATTTTTTGCCACATAATTATGAAACATCGATTGAACTTTCGTGTTCTCGTTCTACTACACGTTGGACTGATCAGTCTTAGAGGAAGAACCTGTCACAAAACTAAAACATATGACACAAGACATGTCAAACTGGCAACAGTACGTACAATTTTTTTTAAATTCTTTAATCGGATTTTTATTTCTAGTGATAATTTAAGTTATCTAATTTAATTGTTGTCAGGTTTCCGTTCCCTAATAATTATTTTAGTATTTGATTGAAAATATCGATATTTCAGAAGCAACACACTTTCTTGTGACTAACTTATAAAATTCGAATATATTGATAATTGTGAGCGGAAGCCAGACAATCATTAAATTATTTAAGTAAAACACCTGACAGAAAACCCGGACATTATACCTAAAACTATGAAGACAATACTTTTAGGGAAACAGTACTGATATTTCTGAATCGCAATCCTATAATTTATCGCAATCATATAAATTACGCAAAAGTGTGAAAGACTTAAAAAATTATTAAAAAATCATAAATGAGTTGTTTCACTCAATCAAAAGCCAGGAAATTATGTGATAGCTGACATCTAGAGATGAATTTTCTCAACAACGCCAGAAAACGGTAAATATTCCTATATGATAAGATCTTCAAAACCTAATAAACGTTAAAAATAAAAAACGTTGTCCGACTTAAAAATTTACATTTCTACTTAAATTGTGTTCAGTTTAATTAAATTAACGTACAATTTACTTTCTTTTTACTCAATTGAAATTCTCATGTTCCTCAATAACTTCTAATTTCACCACGAACTTCATCGACTATCGCATCTAATTTCTACAATAAAATATTGATTCCTATAACTACTTACTTACAAATAAACAATTATTTTAGTTCTATAATATTCATTTACATATATCTATATTCTATACATTCTTTCATATTTAATAGAAAAACACAAACACTACTCATCCTATTCCTCTGTTCTAGTTCTTCATACAAGTATCAAAAATTCTTTCTTTCTATTTAACCTCCTCAAAATATCGTTTAAATATTTTTAAATCTAAAAAAGTTTCAGTAACAAAAACTGAAAATCTGCAAAAAGTAAAAATATTTTTATTCTTGTACGAAAAGACAAAAAACAAATTCGAACAAGAAGTGAAACAAGAAGAGAAATCGAGAAAAGGCCTAAAAAAACAAAAAACAAAATTAGATACCAAAATATTCACTTAGATTTTTTGGGTGAAAATTGTCAAACCATTAAAGTCACACCAAGTAATATTTATTGACCAATAAATTGGGAATTTTTATTAAAATTAAAGGACACGTACAAACCAAGCCAGCCAGCATTCATATCAAATCGCCAGATTTGTTTTTTGCCAAAAAATCAAAAATAAAAAGCAAACAAAAATTATAAAAGTTATTTTCTTACATTTTATTTTTAGAATTTAATATTTTTCTTCCAAAATCTTTTCTACTCTTCCAAGAAATAGAAAACTTCCTTATTTTTTTCTTATTTTTCGTTTTTGTTTTTTGGTAAATTTACTGTCATAGATGATTCTGTGTAGATTTGAAAGAGAAAACAAGATAATATGAAATTTACTGTTATATAAAAATGTCTTCATTTTAAATTGTTATGAAAAAAGACAAAAGAAAACCAGATAAAAAAAAAAACATATTAAATGGAAGGAAAAGTAAATGCATTTAATGATATGAGAGTAAATGAAACCAAAGATAAAATACAAAATTAGAAGAAAATAAGGACGAATGGAATAACAATAATTCGTACATTTAAATCAAGAAGTATATTATTAAATAAAAGGAAAGAGAAAGATATATAATATAAAACAGAAGAATAATAATTATTGGGATAGGAAGAGGTAGACAAAAACATCCATAATATTATAATAATTATTGTATATAATATATAAATGTATATACCTAGGTACTTTCGTAAATATAATGTATAATAAAATGGACAATGTCAATAGATACTTTAATAAGAAACCATTGACTTGGAATGAAATGTAGAATATTTTAAGTTATGATACTCTAAAATAAATACTCTACTTTCTATTTTCTTTATGATAATATTTTTTTGATTGTCATCTGCTTAAGGCAATGTTTTCATTTTAAAATTAAGGAAATAAGAAAAATATTGAAATAATAATTTTTAATGATGATTAGATTTGTTTTTTTTTTTTTGTTTAATTTTTTTTCCTATTATTTTATAAAAATAAAGTTTAGAGTATTATTGAATATTGAATTTTCAATTTGTTAAAAATGATTTTACTCTTTCCTGATATGCTTTCAGTTAAAGTGATTTAAATTATATTGGTTTTAAAAAATAATAAATTTTTATATTTTAAATAAATAGATATAGATAGTTTATTTATTAATGTTAATTTAAATTTATTTAATATTATAAAATATTAATTTGTGAAATATATTCAAAAATTAATAATCAATAATTTTATTATTTGGAATTTTTAGTTCTTTGTCAAAATTGATCTTTGTACATTTTTGATACAATCGATTTGACTTTGATGCCTAATTCGAATAATATAGATCAAATTAGAAATTCATTTTTGACATATTAATAAAAATCTGTACTTAAAGTTAATAGATCTTATTTTTATTGAAATATAATATACATCAAATTTGATTTTGATGGATATATTAATTAAAAGAATTATTAATTGGAATTTTTGCGACACATGTTATTATAGGCTGCTGAATTTTAATTGACTAACCTAGTATGATATTATATAACAAACAACATGAAATTAATTCAGAATAGATTCAAAGAAATTGAGCTTTATTTTAATTTATTTTTTCTGCATATCATTATTGTTAGTAACTTAGGTTAGGTTTGTATTTAGACCTATGCATTTAATTTATTAATAAATATTTATATTTAACTTACTAACAACCACTTTTCGGCAATTACCACTTTTCATGAAGTTACATTATTTTTTTTAAGAATAATGAAAAAAATTAAAAACTATAATTAAATATCGGCGGTACCAAAACTCGAACAAATAACATTCTGATCAGTATTTTGATGACATTTGATTAGATTATATTAGTTTCGGGTGGGGTTTCTATAGTCGTAAATGCAATTATTACGATTACCCGTATTAATGCTATTAATCCATATAAGTTCTTAAGGATACCTGATTTAGTGATCACACTCAGGATATTCTTCAAGGGTATGGTGGATACGCTATTCAGTAGATTCTTTCTCTATTTAATTATGCGCAACTACTTTTCCGTTAAACCCATTTTATAAAGTTATTTATTTACTATGTAGTGGCCTGCTAATATCCTTCCCATGATGTGTATTTGTTTCCCATTAAAACTTAAAATAGTTTTAGTTTTGTTGAGTGAATTTAGATGAGACATAACCACCTATATATTTCATTACACAGCAGCGTTCCTTAAATTTTTTATAATTTTTATTTTGGCTCTTCTATCTTCTACTGTGTGGGATGCAGTAGTTCTGAATCTTTCTTAAATCTTCCTGATTTTGTAATCGAATTTTCAAAAAATTATTTAATTAAAAAGTGCGTGTAATTTTGCAAACAGCAGGCCCAGCGCTTAAAAAATAACTTTTATTTTTTCAAGTTATATTATTTTGTGGTCGTCGAAAAAATCAACTTACTTTCTGAATTTAATAAATTTTTTTATTATAAGAATAAAGTGAAAAATACTTACCACAAATGTGTAGTTGCTGAGTGAGCCAAAATATGGAATTTCTGTTTTCTTTCTACAAATTTCTGTTTTACTATTTTGGATTTTGCTCTTACCTTTTGTTTTGTTAAGTGCATGTTTTTTTGTGGTTTTTTACACTTTTAGGCTTCGGTTACCTTAGATTAACTGTATTTCTGAGGCAAAGTTTTGGCTTCTTAAAATAGTTAAACTTTTTCATGAATTAGAATTCAAGCGACATAAAAAAGTTTTACTCACACAAAAGGTCATTTCAAGTTCAAAATTTAAAAAAAATAATTAAATTAATGTATGAAACTATTATCCAATCGATTTTAACATAATAGAAGGCTAACCAATAATAATTAATGATGAAAATAAATGAAAAGTATGTGGCTATTCTAAAGATGGATAAATGGCGATGGTAAGCAAAAAATAAGACAGAGAAAAAAACTTAAAGCACTAATTATGGAAGCCTACAATATTGCAAAATGAATTAGTGGAAAAAATACTAAATTGGGCTTATTGGATGAATGATCTAAGGATTCAAAAACGATTATTAGATGCTGTAAAATATTAATGGAATATATAAGATTAAGACGAACTAAGACATGTGAGATATTTGCCTAAGATATAGCAGAATATCAAAAAGTTGTAAACAAAGGACCAACAAATGATGTATTGATTATCATATGTATTATCGTAAATGCCCATTGCCTGGTAGAAGATATGAGCTTTACTTATTTTAATGCGATTTAAGCTTGTTTTGTTTTCCTTTACTTAATATGGCCTATAGAAATATAAACTTGCCAATTCTATTATGTTTTCATCTGATAAATACTATTAGATTTTATTTTTATCTCAAATCCATATTTAATCCTAAAAATCAATTTTCAAACTTGATTAACAACTTTGGTTTTTTTTTACTTTTAATTATTTTGCTTACATGTTGGACCATTTATTGACCAATTAAAAGTTATTCAGAAAAAAAATTCGAATAGATTTATCCAATTTATTTCTTAATAATTAATATGGTATGGTAAATAGGGAAAAACGAAAAAAAATATTTTGATTTACTTTTTTTTTTTAATAATAAATTTTTCTATGTTCAGGAAAAAAATAATACAAAAATACAATTTACAGCATAAAAACATCATCAGCAACATCACTATCATTTTAATATCATGCTGATTCACTTCTCATTAGTAAAACACCTGTGGTGATTTTATAGGTAACGTATAAAAACTAACCGAAGAAGGAAAAAAAAAATACAACTCACTCCATTATTGTTATTATCATTTAATTACAATAATATACCGTTAGAAATATGGTGGTTTTAATAATAATTGTTATTGTTATGTACATAGCTTAAAGTCATAACATTTTACTACCACATAGAATTTCACAAAACAACATGACAATAATTTCTCTATATTAAAAAAAAAAAATTATTATTAAAATAGAAAGTTCTGTTTTCGAAAATTGTTCGAAAAATATTTCGAAAATAAAAATATAAAAAATTAATTTAATAAAATTTAGTGTTGTATCAGCAGGAAAAGTTCAAATTAAATAGAAAGCTATAATTATGTCACGTGCAATAAATGTAGAAAAATTATACCAATAATTTTATAAATAGAAGAAGAAGAAGAGAGCAAAGCACTGCAGAGATGATTATGGTTTAGTTTTGTACTTTTAGCTGGTAAGAACTACTGGTGAATTTTGAATTAAAATAATAATTTTATTTTTAATTTATTTACCTCTAGGTGATGAAACCATGTTTTAAATATTGTATAAAAACAAAAAAAAAAATGTCGTTGAGAAACAATGCAAATAAAATTAAAAACTCGATTTAATTACATTACATTAGAACTTGCAGATTACTATAACAATTTTGAAGAGTTTCAACAAATTAATTTTCTATTAATGAAATTTTGTTTTGATTATAAAATTGGGATTAAAAGTCCAATAAATTTGTTTTATTTTTATCAGACTTTGCAAAGTTATTGTGACGTGAGTTCATAGGTCTGTTATAAAACTATTATAAAAGAGTTCTATAAAGAAGCTTTTGTTATTTTTGTTCGAACAATTTCCGAAAACAGTAAGCGTCTGAACAATTTAATTTTTTGCCATATTGTTTTATGAAATTATACTAAGATACGTGTAGATATCTGCTAAAAGGTAGTCCCGCTTACGGATTATTTCAATAAAATGACTTATGATTAAAGACTTCACCTTGATCTTATTAATACTTGTAGTATTTGTTAAATAAAAAAAATATTACTATTATCTATATATTTAAATTTGCTTTGTATATTCTAATATAGTAAACGGCTAATAATGCCTTAAAAACCACAAGTATTTCAAAAAATACTGCCATAGCCTTACGTAATTTAATCTGGGATATTTAGTATCCCAGAAATAATCAATTTATTCTTCCTCTTGCGCCTAGTTGGAGATTTCTTCTGTCCTTTAAAAAAATTAATCCTCTTGTGGTTGCAAACTGCAGTTTTTTTGTGGTTATTCTCGTAGCAGGCAGTCACTTAGATTGTTCTCTTTCACAAAATCACCCCAGCTGATAATTATATAACCTCGTCATTCTCTCTTTCTACTTCATCATACTACGTCTTTGATGTTGAATATATGTTTCTAATTTTATTACTCTTATCCCATGAGTCTGGTTACGTCCATTCTACAGACATGACCTCGTCATGACCTTTTTTCAGTTTCTTGCCAATTGGCTTGGATGTTACAAATTACCAACAAAAATGTTTAAACTCATTACTTCATACATAATTTCTTATGTATTATTAGTTTTCTCAGTGGGTTAGTAAGCGTCGACGTTAGTGACTAAGGTTAGTAAGAGATAAAAATAAATAGCTAACATGCTGCACGATTCAAAAAGAAAGTAGAAAAAGACCAAATATCAATAATTACAATAACTATTTATCGATTATACAGCTTTCATTTTAATTTACAAAGGTTAGTATCACAATAAATCGCTCTCGAGTTGATTGGATTATGTAATTTCGTGAGGGAATCTGTCACTGCAACCGCAAATTGCTTTATTTTGATTACCCATGTTTGTTAGTTCTAGTTCGTCCTCTAAGTGCTTAGGGATACCTAATTTTGTGATCATACTCAGGACATTCTTCAACAATCTAGTCAATCTGGGTTCACGTAACAATCTACACACAAACTCAAACTTATTATCAGCGACAGAAAACACGCTGAATGGCGCAGTAGGTAGAGTGCCTCGAAAGGTCCCAGATTATAATCTTATAAATAAATGCTCAAAATATTATACTTATTGTAGTAAAAACTTGCAGTACCGTACCTAATTAAGCGCGAAAATGTAATTCCACCTAAATTACTGTTAAGAGCATAAAAACCAAAAGTCAGGGACGTAAATTACGCGGACTTTCTCTAAAAGTTATTACATCCATAATTTTAGAAACCAGGATATTCCCACCGATAATTTGGTCGACAAACGCAACGTCACCTATCAAACAACGTTGTTGGAGAGATTTCAAGAATATCAAAAGCAACTCCTGTACTCCTCCTTATGCAGGAAGTTGAAAAGGGTCAGACCATGAAAAACACATAAAAATGTAAAAATTTATACCTTTTGCGGAAGTCACTTGGATCTACTTTTTTTTATTACTTTCTTTATTGCTATCTAAACGCTGGGTGGCGCAGTAGGTAGAGTACCTGCCTTTTAACCAAAAGACCCCAAGCTCGCTTCCCGAATTCTTTCTGGATTTCTCAACCTGGTCCAGTACCCTTTGTAATTGAGATAAAATAAATGTTAAAAAAATAGATTGAAAATTTTGGATATCACTAAGAATAAAATAGAACTATGCTATCATGAAAGCACATTTAAAATTATTAGATATACCATAAAAACCCTATATAGTGTATATATAATTGTCAATTCCACTCTCTGTGTAAAAGCAGTTATGATGTTCATCCCATAGACTTGGAATTATATTTAAAAAAAAAATTATAGCAACCAATGATGTCTCACAATTTATGGTATCCAGCTACGTTCAGTTGTTTTCCTGATGACTCCAAAATTAGCAAAATCATTATGCTTGTTGGAGATTGTATCTTAATTCAAAATTATTTTAAATATCGAATTAGATGCCTCCAAATATCAGGTTTGTTAGTTTTAGCAGAAAGCTTCAAAATCATATTATTAAATTTGACTACCATCTGTTATTTATCAAACTTTAAGCTGTTCTCACTTGACTCGTGATCTATAGGCGTTATTCGTGATCACAGACTTAATTTCAAAACGAATTTCAATTCCATTGTTAATAAAGCTAATTCTATCCTATAGAATTTATAATGCGCTTGGCCAAAGGGTTTACATATTCCCCTATATATACATCACAAAATATTTATGTTTAGCCGACTATTGAATATGCTTTACAAGTTTGGTCTCCATGTCGTAATGTTGATATTTCACATATTGAAAATGTATTGGCTATTATATTGTGAAGTGTTCGTTCTACATGCTGTTGGATAATACACAATGAGTCTGACACAAATTTTCTATCATCTTGATCGTTGTGTACACATTTTTCTCTAAATGACGTAGCGTAAACATCTCAAGTTAGTCAATTATAATTTGTTTGATTGTTTCTAGCACTCGGCTTAACTCAACTGAAATTATTTTCCATTACAAAACATTTTAAGAGTACCGTACGTTCTACAATGATAGATATTCAAAAACCAATCGATAGTGTCAGTCAAAATAAAAATATTTGAACCAGATTTTAAGTTCTTTTTTTTTTAAATTTCAAAAACAATTTAAAAAAAAAAATATTTTCTTTGTTTTTCACAACAAATTAAAAAAAAAAGTTCACTTCTACCCATCCATTATGACTCATACACTTTATATTTACTCAAAAATCGCTTTGAACTATCTTTTATTTTACTTTTGTATTTTTCGGATTTTTTTTGTGGCTTTTCTATTGAGTCCTTTGATCTTAAATCCTTTTAATAAAGCATTGTTATTACTGTTATTCTTTTGTTTTTGTTTTTTTATTCTTTTATTATTGTTATTATTATTATTCTTTTTTTTTAAATAATCTATTTTTATGATTCATATAACCATGATTTTCACTGTCAAAGTTAACGGTATATTGTTGTAACGATACATTTACAGAGTTTTATAATATAGTCTTTAGTCTAACCGCGATGATCCCATTTTTAATTTTTTTCCCTTTTGTTTTTACTTTATTTTTTTTTTGTATACAAATTGTAATTTTAGTCCTGATAACAGGATGCACCACAACACTAATTAAAAACAAAATATATACACACATAATGTGTATTTTTTTTTTATCAGTTTCTTTTATTTTAGGATATACTCGTATTTACAGTACTAAAGTAACCGACAGTTCATAATACAATACAGTTATAAAATATAACAAGCTTATACGTCCTAAAGTAGAATGAAGAAATAAAAGGAAAAAATAGATTTAATCAGAATTAAAAAAAAAAAGAGTTTTTAATTTGTCTTAATGCTTACACGTGACATTTAGCACTAAGCGTATTTGAGTTCTTATTTTTTGTACCATTAAGTGCAGGTTTCTGGTTTTCTCACTTACAATTAAGCCAAAGCCAAACGGTTGATACATATTTAGAAATCAGATTAGGGTTTTAAGTCTTACAGAATAATATATTTTTTTTTACCTTCAACGACCAATGGAGATTAATATTATTTAAGTATGAACTCTGAAATGCATCAAGAAGCGTATAAAACTTTCACATTTTAAAAAATATCAGTAGCTTATTCAATTAGAGAATCTTTTAAAATCTATTAAATTTATTCTACTGACTTATAAGTTCAAAATTAGACATAAAACTGTCATCCATACTTACCCTACTTGACGATGGGCATATTATTGAAACAATACATCTACTTTACAAATATCATTTTACCCACTTAACGATCGTCGTTGAATTATTGTTGGAGCACTACATCTACTGTGCAGATATCATTTATTGGAATTGGCACATACTCGGAAGAACTAAATCATCAACAATTTGAATCGATTCCAACTTCAGGCGTTTATAAAGGGGAATAGTTTTTACATGATTGCTATCATCATCATCATCTTAAAGCATTACACCTCTTAATGAGCTATGGCCTTCATCACTACGCTCCCCCAAACAGGTCGATCTTGCGCCGCTTGTCTCCAATTTGGGATTTGTAGGGTTTGAGCATCGTTTTTCACATTGTCTGCCCATCTCCTTCTTAGTCTTTCTCTAGGCTGATATAGGGCTTTCTATTCAGCACCACTGCTTGGTTTCGATTTTCGTGCATTCGACTTACGTGGCCAGTCTATCTTAGTCTTTGGGCCTTTGCAAACCGTACATTGTCCTCACTATCAATCATACTATTGAGCTCGTTGTTGCTTCTGATTATATACATGATTGCTATACAAAAATTTAAAATAAACATTAACAGCGTAGCTTGCAACTTACCAACAAACTTCTTCCCTACATTTTCTTTTTTTCTAATGCTATTCCATTTCCTAACTAAATGATACGAAAATATAAATGTTTCTTTAACCTAATTTTTGGCTATTAATATTGGTTGAAATAAAATATAGATTGATTATCAATTTAATTTAAAAAAATGTTCAGGTCCAATCTTATATAGATACCCAAGTAAGCATATAAATTATTATTACTCAATCAATTCCACATCAGACATCAGCTCAAGGTCAGTCATTTATAAATTAAATTATTATCGCAGGACTCAGTTTGCATTCTGTTATTTAAATATTATTTGAAATTTAAAATGAAATAAGGAATTAGATTTTTTACTAGTTATAACGAGCAACCCCACCCTACTATAAATATCTGATTACTCTTGATTGACTGTTAGTTGGCGGGTCGTAGAAATAACAAGACGCATATCTTCTAATTTTTAATGAAAATTCTAAATCCATTGAGAAAATTAAATTCTTTGAATGAAAATAGGTAATAAATACCGCACCTATTAACTTTTGGGCGTTGTATAAAACGTGTTCTCTATAATAACCTTTAAAACAATTTTTTTCCTCGTTCGAAAAAAAAAACTCAACTTTTAAAAGAGCTGAAGGTAGTTTATGAATGTAGTGGTGTTTTAAATTAATATGTGCATGCATCACAAACCTTAAAGAGTTTTCTATTTTTTTTTAAATAAAGGATGAAAAGGATTTTAAATTTTTTTTTTGTTCTTGTTTCTCTACTTCTTCTATATGCATTGTAATTTTCTATTGTTTGCATTTTACCATTATTATATTTAGTTGTATTTTGTAGTAATTATTATTATTATTATGTTTTTCAAGGATATTATTTTTTATAATAAAGCAAAGATATTTGATTGTGAGAAAATGTATAGTTTTATCGTTATAATATGGTGGTTATTTCGTGGTCATTTGTTCTAGGTTAATTGCAATTTGTAATTTTTTTTTATTTGCTTTTGTTTTTTAAAATAAAAAATTATATTTTAAACTTTTCTCTTTCGTAAACAATCTAATATATCTACGTAAACAATATTATATGTGTTGAAGAGATTAATATACATTATGTATTAAAATTGAATTTGAAAATTTGCAATGACAAGGTTAATTGAAAACGGGGTGAGGGTCATATGATCCACCTTTTGAATAACCTACAAAGTAGAAGGTCATCAGTTTTCTGAAAAACTGGTAAATTTATACCTAATAACTGTTATACTTTATATTATACCTAATAACTGTTATAAATTTATACCTAATAACAATTTACTAAACATAAATATTTTCAGATAATTATGACCTAATACTACATCTAATATCGTTCACCCTATGATTCAAATAATTTTGTGTTCACCTAAATCTAGTTAGTTATCGGTATAAGTACTATAAAGTCAAAATTAAATAGGCTTGCTAGCATCGGAAGTAATGAAGCTTGTAGATTACCCACCGAAAAGATAATCGCTTGCGCCCTTTATAGGGACAATTACGTTTTGATTGATTACACCAGTCACAGTCAAAATGCATATAAAAACTTAGCTGAAGATAAAAACTGAGGATTTTTGTGTTTACATATATTTGGAAATCGTCAAGTAAAACCGATAATACCAACATGTTGGTTCAAAATAAGTAATGTTTCTTCGAAATGTTTCACAGAATTTTTAACGGGAAACAGATATGGATTATGGCAAAGATAATAACTGGCCACTTCTTATTAAATAACAATCTTTTCAAAATCGGACTAACCCAATCTGTGTAGAATATGTAAAGTAGAATACGACTCTATTGAACTCCACGCCGAACCTTTGTCTTACTTCTTTCTCTTTTTCTTTTCTCCTAACTATCCTTTTTCTTTTCTTTTCCAAAAGCCAACGGTACGAAAGTGTAAAAGTTTCTCTGATCTAAGTTTTAACTAATAAAATAAATTGGGGATGCAAAGGTCTTGAAAAATAGGTGTGGGGGTCTAAATCTTCAAAATCAAAATCCCCAAATCAAAATCCCCAAACATAAAATCCCCCAAAAAAAAAGTCCTCAAACACAAAATCCCCAAATAAAATTTTTAAAAACTCCAAATTTTATTTTCAAAGTCGAGGGCTACCGCCACCAAGCTCCCGGTACTCATTTATTGGAACCCTGTTCTTGACGACGGCAGGTAAACGCATACGGCACAGTTTTAGTAAAAAATATTTTATTTGTAATTTTGCCGATATATAAATTAAAACATTTTTTTTGGGAATTTCGTGTTTGGGGTCTTTTTTTTTGGGGATTTTTTTAAAAGTCTGCGGATTTCGTGTCTTGGCAATTTTGATTTTGGGGATTTCGTGTGACTCCCGAAAAACATCTTGAGCTTAATATCTATATTTGGTTTCCGTAAGCACTCAGATGCATAATAGCGTTAATACGGATAATCACAATAAGCCCAATTGTAGAAGCAGTGACAGGGGGGGCCAGTCCACCCACGTAACAATGTAATTGCTATAAGACTCTTACGCACTGTTATTTTAAATTTATTACCATTAATTATTGTGTTATTAAATAATTATAATTATTGTGACAAAAATGCAAAATTCTATTATAACAAATCCCTCAATTGTTATAACAACATTCTTATAGCAATATTAATTACATTATTCCCATAAAAGCATCATTATTTCCATCTTTAGTGTTTATCGGGAGTAATATAGGAGTCTTATAGTACTAATCTTGTTTTTATAACAATAAAATGTTACATGGGATCTAAAATAATAAATCATAAATATAATAAAACATAAATCTAAAATATAAATAATAGACGTTAATTTAAGATTTATGTTTACATTAGGTTTTATATTATCATAAAATAATTCATTAAAGGTTTTTCTTGCCATTTTGTCCTTTGTAAATTAAACTTACTCTAAATATTTAAGTCAGGTTAGTCTAAATTTTATAAGCTCTTGAAATATAAAATTAAAATATATGAAAACAACATATGGCACGAATACATTAAGGCAATAAATAAAATATAAATTTAATCAGTAATCATATAAGTACACACTCTAAAAAGACTTACATCATGATATTCCTCTGGTATAATATATCCTAGTGGCTTCATTTGGACGCATCCAAAAAATACAATTTGTTTTCCTAGCCAGATTTTTCACAGTTATACCTGCTAAATTTTTATCATCCTTAAAATTAGTTTACTCTCGCTTTGAATCAAAATAATTAAATTTATATAGAATAATTAAGGATAACAGAGTTGTAAATGTGTAGTTTTAACTAGGATGGCAGTGATAATTAAAATATTTTTGAACTTAAATACTTATAAACAAAAATGTATTAAGGTCATAAAAAATGATTATTTAATATAAAAAACATACCTTGGCTCTTTTTCCCCTTTTGTACGCACAGTGTATTAATGATCTATTCTAAAAAAAATTATTTGATAAGCAGTTCTATGTAAACCTGACCTCTTCAGATAAATTTATACCCAATAAAAATTTTAAGGATTTAAACAAAATCTTATCCTTCAAAGACAATTCAGAAAAAAAAAATTATTTTTCTTTCAATCGCTTCCAACTTTCAACTTCCATGTTGGTTTTTTTATAAAAATTGTAAATATCTTAATTTTCTCAAAGTTTTAAATAAATAATTTAACACTAAATTACAAGGCAATATGTACAATAATTGTACAACATAAAATCAATTTAAGAAAAATAAAAACAATGCAAAACAAAATCCTCCAAAATATTTCTCTTTTTCATAAACTCATTCCATAAACCACGAAAATGACGAAAAATTTATAAAAACACAAGTAAACAAAAAAAAACATACCCTGAAAACCAATCAAAAAATAAAAATTACTTTAACGATCTGTCAAATTATCCACCAGAGTACAATAATTGTTCATATCAAAAAGTTAATATAAATTTTTTTTTTTTTATTTACCATCAAACAAACTGAAACCTCAAAATGTACTTTTAACCTTTATAAAACCGTCATCTTAATCATGAAAAGACTTATTTTTAATACAAAATAAATAAACAAATAAGAAAAAAAAATTTCAAACTCCATCTTTCAGAATTGAAAAAACCAAAGTTCAATGTGTACATAAAAAACATTGCACATACTATACGTGTATTGTATGTAGGCCGCTGCTGTTTGTAACAGAATCGAAAAATTATGTTTGCTAAGAGTTAAAAAAGTTTAAATGCATTTGCCATAATTTGAACCGCTACTTGCAATAATAATATAAGTTGTTTACAAAAATACGACTATATGAATATTTAAGAGTAGCTATTCTAGGTCTCACGCACAAGTCTAGCATATTTCAATAAATTACCCTACTAATGTACCTAAGAGTTGTAATGTTTAAAAAATACCAAATTTAATAAATAAAACCTATTAAACTACAATGCCACGAAAGAAGTTGCCAAAAACACGCGTCTACATAGAACTCCCCATCGTCACAAAATAACAAAAAATAAAAAATACTCAGAAGACTGCATATCAGATTATTGCAGATTAAGAATGAAAGAAAATATATAGATCTTTCGGTAAGACTGGATGGTGGTGTTTGACGAAAACTTTCTAGCAGATTACAAGCGTAATCACTGGCTGTAAGATCAGCGAAATCTTGACAGAGAGCTGAAAACCATTGATAATAATTATCAACTACAAAGATAAGAGTAGTATTACGGTAGATTATCCAATGAATGCAAATCCAATGAACTCAGTGAACTGGAGCGGAGTTTATTTCAAAGACCTCCAATACAAACAACTCGGAGAACATTAAAAGGTTATTAAGTCGGTTTTTAAAGCCGATGCTTCTATGTAAACAACTTCAACATCAGAAATAGAAAAAGATTTAGATATGTACTGAATTTACGATACTACCAAATTATATATTAACAAATTTTTAGAAGGACTTTGATAGATTAATTAATCGTAAGTTAATTTGAGCATATCAGTCATACCAACGATATTTGTTTGTTAATACTGCAAAATAGGTTTGAATAATATGATCAAAAATCTGTATGATATTAGAAAATGTGTGTTTCGAAAGATCAATAGATTTATATAACTCGCACTACACATCATCCAATCCAACATGATGGAGCACAAACAATAATATTCAACACGCACAGATGGAGTTGCTGAGCTGCATAACACAACTCACATTAACAAAGCAAGTACTGAAAAATTTTCGATTATGCTAGAAATTATTTCTCAGGCAACAATTTCTTTATTATTACTGATCGGGTTACAATACTGTTTGTTTTATTACAAGACTACTAATTTTAACTTCAATTTTGATTGTCACATATTGAGCGACGACGCATCGTGCACAAAATTATTGTTTTTTAAACTGAAAAAAAAATTTATAATCTTGTGAATAAGCACTATTATCTGCTCTTATAGCTAAATGTACGCTATAGTCCTTGGTTAAACCTTTTCTAAATGTATTTAAAGTTTTCATTTAAATCGATTTATCATAGTTTCAGCTGACTTTTCTTTTTCCGACCAACTTTAAAATCAATGCTGGTGTTGCATAAGGCTTTGTCCATTCACCCATCCTATTTCCCATTTTCATTAATGACCTTCTCAAATTAACTTCATAGTCCAATCCATAGTTTAACTGATGACAGCACTCTAGTGGTATCATGTGATTTTCTAAAAAAATTATTGTATACAGCTTCCGCAGTCACCTCTCAAAGAGCAATTATGGCCGGCCGCTCAATTAAAGACCTGAATATTCTCGGAAACGAGTCAACCAAAATATGCACTAAAATGAACATATTTTCGATATTGCGAAAAGCGCCGCCAAATGTTTTGGCTTTTTGAGGCGCTGCAAAATTTATTTTTCAACTAGAGAACTCTCAAAAATCTATAAAGCATAAATACGACCCAAGCTCGAGTATAACTTACATTTATGGGCAGGTACGCCGAAAACTGCTTTAAATTTTTTGGACGACTATATTAGCAGTCGGCAAAAATATAAATGAAGCTACAAATAAATTGCAACAAGTCAATAACAAATTCTCCATTTGGTGCAAAATGTGGAGTATTAAACTGAATGAAGCAAAATCCACGCACGCTTACTTTACAAATAAAAAAGTTGAGTCGCTCATGCCAGTAAGATTAAATAATGTCATCATACCATATCAAAATTCTGCAAAATATCTTGGTATGACGCTTAACCCAAAACTTAGATGGAAAGAACACGTTAAGAAAAAAAAACTAGAACTGAATCTAAAATACAAACATTTGTATTGCTAATTGGGCGAACATCTACGCTTTCGAAGTTTTGATATACAATCAGATATTAAAGCCAGTCTGGGCATACGGTGTTCAAATATGGGATTGTGCTAAATAACAGAATATTCAAACTATCCAAACGTTCCAAAAATAAAGTATTGCGAAACATTGTCAATGCCCCATGGTTTGTTCGCAATGCTGATATTTATAAGGGATCTCTGGCTTCCTCTGATAAAAGACGAAATACAAAAATGGCTGTACGCCATAAAAGTCGTCTCTTCCAACATGTCAATATCGAAGTTTCACGTTTAGCTGACTGTCAAAACTTTGTTAGAAGACTTAAACAAACGAGCCCATTCGAAATGTGTTAGAATAAAATCTTATAATAAAATCTTATAAAAATTCCTAATCGAATTTTGTTTGATCAAAGATATCTGAAGTAATGGAGCCAAAATTGTATTAATGGTTAGTCTTAAAGACTAGTTTTAATTATTAAAATCTCATGCAATTCCATCACATAACACGATAGGCATCAAGTTCCCACCATTTCACAGGGGAAATTCCGAGATGATTTAAGCCCGGTAATTCTTTTATAGCTAGAACTTCTAGATCGTGAAATCGCATCCCAATCGTCGCATTCCCAATGAGAGATTTTTTTATTTATGTCTTACAGTGGCTTAAGATGAATACAAACAACATTGTTTGCTCTTTCCCACAAAAGTTTTCTTCTTCCTTTTTCTTTTCTTTCCTTTAACTTTCCTTTCCATTTTAAAATAGTCAACGGTACTCAAGCACTAAATGGTTCATCCAAAGTTTTGGCTATAATATAAAAAAAAAATGTTAACGATAGACAAAATTAAGCAATTACTATTTATTCAATTCAAAACGTCACATTATTGTACCTTAAAGCTTTTGATGTATCAGAACAAGAAGGATCTAACCTCTAGGATTCATATGTATACAAATAGGAACAAACTGAACGACACAGCGAATTACCATCAGATGAAATTTTGGAAATTACGAACAAAATTTTTTTTAATTTTGCGCTGACTGACTTAATTCAGAACTGCGACGTGACCAATAAAGGCTTATTGTGTATTCTAACCTATATTTTACAATTATATCAGTTTTATATTGTAGTTAGTGATATAGTTAACCATCTTCCTTGGCTTAATATATTTTAGAGAGAGACTGAAGAATTTTCGCTAATCCCACACAAATATATTTTAACAACACTCGACTGCTCCGCTGCCTCAATTTTTTATTCCCATCAGAATCTGTACAACAAAAGTTATGAAGTGTTTAAATTAATTTCTTTTACTGTATTTACAGTTATTTTATTTATTTTCATCTTCAGATAAAAAAAAAAATGAAAACAAAAATATTATTATTCGATTGCAATTCGAGACTATCAAAAAAAAAATTCCCGATCCTGCGTTAAATTTTGATTGGTGGTAGGTAGAAATTTAAAATTTTCGTTTAATAAAAAATAATATATGTCGAAAACTTAAGTGTACATAAGAACGATAAAAGTGAACTGGGTGGGAAATTATGTGTACTGGTAGTATATAATATAAAAATATTGTTACAAATACAAAAAAGTAACTTTAACAAAACTAAAAATTAAAAATTCTTAAAGGAATACTGCCAAATATTGATCATCGTTAGAAAGTTTATTTTATTGAAAACAGAAAAATAAAAAATTACAAAAAAAATCTAAAAGAAACATCAAGTATAGAAAATAAAATACATATTGACAAACAAAAAATTCCAAAAGAACAGAATGAAACACTAAAAGTGATCAAAGTTTGATAGAGGGTCTCTTTTTCAAAGAAAATTTAATGGAAATTGATATTTTCTTATGTTCTTTTTCTTTGTTATTGTTATTATTCTTATTATTATTATTGTTATTATTATTGTTATTATTTTTATTATAATATTAGGGTATGATGTCTTGGTTGAATCGAGTTTTGTTATTTTAATTCAAAATATTCAATCGAAATATTGTTGGTGTACAGAGATGATTTTGATTGGTAAAAATATTTTTTTAAAATAATAGACATTTAAGTAAAAATAAATAAATGATTTATATAAAACTACGAATACTTCGAAACTGCTTGAAGTATCCCGATAATATACGAAACAAACTCTAGAAGAATTTATTTCCCTTAAAAGTACTTCTTCATTATATAAAAAAGTCATAGGTGTTTATTTTTCAATGTCCCAAGCATTGGTGGCACAGTAAGTAGAGAGCCTAGAGCCTGACTTTAAACCAAAAGGTCATACAATTTTCTACCCTTTCAGTACCCTTTGTCATTAGGATCAAATAAATGACAAAAAATGATTGTATATTCTATAATTACATTTCAGAACGCTTAGGTCCTTACAATAGCAGTTAGTAGAAAATAATAGCTAAGTTGTCATCGCTTGTTATCAATTTATTTTACAATTTATATTTAACAGAAATAAAGAAAATAAGAATTATGAAGACACGTTTATACACAACTGCATGTACATTATACTTGTGGAAAAAAGTATAGCACATAACTTGATAGCACTTTTCTTATAGAGAATTATTTAGCAATTTCTGTAAAAGTAGTATTAGTTAAAAATTCTTCGAGACATAAGTAGGAAATGTACTTCAAAAAACTTCCATCCCTCAATCCCAAGACAAAATGTCCAAAAAAAAAAATCGCCAATGAAGATTGCATTTCCAAAAACGGCTACGGCAAAACTTTGGCATTTTCTTTTTGGAATTTCGTCTTCGAGAATTTGGTCTATACCGATTTTGTGTTACTGTAAATTTTATATTTGTCTTAATGGGAATTTTGCCAATGCCAATTTTGTATTATTGAGTATTTTATTCTTGGAAATTTTGTTTTTGGATATTTGGTTACTCGCTTTCACGGTGATTGTCTTTAAATACAAAATTAAAAAACGGAGTCATTGAATATTGAATCCTAATATTGTTTATTTTGATCCTAAGACCTTTTCTGAGATAATTACAATTAATTGTAATACAAAGATTTGTTTGAACAAGGGGATTATTAATTTGTTCATATCAACGTTATTATTACAGTATAAAACCTTCGCTATTTTGTGATAATAGATTTTGCTCAAAAATAATAGATTTTACGAAACTTGTTATAACTTCAAAAGTGTAATATTGGGTTAAAAATCTATATACCACATTTATACTTACTTGTTCTTGTACAAAACAGTTAAAAAAACGTACCAGCTATATGTAGTTCAATAATATCACATCTGATTTTTTATTCAAAGCAGAAAATATAAAAAATAGTTTCGAAAAAGGCTTTCTTATATTTTATGCCAAGTTTTGTATGATTTAAATTTTGAATACTGAATCAATTTACACGTACATTTGTATTGTAATTTCATGCAAACAGTGGAAATCGTAAATTTTTAATTGGCAAAAAATATTTACAAATACTTTGAAAACAAAAACTACAAACAGAAACATTGACTGAAGTATATGATGACTATAGAAAGAGAAATTTTGCTGTAAAAACAAAAAAATTTTATTGATGTCACTTGATGCCAGGAATTTAATAAAAATATCCACAAATTATTAATTTATCCATTAAAGGTTCTGGAAAATTGACCGTGACATCGTAAATGTATCGACAACATAAGAAACACATTGTCGATGATATGTAAAAAAAAAAGAATTACATTGTCTCATGATCGGGAATTCGCAAGTTATTTCCATAACACGGGTTATTAACTTCTTTATCCGCAAATTTGTTGATACACAGTAGTATAGTAGCCATGACTTAAGTAGTATAACTAATATACTAAGCAAGAAAAGTATAAATTAAAGAGATGGAAGGAAAAAATGAAGTTTTAAAAATAAAACAAAATTATATAATATTTTGGCATTTGATTTGATGTTTATTTCAAAGACAAAGTGTTTAGAGCGATCGGAATTGTAAACAAAGTTGAACGTATTGGATTCAGAAAATTGGCATATTGTATTAATCATAATATTCATGTATTATATCGGGTTGAAATTTTTTTCATACATTGCCGATGTCACCGACAATCGCATTTTCTATTTATATTTTTAGGTAGTTATAAATATTTTTTTATATAAATTTTTCTCCAATTTTTTTCCAAGATTTTTAACCGTTCCAGATTTATTTGTTCAAAATTTTTTTTTTCAAGATTTTTTGGCAGTAAAGCGTCTCAAACAGTATATACATACTATAGCATATACTACTAGAATACATAATACTCCTTAAAAAAATGTGTTATATTGACTGGAAAACTACAAAGAAAGGTAAATTGTTTTGAATGATAACGTGAATTAAGCAAAATCTCATCCAAACCCAATTACAGTATTAGGTATACTATTTTTTTTTTATGTTAAAAAGGACCTAAAAGGCTCGAAACAGCACGCAAGGAATAGGTATTTATTTTTTATTGTGTCTATCATTTCAGTTATATGTGGTTAGCGTGTAATTATTCCTGATCCCACACATATTTTTAAGATAAAACAATAAAAGTTTAGAGCAGTTTCATGTCTGTTACTTTAATCTGCTTTCGATAGTATATTCTGTTAAGTTTTATTTACGCCAATCTATAGTACTTCCCAAACATAACAGCCAGTAGTTCTGCAAAACAATATACGTCAACATTTATGAATTTTATATGACTTTAATAGTAAAATGTTATGATCTAAAAACAATCATAAATTTAAGTCTCCAAAAAGTCTCCACAAAGAATTTTTATTTTGATGATGTAAATAATGCAATCCAAAAACTAAATTTTTATACAAGACCTTTGATATTTAGTTTCCTTTCGAACTTATAGTGTATCTTTAAGTTTGTACACAAAAATGAGTTAAAGTATAATATTATGAAGGAAAGGAAAAATAATAATTTTTATTTTCTTCTTTTATTTTTTACAAAGTAAGTTGACAGTAAAGTTTTGTAGAGGGGAGAGAGAAAAAATATATTATTTTTATTATACTGGTATATTGATGATTGAAAATTGAATTTTTTTTACTATAATGAAATCAAGTTACACGACTCCATGTACTAGGTATAACTTAACTTTAATGACAAATAACGAACTTTATTATTATATATATAGTCAATAAATTTGAATAGGAGAACGATCAAGAGTATATTATATCAAGGATATTTGTTTAATATTTGAATATAATATTATTATACTTGTACATACATATAAAAAAAAAACCATCAAACATTGAAAAAAAAATGTTTAAGTTTCTCAAATCATATTTTCATCCTTTTCGGTTTCAGATTATTTTGATTTATTGAATTTGAATAGATGAAGAAAACTTAAAATTGGTAAACTTTAAGAGGTTTGAAAAAAAAACTTTAATTATTTTGAATTACTTTCTAAATAATTTTATAATTTTTGTAAAAAAAAAGTTAGTAGCTATTTTACAAAAAAATATATTACGAAACTACCACAACATATTTTACTGACATTGAATTGCAATCGATATGAATAGATTTATTAATAAGAATTACGAAGTTAAATTAATAAACATATTTAATTAAATTTATAGTTGTCGAGTTTTATTGAATTTATTTTGTTTTATTATTTTATTAATTTATTTATCAATTGATGGAGATAAATCTGCAGACCAGCTTCATGTTCTTTTCATTTTCGGAATATGGGTTTTACTTATATAAAATTTAAACAACTAAAAATAAAAACAAAATATTAATTACAATTCATTATAAAACTTAATGACTATCTTATGTACTCCAAAACAAAATTAAAATTAGATTGCATTTATAATATGTTATTTATTCTAAAATTTTATTGGCTAACTTAAATCCAAAAAAATTAAATCAAAAAAAAAACTTATTCACTATCTGATATGGTTATTCATAAATAAATAGTTTTATTTCAAATCTTAATTAAGCTAGGTGAAAAAATAACAAAATCAAAAATATGTTAATATTATCCAAAAATAAAAGTCAAATAGTTGGAAATCCAAAGATTGAGCAATTTGTCAGACGTCATGACTCCCGTAAATAAATCCGCCGGTCAATGTATGTAACATATGTATAGTTGTGTATGTTTTTATTTGATGCGAAATTCTGCTTAAGATTTGCTATATTTTGTCTCAGAGTTTGTGGTGAGTAAGGAGGGTTTTGATTCAAAAAATATGGTCTTTGTATAGGAATAGAAGAATTTGCAGTGACGTAAAGCTGTATTGGGATATGATTGGAATGTTGGATGTGCATTATGTTAAAATGTGTTTTAATTCATTTTTTTCTGTTAAAAATTTTAAAGTTAAAAATTTATGTATAAGAGACGCGAATGTTAGAACAAAAAAATTTTTAAATATGGTTTTTTAAAAAAAATTATTAATTAAAAATTTACATTGAAAATGTTAATTTTATATACCTCTTCCGATTTTGAAATACGGTTTTGACACTTCATAATAATACTACGCACTTATATTTAATTTATCGATACTGTACACCATCTAGGTCATTGATCTGATTTATTTCCGCGTTTGATTTTCCATATGTTGGTATTTCGTTTCTCCAACGAACACTTGGTCTCCATTTGACATCTAGAATCTTCGATTCCGTTGTATCCGAAGATTCTGTTGGAATATTTCCTTCAGTCCACTCTAATGTGTTCCAGCAACTGGAGTACTCTTCTTTACTTTGTATGATAACGTCCAATTAGTTAAAAAAAATCATATAATTCAGGATTATATTTTCTCCCCCAAACCCCATCGTGGTTATCCGGATCATATCAGTTCTTTAATTTGTATGACAACGTCCACCTAGTTGTAAAACTCATATAATTCAGGATTTAATTTTCTCCTCCATACCCCATCGTAATTTTCAGGACCATATATCCAACGCAAAATTTTCTTCTCAAAAATGACAAGGGTATTGTTGGTGACCTTTTGCAGTATTTATTATTCTAACATGCAAAACAAACCTTTAATACTTACCTTTTTTGCATATATAATGACACGTAAATCAAACTAGAAGTATAAGAATTTTGAATATCTAAACTTCAACTTTACAAGACAACAGATCGGTGAATTAAACAAACAACCGCCGACAGGCATCAAAAATTTAAATGTGAAGATTTTTCAAAATATTACCGATTAAGAAATACAAAAATTATAAAGTACTAGTTTTTGTACCCATTCAAATAAATCATTTATCGAAAAACATATCCAAGTTATAAACCTATTAAAAACTATATTTTTAATACACTAACAAAAAAAAGAGTATGTGGATAGTAGCAAAACATTACTAAATCAATAAAATATGAAGGTTTTTCAAATTAAAAGTATTTCTTAAATTGACGACTTTAAGATAACGACTTTAACAATTAAAATTACCCAAAAAATTAAATACCTATTAAAAAATTTCCCTGGTTTGTGTCTTTGAATAAGCCACCTCGAAATGTTTATAATTGACCATTACAGGCACAACTTAAAGCTCAAAATTAATCCTTATTTTATAAAGCAAAATATTGACAAGCAGAAAGCAAGTATTCCTATTCTTACCATGGTGGTAAATTTTGGTTTTCCACCTTTAACAAACCTTTAGATTGGCTAAGAACCATTCTTATACGAAAAATACTAGAGCAAGATATTAAAGGAACATATCAAGATATATTAATTAATTTCTTCAATTGGTGCTGAAATTACAAAACTACCATCCTCTTCATTCCCAAATGGTGTCTTCGTTGTATGAAAAAGAACATTTTAAACCGGAATGGACAGTTGTACATCGGTGTACATTGGGCGATATGCTAAGAAAAAAATTAATTGTTTTGTGGAAATAGAAAACTTTCTTTTGAGTTAAGTATTTAAATGAATGAAGAGGAAATATTGTTTTAATATTTGACTTGCAAATGTTGTTATACTCTATTTTCAATTACCAAATATTTTAATGAAAAATATTTAGTAAGCTAATAGGTATATAACGGCCAAGACATTCAGGTTCCTTAGATGGTTTTGCAAATGGGATTTTAGCCCACTTTCCAACTTTCCAATATTACATTTTACTGCTATGTACGATCTGTTAAATGAAATAGGTTCTGAGCATATTTCAGAATTTTTTTAAAGAAATATAATATATCTAACACACATATGGGTTTATTAAAAAAATATCGATAATTCACAAACAACAAATTTAAAAACGACTTCAACTGTAAAAAAAAATCAAATTTATAACAAATCTGAGAAAATTATGCAATTTTTCTGAACTTTTTTAATTATCTACTTTTTATTTAATTTTTAATTCAAATAATTCAACTTTTTACAGATTAAATAATAATAAAAACATATACAAAATAACATTACAAGATAATATTATGATATATAAAAAACAAAAAAAAAAAAACAAAAAATAATAAATTAATTAATTTTCCATAGGATAACAATTTATTTACTAAATTATAATTGAAATATCCTTTCAAATAAAATTTCCTTTATAAAATTATAATTTAATTTTTCAAAAAAAAAAAAAAAAATAAAACAAAAAATGTAATAATATAATATTTTATTCTCATTTCGCCTCGTTCTATTCAATTGGAAATGAAAAAAAAGGATAGTATCTAAAGATAAAAAATAACCAAAATCTTCATTTAGAATTTCTTTTTAATAATTTTTTTTGTTTTATTTTTTTTTTTTTTTAATTTTCAATTATTTCTCTTTTGATCTTAATTTTCATTTATTTCTTCTTGTAATAATTTCCAAAATGTTAATTGCATTTGAACTAATTTTTAACCCGTACATAAAAAATTGTAAATTTATTTCGAAATTAATTTGAAGTTTGCAATGTCATTGGTTTATAGTTAAATTTGAATGCCTTGGATTGGATTATTTAAATAAATTTGAAATTATAATGAAATTCAGGTAATTATCTACAGCTAAATTGACTTTTCGATAATCTTTTTTTTTAACCATGGAGATAGTCTCGACGCTTTTAACTAGCGTCACTTATGAACTTTTACAGTAAAATCAAATTTTTCAAATTAACGCTCAATTAAAATTTTTTTAAAATCAACGCTTTTCAAATGAGTGAAAAATGTCATTCTGTTCTATATACCTAGAAATACAATTCATGATATGCAGTGAATAATGTTACATATTTTGTTATTATATGATCATATTTTTACAAACTAAATTAATTAATTCTTCATCTAATTTTTGATTTTTAAATAGTGTTTTTCGGTTTTTTTTGTTTTATTTTTAAATATTTAAACTATGCTAAACAAAAAAATTCAAATTTTTAATGTTATTAAACATATATGATTCAAAGCTTCAAATCTGACATCTCACATCGTATACGACGTGAAAAGTTCAAACAAATTCAATTTTCTCACGATGAAATTTTTACGGAGTGGAGATTGTCTACTCTCATACAATTTCATATATTTCAACTTTTTTTGACCGCCGTTGAAAAGCATCGAGATTATCTCCAGCATAAGTCGACATTAAAAAAAAATAAGAGTAGCTATCTATATGTATGACTAGGTTAGATAGGGAGGTAGTAGTGGCTGCCGATAGTACGGTGACACACTTAGACCAGTAAAATCCATTGTGATACATATGCATGACTAAGAGAAACAGAAATCCATGTGAAACTATTATTAATACATATATCTCAATTGAAGGACTTCTTAGTTTATCCAACACTACAATGTAAGTTATCAGTAGGTATTGTAGTGATGAATTACTTAAAAAAACTATTAATTCAAATTTTATTAGTTTCATAACTCATATGTAAATTGAAAATAAAACTATATGTGAGTTATAAAAACTAAACAAAATTCGTACTTTGTAAGACCTGGTGTTAAAAGATTATAATGTAAAAATTGTTGTATGTAGAAATTAACAAGAGTATAGAAATTTAATTACTAATTTATAAACATACTATAGTTTGGACAATAAAATTTATTATTATTAGAAATCATTAGGAAGGTGAGTGTGGAATCATATTTCTGTATCATATGTATTGTCACAATGAAACAAAGAGATGGGACTAATGCATTATATTATGTTTAATTTATTATTTTTTTTCCTTTCTCATGTTTTTACTTAGATGTTTTTAATTAGTTACTTTGTATTGAATTTACTTTTATTGAATTAAATATTTTTATAGTTTTTCTTTTTTTTGTGTTCTTTTAAGTTTGTTTAATTTAGTCTAATTGAATTAATTGCTTTATTATATGTAAATTTTTTGACTGGCTTAGTTGTAAGTTAAGTATGTATTTAAATTAATATTATTATCTTTTAATAAATTTTATTTGCTTGTATTTATTTGTATGTAATAATTATTGTTATGTATACTAACATTAAGAATTTAATAAATAAAATAAAAAAATAATGCATTACGTCTCCATTATCATTATTTTTACAAGAATTAAAATAATGCATTAATTTCTTTAATAATGCATTAAAATTATTATTTTGCATTATATTTTCAAAATAATTCATTAAAATAATGTATTATATTCAAAAATAATGTACTAAATATAATATAATTCTTGTAAAAATAATGATAATGCAGACGTAATGCATTAAATATATAACGCATTTGTCCCATCTCTTTATTTCAATGTGACAATACATTGTAAGAAATATGATTCCACATTTCCCACCATCTTTTCAAGAAAAAATTATTTCTAATAATAATAAATTTTATTGTCAAAACTATAGTATATTTATAAATTAATAATCTAATTTTATAATCTAATTATATATATTAATAAATACATTAATGCATTATATCTAATTAATAATTATAAAAAATAATGCATTATATTTATAATTCAAAATTCCCATCTCTGGAAACAACATAGAAACATAATAATCTCCAGAAATTGAAGGTAAATATTAATTCATCTTTACTTCAATTTTCCTTCACATTATTTAATACTTTTATCTAACCTGCTTTATCTTAGTGTACCAGAAAGTAAGTATTAAATAACCTATTCTAGGGATTTTATCAAAATAAATAAAAAAATTAACTCTAGTTGGTTTTTTTATTGCGCGTATGATTATTAACAACGAAACAACACCTTTTTTCTATTGCGACCTATGGCTACAACGATGGATATCCCCAT
This sequence comes from Argyra leucocephala, assembly GCA_963942445.1. Classification (NCBI taxonomy): domain Eukaryota; kingdom Metazoa; phylum Arthropoda; class Insecta; order Diptera; family Dolichopodidae; genus Argyra; species Argyra leucocephala. The sequence continues at coordinate 43,437,967 of OZ012681.1, read as the reverse complement.
TGATTTATTTATTGATATAAGAGTTTGATTTTTATTGATTCTACCGGCAATATGTCAATGCAAATATTTATACATATTTCTCCCAAAAATCTTCCTTCATAGATTTTATCTATCCGATATATGTTTTTAATGGTTTTATTTTCTCTTGGTTTACCCGAAAATCTCTAGGTATTCCATGGGTACGACAGTATCAAGAAAGGTGCATGACTACCTATATTTTCTGCTAATATATTTTCTGTATTATATAGTTGTTATTAGTGCAGCTACATATCTGGCAAACTTGTTTCCAAACGTATTTCAGTATTAGGTTATATAACCCAACATATTGCTAACGAATAAGTATGATTGCCTGGTTGTTGTATTTAATTTTAGGGTTCTCTGTTTTTTCATGTACTTCTGCTTCGCAACTTCATGCTTAGAATGACATATATAAAAATATATTTAACTGTGCTACCGTATGGTACTTTAGGATATTTTATCAAAAGATATCGTACCAAAATATATTCGATTCTTGTGTTTGTGAATGTAATATGAACTGATAATTGAAATCTCGAGAATTAATCATTAAAAAACGTTTATGCTAAAAGTAAAATAAACATTTTCTAAATTGTTAGTCTTTTTGCATGCTTTTTCCAGGTTAACTTGTATTGTATCATATGTATTGGTGGTTCGTCCCGTTATCATCTGTATATGTTATGATCTCGTTATGATCTGAGCCTATCCAACATATGGGACATCGGCTTCTTGCTATTCTTTCGTTGCTTCTTCTTTCAGCCATCGGTTTTCCCGATGGGCAATATGACCAAAATATGTTAGTAAGACTGGCTATTTTGTTATGAGTCTGCATTTCTCTTTAACATCGTTTAATATTTAAATGTTTGTAGCACGTTGGAACAATGAAATTTTCATGTTCATGTTGCAACCGGAATTAAAGAATCAAAGATATGTATGTAAGTAAAGTATAAAAAGTCGGTAATTTTTTACTCTTCTGCGTTTTGACAAGTATTGAAGAAAGTACAAAAGAGTTTTTTTTTTAGCTCTAATATTGTATACTATATAATTTACTGTAATTTAATAATGTTGGATCGTGTTTTTAATTTACAATTGAATATAAGGCAGATACAGAATTTAAATACACATTATGCGAGTTGTTCATTTTTCAAAATTCGATTGGATTAGTAAAAACGCATTGTCACCGCGCAAAATCTGCCTAAGCTCGATGATAATTACTACTTACTTACAAAAACTAATTTAAATAAATAAGCAGTACACTGCTCTATTCTATATTATTTCAATTTTAGTAAATACCAGTATCACAATAGGCCTTACCAGTCTAAGTATGTCGGTGTACTATCGGCAGACACTACTACCTACCTAGTAAATACCAAAACACTACATTTGCTACGAATTTCTGATCTTTGAAAGCTGTAACAGTTAAGACCATATTTTAATAAATAGAAAAGATTTAATAGAGCAGTATAAAATTCAGGTACCTATACATGAACTACATATACAATATTTCGATCGATAATCCCATATTCAAGTCGACAACAATTGATCTGACGTTTAACAAACGACATCCAACATATTATTGGTACATAAAAGAATATTGGCATACCACGCACACAAATATAGATTTGTACGCATACCGGTTGACAACTACTTTGGCAACAAATTGATGTTGAATGAGGATTTGACATTTCTTAAATATTATTGTTTTAAATAAGTACCTAAATAGATTTTATGTGTTACAAAATGACTAATAAGACCGTTTGCAACAAACTCTCACAGTTTTTCTTTACATTTTTTTATACATGGCTTTTGTCAGATGCAATATCGATTAACATGCAAAATATATATATATATATAATATATGTATATATGTTGTATAAGCAATTTGTTATCCAAAAACTATTCATATTCGAAGAGAGTTCGAAATTCAGAATAAAAATTGTAAAGAAAACTGCCTCAGTTAAATGATGGTATTCCACTTCAAAGCATTAATTTGATAGATATAATCAGTTTTAGGTCTCTATCACAAGTACCTAGTTGTAACTTGTGATAGAGACCTAAAACTGATTATATCTATCAAATTTCAGAACATTATGTTAAAATGAAACATCCAAAAATTTATTATCAAAATGCCCTCTAATCTGTAAATATCCCAAAGTTAGCCATTCATACTCTATTATGGTTTCCTCATTTCTTCTGTTTACTTCATGTTTCCTTATGACAAAGAAAAAACTTTGTCATCATCATCTACATTATTTGAAATTCATCTTATAAATTTAATTATAAAATTTTTTTTTTATCATTTTAATTTTTTGTCCTTTTTTAAAATTTTTCCAATTCAAAACAGAAAGAAAGAGAGACAAAAAAAGAAAAAAATCACGAATGATTAAAATAATATACAAAAAAGAAGTAGAAAGAACAAAAATAAAAAATAAAAATTAAAGGATTTGTTTCTTTTAACCAGAAAATCTTCTTTATTTGGTTTTTCGTAGTTCTTCATCATCATTTCTATATAATACACGGAATCATATTGATGTAGGTTTGGCTATATGTATAGTTGGAAATATATGAATTAATTTTGTCTCTTTTTCTAAAATGGATAAAGAGGTGTGTTGGGAAACGTCTAACATTAATTCAAAATTCGAAGACATCATATTGAAAGATAAATTATTACTCAGTAAAATCTATAGAGTATATACAAATGGAAACAAAAATTATATTAGTTGAGATGAAATCTACAAAGTGATGTTATTGTGAAAGAGAAAGAATTAATGGGAAAAGAGTTTTTTTGGTAAAAACTTTTGATAGAAATTTTTGAATTCACCAAAATCTACATTTAATTAATTGTCTGCATTTCGTTTTTGGTTGATTTCATTTTGATCCTTTTTTGTTTATTTTTTTTTTCTCAACTCAATTTTCTATATAGTTTTTATGTTGTTATTGGAATTTGTATTGTATATCATGTTATCCATATAGTTTTATACTGTTCTCTTTTTCATTTATATCTTGTTAGAATATTTTATCAGTTTTATTATTATTGTTTTTGTAAATACATTTTTTATACAAAATATATTATATAGTTGTATCTAATACTAAATATATTGTATGTGTGTACAATATCGTATCCTTGATTATTATATCAAGGATACGATATTGCATCATGAGCCGAAATTCAAATGAAAACTTTTTTTTTAAATTTACATTAAAATATTTCGAAATATTTAGTTTAGCACAATTATTCACGTTTTTTCACTTACTTCTGTGCAAAACAAAGCAATTCTGAAATTATCTGTAAATATGATCTTTGATCATTTCAGTCAGTAGATCTTTGATCGTTTTATTACCTAGTCACTAAAACGAATGGAAAATGCAATCTATCAATGTAGCAAATACAGAGATAAGTCTTTCGGCAGATGAAATTATTGTTTCTACACAATATAAGGTAGAGGTAGCAACATTAAGTGGCAAAGCAAAGGGTCTTCTATTTCTGTTCTTGTACCGCGGAAGAACGAACTGAGGGACTGTGCTGACTTTAACGCACTAAAAACTCCCATTCTTTTGTTAAAATTAAAATTAGTCTTTAAGATTTTGAATTTCAGTGAAACTTCGACATTGACATGTTGAGAGAGACGACTTTTATGGCGACTTTTATGGCGTACAGCCAATTTTTTTATTTCGTCTTTTATGAGAGGAACCCTGAGATCCTATGAATATCATATTGTGAACAAGCCATGGGGCTTTGACAGTGTTTTGCAATATTTGTTTTAGAATTTTTGGATAATTTGAATATGTAGTTGTTTAGCACAACCCCATATTTAAATACCATATGCCCAGACTGGCTTTAATATCTGATTGTATATCAAAACTTTATTATACGTCGAAAGCGTAAATGTTCGCCCAATTAGCTAATACAAATGTTTGTATTTTAGAACCAGTTCTTTCTAGTTTTTCTTTTTCGTGACGTGTTCTTTCTGTCTAAGCTAGACATTTTAAGCGTAATACCAAGATATTTTGTATAATGAAATTGTTTAATTTTGCTGGAATGTCCGATTCAGCTTTGTTATTTGTAAAGTTAACGTTCGTGGATTGTGCTTCATTCAGTTTAATTCTCCACCTTTTGCACCAAACGGAGATTTTGTTATTGGCTTGTTGCAATTTATTTGTAGTTTCATTTATATTTTTACCGACTAATATAGCCGTGTCATCTGCTGCGTAAAAAGTAGCTACCGTCACATTTTCTATCTCTGGAATATCACTACCACTAATGTACAGTAAATATAGTTTTGGGCCCAGAATATTACCTTGTGAAACTCCTGCGTTAATATTTTGTAGAACAAAGTAATCTCTAGATCTTCTCCTTGTTTAATTTGAAATAATCGCTTTGATAAATATGACGAGATTAGTTCGACATATGTTTCAGGGAGCAAGCTACGTAGCTTGTAGATAAACCCTTCATGCCATACTTTGTCAAAGTCTTGCGCAACATCAAGAAACACTGAAGAGCAGATGCATTTTCTTTCCAATATTTTTTCGATGACGACAGTTATTCTATGGACTTGTTCGACAGTTGATTGTTGTTTTCTAAATTCAAATTGATGATTTGGTATAATGTTTCCGGTTCTAATCAGTAGTTGCATTTTTTTAAGAAGTACTTTCTCAAACAACTTAGATATTACTGTTAACAATAAAATAGGTCTGTGGTACTTGGGTTCTTTTGGAGTTTTCCTGGCTTATGAATCATGATAACCTCAGCATTTTTGCATATACTTGGGACAAATTTTTGTTTGAGTACTACGTTCATTATTTTAATTAGAACTATTAAAGCTACCAAATATGATTTATTATCTTTTCTTACTGATTATATTGTTAAGATATCCACCTTAAAAACGAAGTTGAAATAAACTCCGAATTGAATAAACGACCATCAGCAATATCATGTTAAAAAACGTTGGTACTATAGCAATTTGATATTCTATTGCTTCCATTTACCCTATTCATGCCGTAGTGATAAAAAAATTTGTTTGTCTATATTGTCACATGCTCTTTCCAGGTCGATCTGCGTTATATCATATGTAATTGCTTCTTTCGTTGCTTCTTCCATCAACCATACATTTTTTTAATTTTTCTCGTTCGGTAATGTTGCCAAAATATGTAACATAAAAATGTATATTTTTTTTAGAATTCTGCATTTCACATTCACGACATTTAATAATGAAATGTTCCTAAGATATCGGGTTAACAATACTCTCATTATTCTTCAATCCCTATCTTAAAGGTTTCTATTTTTCTCCTATCTGTGCTTCTTTTTTTTATTAAAATTTCTGCAACACAGGTGAATTAGTCTAATATAAAAGAATTGCCCACCCTAAATTTTGGATTTCTCTTAATGCTTCCATATTTACGGCCGTTTGAACTTTTTCCATTGACCATTTTCTTTTTATTTCATCGGTGTAGCTTTCTTGGTTCGGTAATGGGCACAACTTAAAATTTAACAATAACTAAATTAGATACATTCACTTCCCACCTACCTGGTTGTCTTGAAGAAATAGCTGATGAAATTTTAGTCATATTTACACATTTGGATTGTGGACAAACTAGTTTGAGATTTTGCACGAAAATAACAATTGAGAATATAATGATCATCAGTGGCAATTCTTGAAAATTATTTAAATTCTACAATGACAAAATGCGCTTAAGTCAACTTCCAGCAGTACTCCATCAGTATATTCTGAAAATTTTTGCTGAAAATCAAATGGGACAGCTTTTCGAAATTATTGATGGATTGTAGAACATAATAATCATGACCCATGTTAGTTGGTATATTACGCATCAAATGATTGGACCGTTTTTTTCAAATACCACTAAACTTTTAAAACGAATTTATGCTAAATTTATTTTATAACTTAAGATAATTTAGTTCACAGGTATAGATGTAGGATAATAAACTAAGTAATTTTGCAAAATATATCATACGTCATACGTCATTGTGTCGAAGTAAATACAATTTATATACACTCTTACATCTTCTTAAAACCTCAAAGGCAATCTAAAAATGAAAATTTATTTATTTACACCACACTCGATTGATAAAAGATCCGAGGTTAGATTCCCGGCGAAAGCAAAAAATGATTTGTGAAGTTTTCGATCTGGTACAATATACCTCTTGTCTTTGGGATAAAATAAATAACAAAAAATAATTGACAGTTCCTGACAATAGCAGTTGTAGTTTTCCACATTTGATGAATTAATGGTACATAATTGCTCGAAAAACATTGTAGTTAAATATGTGGTACAAATTGCATTACCCTACTTAATGAGCAAAAATGTAATTTCTATCTAAGATACGGCCAAAAAAAAAAATTGCTTCTGGTTGCATTTAGCCATCACCGACAAGTTATAAGTTTAATTTTACTTAAAAGAAATATTTGTTATACACGTTTACGCAGCACCAAAATCCACACAATTAACCTGTATGTCATATAAAATTGGATTTTGCCCCAATGACAAAGGATACTGGACTAGGTCGAAAAACCGATAAAGCATTTTTTTTACTTCATCGGAAATCGAACTTGGGACCTTTCGGTTGATAGGCTAACGCTCTACCTACTTGGCCACCCAGCGTGTAATATCTTAGATTGAGAGTGTTTTCCTTCAAAATTTTAAAACAAAATTTGAAACTGTAAAACTGTTATTTTTTGCAAAGTAAAAATTTGGAAAATGTCAAATTTCGCATACTGTCCGCTCATTCACACAATGCAATAAAATATTTATATTCGTGGTAAATTTATGAAACATATCATCTTTTTATATGAGCTATTTGTGTACACTTACATACATAAATACATACACTATATATATACACATTTTTTTTGTAAATTATATTTTAAACATATTTATAGGAATTCTTTGATGTTTTATAGGAAATTATTTATTGCTATGCAAAAAAAATTAAATTTTGTTTTTCTTCTCTTTTTGTTATTTTATTATTATTATAACGAAAATTGTACCCGGACGAACCATAACAATTATTTTTAATTCGACAGAAAGTACCGAAAATAATTCTATATCCAAATACATACACATTATGTAGAATATTTTTTTAACGTGTTCATTTTTATTGTTTTCCAAGAGTTGATCATGAAAAATGTGACTGAAGCTGGATGTTGTTGAATTTAATTCTTCACAAATCAATGAAACGATGTTTGATAGTGTTAGAATTCAAAAAGAACAACAATAACAATGAAAATGTTATCGCTTTTTTTTCCTATTTATTATACATAATATAGGAAGAGTATAATATAGAATGGGAGCGCTGTAGTCGCATCATCAAAATAAATTCTGAAATTCCTGAAATTAAACCAAAAAAAAAAATGTATATAATAAAAAAATTAAAAGAGCAAAAAATAAATAAAAAAAAAAAATTATAAAGCGAAAAAAAAGAGATAGCATGAACTGAAAAAAAAAATTTAATTAGAGTTCCTCTCATTTCACATAATTCGACGACGAATACGTTGGCAGATTAAAATCAAAAGTTTTTTTCGTTTATTTTTTTTTTTTTTTTTTTGTGTTTTATTTGGTACTCATCTTTGGAAAATAAAAGTTCAGAAATTCAGGACAGGCAGGCATTCAAAACTTTCTATTTTTTTTATTTTCTATTTTTTCTTTTTTTTTCTTTTTGGTTATTTTATTTATCCTGCCTTCAAAGTTTTGGCAAAAAAACAAAAAAACAAAATTTTTTTTTATTTAATTTTCTTTTGTTTCCTGTTTTAATAAATTGATTGCATGTATATATACATTATACTGTGTATCTATATTATACATATATATAAAGTATAAAAACACGATTAAGTAAATGAATAAATATGTATACATACATGTATATAGATCATATTGAATTAAGGCAATTATTGTGTAAAACTATTTAAAATTGAAAATTAAATAAAAATGATAGAAAGAAAAAATTCAAAACAAAAACAGAAAAACAGAAAAGAAAACAAAAAAAAAAAACATGAAAATTCAATTCCATGTGTTAAGTAAATTGTTTAATCGAGTATAATTAATTAAATGAAAAGAAATAAAACAAAAAGTGAATGATAAAAAAGTGAAGGAGAGACAGAAGATATTTTAACAAAAATATGGTAAAAAACAAATTCTTAATTAAATTAATAATTATTATGACAGGTAATAATATAAAAATAAGAATGTTTGAAGAGATTGTTAAGAATGATAACCATATGGAGAGAGTACACTAGGAAAATAATAAAAAATTATAATATCTCTTCTACATTTATTTACAATTTTATTTTAACAAACACTTCTGAATACAATATTGAATAGTATAGTCCTTGGTCCTAGGACTATTTTATTTTAGCACATTAAGTGGTAAACCTAGACGGGAAAGGTTCACTGTTGATGAAGCATCTTAATCTTCTGTGTTGTATCTTTTCATCTAAAACTTTTTTGTTGTATCTTTTTGCTACAATATGCTTCCTCTTGTTGAATTTTTGGTTAAAGTGTACCTCCAATCCAAGTATATGACAGAATCGGCCTTAACGTATTGTAATTAATTTTAACTATAGAACATATTTCTTTACTAGTACTGGAAGTAATGTAGACTGATTTGATTTCTCCACTTTTTTAACCACTTATTTTTGTTATCTAAGTTTTTATGACGCAATTGAAGAATCCATTTGAAGGAAAATACTTGAAGCTAGAACTGGTGTAACGCTGAAGAAATGCTGCTGCTTACTTATACGTAAAATTGGTTTTCAAATAACTAGGTAAAGTTCATATTTAAATTAAAAAAACATGTTATTGAAGTAGATTGCGACATTTTATTAAAGTTAATCATAAAATAACGAAATCATTAAAATAAGCATTCGCTTATGATAATTGCAAGAATAAAATTTAAATTTATAAGAAATAATTAAGCTAATTGGAACACGTTACGTGCACGAATATAAGCTTGTAATTCATCACCATATTTCAATGTAAAAAATATAATTTATACGCCCTTTATCAAAATCTTGCGAATTAAAATTTTTTTTATCAAATTCTTATGCTTTTATAAACCTCGTTTTTTATATTCTCGCGTTTTAAAATCAAGTGTTAGTGTTGCTTAGAAACGTTGTGTCTCAAAATATCGCATTTCAAAATCTCGCGTTTTCTCGATATTTTTTAAAAAATCTCACGAAAAGGTAGAAATAGAAAATTTATTCCTTTTCTATCCCAAAAATATAACCAAACAAAAATGGTTTTATGAAAAACCGTCCAAAACCACAAAATTGAAATGAAAAATAACCCAAACAATATTTTTGGGCTTACTACAAAAGCTTACTACGAAAGTCTTACTACTATGAAGTAGTCCTGTTTTATAAAAAATATGGTGTTAGAGTTGGATACATAAAGGGGGAAATTTTCTTATAAAACAGACATTACAAAATAGATGATAATATTATCTTATTTTTCCAGAACATTTACAAAATTTTTTAACGCAAGATTTTTTAACACGAGATTTGGTAGCCATCTTTAATTAAGTCATATTATTTTCTTTTAATTTTAGCAGTGATAAATTAAATTAAAAAAACTAAACAATTTTTTACTACTTGATGAAGAAAGTGAGTGATATAGTGCATATATGAATATCTATGGGCTGTTAAATGATTTCTTTTAGAATACCCTTGAAGTATGATTGACGTTTTGCTGAAATCACTAATACTACGACGCTAAAGTTTTTAGCACTCACAGCGTATATAATCCACCCTCTCGCTGTTTGTAGTAAGTAAAACAATATTTTATAAACAAGTACTTTATAGACATTGAGTGTTACCTTCCATGCAATATCGTATGTTCATATTAATTAAAACTGACAGTAAATTAATAATTGTACTTTGTATGGAGTCAGTGTATAAAATTTATTAATATTTTATAAAATATTTTTTATTAATACTACAATAATTAATTATACACTGTTAAACAAAATCACTAACGATATGTATATGGACTTAGTGGCTGATTCAACCAACAATTTAAAAATAGACGGGCACACTTTATTTTTGAATAAAAATATTAAAACACCATATTATGTATGTCAGTTAGTTAACCCAATTTAGTCGATGACTTCAAAAACAACATAAGTAACTAGTGACTAATTTAAGTCAAGGTCAAGTCAGAGCAAAAGCGTCATTAGTCAGTTACTAAAGCAATTTTTACAATGAAGGTAAAATAATATAGTCAATATTAATAGTAATGAATTAGTGTTGAAATTTTTTGTTGTTAGCAGGGTAGTTGAGATCAAATTGAGTAAAAAAAATGTTTATTGTTTAAAATGTATGTTCAAAACGATTGGCCAGGAATCTTTAGTTTAAATCTATAATTTATAGTCTTGAACTTATTTCAGTCATATCAAAATATCTTCGTTGCCACCATAATAACTCTTTTCAGCTCAAATAAAAAATATACTTAATTGAGTACTCTAAACCCATTTTTAACGGTTGTATTATATATAGTACAGCAAAATAGGTGTCACTTTTTAGGTAATAGTGATTTAGCCATTGTTTTAATTTTTTTGGAAAAATTTGCGTTAAAAATTAAAGTTAAAAATATACAAAATAAAGTTACGTGCAGCAATACTGGTTTATTGTAATTTTTTTGACGCAGAAAAAGTGTGATTTTTAAAGTTAGTGTAAAAGTGAAGTTGTTTTTTAAAAATAATAAAAAAAAAATTAATTATAGCATTATTATTTTGCAAAATAAATTAAATTTGATAAATAAAGATAACCAAAATCAATGTAAGAATAAAAAAAAAAAAAAATTATTATTTTATAAGTTTTTTACGTCAGTAAAGTTGGGTGTAAAAAGTACAACCCTTAAAAATGTATACAAAAAAAAATTTTTTTTTTCTTTATTTTCAGCACTTGTTAAAATGTCAAACCACTTAAATGAAAACAAAAAAAAATTTTATGGGAAAAATTAGTTTAAAAGCCTTGAGGAAGCAATTGAAGCTCTTCTGCAAGAAAATAGTTATAAAAATAATGATTCTGAAGAAATTTTTGTAAATATTGTTTCACTAGATTTAGATTTTTAACGGATTATGAAAAAATAGATTAACAAAATATTTTTGAAAACAACATGCCAAGAAATTTTCGTGGTACATTGATTTAGATATTCAAGAAAAAAATACAAACTATAAAGAAAGTTTATTTAATAGAGCTGGACCAAATTCAATCCGTGTACCATAAATGAAGTTAGAGCGTCTGCTTACGACCAATATCTGGGGGGTAATTTTTGTAACTGTTTATCAATTAAATGGTATTTACATTTGACAGGTAAAAATTCATTTATCATCCGACAAAATGTATAAAGTAAGACCAGTGATGAATATGGTGAGAGATAGTTTTCTACAATTTGGATATTTTCTAAAAAATACCACAGCCAAGTCAGCATATTGTTTTTTTTATAATTTCTTTACCACAAATGCGTTAATGAAAGTGTTAACGGAAATAAAATTAAATGACACAGTTAGTGTTCTAGAAAATCGACTTCAAGTTTATATTCTTTCAAAAAAAAGATAAAACTTTTAAAACCAAACCTCGTGGCGAAATTTGTTTATAGATAATAGTGATAACCTTCATTCATCATTTAAATTACAGATAGGATTTAACAAATGATTTATTAGCTGTGCAATGGATGGATAATAGTGTTTGCAAAACCGTAACCAATTTTGATCATATAAGATCAATCAATAATGTCAAGTGCTGCTCTAAACAAGCTTATCAAAAAGTTCCAGTATAGCAGCCACACGTATACTACTTGCAATGAGCATATGGGAGACGTAGATAGCGTGGACCAAAATATAAATACAGATACAAAATGTAAATACAGTACAGTATTTCGATAGACGGAAAGAAATGGGGGGTTATTTTTACTTACATCATTGATCTTTCAAAGGGTTAATGCGTGGAAACTTTATTTGCTTTCGAGCAAAAATTGGTAACATAATAGCCAATTTAACTTCCCTATAGGCTTATTGTACGAAAAATTTTGCAAGAAGCAAAAGGACGAAAATATGAGAAAAAAAGGAATCCATCAACTCAAGCAGAAAAGGAAATAAATCACCATGTTCCAATAAAATTAAAATCTCAACTCCGTTGTGTGGTATGCCATAACAGAAGCATAAAGCATGTATGAATTGCAAAATATGTCTAAAAACATTGTGTATAAAAAGAACCTGCTTTCAAAATTACCGCAACTAATTTATTTATAATATAAAAAAATAATGTAACAAAATTTAGTAAACCTAATATAAACAAAAAAATTAACATTGTTTTTCATTTTTAAAATTTTAATTTTTTTTTTTACTTCACGCAACAGTTGTACTATATAAAGTACAGGCTAGATCTCAGGATCCAGGAGCAACAGCCGCACGAAATTTTATATTTAAGTATCTGGAACTAAAAATATACCACTGTTAAAAAATTATTGAATTCTAACAACGGGTTCTGGTAGCCGTTGTTAATGGGTTATATAGTTTACACTCTTTACCCCCTCTGTACATTAAATCATCACAACAAAACAACCTGATAAAATTCATTCAATAAAGAGTCAATTGTGATGATTTGACTTATTTTGACCTTAAGCTTAACTTTCAACAATTAGAAATCTGAAAATGTTTTTTTTTTTCACAATTTCAAAATAATTTAATTTTCCACCAACAGAAAACATCACTTGCGAAAAATTTTCTTACTCACTGATTATTTATTGAAAATCTTGACATTTTTTTTTCCTTTCATTTTAAAATAAATATTTCTATAATCCTTAATATCTTTTGTATATACATATTTTTATTTTAGCTTAGTATACTTTTATTTTTCTCTGGTAATCTTTGTCTATAAATAAAACTTTTAAAAAAGAAGAAAAATAGAAAAGTGCGGATTATTAAATTTTTCCAGTTGAAATAATTTGTTTTGCAATTATGAGAAAATTTTTCATTTGATAGATTTTGATTTTTATTTTCTTCCTTTTTTCTTTGTTCTTTGTAAATTTTTTCTATTTTTTTTTTTTTTTTCAAATATTATATTATTATGATTTTTATACACATACTATTATTATTATAAATGTATGTGGAAATGAAAAGAATTTGAAAGAATGAAAGGTGTAGTTTGATTCAATAAAAGAAATTCTTTATTTTTTATTGTTGTAGTTTTTTGTATTTTTTTTTTTTGTATAGTAAAAATAATTGCACAGTGTTTAATGCAGGACCAAAATTTCTTCTAAAATTTATGTTTAATGTAAATTATGTATAGTTTAAGCATATATGAGTTGAATGAATTTCTTAGATTTTAGAAAGCAAAAAATTTTCACAAAAATTATTTGGTACTAAATTGCAGTAATAAGAGACTGGGATTATGGGTATAAAAATATCCTTATAAAAGGATTCGTATAGTAATTTTTTTTAAATTATTAAAGAAAAATTCTTTATTTTCTTTATATTCTTTTTACATACATTTTTTTTTGTTTTGTATTTTTGTTTTATGTAATGAAAAAATGGCTGTGAATTATATTTTACTAAGCTTAAGAAAAAAAAGAGGACTTTCTGGTTGAGTGATTTTTTTTAATTAAATACTAATTTCTTTTAATTTTTTATATTTTAACACTCATTTAATTTTATAAACCTTATAAATTCCTTGCAAATTTTCTAATTTAATTATGTTTAGAAAATTATTGATTCGAATCGTTGTTATAAAATTCCATATATCTAAACGCTATACAATATAAATACAATGTAAATTGTAATTTTTGTATCCAATCACGATGTAGTTCTCAACTCATAATATTAAAAAGTCATTGCATTTATGATTTAAAAAATTTCAGTAAAATGTTAAAACTCTAAATTCATTATACTGAAAGCCAATTTTATTTATTTATTTCATACCAGATTAAATGCTTAAATCAAGCAGATCAGAAATCAGTTAGAAATGGAAGTTTAATACATTTTTGTACAATATATCATCATTCAGTGAGGTTAGTAGAACCCGACACTGTTAGATAAAAAAAATTTCTGTTTGTAGAGGATTTAAATCGTACTGTTAGTATGTTACACAAATTAAAATTTATTAAAAAAATAAATTGATCTAGTCTAAAAAAAATAATAAAGAAAATTTAGCTATTAAAAATCAATAATGCGTCACAACAAACATCACCAGCGGGACATTAGGAGAACTTCAAATGCTCATTTCTAAATCGTAGAAACCCCCAGGTGGTTCAAAACGGATTTCGAAAATTAATTCACTGATTTCGTTATAACTAGCGAAACATGCTTCCATCTTATTTTTTCCCCCCGGATAGAAATAGTCTATTCTACAATTTGCAACTATCCAAAAAGAACCTGCTCAAATCATATACAACTAGTCAGTCAATAATTCTCCCATATCAACTTATTTCCATCCAAATCCTATTCTTGTAACCCGAACTTACAGTAATTTTGTATAAAGAAATCATTTTCTAGTGTTTTTCTAGTGATTAAAAAAAAATTAGTTTTACGTATTATGACACAGTCTACTTGTGACAGTCGCAACACTTAAAAAAAGTAAAAAAAAATATTGAGCTAGAATTGCCTCCTCGAAGCATTCTATTAATTAATTAAAATTAACCGTTTTTTTTTGGGGTCAAATTGAAATTTAGTTTTGTTAAACCAAAAGATTGGAAATTTCAGGGGCTACCTATTTGCCGTAAAGGATCTGATTGATAACAGAGACACTTGCAATTACCCGGTGATCAGATAACAAAAGCAAGTCGAAATTTTTAAGACTATGGAAATAAGGTTATCATAACGGAATAATAACGGCTAATTTTCTTCATAATGGAAAAAAAATATTGCCAAATAACATGGAAAGTTAAAGGCAATGCAAAGATTTTTTTTTCAACTTTTATTACAGTCTGTATGTTTTAATTTATACAATAATAGAATTAGAATATTAATACTGTTAAATATTAATAAAACGACATTATGAGACATGATAACTTCCAGTACGCTTAATCTCTCTACTATAAATTTATTGGCGCTACAGTATGGTGTGTGTTATGCAATCCGTCATAAATATTTATGTATTAGGTTAGTAATTGTCACAAACCATGGAGCATCATAGTATTGTTGCTCTTGATTTATTTTCAATGGTTTTTACCAAAGTTGGATGCCATAAGTTGAAACAGGTTGAACTAGCCTTATACAGCCTTATATATTAATAAATTAATTTTTTTGTCAACTAGCCAATACATTTTTTGCAACAGTATATGTATATTTAGATGTAATTTCAGGTTAGTCGTTTATATTAAGTTAACATCATACTGTGGTATTACATTGTTGTTTAACACAGGACAAGGACAATTTTTCATTTTCAGGTGAACGTTAAGGGTTGAAATTTTAGTTAATTTACTCTAATGATTGATTTGTTTAACCGTCCTGATTTTGCGTTTAAATTCTTTTGTACTAACTCCGATGCAGTATTTTCATCATTATGAGAAGCAAGAATAAATGTGTCAGAAAGGTCGCTTAAGTTGCATTTGCATTTTGGGGCAAGTAATTATTGACAAATGACAAAAGTAAAATTGACAAAGCAATCAAAAACACCACATATTCCTAATACCACAAAATATAAAAAGGTTATTCTGTAAATTTACTCTTAATTTCTTATATTTGGCATTCTGAATTTACACAAGCAGCATGGTAGATAGAACGTTACTGATCGTGGATGTCTGCTTCGTTCACAGGTGATTGTCAAAATCATTTATTGCGCAAGTAAAATAATTTTAATAAATTAAATTGATAGTAAAAAGCATTTATATAAAATGGAATTAAAATAACTTGAATTTCCTTAGAGTATATATTTTTCACATATTCCGGCAGGAACACCAAAAACTCGACAGGCATTAATAGTTATTGAATAAATTTACAATTTTCATTATATTTTAATAATGCGAAGAAGGTGATATTAAAAATTGAATGAAAAATCCGTCAAAAATATTTATGACGGATTGCATAACACACACCATACTGTAGCGCCAGCAAATTTATAGTAGAGAGATTAAGCGTACTGGAAGTTATCATGTCCCATCATGTCAATTTATTAATATTTAACAAATTTAATATTCTATTTCTATTATTGTATAAATTAAAACATACAGACTCTAATAAAAGTTGAAAAAAAATCTAGAGTGAAATCAGCTATTCCAGTTGCTTCTGCCACCGTTGTGCCTTCCTTATGCTTTGTAGAAAACTTGTTTTTGCTCTAACCAAAACTTTTCAATGCAACATGTTGGTAAATCTGTAAAATAGTTTTTCTTTGTGAAAATAGAAATCATTTATTTTATTAATGATAATTTAAAGCTTCCATTTAAAAAGCCAATCACAATTTTATGAAGCATATATAGGGTAATTTGCGTTAATAAGAATCTCCATTACTTAATTTAACCGAATTCTACTTAATTATTATAATTTTTATATAATTAACGATCTACTATGGTCTTATACACTCTGCTTATTCCCTTTATAACCGTAAATTTGTAGACTACTTCATTATTAAGTAAAATGAACGCTAAAACTAACAAAGAAAACTTTTAACATAAAAACAAAAGTTCTAGATATTTTTTTTTTTTTTAATTATATAAAAAGATAATATATAAATTATCAGTACGTCTCTTAGATTCTGAGGAAATTAAAAAGAGGTAAAAACATTTCATAATTAAAAGGATATTCTTTTAAAAAAAAAAACCGATTAAAAGAAATGATTTTTTTAAATAAAAATTACCAAAATTAAGTTGTAATTTTTACATGATTTATTTGAAATTACGAAAATTCCTAGATTGCATTTTTATAATTTTGCAGAACTCAATTTACATTTCAGATTTTCATGGCCAATTTAAAAACAACATAAAATAATATTAGTTCATCATCATTGTGGAGCGGCCTACAAGTGGTAGTGGGCATACGTATCTAAAAAAGCATATTATTCCTTGCAGCTAGCTTTTTCGGCTTGCTAGTATTTATTTTCGAAATGTCTTCTCCCAAGACTAATAGTTTAAATATAAAATGTATAAGGATAAGATTTTCTAAGGATCCGTTTTAATGCCAAAGAAAATTCAATAATATTTTTTTTAAAGAAAAAACCGGCTCTTCTGAGGGAGATGTTGTATCGGCGTAGAGCCTAATGACCATATTTCGAGGAAGGCTGGAATTGCTAGCTTTCCAAAAATATACATCTTTAATGGTGAATCTTATGCTTTAAGAACGAAAAGGACATTTGAAAGTATCCTTGTTGTGTCCGTTATATCTGTTGATCTATTAAAAATATATAACGGTCTGGGTCATATTTTAACATTTATTTGATTATGATTGGTGCTGCCGATATGGAAATGTTCAAGGTAGAAAATTTTGAAAAAAAAAAAAAAAAATTTTCCTTCTTGAAAAACCAAGTACCTCAAGACTTTACCACAAAATCACACCAACATTTATTAATGGTAGGAATGTGCCTTCTACGAAGTGACAATCTACAAAGTTAATGTAACATTAGCTTGTGACCAAATCACTGTATCTCGAAAATAATTAATGCTTCAGACTTTTCAGAAGATATATGCGGTGCATTTAGTATTGTAAGTACAGAAAGTACATTTGGTAACATGCTTGTTGTTTTAGGGTTTTTGTATCTGTTGATCTAGTAGATAATAGTACATATACCAGTTCGATTTTTTATCTAGTAAGTAAGCAATCTAGAAGCAATCTGAAAAATATTTTAACGTTTATTTAATGACGACAGATGTTGCCGTTGGGCTTAGGCAGATATTGTATTTGAAAATTGAAAATTTTTGAAAAAAAAACCATCTTTCATATACTTTTCCCCTCAAAACCAGATATTTCGAAATTTTGGTAAAGAAACGTTTAATATTTTTAGAAGATTCTTATTAGAAGAGTTTAAAAAAAAAATTATCTATTTTATAGAGTTTTTATATATAAAAAAAATAATGTTGCGCTTTTTACAAAGTAATGAGCTGCTGTAACATTTACTTCAGCAGATTGTTATTTCGTAAAAGACACATTTTACCTAGTTTTATAAAGAAAAAGGATAAAAAAAATATTTATTTTAATAAATGCTTATATCTTCTAAACTATTCGACGTAGACTAAAATAGGTATGTATGAGTTATAGTGAAGAAGAGATCTTTCCAACAGTATATATATATCAATATTAGGAGAGGTTTTATGTAGTAATAAGCAGTGAAATTTTAGATAATTTATAAGAATAATCCGTTTTTGAACTTTTTCTAAATGTTTTAACGCAATATAAAAAAAATTAGAAGCGCCAATCCATATGTGATAATTATACTTCTATTTAGTTCGTGTAAAAACTTTATAGATTTTCAAGAAGTCCAAGGAGAAGAAGTAAGCCTTAGAGCGGCTAAGAAAACCCAACCATTTGGTATGATTTTTTGCAACGTCAAACATATGATCATTCCAGATATCCTAATATCTAACATAATTAAGCTTTCATATCGCTGAAGGTTATCTTCTGGAAACAAAAGAATACAGGATCAAAAATGGAAATTTTTCTGGATATAGTACAGTTCTGATGAGGTTTTGAAGTGTTCAGCTGGCTCTGTTTTTTAAGCCTCAATAGATAATATACAACCAAAGTAATAAAAAGCCATACTCGATAGATAGCTTTAGAAATATTCAGAGCCACAATATTTGCTTCACCCGGATTGTACAAACAAATTCAAAGAGTTATTAAATATTTTTAACCAAATGATGAATTATAGTTCAGTTCAGTAAAATTTATTTTTGCCCTTGATTTAAGTTTTTTCATCAGCTCTACGAAATAACTTCCACTTTTTTTATGAAATAACTTCCAACCAAATTTAATACAAAATTGGGACTTATTTCATTATGAAATAAAAATCAAATTGTAGGAATTATTTATTTTTTTTTGGTAGGGAATTATTTCATAATGAAATAAGTCCCAATTAGTGGGATTTTTTTCATTTTAACATTGTGTTTTATTTCATTTTCTATGATTGGGAGTTATTTCATAATGAAATAAATCCAAAATTGTGTAATAATTATTTAATTTTCAATTAAATGGTGGAAAGAAATCGAAAATTTTGATAATTTAAAATTTAGTAGCTTTTTATTATATTTTGAAAAGCAATGGATCAAAAAGGTACACCAAATTAAAATTTGTATTTGAAATATGTTTTAATTAATTATTCCTGTTTCTTCTAATTAACATAGGTAACTCCAAAAGGTTTTCTATTTATAACTGTAATAATACATATAATGAAGTGTCGCATGATACCAAGAAATGTAAATTTCTTTAGATTTGTCCAAATATTAAATAATGAAGAATGTTCAAAAGCTAGAAATTTGGAATTGCTAACAAACAACGACGGTGCTATTGGAAAAAAAAAGCGAAAAAAATATAGAAAAACAAATTTAATATAACAGGCCAATAATGAATTAATTAATGGAAATATAACTGCTGCAATGTTTTTAAATAGAATGGTATTTCACAAGAATGAAATTTGCACAGAAATGGAACCAGATGAAGATATTTTCGAAGAAATTCAATACAGTAATATAGATGACGATGTCTCATATGACGAAATAATAAATTATAATGAAGTACCTAAAAGAAACGAAGAAGCAAGTACTAGTTGTGTTATGAATGAACACAATTTATGAGCAATTTGTATAAATAAAAATCTTGTTGCTACCATGTAAAAATTTAATTTACAATCAGAAAGTATTCAGGAAAATGTTGATTCAACTAATTGTCCAATTTGCCGAAAAATAGTTGGAAATACAATTGAAGTTTTTATTTAAAATAAATATATTTGCATTTCATTTTCAATTTCCATTAAATTTTTTTTCGTAATGGAAGTTTCATAATAAAATAAACCCATTGACGTTGGGAGTTATTTCATTTTTAAATTTGCAAATTGTTTCATAATGGAATAAGTCCCAAAATATGTGGGAGTTATTTCATTGTTCTTAAATTTAGAACTATTTCATAATGAAATAACTACCAAGGTGTGGGATTAATTTCAATCTTGGTGTGGGAATTATTTCATTTTCTTTTTTGGGAATTATTTCATTTTATAATGGGAGTTATTTGATTGTGTGTTATTTAATTGGGAGATATTTCGTGTGTGAATTATTTCATTTTATAATGGGAGTTATTTCATTGTGTGTTATTTCATTGGGAGATATTTCGTATGGGAGTTATTTCGTAGATACTTTTTCACCTTCTCGACTACATACAAATTACAAATTTTTGACTGATGTTCTTCGGCTGGGGTAATTGAATTTAGTCATCATTATATATCCTACATTTTATTGTAATTGATTTCTAGTCCTACATCTTTCTTTTTTTATTATAATTATAAGTCTACAATTAATGTATTAATTTTAACTTAGATTTTTAATATGACCAAAACTTTTATTTCTGCTGTTCGAATAAGACGATAAAATGTTATTTGTCAATTTTTAAGATAACTCACGGTTTTAAAATAAGTCTATAAGTAGTTAAAAAAAAAAAACAACTTTCAAATTAACAATGTGAACAGATTTTAGTACAAATTTAATTCAAAATTATTTTTAAAGTTTTTCATTTTCTAAAAGTTAAAAAAGGATGAGAACACGAAAATGATATTTGCTAAAAGCAAACATTCTAAAAAGTTGCAAAGTCCTTTAAAAAAAAAAAAAAAAATTTCCAAAATAAACAAAATCTTAGAATAGAATGCACTACTCTGTTTCTTCTTTCTGTTCTAAGAAAATTTAAAAATTTGAATTTTTGTTGTAATAGGAAAGAAAGTACGAAAATTTATCTGAACTTTGAATTAATTCAAATGGAGAATGTATACACAGTATTACTTACATTACTATTAAGAGTCCAAAGGTATGATGCATTAAAACAGACAACTAATGCTTATATAACTTCTATCTTAAGTGCTTTGCCCAATTTTCTTTTTATTTTTATTTTTTATACATTTTTTTTTTGTTTTTTAGTTCATTTTTATTAGCCGGGAACTAAAAGTCACAGGGAACGTAAAAGTTTTGTCTCTTAAAGTAAAGCCCAACAAAGTAAGTTTATTTTGCACATTTTTGTGTATTTAAAAGTATCCTGAAGGAATTTCTACTATTTTTATTGTAAAAAGATGGAAGAGAAAAAGAGAGATGTGTCATGAAGATACGGTTGTAAATTCAATTTGAAGCTTACAAAAAACAAACAAAATTTCGGATGCAATCCAGGGTAAAAAAAAAATAAGAAAAATAAATTATATAAAAAAATCAAGTAATGTGAAATGAAAACCACAACATGACTTTTGAAACCAGTGCGTTCTTCTTTTTGAATACCAGTTTTTTTTTTGTCGTTTTTTTAAATGGAAGAACTTTTTAGATTTTGATTTTTCTTCTCTTCTTATATTTAATGTTTTTTTTCTTTTTCTTATTTCAACAACTTTTATTTGTGAGAAAATGGATTCTTGCTGAGAATTTTTCTGAGAAAACTAAATCAAAGGAAGTTTATAAAAATAATAGAAAATTTATTATTACAAAAAAAAAAGAAAAAAATATTAAGAATTTCCTGGAAAATTAAGTGAAAATTTTGAATTCATATGTATATTCCACACAAACACAAATACATAATAAAAATCATGATAAGTAGTTAGAATTTGCTTAAAAACTGCAAATAATTTGGTTTAAGTCTTGGAAATATTTTATTTTAATTTTGTGGAAGACGGTATTTTGGTCGAAATAGAAAATCTATTTTATTTTTTATACGCAGGCTGGTAGAAATCTTTTTAAAGACACAATGAACACCGTAGCTCGAAATTGCGGGTGGGATTCTTACTCTCTAAACCACACGCTTTTTATATTGCGATCTAATCCTACAGGAGTAATATGAGCAATTTTTCTTGGCCTTAATTTAATTTGCAATGCAGACTACATCCAGCGATGTCTATCTAATATGTCTTGATGTATTCACTCATACCCTTGAAGACCCATCGCATTAGCGACGAAAAACCGACCACCTCTCCAAACAATTTTTAATTCCGGAAGACTTGTGAAAGACCTGGTTTCGTTGGTATTCAACATAACGAAATTCTTCACAAATCCCGGAAAAACAAATCTATTTCGGACGGGTCAACTCCCTATCACCGACGTGACGAGTCCTCAAGAATGTGGATGGTTATTGCTGCACTAACTCAAAAGATTTTAGCTTCAGGTTTTACTTTCAGGACCTAGACTACCTCGACATTCACATGGTGCTGGAGCCTTTTTTCGTGAGTTCTTGCAAATTTCTGAATTTCCTTATCGACAGATTTTATTTGCAAATCTCTATATAGGTCATACTTTCTGATGAACCAGTGCGAGTTCACAATGTTTCTTAGGACCTTATTCTGGAACCTCTGAATAATATCTCTATTACTTTTTTTGCTGCATCCCCATACGTGGATGCTATATGACCATACTACTGGTTTCAGTATTTGTTTATAGAGTAGAAGTTTGTTTTGAATTGTTAAGGTTTGAGCCAGTACATGAAAAAGAAATGTCGAATAGGAAAACATTTTGAAAAAAAAAATGTTGAAAACCTGCTTCTAGAAAAAAAATATGTTCGACATTTTTTTTAAAGTAGTATTTTAGAGCTAGTTATATAAATCAGCTTTTATCATTAACGAAATATGTACATAAACAATATAAGAAATTCAATAATAATGCTTAGCGGGGGTTTGGTCACTGTTAAAAGTGCTCTTTTGTAGAATTGTATAAGTAATAAAAATAATTAGAGGGAATTAAAGAGTAGAATTTAAAATAAGACAATAAGAATATTACAGGTTTTTTCCTTTTTGCCGAATATTTATGCAAGTGTATATGCAAGATTCTGAGCAGGGAGAGACTTTGTAGATGGACTCAAAATAAGGGTATTCTCTTTTTTAAGAATATTTGTCTTAATTATTTTTATGCGTAGCCGCTATTGGATGTAAAAAGTGGGATTTATTCCTTTTTCCAGAATATATACCTAATTTCTGGGATACTGAACCTCTTCAATAATGTCTCTAAACCGTCTTAATTACTTCTGACAAGTTTGGCAAAAAAAAAAGTTTCTAGGGACTTTGACCTCTAAATTTTTGGACTTAGATCTCTTTGAAAATTTCTCTAAACGTTGTTCATTACGTTAGCGAAGTTTGGAAAAATATGTTGATAGTTTGGATTTTGACCCATGTGGCTTGGAAAAATTTTGGTTTTGGAAATTTGGAATTCGAAAGTTTGGGTTTCAATATTTGGATTTTGAAAGTTGGATTTTAAAATTTGGCTTTTCACGGAGATATAGAAGTTTCATAATTTCTTTCAGTAATAGCGAAAAGTAGTTTCGTAGAATTTCTGCAACTTTTATGAAATATTTTTAAAATTTGTACTGTCCAAATTAATAATGGTTAGGGTCGTATGAAAGTAGATAAATAAAATTAAAACAAAAATTATTTTAAATTCTAAAAAAATTCTACAGAAAAAGCTACTGTATGCGATTGTGTATTCCAAATCTCTGTGTAAAAGCAGTTAGGGTGTTCATCCCATTGACATGGAATTATATATATAAAAAAAATTAACATACGTCTATATTTTTCCTTATTCGATATTTTGTCTTCAACAATATGTTTTGCAACATTTTTGCCTTCGACATTTTTTTTTTCAACATTTTGTTATTCCACATTTTTAATTCGACATTTTTTTTATCGACGAAAAACCCACACTCTAATTTTGTCTTACGAATAGAAATTGGAAATAATTTTTTTTCCGAATTTCTAATGGTATAATAGAATTCACATTTAACCCACATCAATCAAGTTCACAATAATATATTTGGATCCGAAAGCTTTACTAAAATCTAGCACATAGGTAGCACATAGGGGTAGGTTTATTGAAAATATATTTGGCCAAAAATGGAATTTTTATTTTCACATATTTTAGAAAATGCTCAATATTTTGAAAATTGCTTAATTAACTCTTTAGTTCATTAAACATATAACTATTGTAGTATTACTTACAAAAACTATTCGGTCATAAAATTCAATAACAGATAAATTCAAAATAATACTTCTTTCATCTTCTTTAATTCGGCATTTAAAGCTTGTTTTTTTTTCAATACATCCTATCCTCACTTTTGTAATGACAACGTCCAGCACAAATTATACAACTCAACAATTAGACCAGTTGCAATATATGGTTGTGAAAGGTGGACGTAGGTAGAACAAATCCAATAAAATTAAGCTGGAAGTCTTCGAATGTAAAATAATTTTTTTTTCATACACGCTTCCCAAATACTGGAAAAGGAAAGGTATGTGAAATATAAAGGAAATGTATAAAGTACGATTTTGAATTTTGTCAAATTAACGCAGTGAAATTTGAGATGCACCAACCCAATTAGGATGAAGTTTTGCTCGTTAAGGCAAACCGATAATGATTACAAAATCCGAACCAGTTATGTATACAGTTATATATACAGTAAAATATTATACAGACATTTTACGGCTCAACCACTGAGATAATATTTTACCAAAGCATATAGTAAATTCTTTAATAGAAAGCGGTAGGAAATGACTCGAAATTTATACATATTATGTTTACTTTATAAAAAGCCGATATATTCCTTCAATCATTTTGAATAACAACAATATACCAACAAAAAACACATTTTAAGTACTTAGGTAGTTAGGCATTTAGAAATAAAACGGAATAGATTTAAACATGTAGTTTAAACAAAACATTGACCTTAAGCTACCTTAAACTATTTCTCAAAATATCATCAAAATGGATGATCTCTGCTCGAAATTAAGCTACTTTCCCATATTGAATTTAAAACTCTTTTCCGTAACCATTTATCAGAGTCTGTATTTTTACGGTAAAACCACTTCAACAGTCGTCTGTATGGCGTTACAACGAGTGGGCTGTAATGAAATAAACCTGGCAATCCAATAAGCGTGCGTACTTATTGAAAAATATTTCATAAAACAAAAAGTTCTAAAAGGTCAACCAAATGATAGTATTTCATGAAATATCAAATTAAGTGGTATATCTCTAAGAGGTAATCGCAAGCGAATAACAGTTGACCCTATACTAAAATATCAGCTGTAGTAAGCCGCTGAATTTGTGGGTGCGAAATATTTCATTTGGTGGCTTTGAGCATTAACCGAGATAACAGTATATACAAATTCAGATACAGTATATCCGATACAATATAGTAAAATTGAAAAGATAAATGCAAAATTAGGTAAACCAATACCGGAATTTAATTCTCCAACGGAAATAAATATGAATAGGTATAACATAGAAAATATTTCGTGTCAAATTTATACATTGATAGTGCTTTAAAATATTAAAATTATCACCAGTGCAACAATTTAATGTAGGCAATCAGCTACAGCCACAAGCTTCTACTTCCCATAAACAAATTAACGTGCAGCACCGGTGAACCAAGGTGAAACAAGATTTTTAAAATGTAGAATTCTGTGTAATTTACAAGTCATCAGCAAGATAAACAAACAGGTCAGTGTTATCTATTTCGGGACCATCTAAGAGTAGATATTCAATGAAAAAACCTACTATGAGTTATTAAAACTCAAAATACAAATATTTATTTGATAAATGTATTACTACATATGTACGTTGATTGTGAATAGTGTAGGACATTAATGTAGGTAAAATATGTATTTTGGACTTATACGCATTGGAACATGAAACAAATTTAATTACTTTTGAAAATATCTCGTAGTTAACTTATTTATTTTCTCTATTAATAGCTTAATATTCCCATTTGCTACTGATAGCCTAAATAGACTCAATGACATTATTTTAGTTAAAAATGGAATATTACATTACTACCAGGCTTATTAAATTCATTGTCCAGTGTAATTAAAATAACAACTTGATTTAATTTAGAAATGAGTAATATTTTTAATTAGGGTTATTAACAGCCTACTTAAGAACATCTCAAAACTAAAAAACTAGTTTCACTATTCTTTTTCTTAATTACAGTATAACAAAACATCAACGACTAATTAAAAGTTCAGTGCTTCACTTTAAGTTACATCTTAAAATATTTCCATATAAATTAAATAAAAACTATATTAATTTATAAAAATAAAAAAAAAATAAATATAAAATAAACTTCTTAATTTGAAGATTTTCTGAGAAGCAAGAAAATAAAATATTTAAAAAAAAAACACCAATAATACTTCGCCGAATTAAAAATCAAAAGAACACAACCACTATAAAAGCTTGAAGGTGATTTAACTTTGTGACCTTTTTTCTATAAACTTTTCCGACAAAAGTATCTAAAAAAAAAAACAAAACAAAAATAAAGGAAACACAAGGATATAAAAAAAAAAAAAAATTAAGGAAAGTAAAGAAGGGCAACCAATTCAAACAAAACAAAAAAAAACACACAATAAAAAACATAACAAACAGAAGTAACCAAGTTTCAGAGACAAATACAAAAATGCAGAAAACTTTGAAGCATCATTTGGAAAACTCTCTACAATGTGCATACAACCGTATTTAAAATACCCAGTTGAAAACAAGGGCGCGAATACCAGAATGAATATTCCTGTTTTTTATTTTTTTGTTACAAAACAATATAAACTACAACAAATCTACAAGGATATAAGTTTACATGATATTTTTGTTGTTTCAAATTTATAAAACATAACAATTACAACTGTTGGTTGAAAATGAAAGAAGCTAACAAAAATTACTTCTACAAAAACAATTTATTTTATATACACCCATCCGCATACCTATAAATTATACATATACTTATATTACATTTACATTTACATTACATATTGTATATGTAAACTTTGAAATTCTGAAGCGCTGTAGATTTTTTTTATTTTCTTATTTTTTTTCTGTTTTTGTATTTATTTGTGCGAAGGCATAAGGTTAAAATAGCAGCGGCAATGTATTTGCTTTTGTTTTACATTTCATTCAAAATCTACCATTATTAATATTAATAAAAATCCTGGATTTGATATAATAATCCCTGTTTATTATAAGCTTATTGTGGGAAGTGCATCTAAGATGTCGTGGTTTTATAAAATTAAATTTATCATAACCACAATTTTTATGATTAGTGCCAAATTGTAGATTTCATTAAATGGACCACATCAGATTTGATTTATCATCATCATTATTGTATTGGTAACTCTATGAGTGGGACGTAAGACAGAAAATGAGTGACGAGATCGTGCGGAGAAGAACCTGAGTGACAATTTTTACTGAATTTAGTATGCAACCTAAAAATGAATTTGTTAGGACTACCTAGTTGTTGTGTTACTTGACAAATTTTAACACTTATTTTTTCTATTGCAAATAATACGTCTGACAAAATGCCAAGCTACAGCTCAAACTTTGACAAATAAAAATTAGTTTAAGCAAAATTAGTCTTGCCACAAATTTATCAAAAAATGGGGGTTTCTATCATTTGCCCGTATTTCATTTGCCTGTATTTCATTTGTCAGCATTTCATTTGTCTGCTTTTCATTTGACTGGATATGATAAATATTCACAATAAAAAAAAACTGATAACTGAATTTTTTTTTTTTATTCTGGAAAAAGGAGTTACCCTCTATTTCGTCTCCAACAGCCGGTACTCATAATTTATATAAATATTCTGTAAAAGACGTTCAACTGTGATTTTGAATCCAACCTCATCTAATAATAAAATAAAATAAAATAATAATAAAATCTCACCTAATTCAGAATCTGCACAAACAAGGGCTAAACGACCGTCCAAATTTATTAATTTAATAATGTTCATTACGTATCAATTTATGTATAAAAAATATTTTTTTTTTTTTTTTTTCTTTTTGTTCTTTTTGTTTCATTTTGTCTTTGGTCCTGACCTCCGCACCGTAGGACCAATCTAATTAAAATAACTATTAATAATATTTTTTCAGAAAAATACAATTAAACACGTTATATAGAGTTTCGGGCCCAATTTATGGGACCCCGGATCTATTTCACATTTCCTTCATCTTATTTAAAGGCCATTGTACTGATGACAAAAAAAATTCAAACTCTTCGGTCCCGACAAGTGACAATATTACAGCACCTCTGAAGGATATTACAGACAACTCTTCCAACACAAGTAACAATATTACAGCACCTTAGAAAAACAACAATTTTCTCACTCATGTCAAAAGAATGTCTAAAATGTCTGCTTTTCTTTTTCATGAACTTCCAGCCGTTATAAAATTGTAAATTATGTACAAATTACCAATATATAAACAAAAATAAGACCCCATAGTGCTAAGTAAAGATGAAAGAACCTTATTTGTATTAGAAATACGCAGTTTTCCACCATGGGTGGGAAACTGGAGGGCTCAATATTATAACCATGAAGATTGTAAATCAAATACAATTTGAGATATCATATAGCATCAGTTAAAAGAAAAAACAACCATTAGGAATACAAAGAGCACGTAAGAGCTTTCTATATAGAAGAAATATTCAGTTCGCCACCAGGAGTTGAAAATTGTGAATGATTCAATATTTAAATTAATAGATTGTCAGAAAAATCAAATTTGAGCTACGATATCGCACCGCTTAAAATGAAGAAACAGACGAGCCAAGTTTATTATTATGTCTTTCTGCCATAACAAGATTATAGTAATTAAGTAACTATATTTTAACGGGAACCATAAAAGATAGATAGTATGAAGCAGAAACTGAGAGTCACAAATCTTGTAACATCGCTCTGATATTTCTGTGTTATAAGATCTCAACTTTAAGAACATATTTATGAAAAATATTAACTAGCAATATCTTAAATGTCAAAGTACCAATTATCTTAGTAATATCTCGCCTGGTAGGTGAAATTAAACTCAAGGCTATGGTACGAAGTGAATTTTTGCTTTCAACCACTTCGCATATAATATTTGGCCTTTAAATTAGGCAGAATTTTGGGATCAGATAAAGACGAAGTACGGTAGTCAGACACATTACGATTATGATAAAATATCTCGATCAGCTTAAATTGTATCCACATTGAAGAATTGCACAAAAGAATTAATTATTAAAGTTGGTAAATCAACAAATTTGCTTAACCCAAGTGAACGTACCCCTTCATAATTAAAAAATATTCCTAATTGTACTACGAGCAAAACTTAGAACTCAGTGTTTAAAAATAACAAAATTACAAACAGAATGCTTAAAATTTGGTTGGCACAAATAAAAATGGTTGTCTTTGAATTTTCCGCAAGATAAACATTTTTACAGGACACTCTCAAACGTTAGTTGAAGAATACTCATTACTCGTGCATTATAATATACATTTCATCACATATAGCTATAAACATTTTTAAAAACATAGAATAGAAAAACAAAAAAACAAAAAAAAAAACGAAACAAATTGCTTTAAGAGTCCTTCAGAATTATTTTATTTCATTCCGTTTGGGTATTCCTGTATTTGTAAATATACAACTGTGTTAATTATTGCAATTCTGCTTCCATGCATGCAAAACAAAAATAAAAAACTTTGAATGAAATCCCAGTCATTTCAAGTGTCATAAATTATTTTTGTTTTATTCAGGGGTTTGCTAAAAAATTCAATACAAAAATAAGAAGAAAAAAAATGTTTCCTCTTCGCCTTCGAATAGATGGAAGTGAATTAAAATACGACAACTGAAAAGATGAGAACCAGAACGAGAAAAAAAATTGTTGTTGTGGTAATTGATGCGGGTAATAATGAAAGAATCAGATTGTGCCAGACAATCTTCTAGAATGCATTGAAAATTGAATATTTATATCAGAATTCTGGAGCTTTTATAGAGAATATTTGATTTTAAATGTTACAATTTTATGAGGGTTGAATAATGAAACCAGAAGTTTAGATTTTTAATATAAAATAAATATTGTTAAATAATTTGACGTAATGCGTATGTAGCTATTGAAATAGAGACGCGTGTTCATTCATTTCTTAAACTTGAACTTTTAAACATTATAATTATGTTTTGAAAATATGTAACAGTAATTATTCTGATTCACTAATTCAGAACTATAACATATTATGCACCTTGTATTTCCCTTTTTTTTATCTATTTGAATGCTGGTAGTTAAATATTGAAAGTCAAAACAATAAAAAAATGTATTGAAAAAACTTGAAGAAAGTGACAAAGAACACTGAATAAATTTAACCCTTAAATGCATGATTTTTACTTTTCCATTGAAAAAAAATGTTTTTGAGTAGATTTCGCCTTCCTGAAACCCAAAACGTATTTAACAAATCAATTTTGACCTTTAGAAGGGCTCTGAAGCTAAAAAAAGGTATGACGTAGATGTACTACAGTATGCGTTTAAGGGTTAAATGCAAAATACTCAAGTTAGAGAATAAAGAAATTCAGATTCAGATACAACTATAGGCAAGAAGAAGACAGGTCAAATATGAATTAGATATCAGTCCCAGTCACCATTATTGTAAATTACAATAGCACGATTCCACTTACTAAGTAAAAAAATTAATAAAATGCTGAAAACAAAGTTCGCAAGATATAACTGAGGAATATATTAGGATACAAATAGGCTAAAAATTTGGAGTTTAACCAGATGAAGGCGAACTAAGATTGTCGAAAATTATATAATTGTCGACAAGAGTAAACTTCTATAATTTTTTAACTATAATAGTCCGTCATCGATTTGATTGTTTTAAAAATGAGCTCGGTGCCACAATTTAAAGTTTTTTATTCCCGCAAATATAATACGCAGTTTTTTAAATTTAGTACAGCTATAAGAGCGCAATTACTGGTGACAATATTGTAGGCTTATATATTTAATAAGCACGCTTGTTTGTTTAAATCTTCCACATGGATCACCCTATATCTTTGCGTATGACACTCACTATAAATATACAAAAGTATTTTGCCACCACTCCAATTACAAGATAAGGACACTAAATACATTCAGAAAATTAGCTTTCAATTGAATATGCGAATGTGAGACAAATTTAAAAATGTGACTTTGCAATTGATCCCTCCTCCGTTGTCTATTACACTGCATGCTTCCCTTTTTCTCTTACCTATACTTTCTGCTACATTAAGTTGAAAACCTTTAAAAGCTATATTAAATCCAATCTTTGTAAGCTATGTTGAATCCAAACAAGCAGTTACAAGATATTTTTGGTGTTGATAAACAATTTTCTAAATTTAAAATATGATTCGGTGAAGGATTTAGCTCCGCTCAATCTACAAAAATTTTTTACTAATCGAATTGACTCAAAACTATTTAATAATTTTTTTTATTAGCCAGATTCAATTGATTTCAATGTTCTAAGGGCTGATCTTGTATTCACATATTATACCCATTTGCATAGAGTAGAAATTTATGTACAATAGTTTTTTTTTAACTTGTGAACAATATTTCAAGGCTTTAGCGGAATAAAAATAGCATCAATAAGTTAAAGAAGGTGTTTCTTCATAATGATTTTAGTTTTGAAAGTTCGGGAGACGGGAGCGAGATAATCAAAAAACCGATTATTTTTTAGTAATAATTATAAAATAACCTGTATAAATTTTCCCTCTACGTGAGCTCATCATGAAGATGCAATTCATATCAAGTATTTTTGAGCCAAATTAAGAGCCCATTCACGAAAGCATTATTTTTAATAAATGGAGTTCTAATAAAACTGAAAATAAATTGTTTATTCAAAATTTAAAATAGCTACGAAACTTATGATCTAGAAAGTATCTTTGATCAATAAACCATAACCGTAACTACCTCTACTGAACACGCTTAAAACCATCAGTTTACACACGAAAAATAAAAATAAGCTTATCATAGAGTTGCGTAAATCTTTCTCTCTATATTTAAAATATTTGCACATAAATGCTTTTACAAATAAAAACAAAATAAACAAATTAAAATCAGAAATGTGCAATTTAATAACTGTTTTTCTTTTTAAAAATGTGCAATTTTTTACAAAATGGTTATTTATCAAAATAATATTCTTATATTTATTATTTTGCTTTTATTTGTTATTATTTTTTTTATTTGTTATTCCATAAAATGTTGACTTAAATAAATTGCTTTTTTAGCTCCAAGGATTCACTTCATTTGTTTTCTTTTAAATTTGAGTCACAGTGAACGAAAATATATAAAAATCGAAACATTAAAACTAACAAACTTTGACTGACTAAACGATGAAAAATTACATCAGTGGGCCCCGAAGGTAGTCAGTAAAAATACAAAGGATATCCATTTAGTTTTATTTTCAGTTAAATACCATTATTCACTTCTTACTTTTTTTTTTTTTGCTTATGATTTCAACTGTTACTGTAACACAGTGGTAAAATTTGCAATATAATAGCATCGGTGTAATAATAATCTTGTGTATAATTCAGCCGGAAGGTTTACTGTAACTACATATAGTATAGGAAAAAAAATCTTTTAAAATAAATTTTAAGGAAATATTTAAGAAATGAAGAAAAGGGACATTTTGTATTTCTATTATTATTGTTGTTGTTGTTTTTATTATTTAATATATTTCAATAAAATGTTCCTTAATATATCTTGAAGAACTGAAGAAATCCTAATGCATGTGCCTAGATAATAAAACTTATCATATCAAGTTTTTGTTATTGTTTTCTAGAATTGTACTAACCAGTTAGAGTTTAGCGATTGAATCCTGTTCAAAAATAAATAATCTAAAGAAAAAAAATTCAATAAAAATATAGTATAGTAATTTATTTATGACCATAGGAAATTAAAAGAAATGCAAATTTCTAAAAGCATTAGCTTATCATCTGAGTATAGTGCGAAATGTTTATGATATTAGTTTAACTATGTAATTTGAATGAAGTGTAAGAAATTAATATTAATTACTGTGTATATTCAATGCTCCGACTAGCAAACTCTTTGAATCCAAGCCCCAGGGAACGCGTCGTCGAGGGAGGCCACACCTTCGTTGGAGAGATGTTAAAAAACTTCAAATCACCTACTGGAAAGATTCCGCAGTGGAGGACAATTTTGCGCCAGGCCCTTCAAGGTCTGTAGCGCCTAGCAAGGAAGTAAGTAAGTATTTTCAATACTGAAATACCATAATTGCTCGTGAGCTAAGATATTTAACACTGATTAACCTACGTGTATAGACGAAAATGACGTACTGCGAAATGCCTCTGAGGCACACATATAAAATCTCTTGTAGAATTATGAAAAAGAAGCCTGTTAATAGTAAAAATTTAATTATATAATTAATTTGTATAAATTAATCATATTCAATAAAATAATATTCGGTTCGGAGCTATACTACATAATATCAATTAAATTCTAAAATATTGCAACCGGCCATCAATAGTCATACGTCAGACCGAAAATGCATGTGCCATTTGGTCTGAAGTATCTACCCCACCCTTTCTTAAATTATAGTATTTTATTATCAAAGGCTTCTTTTTACAGATTTAACAACAGAATTATTTTTTTTGGGAACAAAACTTACAAGAGGTATATCATGAGTCTTTGATAGAAAATACAAGCTTCCATTTATTATTCTGATCTCTCAATTTATTCACAATCAAATTTATAGAAGTGTCATCAGAAACTTATATGTTCTTTTATATATTTTCCTGGTGGTAATATTAATTTGCCTAACCCTCCTCTTGTAATATTATGGACAGTTCTGCCTTCATTATATGGCAAATTTTTCCATTCCGCTTTTTATCTATAAAAACTTCTGCTGCAAGATATTTTGCAAACTCGTTATTATTATCACTGACATCTTAATAATCTTCTTCTTCTGAAGCTTCTCAAAGATGTTCGGAATCAGAAGATTTCCATGTCATGAACTGCAACAGCATCATCATCATAAGATTCACATATTACCTGACGTATTTGCTCCTCTGCTATAATATATTTTCTAGACAACAATAAAGTTTCAATTTACCAAATTAAAATAAAACCAATGAAAGTATAAACAAAAAATGTGTAGAGTTAATTTTGTATAACATTCATTTGAAAGTAACGAAATACGAAAATATTGGCCCATTATTTTGCTTTACAGTTTCTGTTAGATGAACAATAAATTTACAGTTAGAATAATAAATTTGCGCTTGTTCAAAGAAATTGACGACCTACTATTGTAAAACAAACTATGTTTTTTAAATTACTATATAAAATTTGTTTTTAGTTGACTTAGCAGGCACATCTTAGTACTTTAAGGTGCATTTTTGTAAAAAGCGTAACACAAAAGTGTACGAACCTTGTAAAAAAAAATATATTTTTATATAAGTAATGAATAAATAATTATTATATTTGCCTTAATTAACTTGCCTTGGATTTTATATGTTTGTTTCAATTTGCTTCAATTCAACAAAATACCCATTTCAATAACCATTTAACAAAAGTATATCCATAAAAAGAGTATGAACTCATGTATGTATTCATTTGTTTGCACACAAATTCATATGCAAATTTGATAAACATTGTCAGAAATAGACGATAATAAGAATTTTACGTGTAAGAAAAAGAAAAAATATAGTAAACAAAAAAGAGTAACAAAAAAAGTTGGCTGAAGGTAAATAAATAAAGTTTATAATTTTGAAAAAAATTTTTGACAAAAATTTCGTTGAAATATTTAACAATATTATTTTCTAAATTGTATCAACTATGCATAAGACTTTTAGGAGACCTAACTAAAACAGCGTTGTCATATTCTTTAAATTTTGTGATTTGTAAAAAGATGTTGTCCTCAGTATTATTTTATAATCGTATACCAATATAATAAATATTTAGGTTTTCTAATATAATTAATAAAAAATAATAATGTTTGTAATTATTACTGCAAATTATTACTGACAAAAATATTAATAATATTTTATATTATTGTAATACAATTATAATTTAATATTTTTAATAAGTATATACGAAAATAATAATGTTTAAAACGAAAATATTAAAATAATAAAAGATCAGAATTAATCATAGTGTAAGGGAACAAACTAAATTAGAACTAACATTTTTTGCCACCTTGCCTCATATAAATAATGGAGGAAACGTAAACAAATCTAAAGGAGAATAATGAGAACGCAAAATTATTTTACAGTATAAAGCAAAAGGCAAACATCTGTTTTGTACCTTTTCTCTCTCATAATAAATTTGGTATACGATAAGTAAATGTAAATTTTATCTCTTTTAACTAATGATATTTTTCTCGGTTTGGTATTTCTTTAAAATTAGGTTTACATTTCCTCAAATGGGAGTGTATATTCTTGTTAATATAGATAGATTATAGATATTCTTTGCATTCAACTAAGGTGAAATTTACATATGTGTGTGTACTAATAATGGAATATGGATATTTGATAAAGTTAAAATTTGATTTCTCTTTAAATTCACTATATTTATTGACATTTCTTTGGTGTAAAGAAGCAAGAAAAAAAAACAAAAAAGGAAAACAAAATAAATGCGTGCAATACAAATCATTATCATTATATTTCAATCATTTTCTATTATTATTCAATTTCAATTATTTTCAATCATCATTTTCATTATATTTTTTTTGTGTTTTTAATTTGGTTTCTTTTATTAATCTCTTTCTTTTATTATTTCGCTTTCTCTGACTAAGTATATGTAAATGTACATACATGTGTCATATAGGGCTTGCATTTGTTACATACATAATCATATGGCTTAGTTTAATTGAAAATAAAATGCAAACATTATTTATGGAAGAAAACAAAATTTGAACCTATCAGTTATCTATCACTCAGTTAGAAATTACTCTTCTCGAATGTAAAAAAAGTTTAATTTCGATTTATACATGTCTATATTATACTTTTATATGTCAATTTATGCTTAGGCAGCGATTACACGTCGGACAAAATCGAATTTTATCGTAGATAAAGTCGGATGAGTGTTTACATTTCAGACTTTTTCTCAGATTTTAGCTATGATTACACCAAATATACTTTTTACCAAATCTCTTAATCTCATCTCAAGACTTCCTAGAATTTCGGCTAATTTGCTTTTTCCGTAATTACAATCATAACTTGCTATGAAAACATTATATCAAGCTGCGATTCTAAAGTTTATTTTTGTAGTTTTAGTACGCTTAAAGTGAAGGCAAATATTTCTAAAAAAAATTTTTTTTTTTCCTTATTTTATTTATATAAAAGATCAGAGTTGTATGTTTGTAAAAGACACTTTTTGACATTTTTTGTTTTTACTAAAAAAAAAATATTTTTCCTTTCAATTATTTTTATATGATTTTTTGATGTTTAAATTTTTAAATTTTTTCCTTTCGATTAAATTGTGAAAATAAAAAAAAATCGGTAATTTATAGTGTTAAGTTGAATAAATAAATTATTAATTATTGTTTTAAATTATAACAAAAACGTGTTTCTAGAAAAAAAAATTCTTGGGGCCACTGAGTGGTTATGTTCGAAAAACAGTTCGGTATCTTTTTACTCGGGACCCGTTTTAAAACGGGCTGACTTACTAGTAGAATACATAACACCATATAAACGATAAGAATGATATTTTAATAAAATTAAATTAAAAATAAATGATATGTGCCTCAAAGGCACGTCGTAGGTTAATTAGGGTTCACATAATCAAAATTAGTCTTATAATTATTGATAATTATAATTAAATTATCTAATAGAAAATCAGAATTAAACAAGATAATAATATTAATATACATTAACATTATTTATAAGTAGTACCATAGACTAATATAGAGATGTCTAACGATGGTTATTTCCGAGTAGTGTATTCCGCTATATATATTAAAATAAATTTCAAGTACAGACATTTTTTAAAAATTCATAAAAATTCTTTAATATAAAAAAAAGTACAAAAATTAAAACAGAAATTGAAAACAAAACAGAAACACAAAAATCATACTTGCAGCAGATTGTTGTCGAAATTCAGCATCCTTTTTTATTTTTTTACAAGATGTATTTATTTTCTTCTTCAACAAAGCGTTGGTTAGTGTTAACTATACTACTTTAAAAGGGCGAATAAAAATATTTCCAAAACAAGATGGACTTGTCGGTATAATGCATGCAAAGCTCTGTATGAAAACTGGGCGGGAAGATCTAAAGCTTTAAACAAGTACCAGAAGATGAAACAGTATCTTCTCAAGTTAGAAGTCAAGGTCAAAATATTAACAATCAAATGAATCGTCTCGAATGTGCTTTTATGGTTACATTTTGGAAATCTATTTTCAAATGTTTCAATGCTACTAGTTTAAAGTTACAATCCATTGAAAATGATTTATCGGATTGTTGTTGAGCAATTATAATCATTGATTGAATTTGTAAATTCAATGTCAAATTTATATCAAAACTATGAACTTAAAGCCAAAGAAATATCTTTTGTTAAACAATTTGAAAGAAAATGAGGGAGAAAACGGTAAATGTTTCATGATGAAGCAATTTTAGAATCGGAATTATATAGCAATCAGAATTTTAAAACCAAAATATTTAATGTTATAATTTCATGTCTTAGTGAAGAACGGAAAAAGGGGCTTGAAGCTTATGAATTAGTTTACAAAAATTTAAAATTTTTAAACAATTTAACGAAATACCAACCTAAATTAATACTAGAAAATGAAAAAAATTTGTACCAGATATACAAGAACGATTTAGATTAATGTTTTATGGAAGAATGTGTGCACTTCGGATCATATTTGAAATCTAATGAAATTTCTGAAAACTCAATATTAGAGTTCCGTAAATTAATATATAGCAAAAAATTAGAAACTGTTTTTCCAAATATAAATATAATCTTAAGAACATTTAAGTAACTGCTCTGCGGAACGCAGTTTTTCGTTATTGAAAAACCTGTTTAAGATCTACTATAAAGGAACAGCCCTTAAACGCATAAGCAATATTTTCAATAGAAACAGATTTTACATCAAATATAGATTATTCTGATGTAAATGATTATTTTGCTGACGAAAAGCAAAATTGTATTTAATTAATGCGTAGTCCACTGACATTTTAAGTTCTTATTAAATCAATAACAAAAATTAACAAAAACAACAGATAATTTAGTTTTTATAAAAACTTGTTTTCCAGCGTTAGAGTAAAATTTTGGTATAATAGTGAAAATAGTCGAATATTTTCCTTTTAATTTTACTGATATGCTTATCATACAGATACGCGTATTTCGTCTACTACTTGCAGACTTCTTCAGTGTTTTGTACTCGACTTAACACTTGTTATAACAGATAATTAGTTTTTTTTTTATTGTATATTTGTACTTTTTAATTTTTATTACGAATTATGGGGCGCCATAATATATATTGCCTAAGCGCGCGTTAACATATATTGCCTCTCCCCTATATAACCGCAACTGCAAATGGACTTACTGCGGTATTAAAGTTTTCCTAAAACATTACCATGTACGACGCCAGCATTGATTTTACGTTCAAATAGAATTTGAATCTAACTCTAAAACGTCTATTGATTATATAAGAATTCAGTTGTAGATGACACTCAACTGGTAGCTTTTGTTGTACTTTATAGATTAATCCGGCTTACCACACATTTTCAAATACCAGGCTAAATGATCCAAAAACATCCGCTCGGTTCAGCAAACCAAATTGGTGGAGGGAAATTACTCCATCGTGTTTTATTTATGGCATCATTTTATGTACTGTAGTTTTTTCAAATACTTCTGACAGACCAACAATAGACTGATAGATAGTATATAGTTCTAATTTTTAAAATTATTATTAATTATACTTGGGGTCTGACTATTGCACTTTCATCATACAAAAATATTTGAGCTTATCCTTAACTTTGGAAAGGCTTTTTAATTTTGTTTTTTCAACTTCTTTAACTGGTAAATCATTAATTCTAAAAAGACTCATTTGTTTTCGAAAGTACAATGATCCGATCTACCGCCATTGACTAGTTTTAATCTGTTACCTTGAAAATTTCTATTTGAAAACCATTCATTGGATTTATCGATTCAACTCTATAGGCATATACAGAACAAATCAATGCACTCGTATATAAAATTTAAATAAGTACAACATCTAAAGACGATAAGAATAGATGGAACTACAATACAATTTTAAATTTATTTCACTCTACTCAATAAATTTGTATAATCATTTACAGTATATTCTGTATAATTCGATCCACAATGACATTCTTTCAATTTAATTAAAATTTAAAAATTCATTATCATTAGAATGAAATTGGATTTTTCTTTAAGTAATCAAGAATTTTCGGGTTCAATAATTCTAAAATCGGTTAAAAATAGGTAAAAAAAATTATAGAACGAATACCACACTGATTGGTTGAGTTAATAACCATCATATATATCGAAAATATATCGTTACTAAGAAGGCAATATTTATAAACCGTTATATATTTTTACTATTACTTACTGAAAAAAATATTTTCAACATGGATATTAACAACAACAACAAAAAAAAAAACTTCCTATCAAGGATCATAATGTATTTTTATTATGCGGTCATCCTGCTAATAATGCATTGCCAAGTTAACCATTGTTTTTTTGTTCTCGCTTTCTTTTTTGTTTTTATAGTCTTCGCAGTTAACCTCGTAATAAATTTTTCAGAACCATGAATATTTTATTAAAATAAAAAACTACAATTTGTTTTAAAAGTTTGAAACATTTTTATGAGTTATTATTAATTTATTATGAACTAGCTAAAAACTGAATATCAGCAGTAGATAGTGTAGTATTCTGTATTGAGAATAGTCTAGCATGGTGTCCAATCAGTCAACTCCTCTCAAAATTGAATAATGTTCTTAAAATAATGTAAACATGAATTTTTACAAAAATAAATAATTGATCAATCAAGGATAATAAAGAGTCGAGGATAAGTAAAAGGTCCTTACTACGTAGGACTCACACAAATATTAATTTTATATTGTTATGGGTTTAAAATGTTGATTTAAGAAGCATGACTCTCAGAATATATAACTATTTTTAGCAACATTTAATTAAATGTTAAAAAGGTCCAAAGCGCGAAAGGGAAAGGGAAAGGGATCTGAAATTGGCTTGCAGATATATCTTCAAATCCACTGAGAAAAATAAATGTAATTAAATAAAATAAAACTGATTCAATGAATGCAATTAAACAAATTGATGTGATGTCACAAAGGGCATATGAAAAATAATTTACAAAACTAATTAAACGGAAACTACAAGATCATACTTAAGGTCTATAGCAAAATCTTAGTATCTACACCTAGAATCTACTGAACCTTTCAATTATCGTACAATAACATCCTGTACAATAGCAAGGAAATATTTAAACCTGTGTTGACATGTGGTAATGAACTTAAAGGCTATACCAAGGAATGCAGAATAGCAATCATACCAAGGTAGCAGAACAAATTACCACAAAGATTATTGCAAGCACCATGATTTTTTAAAACTATAATCTAAATACAGAGAAATGTAGACTTGTTACCAGTCAAATACAAATATATGGAATAAGCCTTTTAAATACCCTTACAATATGTTGGAGTATTAAGGT
Source organism: Argyra leucocephala (assembly GCA_963942445.1). Classification (NCBI taxonomy): domain Eukaryota; kingdom Metazoa; phylum Arthropoda; class Insecta; order Diptera; family Dolichopodidae; genus Argyra; species Argyra leucocephala. Next base: position 43,397,394 of record OZ012681.1, on the reverse strand, counting down.
TAATTAGCTTTTATGGAGGAACTTACAGTTTACCAAAAAATCTCGGGTCAAAGCTTCTTTCCTTAAGTACCAAAATACAAATCTACAAGACGCTTATACTCCCAGTTCAGCTCAACGGATCAGAATCATGGATACTGCCGAAGGCAAGTGAGCATGTACTTAGTGTGTTCCAGAAAAATATTTTTCGCTGGCTATATTTCCTGAACCGGTCCTGAAAACGACGATGCAGTCTGAAGGAAAAGATATAATCCCGAACTCTATGAGCTGTATAATGAGGTGGATGTAGTCACGAAAATTAAAATCTGTTGACCACCTAAGTACATGTTCACTTGCCTTCGGCAGTATCCATGATTCTAATCCGTTGAGCAGAACTGGGAGCATGAGGGTTTTGTAGTCAAAGCTCCTTTCCTAAAATACCAAAGTACAAATCTACAAAACGCTCATACTCTCAGTTCTGCTCAACGGATCAGAATCATAGATATTGCCGAATGCAAGTGAGCATGTACTTAGTGTGTTCCAGAAAAAAATTCTTCGCTGAATATATTTCTTCACTGATCCTGAAAACAACGATGGAGTCTGAAGGATAATATATAATACCGAACTCTATGAGTTGTATAATGAGGTGGATGTAGTCACGAAAATTAAAGTCTTACACCACCTAAGTAATAAAATAAAGTAGCGACTTAAAAGAAGAAAGCCATTCGAACTGGTTACTTGTAATTAAATTAAACACAATAAAAATGTAATACAATGAAAACGGTCCCAAAAAAATTAAATAAAATTTAGAGATGAGTTTTCAATATAAATTTATATTAGAATAAAATTACTCACTATAGTTTTAATAACGAAATATATTGCAATACAATAGAGTTAGGGTCTAATTCGGGGTTTAAGAATCACTCACGCAATAATAAACTTCACATAAAATTATGGGCTCTCAAAATTCCCACAAACCAAAAAGAACAAAATCAACAAATACAAATATCCGTAATAATCCCAATGAAATGTATAACAGCGATCTACACCAAACACGAGTGCTAATATTAAGACAATACGAAGATCGAAGAAATATGCTTGTAAATACAATTATTTTGAAATAATTCAGCCATTCAAGTTAACTGTAGTTGGATCATAATGTATGGAAACATCACACAAAATGCTAGAAAAAAAATATACCCAAAATTTTTTTTAAATATGTGTGTCATTACATTTGAAAAGTCACGTGAAGAGGAACACTAACTGTATTCACTAATTATATACAGTACCTAATTATATATTCAGAGCACTAACTATATACGGTATCTATCATTATTAGATCTGCAAAGGAAGAATATCAACGTCATACTGTATACCACCAGTACCTGGCAAAAATTAAATCTACTTGGATGGGACATTATGCGTTGGTTATCCTAGAATATATTTTAAGGATACTCATAAATATTTAAGATCTATAGAATTATCATTGATATAACCTTGCTTATTTTAAAGTCAATTTTGTGTTATTGGGGGTCCCTATGAACCAACATATGGCTAAAACTTAAAACATGCCTAAAAGCCAACATGATTCTACTCATCTGGTTCAATCTTCAGTGAACAGTAAATTATCTTAAAGAAAACAATTAAACTTTAAATAAAAAATTATAAATATCGAAGAAAAAGTTTGCAACCTAACATACGATTTATGATAATAATTCGACGACTTCATAGACTACAACAATACAAAATACAACAACAAAAAAATACGAAATTTTTGTGTAGCGAATAACATTTTTGCTGCCGTAAGTCAAAATCAATAAATTTCAATTAACTTTGAATGGTCAGGACAAAAAAGAATTTACGATGAAATGACTGAAAACAATAACAACAACAACAATAATATTAATAAGAAGAAAAAGCAACAACAACAACGCCATCTAAAAATCCATCTTTCAATAAGAAAAAACAAACGAAGAAAAAATAATAACAATAACAAAAGAGAAACTAAAACAAAAGAGAAAAAGATTGAGAGAAAGAAGCAGAAAAAAAAAAACAAAAAAATGAATATAAAAAAAAATTAGCCAAAGGCAAAATAATATGTAAGGATATCGTTTACTGCTTTATTACACAAATCCTGTTGTAAATATATGAATCCCTTTATATCATCCCTATATTATACAGCATAACCTTCATCCTTCATTTTTCATCCTATTTTACTATTTTTTTGTTTCTTTTAAAACTGTAATTAGCAATTGCACACAAGCTGGAAGGCATTTTTAAGAAGAAAAAAAAACACGTAAAATTTCCACCCATTTTCCATTTTCTTGTTGTATACGTTACTTGTAATTTTTGATTTGTTTTTCTATTTTGTTTTAACTTTTGGTAGTAGGTATGAGGGTTAATAAGATGTAATTTTTATAAGGTTCAGACTATGAAAAAAAAAAAATCCTTTTCGGCATAAAAACAAAAAAAATAAATAAATAAATATATTAAAAATAAAAGCAAGAAATATTAATAAATGAAAAGTATATAGGAAAATGAATAAAAAGACGAAACGCACTGTTTTGGGAATGAGAGTGAAAATATTTAAGGTTTTTCATATTCAAATAAATTCGTATATATCCAATATCTTGCCATAAGTATTTTAGAAATTACATTTTTTTTTTCTTTTTGATTTTTTTAATATTAAAATTTTTTGTTTACTTACTAAATTGTTAGAAAAATATATTTTGTTTTTCTTTTATGTAGTTGTAAAAGTATTTTTCGCTAAAGGTTGATTTAATCTAAAGAAATTTTTACAGATTGAATCATTAAACAGATGTGTCGTTTTTCCAGATAAAAGGAAATTTATTGTTCAGTTTTGATAAAATTAATTTTATGAATTTTCGATCTAGAAAAAATGTTTGTAACTTAAAAAAATTGTTGTAATGAAAAACAAAATTTAATTACTTCTAAGACCGACTTTAAAAGTTTTTATAAAATAAAATTAGTGTAACTAAAAATATTTTTTTTTTCATAATAAAAATTATAAATTCCAAATATGTTTGAAAAGTTTAATTAATATCGATTTCCGTTATTACACCATCATGAGAAAACTGGCCAATGAAACATTCACTATGATGAACATAAAATCATTTACCTTTGTTGAATATTCTCTTAACAGCACCAAGAGTAACATAACGACATATTTAACTTTATCGGAACTTTCGAGACAATATTCCATACATTTTGTAACGAAAATAGCGATCGAGTATATTTTGGGATGTTAAATATTTGGGCGCAACAAGAAGATAAGTTCATTCCGGATGCTTGTCAAAATTAAAGTGACAATGCTACCATTCTAAGAGTTAGAGTAAAAGTCTATCAGTTTGTCTGATCGATTGTGAATTTTATTAACATCACTGATAAATTGGTATCGGGATGCTTGAAATTTGTCATATTTTCTGATAATTGTCATATCTGTATCATTTACAAAGGAGTTGTGTGAAAAAATTAAATTTACAAAACAATGCCTTTAAGGAATATTAAAATTGTCAAATAAAATTCATTTAGTTTAAAAAAAAACTTTAAGTATAATTTTAAAATAAAAAAAACCGACTTGAAAATAAAAGAAAATTTTCAAAGACTAAAAGAAAAAGACAGGAGAGCCAATAAAAATTAGAACGGGATTCAATTAACAATTTTTTCATATGAAACAGTTTTTAATTGATTTTGTTTTTTTTTTTTTGTTTTGGTATAAATTAATTTTATTATATTTTCTATAAATAGGTGTGTGATATGGCAAATAAAAGACTGATAGTTAGTTTGATTCAACCTTATAGTATGATAGTTTGATTTAATTTAATTAGCTTATTTTTCATTTTAATTACATTTGATATTTATATTTTATAACACAATACCTTCTTTTGTTTACTTAAAAAAAAGTTTTCAAAACTTATCTTATTTCACTTATATTTTTGTCTTTTCTATGAAATTACTTTATTTTAACCCTTTTTTTTATTTTATTTATATTAGATTAACCCTTTTATTTTATATTTTATTTCACAAAACTAAACAAAAAATAATTAATTAAATGAATCAGCTGATTTTTGAAATGTCAAATTATCAGTATTCACAATAGTAAATTTTTTTCAGTAAGTTTATCAGTATATTTCAGTATCAGTACCACGATTCCATTTCTGATAAATTTTTTAAATAAAGTTTATTGATAACTGACAACCACGGTTTACCTCATATTTTATGGAAATGAACTTGTTTTAGGTGATTTATCAATATTTTTCACTTGTTATAAAATATATTTTTTAGAAAATTTTTTACAAAAATCAGGCAACCCTAAAAAAAAACGATAAATTGCCGAAAAACCAGACTAAGACACCTTTTCAAAATTTGAAAAAATCGAATTAAAATTGCAGGGTTAATCTACATTTGAAAAAAACATTCTAGGTCTAGGCAACGGAAGGTTAAGTTGTCAATATTTGTCGTACACAACTGAAGTTGGAAGTGGTTTTCACATAACATTTTATTGTTATGCAACCAAAATTAGTGCTACAAGACTCCTTCCTATATGGCTCCTGATAAGCACTAAAGGTGTTATAATGTTGGTTTTATGGGAATAATGTGATTACTATTGCTATAAGAATGTTCTTATAGCTATTACGGGAATTGTTATAATGTTTATAACTCTAAAAGATCGTAATCCTTTATCAGGAGTTAAAGTGTTGTTTTAAGAATAGAATTGCTAGAATAACAGTAGCAGTGTTATTATTTTACTGTATTCCTATATAATATTACTAATAAACTTACTGTAGCTTTTGAATAAATATTTAAAATAAATATTTTGCGACAACCATTATGGTAAAAAAATTTTTTTTTAAATAAACAAACACTGAAAAGCTTTATTTTCATTCTTTTTGCAAAAGTAACATTTTTACTTGTAACATTTTTGATGTAAAATTTGATGTTATGCATTAATTAACGTACATTATTTTAACATTTTAAAGATGCAATTTAAAAATATATTTTCTTTTTTTTTATTTAAAATTTGGTTATTTTTGAAGGGCAATATATTTTTTCGAATTATTATTATAATAAAATGTCAATCAAATTTCTTTCCCAGCCAAATTTTGCATTTTGGTCATTAATATGTACAATTATTTTTAACCGCAAAATATTACCTATTTTTTAGTAAGACATTTTTTATAAATCATTTAGTCATACAAATATAAAAAATATGTATTTAATATGTATCTCCCTTTCTCATGAAACAAATGAAAACTCCATAAGTCAATAAAATTATTATGTTTAAACATAAAATAATACCTATTTCATTCTCGCATAACATAAATTATTTCAAATGAATTTCATTTCAAAATAAAAACATACACACTACTGCATATGTATACTAATCCTATAACAATATTTCAGCAATTGTTCCGGTGTCTTATGGGATTAAAATATACTAGGAAATAATCCATACCTAATTGATGTATTGATAATATGCGCTAGCACCTCACCAAAAATACTAAAGCAGTCTCTATAATAAATTATACTAGCTATTCCCGGCGTAACATTCGCCGGTCTAGCATTAGCATTATAAATGAAACAATTTATTTTATTTATTGATTTTCTTTATTTTCTTAAAAAAAATCAATGTTTTACATATTTTTTTATTACATAATAAATAAGTTAAATTGAAAAACTTAAAACTATAATTGTAAAACATTGATTTTTTTAAAGAAAATAAAGAAAATCAATAAATAAAATAAATTGTTTCATTTATAATGCTAATGCTAGACCGGCGAATGTTACGCCGGAAATAGCTAGTAATTTACAATATTGTTTGAACTATCTATAACTATTTTTTTATATTTTTTATTTAGGTATTTATTTATTTATTATAAATTAATTTTGACCGCTAATAGTTTTGAAGAAAACTTTTTTACTATAAGGCAGCGTTTATACGTTTTTTAATTGTGTTTATAACGTATTAATGATGTTCATTAAAGTTTGACATCCGACTTTGTTATAGAATATCATAAATTTTTTTTTTTAAATAATAGTACTCGACACGCATTTTCGTATTTCGCAAGTTGAAAAAGTGATTTTGCGAGAAAAGGTATTTATAAACTCATAATTGTGTTATGCCAATATATTGAAAGATATACATTAAAAAATATAAAAAATGTGTATTCAATATTATTATTATTGTTTATCAATACAAATACTTAGAATAATTGATTTACTATTTAAATATTTATATATAAACATTTATTGTTCTGAAATTACACTGTATATTTATATTTGTTTATAAGTATTTATTATTAGTACTCGTAACCCATATTCGTATCTTCGTATTTTGCAAGTTTAGAAAGTGGATTTTGCATGAAAAAATATAGTATACTTTGCAGCTATATTTGTTTATCTTTGATATATGTAATTAAAACTTTTGAAATAAAATGTGATGTAATTGCAATAAAATTTGTAAATGTAATAAAAATAAGTAAAACAAAACCTTCATGAAACAAAATTTGATGTCTAAACGCTCCCTAACAAATACTATTAATAGAGACGTAAATTTGAACAAAATGTGGCGAACAGATGTCGCTGGCAGTATAGATATGAAATCAAATGCATTTAAAAAAAAAAATACCACACCCACAATAAAAACACATTAAAATAGCCATAGATACGTTTTTTGTGTTTTTTTGTATTATCATAATTGCCCTAACTATTTCAGAACTCAAAATAAAAAAACAAAACATTTATTTATAGAATTTATATTTTTATTTCACTTCTTTTAAATTTTGGTTTTGACGTTTTGGTATGATTAGGTATGACCATTATAGTAAAGGTTATGATTGGTTACGACTTTGTTAAATCATATCGAATCATATAGGCCATGTAACGAAGTATCATATGACATTATTTGGTGCCTTATGACTATTATAGTTAGGGGTAAAGCTAATAATTATGCTTTTTCTCTTCTTCTTCAGTTTGTATTGTTATCCCGCTAGGGTCTCTGATGTAGGTAAGGGTAGTCTGTGATTCTTTTTAAAGTTTTTGTAATTTTTATGTTTACTAAATTTGCCGTGTATTGAATTGGAACTGATAATAATGTCATAACATATTTTGTTTTTATTGTTCTTAGCAGATCGTAAATTTCGGTTTATGATTCTCCATGTACAATATAATATTTACTCAATGTTATTGCGCATTTGAATTTATACTTTTGAATTATTTGTTAATAAAATAAATAAATTTCAATTTGTGGAATTTGTGAACATGGTCTGGATGAGGTAAAAAATATATTTTCTAAATTTACTATTTGTTTTATCGGTAAGTTTTTTTTCTGTAATATCGTAATATCGTAATATTTTAACAAAACTATTATCCTATTATAATAATATTTTTGTTTTTTTTTTTTAATTGTTTTTAGGTTAATTTTAATTTGTTTTTGGTGTTATTTGGTTTTATCGTTTTGTGGTTTATGTCTTTAAATAAAATTTTTCACACTATCGTAATTCTTAATAGTTCTAATAAAGTTGTCTAATCTATTTGAAAAAAGCTTTGTGATGTAAAAGCTTTGTGAAAAGTTTAACAAACGTTTAAGCGTATTAATATATAAGATACTAGCATAAAGGAAGTATAATATAGAGAAACTATGCGGAACAAAAAAATTTTTTTACAATATTTCTTAAATTTTACTTCACCGTAGAACCCCAGAGAAAAAATATATTTTATATGCCAAAATACCCCAGAGCGTAAATTATAATATCTCTTATAAATTATAATCTTTCTCTTGATTTTGTATATCGCATACGGATTCAATGATCTTGATAACAATATTGTAATTCCTTAATCCTTCATTATAATTTATAGTACGTTTTCAAGCTCATGTTTATGGATAAACAACTAGCTCATAAACCAGTCAAATGTCAAGTGTTCACAAGGTTTTTTGGAAAACAATCAGCTGTTTCACATATTTATTATTATATAAAAAAAATAATCATCATTTTAATTTATTATCTCTTTTTCCATTTGATTTTTTTACTTATATATAAAGCCTTATTATATATACACTTTTAATATATAAAACAGATTAAATTAAGTGAATTAAAAATAAAAATGCATCTTTTACAATATCCTTTGTTTTAATTCTTCTGTTAACTTTCCATGTAAGTCTTGTAATTTCTCAATCATTTCTATAACTCTATAGAATTTTTCTTCACTTTTTTCTATTAAAGTTATACAAGATTGTCCAATTCATCGTGCTGATGATAATTGACAATTTATACTTGATTTTTCGTTTTTTTGATGATCATTAATTGAAGCTAAACTAATTTCACACAAATTCACATAATTTCATCTATTCTTGGTATTTTGCAACGAATTAGAATTTCTAATTCGTTGGTATTTTGCTTTCTTTTTGTTTTTGTTTTTTTTTGACAAAATGACAAAATGAATTTATGACAAAAAAATCAAGGGTCATGCAAAAAAAAATTTAAAATCGACAAAAAATCGAAATTTCATGGATGGGTTACATGTTTTTGAAGTGGTTTATGATATAAACACCTCGCTACTTGTTTATGATTTTCAGCAAATTTGTATGGGAAAACCACTACGTAAACAACCAGTTTATCATAAACAACATGTTTATCCATAAACATGAGCTTGAAAACGTACTATTATAGATGTGTGTCGTGTGATATGTGTGCAAAAAAAAGAAAATAAGGTAGTAAGGAAGAAGCCATAGAAACAATGTAATATGTTTTGTTTATATTCCCACATACAATAATTTAATTTTTATTTTTCTGTTTTGGCCAAAACAAAAGAACACCTGCAACAATCGTGTGTAAATTGTTTTTGTAATTTTTAATTTTTTGATTTTGTTTTTGGACTGAATTTGGATTTTTTATTAATTTCAATTTTAAAATAAATTGAAAAATTATTTTTGTACTATTGCGTTGAGGGGGCATTTCATAGGTATCATAGGTAACTTAGATATGTTTTGAAAAATAAAAAAAGATATAAATAGGTATGAATTGAATTTGTGACTGTAAAATTAAAATTCTTAAAACAAATTTTCACAAATGTGTATGTACATATATATTTTGCAATAGGTAGATATATGAATATTTTAGATAAAAGCGGAATTGAAGTTTAATAAAAAACTAATAAATATTTTAAATGTACATGTAATCCTCCTCCATCACGTCCATAAATTTGTGAATTACCCTCTTATAACACGCTTCGTACCTCTAGCCACACGGTTACATATTTTTATTTATGTACATGCAACAAGGTGAAGGTTTTGAGGATGTGACTATTCAGGATCTTCAATATTTATTAGTGTCGAAAGCGATCTGGTAGAATTGGCATTAGAAACTGTAAATGAAGTTCTTTATGCGAACAGTAAAACTGATTGTTTATAAAAATAAAAATAATCATAACTAACAAATGCAAAAGAAAAGGATTCGCCTAAACATAATATAAATAACAAATATTTTATTTCTTTTGTACCTCGTACAGTATCGTAGAATAATGTTGAACATTTCAAAAAATGAAAATTTATAAAATATTTAACTTTGTTTTGTTGTTTTTCTTTTGTTTATCAAAATAAAAAATAACACTAATGGAAGCGTCTAAACTGTTATAATTTCTAATTCTTTGATTTTGTTCTTGGATTGAATTGGAGTTTTGTTTTAATTTCAAATAAAATGTAAAATTCTATTTAAATTACTTTTTTATGCGTTGAAAAATAACAATTCATAGGCACCACTTAGATAGGTTTTGAAAAAAAAAAAATGTACCTATGTTTTAGAATTTGTGGCTCTAAAATTAAAATTCTTTAAATAAAAATTTTACAAATGCACAAATAATATGTACCTCCCTATGTTGTAAAATATATTTTAAACAAAGAGAAAAAGCCGAATTGAAGTGTAATAAAAAACTAATAAACACTTTGAATGTACTAAAATAACTTCAATATAAAAATGAAAATGAAAAATTAAATAAAGAAAAATAAATTCTTAAATTTATTATGTTATTACTAGTATTAACAATATTATAATATTAGAAAAAATAACTAATTTATTAATTTATGTTTTCAATTACTTCAATGTGCTTATTTTTTTGTGCCATACTGCAGTAAGTAAGTAATTTTGCACACTATCGTAATTCATATATATGTATTCCTTGATTTCTTACTGCATAGTGCATAGTAGAGGTAGGGTGTAGGTTATTATCATTATCTTATCATAATACATTAACAATGAACGTGAACATTATTTTGAATGAACATCATTTTTGGTTATTCTATTTCTATATTAAAATATTTTAATTCTCTTTTTCCTTATGAATTTCCAATTTAAAGTAAAGTAAGTTGCTTTTTGTTTGTATTAAAAATAATAAAAATGTATTGGTTATATGACAAAGTTATATAAAACAAAATTTCATAAGTACAAAATTTCAAAGGACAAAATTTCATATTTAAAAAAATTAAATGTTTAAATTTTTATCAACTAATATAAAATGTGGAAGAATTGTCAAAATCTTTAGTTGATTAGTAGTTTCTTTCAAAATATGATTTTGTTTTGTATTTTTAAGAAATAAAAAAATTAGGTGGTTATGCTAAAGTCCCTCGGAATGTCAATTTAAAAAAGCGCTTCAAACAATATACTTTATATATTGTTAGAATAATATATTTTATCGTTTTTAATGTAACAAAATGTAATATGTAACAAAAAATTACTATTAAATTTTAATTTGTATATACATATGTAATTAAAAGTTTATAAGTTTTACTTTTAATTTATGTGTATACGTTATGTAATTATTAAAAAATTAATAACTTTTTACAAAATAAATAAAAGCAAACTCAAACTGCCAACCCCGCCTTTTTTATTTGAAATAAAAAAAAAATTCCGAAACGGATCGGAAATTTTTTTGGGGATATTCGGCTTCGGACTTCAGCATAACCACTTAGTATTCTTACTTTTTTTAAGAAAAAAAAGTACCTTCATTACAAAACCAAATAATTTCAAATTTTTTATAAAAACTTAAATTGGGATTTAATTTTTTTAAATATGTAATTGTGTCTTTTAAAATTTGTCCCGACACCATGTATTTCATATTATTGGTATACTCTACATCTACCCAACAAGTGTGTATTTAATACGACATACACAACCTTACCTCATTGCCGCTACTACACTATATGTATGTTATATAAAAGCAAAAACAAAAAAAAACAACAAGAATTAAAATCATTTTAAAGATTCTCTCTCTCAAAGCTAGAATCTATACAGTTGAACCTGCATATAAGAAAAATTTTTAGTTCAATATTTTGTATGAGTTTCTGTTAACGAAGACATTAAAATGACGTATTACAAAATTTTAAAGTGAGTTTATCTAGGTCCTACTGTGTATGGCGTATTTTCAAAATTTTTTTAAGCAAAAAAAAATTGTCACAAAATTTGTTCCGCATAGTTTCTCTATATTATACTTCCTTTATGGTATTAATATATAAGATACTAGGTTATTCCAATAAAATCTTTTTTTTTTATTCATTTTCATAATAATTTTTAATAACTCATCCTTATAATATAATTCCTCCTTTCTCTAAACTTAAAAATATTTATTCGTGCTTCTTTAGATTCTAATAATTCAATACTAGCTATAGTATTACTAATTTCAATGAACAAACAATTTATTAAATTTATTAGCAATATTTTCAGTCCTTTAATTTTCTATATTATCAATAACAACATGATCTGTTGATTCAGTTTCATCCGATTTTGTAATAATTTTTTTTATGGATTTCCACATTGCTTTATTATCACATTCATGACTTCTTATTTTATAGGTAATAGTATAGGTACTCCAACATTACTACACCTACTAACTAGCTTGAATCGTAAAGGAAACACTCCTTTAATTTTTTATACTAAACCATTAAACATGCATTACAGCAACCGCAAGCAAATTTCAAGGACATTAACAAAATAAGAGAAATATCTCAACCGTCATTTAAGGCGAGTGATAATATACGAAGGAAGAAACAGACATAAAATAAAATGTAAATAATAATTATTAAATGTACACTGAAAAATACACTATTGGGATATCATAAATCCTATGTGCAACGTAATCCTTTCCTATGTAATTCTATAAGTGCAACGAGTAGTGTGACAAATGTACCTCCGTACATGAATTAAAAATAATACTTAGCTTAAAACCGTCATTATCACTCATTCATTATGTTCACAACATCACTTTAACACAAAACGTGTGACAGGATGATGATATATTTGGTCTAGTGTTGTGACATGGATCAATGGAAGAAAATATAAAATCTGTCGCGGTCGAAATAATTTTTATTTCAAATTTGGAAGAAAAGTTTAATAAAATTGAAATCGTCAAATATTTATGTATTTAAAAATTATTTGAATATAATGAGCCCCGTAGCTTGACATTGAGTGTAGAACTCGTACTCAATAAACCACATTTTTCCTATATTGCGATCTAGTACTATAGGCTATATTTTCGATCCAGTCCTTTGAGCTATTATTACTATATAACACTTAATATTTCTATTGTCCAGGAGGTGAACTACCTCGATATTTACATGGTGTTGGAGCCTTTGTTTTCGGAAGATACAATTTGATCCTGATCCAAAAAAAATATTTAGGTGTAAAACAACTTTTAGCCAAATATTAAAAAATTTAAATGAAATAAACTCCTTAAAAAAACCATTCCTGCTTTAAATAGTTTCTATTATTTATTATTATATGTATTATGTCTTTCATATTAACTTAATGTTTTGTTGGTATTTCAAAATTAGGAAAATATTTTTCTACAAAACTATTTTTATTATTTTTACCATTCTTTGTAAACCTGCCTAATGAACATTAAACTCAAACTTGAATCTAATGAATTTTAAGAACTTCTTATAACCAAAAACAAAACAAAAAAAAATATAAATTTAAAACTTGTACCGGAATGCATTCATAAATCGTATGTAGAAGATCTATTTCCATATCCTTAAAGTGAAAAACTATTAATTGTTTTAGTAAAGTTTTAAACCTTTGTATGAGTTAAAAAAATTTATGGTTTTTTTTTTTTTTTTTGACTTCTTAAATAATTTTCCGTTCAGTTTAAAATGAAAAGTTAAAAGTCAATGTCTTAAGAATAATATCCTTCTTTATTTTAAAGGATAGAAATTTATTTTTATATAAAATTGTATCCTGAAATTAAAAAGAAAAGTTGTAATGAATTATCATACAGTATATCCTGTTTTCCATTTGTATCTTAAACTATTTAAAAGTGAATTCCTGTAAGTACTGAAATTTATCTAGACATAATTATATTATGGTATGTACTAAGAATTTTTAAAGGCTTCATAGTCTGCAAACTTCTTTGAAAATAAATTTTAGTTTAAAAGTCTAATTCATTTTAAATCAGCCTTGTCTAATTTAATTTAGTAAATTTAGTAAGGGTTTGTGTATTGGTTAAAAAGTCCTTACTACATAAATTATTTTGCTAATATTCTGTTTTATTTTCTGTTTTAACTTGAATTGTATATTTATTTAACTTGATATGTATCTTAGAGAGTTGATTTTTTCATATACTTTTACTTTTTAGAACTATTTTTCTGTTTTACTTTAAACTCCTGTAACTTCTTTAATATTGATCCTATAGAGAGTCGATTTTTCCATATAAATTTACTTTTAAGATAAAAGCAGTTAGGATGTTCATCCCATAGACTTCAAATTATATTAGTCGATAATAAACTGATGGGCCTGTATGAAACAATCTAATTGTTATATTGTCCTGGTTTTGATACGTTAATAACACACCGGAATACCACCACCGCTTTAAATATGTACATTAAATGTGAGATTACTATTGATTGAATTTTGATTGGAAACCCTTTGAGATATTTATTAAAAGTGAATGGAACCCAAAACAGAATAGTAAATGATTGATTTGATAATTAATGATTTTGATGCGTTGGTTCTTGTCTCGGATACTTTAAAAAACTATCAGTCAATATTTTTGTTTTTTTTTTTTGTTTTTTATCATTTGTTGCCTTGGTTCTTGTCTCAGATACTTCAAAAACACTATCAGTCAATATTTTTGCTTTTTTTTTGTTTTTTATCATGATTTTAATGCGTTGGTTCTTTTCTCAGATAATTTCAAAACACTAGAAGTCAATATTTTTGTTTTTTTGTTTTTTAGAAAACTATTTTAATGATTCATGGACCTTTAAAGGACGTTAAATTCTTGAATTAAGTTCCACATATCAAATTCAAGCAAGTGGTAACCCCTTCTAAGAAGTATATAATTAGTTCCAATTAATTTTTATTATATTAATACAATTTGATGCACCAAGTTATTACCAATACAACTATTAATTAAACAATTAAACTAATTTAATTAAATTATTTTTCGCTTAATTATTTCGATTCGCCTTTTTTAACAATATTTGAAAAACAGGTCCACACACAGCACATTTCTTCAAAACAAAATCCTTTATAAATCCATTTAGTAAAATTTTTTTTTATTTTTCCTTTTTTTCTGCAGAATATTTCTTATAACAGTTAATAAAAATTTCGAATTAAATTTTCTTCCTTTTTGTATTTAATTTGGTGCCTCAAAAAAAAAAAAAGGACTTTAAAATTAATGATTCCATCCTTAAAATTGTTAAAAATACACAAAAAAAAGGGAAAATAGAAACCGTTATTCAAAGGATTTTTTCAATTAGAATTAATTTTCTGGATACCCAATCCAGATTGTTTCATATTTCATTTCAAATTTCAAACAAAACAAACAAAACAAGAAAAATCACAATATCTTCTCTGGGTTAATAAATTCGTCCTGTAACTTATTTTTTGCTTCTTTGTTACTAAAAAAATATTACTGGGTGTTGAAAAAAACAAAACAACAAAAAGTGTATAACGAGTAGACCTAAATGTTGTTGTTGTTATTGTTCGTTTTTTATTACACATTTTTGTGAATTTAACTGGCTCAACATTAACTGTATATGGATTTAATTTCAAGGAGTAGGAGAAATTGAAATGGAACTTAATACAAGAATATAGCGTATTTTACAAGTCCATCAATCATTAAAGTAGCTTTTTAAAAAAAAAAAAAAAATTTTTTTGATAGACATTTTTAAAGTATCCAAGACAAGAACCACCACATCAAAATCATTTATTATTCTGTTTTGAATTCCATTCACTGTACATACAATACATAATATCTAAAACGCTTCCACATCCAAATTCACTCAATCAGCAGGATACAGTATATATTTTAAAGAGAATACTTAATTTGATACTCTGAATTTTTCAAAAATGTTGTTTTTATTGTTTTTGATTAAGATGATGATGGTGATGATAATGATAATGATTATTGTGATTATGAACTGATGTTGTTGTAAGTGGAAATTTTAAAAAATTTCAGAAAAATTTTTCAGTGGGTGAATTTTAATAATTTTAAATTTTTTGGTATAGTTTTTTTTTCTTGTTAACTTTGTGTCAAAAATTCGGGAACTGTGCAAAAATATATTCTTGAATATTTAAAAAAAAATATTTAAAACCAAAAAATTTGTGGTATAGGTACTGTAAATGGCAGTATTAAAATTTTCAAAAGCATCTAACCAATTACATATACATACTTATTATTTTTTATATACAAATTTCTAGTCTGTTTATTTCACATTTGATTTTAAATTGTGACTATGTTAAAATCACACCATTTACAGAACACTTGTCATATCCATTAATAGCACCTTTATATTGTAGTTTTGTTCTCTGGTATATATGTAAATGGTAGTACATTAAAAATTTTGATATTCATTTCAAAGTTCATGCGTTAAAATATTTATAAAATGGAAACGTGAGAGAAATTTAAATGGTGTCAATTGAAAATTCAAAAATGAATTACCTAGTTTTATAATACTATCTTAATTTTTGTCTTTCTCTTTGGGTTAATTTGCATCCTGTGTAAATGCAAAACAAATATATTATTCGACTCTAGGTTATTTACTTTGTAGTTTATAGTATTTAATATCATAGTGAACAGTGGTTAACTATACTTATGTATACATATACTTTAAAGAATCACAAAGCGCTTTTGATATTGAAGCCCGCACCAAAAAAGGCCGCACTGCTTTTGGAATACTCTCAAATATATGGTAGTCAAACAACATTATATCTGAGTACTGATATAAGACTTTTAAATTCAAATGTTAAATTAGTCTCTTGTACTATTGTACGAAACATAAAAAGTCAAGATCAACATACCAATAAAACTTTAAGCATACATCAATGCCTTCAGCGCATCCTAAATATTCATTGGCCGCAAACCGTTTTCGAAAGAATGTTGTGGTGAAGAACTAATAAAAAATAAATGAATTTGAAGATCTGACAGATACATTAGACAAACTTTGCGAAAGCCTGATAACAACATCGCGAAACTATGTTTCAAATGGAATGCTTGGGGTACACGATACATGACAAAGCCGATAAAAACCTAGACGATAACATTTGTTTGATATTACTTCAACGTCTGGTATATCTTCCAAATTTGACACATAGGCGGCATCACACGCACTAGCACGATATACCAGACAGGCGTCAGGCAACACCACAACAAACAACATGACAAAGAAAATGGAGAAGGTGGGTTCAAAGAAACCTCCTACAAAACTTTTCTTTCTTCTAGAACGTGGACTCAGAGGAATAATGTCTCAGCAATATCCAGATACCAGTACCAATATACCAGAAACAAGAATTTACAACAAATCTACATTCAAGAAAAATCATTAATTATAACCAATAAATAACTTACAAAAAATATATATTTGTCGTGCTATTGATTCGGAAAAGGATTAGCTCGGGCGTAGTTAATCAACATATTTTGCCCAATAAATTTGTCAGCAGAGAATGTAACCGAAACTGAAGAGGTTAGCGGAAACAATTTTTTTTTTTGTTTTCCAATGCAACATTACAATCTGTCTGAAGGAGTAGAAGACATTCAGTAGCTTGTGTGACATTTTTTTATGCTGGTAAATTGCATTGACTAGCGGATGAGATAACCCAGTGGTCAACCATCCATGATGTCAAAATTATACTCCATTGTATTTCTTGGCACCCATTTGATTGTTCCTATTGTTTACTGGGTAACTGCAGGATGCTAAGACGCTTAAGGCGACTTATATCACTTGCAACCAACAAGCTGCTTGCCAGTCTTACTATCAATTTTAATAGCTTTGACTGTAATATTGTAAAATTTGAGTTGCTGGCTACTTCGCACAGTTGGATTCCGTAGGTTCATATCGGTTTGAAGACAGCTTTGATATGTGTTGAATTTGCTCCATTCCCCCCTGATTCTCCACTTTTTTAGCTGAACTTTGCTGTGTTGCAGAATCCCTGAAGCATGCACTGGGTTACTATGTGAGGCTAATATGGCCATATCAGCAGCGAAAGTGCCGGTGGTTGTTTCATTTGGTGTTGGTAAGTCTGCAGTGTAAATGAAATACAAGACAAGACCTAAGGCGCTGCCTTGTGATACACTTGAGATAATTTCTTTAATTTGTGTATAGGCGCCTTGTTGCTTCAAATGTCTTTCAATAAGATATGACCGCAACAATAAATAATAGTTCTGTGGTAAATTTTTTTTAAGTTTGTACAGCAATCCTTCACGCCAGATTTTCTCAAATGCTTGACTAATATCTAGATATATCGCTGAACAGTACTCTTTTCCTCTAGCTGCTATTCTATATATTTGCTGGATAGTTGCATGTTCGTTTCTGAATCCAAATTGATGCTCTGAAACCACTTTTTTTAATTTTTCAAAGAATAGTCTTTCAAATAGTTTTGATAAGCACGGTAGTAGGCTAATCGGTCTGTAGGATGTAATTTCTACTATTAAAGGATTTTATTTTCGCCCTGTGCCCCATTGATCGGGTTTCAATACAATGATGATACAATCCTTTTTTAAGTTTAATATAACTCCAAATGGTCATTGTTGAAATTTTATGCGTAAATTATCGGTTTACAATATAATTCTTTATATGTTAAGTGTGAACAGTTGTACAATAATTAATTACGTAAATTACGAAAAATTTTGTAAACAAATGCAAGCAGCAACAACGGTAAACAACTGTAAACAACTGCAAAAAATTTTAGTTTTTGACAGTTTGTCAAAAATTGCATAACCGTGTTTTATTTTTAACATAACTAAAAGGAAAAATGGGACTTAACGCTGCTGAAGTTAAAGGAAAGCCTATTAACAGTAACTATGGCGTAAATTTATTTCAGTTACCAAAATCAACAGAAAATGGAAAATAATCAGTATTATTTATTGCTTCCCAAAAAAATTTTTAAAAATACTACTGAGCATAAATTACAAGTAACGAGAGCTTAATTAATGATAGATAATGCCAACTCCTCAGCTAAACAGCCAAATACTTTTACACCATTTTCCAAGAAAACAACAGCAAAAAGCTTGCATCAAGTAAATTTACTGAGATTTTAATAGAAAATTGAGAAAAGTACACCCACCAATAGAAAACTAAAATTAAAGTAGAAATCCATCAATCTACCACACAAATACATCAACCAGAATGTTTCATCTACACAAACTGGACATAAACAAACAAATCCTCAATACCTCGTGAGAGCAGAACACCCACCCATCAATACAGAAATCCTGACATATCCAATGGAAGAAAACCTGAAACTAATACAAAAATTCTTGAAACAAACCAACCAACAAATCGATTTCAAAACTTGTACCAAACAATCAGCGAGTTAATAGAAACCTATTAAAAAGAGAGAGTTTTCTACTTTGTTGGAAAAACTGTGTTTCTAGCTTAGATCACAATGTAATTAAATAACCAATTTTATTTTAATGCTTTTGTCTTAATGATGGCTCAGATTCCTGGAACAACCAATATTTTATTACTGCTCTATTATAAATCTTTATAAAATCCCCTAGTTTCTTCTCTCCTGAACTTCCGCTTGTCAGCATATTATCATTTCATTTAAAAAAAAAAAATTGTTTTAATGGGTTTTTCTTTTTATTTAAAGAACTTGACTTTGACCTTAAAATGACTGATTAATAGAAGGTGAAGATTTTCAGAGAATATCAACTTTTTTTTTCTGTTCTTTTTTTTTTTTTTGTAAAAAACAGGATAACATTGGATTTATTTTAATTTATTATTAAAAAATCATTTACTAAGTTTTTTGTTTATGTACGAGAAAAAAAAACGCTTTTCTCTAAGACAACCTAATCCAACCGAAGTATAGATAATTTGAGATTCGGTATTATCAGTGCAAAAAAAAAATATATGAACAAAGTTAAATTTAATGATAAATTAATAAAAAAATATTTCTTTTAAATGATAATTTAATATTTTGTTTTGAAATTTTATAAACAGGATATTACAGGATCAAATTTAGATTACCTAGAATTACAAAAAAAAAAAAATGATAACTTGTTATTGTATTAATATTGACTAACTGTTAAAAGATAATATTGTAATTGCGTAGCTTAGTTTGTAGCTAAGTTTATTGAAAATAATTATGTTTGAAGGGGTTCGAAGTAAAAGGGTATAAGTGCTTAAAGCAAAAATTTTCAGAATATCATGTCGCTTTCAGTAATTCTGAAGGACAGTGGCAAAATTTATTTGGTAGGTGTTTTATGTAAACCGAATGTAGGTTCCTAAAGAACCTTAACCTGCTTTTGTTGTATTTGATCTTTAGAAAAAAAATTTACTTATACACTTTTGCTTATTAATTTTTTTTAATGTCTTAATTTATTAAATTTTTGTTGTAATCATAATTTTATTCATAATCTGATTCTAAAATTATTCTTGAACTTTCATTAACTTCTTCTTTCACATCCTCAGGCATTGATGTTTCACTTTGCATATTTTTCCTTTTATCTATTTTTGTTGGAGGGCTTTCGGTCTTATAAAAATCGTGGTATATAGGAGGTATATATGCCAGAAGATCCATTCAATTTTTGTATTTCGCATAAGCCATATTAATTAGAGAAGAACGAAGACCTTCAGAAAATAGGTCACTCAAACTCAAGGTTTTATCAAAGTTATCAAGGTTATTTTGGACAACCTTCACTCTTTTGAAATTAAAAATCTTCATTGCTAATATTTTCCTAACAGAAAGTGGAACAAAAGCTCCTTCCGGTATTTAAACCACACAATATCTCGCCATTTAAGTGCCATTTTTTCACTATCTTTTTTTGGCACAGACATCTGTAAAGCCAAGAAACGAAATTAAACAAAATCACTGTTTTTCATTTCATAAACTATAAAGTTTTTTTAAGCTTTTTGAATCACAGATGCCCAGTGAGCAGGAACAAAAACTGGGGGTATAAGAGATTCCATATAAGAATCACTAGGCTTGAAAAATGTGTGTTCTATTGTATTAACGTTGGTGGCCTATACAATATACATGAATAATCTCGCTATATTTTTGTTTTTATTTTGACCACCGCAGAAATCACTGTAACAAATTAGATGTTCCACTTTATTGGGCAAATCTTTTATGAACAGTAAAGTTAAAGATAATTTCAAATGATTAACAAAAATAATAATTAAGTATGTATTAATATTGTAGATTTTACATTTATCAAAGAATACCCAATTTCTTGAGATCCACGACAGGCTTTGGTCTTATTTCAAATATCCTATTAACACATTAAATTACGCAGTATATAAAAAAGAATCACAAATAGGGATTTTCCCTGTTTTTACTTTAATGCGACAAGTGCATATAGTTAGAAGTTAACCGATATATAGTTAAGCAGCAAAGGGTACGAGTGATCACAAATCTTTTTGCCTCCAAACAAAAGTTTCACTTTGTTCACTAGTTTTTTTTATTCACAAATAGATGTCAGTAAAATAGTTAAATTCACTTATATCTCTTTGCTGCTATATAAAATGGAATAATTCAAAATCTGTTGTTATCTCTATTTTTTGAAAAAGTGCACTTGTAACGTTTGGCTTCTAACCCCTTCTTTCATATTCAAGTGATTTTGAAATAATCAAATTTATTTTTAAAGGGAAAACACGGAAAATTATTACCAAATTATTAATAACAAAAAAGGGCATGAAATCGTAATAACTGTTAACTAGATTTGATCCCAATAGTCGATCAATTAAAAATAATTGATAATTTAATATTACGTAAAAGACACTAGCTGTTGAAGATTAGAATTTGAATTTTCCGACCTGCAAGGTTATTACAGTTATTATCACAGTTATTTTATCATTTGAATACTAATCAAAATGTGCCAAGTTCGAACTACGCTCAGGTTATCTAAATTAATGATTTTTTTTTCATTATTCAAATATTTGTTCAGAGCGTAATTTACTAATATCTTAAACAAAATGGAATAATAATTCCGCCCGATGCCCCACAGATGGGTTTACAGGATAATGAAAACTATTTAAGAAGGCATATTATCGAACTGTCGAAATATAAAAAACTTTACAGAATTTTACTGTTTTTTACGGTTGTTTACAACTCACTACAATATTTTTTATTGTTTTTTATTGTTGATTTAAGTGCCTAGCTCTTTCACGGCTGAGACTCAGACATAACCTCAACAAATTTCTGCAAGATAAAACCCTCAAACCTATTGGTCTTTAACAAAGGCGTAGACTAAGCTTAGGGGTGGAAGAGGGCACAAAAGACCAAAAGGCTATATGCCGACCCTGACATTCAGTACCGTACAGTACCGTACTTAATTCAGCACGAAAAAGTGATTCTGACTAAGTTAATGTCAAGAACATAAAAAAAAATTAAAAAAAAAAGTATTAAAATTAATATATTAGTTTACAAGCTTTCTACATTTAATTAATTGATATACCCAGAAAATTAATAAACAAGTAAATACTTATATATATTTACTGTTATACTGTCATATTGTAAGATTATATTATTTTGCATGAACGAATTCTGTTGTAACATTGAATTAGACAGTATCTGTATTTGTAATTATTTTCATGTATGTACGTATTGTAATGTACCCTAAATTATATGATATTCCACTATTCGATAACTACGTAACCGAATTTTAGTAAATTTGGTAGAAAAATGTCACAAATTACTGTTCTACGTATTCGATTTTTTGCTAAGGAAATGAGTTAGGAAAGACAAACATTGTCATCCTTGTCTTAGCTAACGAAGGGTGATTTAATTTTTTTTATTTTTAATAATTAAATTTCCAGTTTTTGCCTTTAATCAAATTTTCTTGTTCAGTTAACGTTCTTAGATTGCCGACATAGAATGTCGGTTAGTAAGTCAGTAAGTCCAATGCATACGACATTTTCATTTTCAAACAAAAATTCAAAAGCAACAAGAAAGAAATTAAATATATTTTTAATTTAATGATTAAGAGCCTTTGAATGTCAAATTTTGGTCAAACTTTTATTGCGGACTTTGTTGTGGTGTACTATTCGTTATGATGCCACTTAAACACATTTGTTCAAAACATAATTTGACATATCTTGTCGTCAACTATTATTTTAGTAATTAAGCAAATAAGCAAATAAAGCAAAAAACAAAAAATTAAATTAACTTTCAAAAATAGAGAACGATACCAATGAAAGGAAAGTGCTTTGAAAAACAATTTATATTTTTTTAAGCTTGTCGCACCTCAATCAATTAAATCAAATTCTTCGCTTAATGGTAAATAGATGTTTTCAACTTCACAATACTAAGCTTCCTATTCTAAACTAAACAACATTTTTAATACAAATTGTTTTTCTATATCCAAATATAACGTTACCCTCCCACACTATAAATAAATAAAGGTACATTCATCATGTGGTAATAGAGTACCGTAATATCACATGATGAAATAATTTAAGAGAGCATCTTAGAATATAAGCATAGTTTCAAGTTTTAAAATTGTTACAAACAAAAAATAAGAATAAATGTAAGTCACTTTTGGTTTAAACATCAAACAAAAAAATTATTTATTTTATTAGCCAAAGGTTTAACTATAACTATATAAACAACTGTGGTATTATATAAACAGGGATTGATACTTAAACAAGGTTTTCTGCAGTATCAAAATTATTGTAATGAAACCCATCAAAAAGTTCTATATTTACCACTTTTCACTGCTCCCTAGTAACTATACTAATACCAACTAACATAAAGTAAATAGTAAATCTAATACGACATCCTTGCAAGCCATCACATATCACTAAAAAATTCACAAAAAAATATGAATTACAAACTACAACGACCCTTGACTTTAAAACACGGAAAATAAATTAATTAGTTTTTTTTTAAAGCAAATTGAATCATTTAATCAAATGGAAGTATTTATATTTGACATGAAGTATTATATTTTTGATGGGATCTAGGTGTTGTTTTTATATTTGACTGAATATATCCGAAAAATTCGTACTTAAAGGCATGATTTGAGAACTGAAATCTCAACCTTGACTAAGCTTTGTTTTCATATATATTATTCTATAATCTATACCTTTATCATACTTAATTGGTTGTCCTTACTAGTTCTGGTTTCATACTACGGAAGTTGAACGTACAAGCCCTACGCAGGAATATTTGCAATTGACTTCAATCGAACGTTACCTTCAATTGGATATCTACAATTTTGCCATATATTTTTTTAATTAAAACAATTTTAAAAATATTTTTTTTTCTACTTTTCCCCATTGTTTTTCTTTAATTCCAATTTATTGATTTGTAGGACATTAACGTAAATGTATGTAGTTATATTTTAATTGTAATTGTTATAATTAAATTTCAAATTAATAATTCAATATATTAAATGCATTTCTGAGAACATAATAATAATAATAATAATAATAATTTTAAACAAATAACGATTGAAACAATTCGATAATAAATAAACCGTATAAAATTTTAACTATCATAATAATTAACTATTTAAACTCAAATACATTACATTATTAATATGAAGGTATATAACATGTATTGTAAGTAAAGTAAGTAAACGTTTAAATAAAATAATTTTTCTTTGTTTAATTCAATGTACCATCAATCAGTAAACTGAAAACACGTATCCTTTAATAATGTACCTACATTAAAATAGTATACAAATTTAAAATTAATTTCTCCATTGTTGTTCTCATTCAATTGAATTGATTTATTGTGGTACATACTAGTCAATTTTATAACAAATTGAACTAATTTTTATAATATGAAAATACTACTTGTTTTTTTGGTTTTTGACTATTGGCTGATTTTAACTTCGTTTAATAGTTCCTTCCAAGTACCTCTCTTGTGAGCTCATTCTTTCAAGTTGGTTGATTTACGTTTACCTCAATATTCCACCTGAAGTTTGTTCGACTCTTCTTGTGATGTCCTTTCATTTGTTACTAAAAATAAAATAATGAAAAAATCTACTTTACTTACTTTTAGGTGGCTAACAGACCATGCAAGTCCTGGGTCTGACTGACGTCCTCCATTTTTGTCGGTCACGGGTGGATTCTCCAGTTGAAGATGCAAAATTGTTGTAGATCTGCCGATACTTCGTTTTGTACCTTCGGGTCTCGCTTCGAAGATTCTTTTGGCTAAAATATTTCCGTTCATTCGATCTAGGTGTCCGAGCTCCTGTAGTTTCTTGACTTTCATTTGCGTGATAACGTCCATCTCATTATATAACTTATATCTTCTCCTCTAAACCCCATCGTCATTTTCAGGATCATATGTCCGGCAAAGAAATTTCTTCCCAAAGGCACCAAGTGCATACCAACTTACCTTTGACAGTGTCCATAATTCTGATTCGTAGAACAGAACCGAGAGTATACGCGTTTTGTAGATTTGTACTTTGATGCTTCGGGAAAGGAGCTTCGACAAAAAATGTTTTAACAAACCTAAGCAGAAACGGTTTGCAAGGGTTATTCTTCACCGTACTTCCACATTGATGTCATTTGTGGGATTAATGCTTGTTATAATAAATAAATAAATGATGTAAAATAATGTGAAATAAAGGCCTCCCACTGTCTATTTATCGACAACGTTATATTATTTGTCTTCTCCTCATTTACTTTGAAACCCATTCGTTCCGATTTTTTTTCAATCCAGGTAAAGGATTCAACGATCTGAACTGTTGTAATCAGGCGATGATGCCAGTGACGTCGGTATACTCTAGTACTTGAACGCATCTGAAAAATTAACCTTGCAAAAACAAAAATTATCAACCGGCTTCATACTGTTATAAACAATACTAACATGTCTAATACAAATTTTGAGCCCTAAGCAATCATAATACCCATTTTTTAAAGCATTTGGTTAAGCGCTCAAACATTTATAAATTTGCACAAAATTTTTTAGTGTATAACTTAGAGCCCAGCCCACTTAAACAATGGATATAATTAGCGTAGTCAATATGGCGCTAATCTAAGACACACTACAGTACAGTAATTTATTTCTTTATACAGAATAATTGTTATCCAAAATAAGATCCATAAAAACAAAAAAACTTACTAACATGGATTTTATTCATCAGTTCATTCAGCTATCTGGGCAGTAAACCTGAACTTTTTATAATGAGCTATATTGGTATGTAGGTGTCAATGGTTCGTTTCGACTCTCCTCCCATCCCAGAATCCCAGGATCTATGAATTTTTTTCGTTGACGGTGGTATGTACGGTTGTATAATAAATCTTTCTGTTATCTTGGTACTTACGTCAGCAAGATGATTGAGCAGAAATAGGTGTAAAAGCAGAATATTCAAAACTTGTTAAACCTTTAAACCACACTCAACAGATTATATCAGTCAAGAATTATCAGAAGAAGGTTAAAAATTAAATCCAAAAGTTAACTGCCAATGATATTTGAGATTGCACAGTGGTATGAAATATTGAGTGGCTCATCTATTATAGAATCTCTACATTTTTCGTTCTTTAAAATTATGACATTATTCTTAGTATATTTTAATCGGTTTTGTTTTTTGTAATCAATAGAGATAAAACCAATCTGATTTATTTTTTGAAATGCCTTTGCTGAATTCAATTTAATCTGTGTTAAATTTTAAACCAAGAAGTTTTAAGAGGAGTCAATAAAGATCACGAACTACTTCCAGCAATTGAAAGAAAACAAAATAACAAATTTAAGGCACATTTTTAGAAGTACGAAATTTTTTAGTTTGTGTTGCAAAAAAACTGAAAGTAAAGTGGGGTATTAATTATATGTGTAATCAAATGCCATGGTTCCTATTCATTTACAGTTGATATAAGCGGGTTAAAACAAAAATACATTCATAGAAGTAGTTTACATTATCACATAACAACAATTGAGTTTATCGCAGATATTCAATGTTAGAACATAGTACAAGAAAAATATAATTAAAACCAACAGAATTACCTGGTGTTGATCGAGAAAGCTTGAAGTTCTCTTTGTTTTGAATTTCAAACGAAAATGTAATTTGATAATCTACAAACATCGGATTACAATTTTATCTTGCCAGATGATTCGACTGCTAAATTAACTTCTCCGATCTCGAATTTTATTATTCTATTCTAACTCAATGCTGTTAAAGCAGTTCATATTTAACATTTTACTGTATTCCCATGTAAATATTAAAAATATTGCTAGACTAAAAATGCTACAAAGAGATACAAGAACAAATAGAGAAAATTATAGAGAAAAAAGAAAATGTGCAAATAAAATATGTAGAACTAAGAAAAAACAAATGCTGAAAAGAAAAATAGAACAAATACAAAACGAACATTATCAAGGTGACATGAAAAAATTCTACAATAGTATTAAAAAACAGACAACAGGCTTCCAACCAAGAGTAAATGCATGCAAAGATAGACAAGGTAATACGCTCTCAGAAAATGACGACATTATGAATAGATGGTATGAATATTTCAATGAACTATTAAATATAAGAAACGAGGAACAACAACGGCAGCAGATTACAATACATACAGCAGAGCCATTAATTATCACACCTTCATACGACGAAGTTAAACAAGCTATATATAAATTAAAGAATGGAAGAGCTCCTAGAGAAGATAAGCTAACAGCTGAGCTTCTAAAAAAAGGTGGAGAATTTCTGCATGTCCAATTCACAAAAAAGGAGACAAAATGACATGCAGCAACTACAAGGGGATAACGTTATTAAGCTGTGCTTACAAAATTTTATCCAATGTCATATACTCCAGATTAGCTTACTTTGTTGAAGAAATACTGGGAGAGTACCAATGCGGATTCCGAAGCCGAAGATCAACGATTGACCAGATATTCGTCATGAAACAAAGCATGAAGAAATGTTATGAACACGACATAGATCTTCACATGCTTTTTATAGATTTCAAGAAAGCATTTGACAGCATAGATGGCAGGGACATAATTTTAACAGCTCTTATAAACTTGGGAATATCTCAGAAATTATCAAACCTCATCATAATGACAATGCATGAATCAAAAGCTAAAATTATTATACAAAAGCAAATAACCCGTGATTTTAAAATAGAAACGGGAGTACGGCAAGGAGATGTTTATCCGCACTATTATTTAACTTAATACTACATTACGCCATAGGAAAATTACAAAAAGAAAGGCAGTATATTCAATATAACAACACAAATAGTGGCATATGCGGATAACATAGTAATCATGGCAAAAAATGACAGATATATGGCAGAAGTATTTGTACAACTAGAAGCGGAGACACAAAAAGTAGGCTTAAAAATCAACGAAGACAAGACAAAATATCTAAAAATGCCAAGAAATTAACAAATAAGAAATACTCAGAATATAACAATTGGAGAATACAACTTTGAAGGAGTTATAACCTTTACATACCTCGGTGCAACAATAAGAAGTGATAATAGTATGCAATGCTGTATTCATAATAGAATTCAGGCCGGAAATGATGCTACTATGCAAACAGAAACTTGCTTCAATCAAAATTAATATCAAGAAAGACCAAAATGACAATATATAAAACTCTCATACGACCCATAGTGACGTATGGATGTGAGGTATGGGCTATGAACGTGGCCGAGGAGAATAGCCTGCGCATATTTGAAAGAAAAATTCTCCGAAAAATACTCGGCCCAAATATATTACAGAATGGAGAATATGTAATCAGAAGCAACAGCGAGCTCAATAATATGATTGATAGTGAAGACATTGTACGGTTTGCAAAGGCCCAAAGACTAAGGTGGGCTGGCCACGTAAGTCGAATGAGCGAAAGTCGAAAGCAAGCAGTGGTACTGAATAGAAAGCCCGATAGCAGCCGTGGTAGAGGAAGACCAAGAAGCAGACAACGTGAAAAACGATGCTCAAATCCTACAAATCCCAAATTGGAGACAAGCGGCACAAGATCCACCTTTTTGGAGGAGCATAGTGATGAAGGCCAAAGCTCACTCAGAGCTGTAGCGCTATAAGATGATGATGATGACTGTATTCCCATGATTTTTATTTTAAAATGTTTTATTGTTGGTGAATAGAAGCTTTATTAAAATAAATAACTGGTGCTCCAAGTCCAGTTTCTGGAAATGGCAGGCCCTTATAACTTTTTCTTTCATTATTTACCTGAGTTTAAATTTACTGGTCTGTAACGCCTAGTTTTGGACATATTTTTGACGGGTGCTAAGAATTGTATGACACTGACAGCTACCTGAACCAGGATTCGAAGATTTCAAATTTTAAAGACTGCAACGCCTTTGGTTTTAAAAATACTGTTTCGACATGTTAAGAGTTGTATGGCAGCTGCTCCAGCCAGTTCCATAGAGAGTACAGTTATTAAGAGAGTACTATAACACAAATGTTTAGCTATGTAACGCCTTTGGTTTTTGAAATATAGTTAATGGGTGCCGGAAGTTGTATAACAGGTGCTTGGACCAATCAGAATTTTGTAATTCAACATAATACGGGCTCGATTCTTGGTTGCTGTCTGTAAAATTTGGTTGAAAGAGATTAATGTGCTTGAGGGGAGTTCAGCAAAGATATATATACATACATGTTACATACATATATACAAACATTCTTCTTTGAGAAGATGAAATTAAAAAATTTTAAGACAAATTCATACAAATTTGTATAGTCGTTCTGAATGCAAAGATAAATTGAAGAATTCATTGGGAAAATAATTTTCTATATTATTATTTATTTACTTCCAAAATAATTTATTAAAGACTCACAAAAATATTATTATGCTGTGCATCATGTAAATTTAAAATGAAATTAATTAAATCCCTTATATCCTTATAAAGGATACATTCCATTATTATAAAATTTATATGTACCTATACGTGTCTATAATTTGTAAGTATACCTATATTATATTTCTTTCAATTTAATTGAATACAACACAAACCTACATAGTTACATGTGAAAATGTTATTTGCTTTTAAAATCTTACTTATATAAATTCATTCCGTTAGTAAATTCATTTTAAACACCTCCTAGATACTTCGGTAAATAAACTTATTCAAATAAGAAAATCTCAACTACATATACAATACACGTCACATATATATCACGTATACTATTATCTAAATAAATTATTCAATTATAAGAATTCTTTAAGTTATGTATAGGTACATTGGTTGTTAGTTACCAAAATTAATCTTTGAGTCACATTCAAATCTATATAGATGACCACAATTAAAGTGTTGATATTAATGGATTTAATTTATTGATAATACTTCTATATATATATATAAGTTATAAATATTTGTAAAAACAAATGATTCCTAAATAATAATGACAGCTCCTACTTCGTGAAATTACCACAAAGTGGTGTGTTAAATAAGGTAAATACTTTCAAAAAATTAAAATTGCCAAAAATTATACCTAATTTGAGGGAATACAAAAATAATGTGACATTCCACACAGGTTCAAATCTGATGATCTATACAAATCAGTATTACGAATAAGATATAACAACGTTAATATAATGTCGAACAGCTACACATACACGATGGAAATTATTCGAAAGAAAAATTTATTGAATTTTCACAAACCAGCCTTAATTGGGGTTGTTTTTGTAAACGTATAATAGAATTGTTCCCGTAGACATTAATTAAATAAATAAATGATCTCTGTTCTCGTGAGCACTTATTTAGAAATCATCTGGAGCTTCTCAAGATAATGATATACAGACCCAAGATCAGTTTTAAATTTCAAGCAATTTCCTTCCATAGAAAAGTCCAAAGGGAGAAAAGAGCCCATTCTATTACAAACCTCGGGATTATACTTGACCCAAAACTTAACTTTAAATTACCTTAAAGCAAAACCAATTAAAACAAACAAAGTAAAGCGACAAAACAAGGTCAGTAATAACTATATGTCTTGTTACTGGCCTAAACTTAAATGTACCAGCCAAATATGATCCCCTAATTATTTTACAGACATTAATTGACAAAATTTAGCAAAAAATTTTTACACATTGCGCATTTACGTTTTACGTTTTTGTGGTATTCCGATATTGATGTTGATCAAAAAATAAATAAGGGTAATCCTAAGACAGTCAGTCAAGCAGTCAATTCTATTCGAATAATTTCTTTTTAAGAATAAATTGTGATAATGCTAAGACAGTCAACATAGTTAACGTCTATCTAGCTAACATTGTTCGTGCCACTTATCGCCTAATAGAAGATATGTGGTCGTACTAAAACAATATAATGTTGTTTGGTGGGAGGTTGGTTTGATTTTGATTTCATAGAAGCTAGACGTCTTGATGTTAGTTCTCATTATTTGCATTTTAGTATTAATTATCAGGTACTGTCAGGTTTGTTTCAATATATTTGGTAGTGTAATAATTATTTTTGATCATTACTGGTCAATAGCAATGGTATATTCTGATTCAGGTTTCAAAATGAGTATATTACGGGATTAATAGAGGTAATACTATTACGAGACAATGCCAAAACTCAGCTAGATTGCCCCATAATTCTTTTTAAAATTGTGAAAAATTGCCTTTCTTGATTAGTTTTACAAATAAATAAAATGGAAAATATGCTAAGATAATCTGGAAGTAATAAAGTATAACATCTTTATACATCAATATTTTGTTTTACGTTTATCACTCTGAGTAATTAATTAATTTATACAGTTTTGTGACGAGGTCATCAAATTCCTGGATTTTGTTGGGCCAAAGTATGTTTAAAAATCATTTATGCTTTTTAAAAAACAAAAAAAAACTAATTAATTCATATTAATTTTACTTAAAACTAATTCAAGAAAAAAATAACAATAATTCATTTTCTATTTCTACCCATTAGCAAATTAGTATTTACTTTATTCTATGTTAATAACTACACCTAAAAGGAAAAAGAAGGAGGTGAGTTAATCGCTTCCCGGCGTTATATTTGATTGATAATTTTAATTCTGCTTAAAAGTTCAATGAGTTTTCCTGCAGCCTCAGTTGTTTCTAATTTCAGAATTTCTAAATCTTAACTTGGTATACATGTTTACATTTTTGTATAAGCAACACTTCTCAAAAATATTGCGCATCGCTCTGGATATCTCTGAATATTAACGAACAAAGAATATTCATATTTGTGTTATCGACTTATTGCCTATTATAATATTTTATTCAGACAAAACCCATCCCCTTCGAGTCTAGACGCATCAACTGATATTCGAAAAAATCATTTCTGAATAAATACTCTTAATTTAAAACACAAGCCTATACCCTACAAATTTGCGATATTATTCAAAAAATATTTTATTTCTACAAAAAAAAAAGTTACTGTAGATACCTAGAAATTATTCAAAAGTCTATTTTCAGGTAAATAAAATTGTTAACATATATTATACAAATATATCCATTGGACCATCTATATTTTTTTCTAATGATTGAAATTATTTATCTTTTTAACTAATTAATTAATTTTTCGATATTTAAAGTTCAAGGTTCAGAACAATGAACTCAAATCTAAGAACAAAATCATAGAAAAAGAACTTAAAAAACCTTGAAAATATCCCAAAAAAAAATAGTGTAATGTAGGTTGTAAAAGGATAAACTTTACAAAAAAAAAAATATAAATAAAAAATAACGGTACAACAAAACAAATAAAAACAATTTCGTTTACCATTATAAAAAAAAAATATACAAACATTACCGTTAATGTTGACGCCATATTTTCTGTTTTTGTTTTTTTCTTATGCCTATATTAAATAGTGAAATGTAAAATAAAGTATGTAGGTATGTACAAACTTTATAAATACAAACATTATTGCCATCATAGTAATCATCAGGTGAATTTACAGAATATGCGACAGGTGTTATTTGCTATAAGAAATTAAATATATGCATAAAAAATGAAAATAAAAAACTATTTTGGTATATTGCTGTTGTTGATGTTACTGCTATACTGTTGATGTTGTTGACTTGCTATTTCTACTATATTATGTATATTATAAAATTGATGATGCCTTGCTGATGATGCTATTGCTTTAAAAATGAAAAATTTACCTGTAACATTGGTAAATAAATTTTTGTTCTATTTTTTTTTTCTTTTTTTTTTTTTGTAATAATACAAAACATGATGGAGAAAATTAAAATGAAAAGTTTTCTGCATTATAGGCATATACATATGCCTAATTTACAGTAAGTAGTAAAAGTATTCGTACATGGGATAGGAAAAATTAAAATGTTCATACAAAGTTGTATGAAATGTATTCATCAAATTCTGAATACATAAAGTACAGTGTCTATAGACTTATAACAGAAATTCAAATTCATGATAAAATGTCGGTGGGGACATATCGATATTATGATGATATATTTTTAATATATATTTCTATAATTTTTCAACTCTGATACTCAATAAGAAAAATATTCCATTTGTTGATTGTGCTAAAAAATTTTTTTTAAACATTTAGGTTGGTCTGGTCACATTACTCGAATAGCAAACCGAGTGTATCCTATATTACGTAGACTTTGGAAGTTTTCTACTCTTATTCTATTAAGAACTAAGTAGAGATTAGTTAAGTTTCTCATCTTGCCACACTTTCTGTATTGGGATATAGTTTACTCTTCTATAAGTGCTAACGATGTTGCTAAACTTAATATTATTTTAAATTCATGTACCAAGTATGTCTGAAATCGGCGAAATTATCACAGGATCTTTGATGTCTCTAGATGTGTTCAAGACTACACATTCAATAATTATTGAAATTTTAAATATATCTGTTTTTTGCTTACTGGGCTTCTTTCTTATATTTGCAACAAACTCGATTTTGGTAGATCCTAGAGATCCCTCTCAATAAATATTCCTCGACATCAAAATAGATTAAAATATCTATTAGAATAATATCCTTGTGGAATTCCCTTCCACTTAAAGGAAGTCCAACGCACAGATCATTTAGTGAACTACGCTTCGAGTATTTTAAGAGTTTGTAGATACTGAACTTATCTGTAATTTGTTTTGACAATGTTGAATTTCATCCTCATAGTTAAGTACTTAGTATTTTATTTTAGTTGTAGTCTTGTTATAATTTGTAAGTTTAGTTTATTTTGTTTTTATTTTTCAATATTATTAGTTTAGGTATAATTGTTATCATATTCTATACACTTACTTAGATTATACAAATTGTAGAGACAAATCGTGTCATTATAAATAAATAAATAAATAAATATACGGAACTGTGATTCTGTGAATAACGAGAACAACCATAATTCAAGCAATAGTTGAGAAACAGCTCAATAAGTTTATTGCAAAAATTACAAAATAAAAGTCAATAAAAGTTTTTATGACTACCAGGAATTAAGCCAACCAAAGAAATGCATAGCAAACATCAAATCCTTCCTATAAATATTAACATTCTTTTTACACTCTTGACAGTAACTTTGGCAGAATGACCTTTTCGTGATTAATTAATTACGAATAACTTAACAAGTAAATTGATCACACAAGTAAATTATCACGCACATTAATAAATAAAACTATACTGTTATTTTTGGGAACAGTGAAAAAAAAATATAATCTGTTTTTGTTGGGAACAGTGAAAAAATACTACCTACTGTTAAACAGCTACTGTTCTTATTAATAGCAGTAATTTTGAATTACTAGTTGTTATTTTTAGATGTTTTCATTTTAAAAGAGCAATTTGTTCTTCTTAGGAACCGTGATTTTAAATTACTTATTATTTCCAATGTATTTAAAATATACAAAATTTTGAGAAATATAAGATTTGTGGGAAAGAGAAACAATGCTTCATAATACTGAATTAACGTAGGAGTACCACCAGGTCAACGCATGAGTACCACAGGGTAGTATACTGGGCCACATACTATATTTACTATACTCATAGTGATATTCCAGAAATAGAAAATGCGACGGTAGCTACTTTTGCAGATGACACGGCTATATTAGCAGTCGCTAAAAATATAAATGAAGCTATAAATAAATAATTGTAACAAGTCAATACTCAAAGCTTAGATGGAAAGAACACGTCATGAAAAAAAAACTAGCACTGGATGTAAAATACAAACATTTGTATTGGCTATTTGGCGAACATCTACGCTTGACGTATAACAAAGTTTTGATCTTCAATCAGATATTAAAGCCAGTCTGGACAGACGGTATTCAAATATAGGGTTGTGCTAAACAACTCAATATTCAGACTATCCAAACGTCCTAAAATCAAGTGTTGCGAAACATTGCCAATGCTCCCTTGTATGTTCGCAATGGTGATATTCACGGAGATCGCAAAATCCCTATCATAAAGGACGAAATAAAAAAATTGGCCCACAACATTCGTTTTTCGCTACATGATAATGAATGAAGTTTTACGCTTAACTGACAGTCAAAACTTTGTTAGAAGACCTAAACGGAAAAAACTGTTCGAACTGTGTTAGGATAACATCTTTTATTTTACAATAATTCCTAATGGAATTTTGCTTAATCAAAGATATTTGAAGTAATAAAGCCAAAATTATATTATTGGTTAGTCTTAAAGAGTAGATTTAATTTTAACAAAAGGAGTCAATTCGTTAAAGTGGGCATAGGGTAAACAGGGCTTCACTTCAATAAAACAGAATTCAATTGGTAATACTTTTATAATAAATATTTTTGGAATAAAGCATCTTGTGGCGAAGTTTGTTTTTTATTATTCATTTATTTGGTCTATAACATTAATATTTAATATATTAACAATATTAAGTTAACGCTTTTGGTTGGTTTCTCATGTTTTTAAACTTCGAATTATTTTATAAAGTGAGTCAAGTGAAACAATGATCCTGATGAAAACTATATTTGATAGAAATAATGTAGATTAATTTGATAAGGACATGTTGGTCCGCGTTCTTTTTTTGAAATATTGTTCTTTAAGTTAAAATGATAAATAAACCTATTATACAAGTATAATATACGAATATATCTGAGTTTAATTTGTATTCATAGATGATAGAGAACGTCTCAATCATGAGTTAAATATAAGATACTGTGAATTCTACAAATTTTAACTTTCATCTCCCAATAATCTTTAACTTAAGATCCATCGATTGGGATTTAATTTTTTTTCCTTGTGATAGTAACTCTAACAAGTAGGAGACTTGGATCTTACAACGCTTATAATAATATGCTGACAATATATTGATTCATTATACAATAGTATGGATCTTAAGTCCTTAGATCTGACACCATAATGAAATTTATTTATTTTTTTTTCCTTTTATTATTGTTCAAAATTCAAATTGTTATAAATTTATTATTGTCTTTTAAGTCCTATACCAAAATATAAGATTTATGTGACATTGTAATGTAGATACATATTTTTAAAACTACTCTGTATATTATACGTATAAATTTCATATTACAGAATCCTAAAATAGAATTAATTTTCATACATAATATTGGGTTACAATACTTTTGTTGCTATTGATCATCATCTACTGATATTGATAATCATTAAATAATTATGGCAGTTATTTTTGCATACTGATTGTAGGCTTTTAATGAATGCAATTTTTCAATGTAATTATATAGCTTTTGATGAATTAATTTTATGTATTTGAGTATATATGCTGGTAGTAGTATCTATAATTTATAAGTGTTGAATTCAACAGATTTAAAAAAAAAAAAAACAATTTTTTTTTTGTTTCAATGACGTTTTTGTTAACATGTTGGTTACTATTAAGTACATTTTTGGAATTTTTGTATATTTTAACAGATATAAAATAAAAATTTTATTATGCAGAAAGGATTTTTATGAGATATTTTTTTTGTTTTTTTGCATTTACGGTACTTAATTTTTAAAAGAATGAATTTTTAAATGTTATATCTATTGAAAAAGGATTGAAAATTAATATATTTAAGTCAGTTTAATCAAAAGAATAATATCAACAATGGAAATTATTGTTTTTTCAATTCATTTTTTTTTTAAATTCATTTCGATTTACATTATTTAATTTTTTACGAAATTATTTAGATTTAATTATATTCAATTTGAGTATTACTAATCACAATTAACTGGAATGAAAAAATGTATTGAGTGGGTAAAAAAAATATATAAGTTAGAGATACTGAAATTCAAACTTTGAAAATGAGTAATTTTTAATCGTTTGTAGAAAGAAGTATTTAGAATCAAAACGAAAAGTCAGATAAAAAAAAAATTCTTCTTTATAATATAAAAATCAAAAAATACAAATAATAAAAAATATCTGCAAAAATAGGTGAAGCTGTATAAATAGGAAAAGTAAATGATAAAAGCCTTAAGACATATACCACGGTATGTAGAAAAAGTATTTTATATTTTAAAAGAACAGAATGAAACGAAATGAAAATAATCTACAAATGAAAAAGCCATTTTAGAGGAAAATGTAATATGAAAATAAAACAGTTAGAAATAGAAGACATAAAATTAAATGAACACATGTGTAACAAAAATAACAATAGCGATTGAATTATGTTTTTTATTTTTATATGTTGAAATAAATATTTATTTTCATAGTGTTGGAAATATGATTGTTCAACATACATAATTCTTCATTATATACTTTTTTTTATCTTGGTAATCTGGCAATGCTGAAACATTTTTTTATTATTAAAATGTCATTTGTCATTTCAAAACTTGAAATGTCATTTTTTATTAATGTGTACATTTCCGGCTATTGAATTGTATTATTTGTTTTCCAAAATTTCTTAATTTTATTTTGTATCGAAATTAATCAGCAATAAAAATAGTATAACTGTTTTGTTTAATACACCTAATCCTTTTTTTACGCAATCTCTTTTTACGCGAATTCAGTTTAACGCGTTTTTTTTTTGCCGCACGAGTTATTTTTTTTAGGCGAATTTATTCACTTTAAGACGATTTTATTAAATTTATTTTTGAAAAAATCGTTGCAAAATTTATTTACATAGTAGACATTGAAATGCGTATTTTCAACAATCATACTTTTACAATACGTTTAGCCATGATAAACAGATATTAAAGTAATATATTGCGCATGTATGTTTTATCACTTTCACAAATCTTGTATGTATGTCTTATCTCTTTCTCTGAAATTTGTCAAGTTTAGTTTCATTTTGTTATCGCTACGTACAGTTTGTTTGGTAAGAACAAAAAATTTATTTTCTATTTTTAAAAAAAATTTGGTTACAAGAATTTCAATTTTTGGTAGCTACAATGGAAATAAATTAAAAAAAAAACAAAAAACGCAAAGGTATTACTTTGGACACAAAAATAAAAGTTTTGGACTATCTAGAGAAGGAATCGGGTCCAACTAATGTGGGAAAGCGACTTGGACTCAGTGAATCTACAGTGCGAATAATTAAAAAAAATGAAAATGCCATCAGAAAGTCCTTATTTGCTGGTAAAAATGTAAATGCAAAGAAAACGTCATACTCAAGAAATACTTGCATTGAAGAAATGGAAAAATTATTAACAATTTGGATTGAGGATCTCAACCAAAAAAAAATTCCAGTTGACACTGCCACGGTAAAACAAAAGGCCCTCCTTATTTTCAATCGATTAATACGTACACAAGCATCAACATCATACCAAGGAAAAGAAAATGAATTTCAGCCAGTGGTGGGTGGTTTTCCAAATTTATTGAGAGACATAATTTTCATAATTTAAAAACTGAAGGTGAAACTGCTTCAGCTGATCATAAAGCTGCACAAGAGTATCTTCCAAAGTTATTAAAAATTATACAAGACGGTGATTACCCGGCAGACCAAATTTTTAACGCGGATGAAAGCGGACTATTTTGGAAAAGATTACCAAAACGGACATATGTTTCAAAGACCCAAAAATCAGTGGGTGGTTTCAAAGCTGCAAAGGATCGTGTGACATTTTTACTTTGCAGCAATGCTTCTGGTAATCGACTAATTAAACCGCTGTTAGTAAACAAAAGTCTGAGACCGAGAGTACTAAAGGGAAAGGATTTAAAAAATTTAGGCATTCATTGGATGGCAAACAAAAAAGCTTGGGTAACTGGAACTATATTCAAAGATTGGTTTGAGAAATGCTTTATACCAGAGGTGAAAACTTATTTAGAGAAGAAGAAACAACCATTTAAAGTTCTTCTTATAATTTATAATGCACCAGGCCATCCGTTAATTGAACATCCTAATGTAAAGACCATTTTTCTCCCGCCAAATACTACATCAGTTATCCAACCGATGGATCAAAGCATTATTTCTACTTTTAAAATGTACTACATCAAAAAAACTTTTCATTGCATTTTAAAAAAGCTAGAGGAAAATCCCGAATTAGATTTCAGTGCCGCTTGGAAAAACTTTTCTATCAAGGACTGCATCTTATATGCATCTTTAGCAATTTCTGAAATAAGGCAATCTACATTGAACGGATGCTGGAAATCTCTTTGGCCAGAATGTGTTGCAAGTGATTTATCGGTGGCAAGCAGTTCAACCAATTATTCAGATATCATTGATTTAGCACGTTCCGCAGATGAAGAAATTTTTGCAGATATGACAAGAAATGATATTGACGAGATTCTTCTCGACCGGGAGCTCGATGATAAGGATTTAATTGAAATAGATGCAGAAAACATGGAATCTGAAAATAGCAGCTACTGCGAAGAGGACGAACAACCAATTAAAGCAGAAACAATTAAACAAGGTCTAAAAATTGCATTAGAATTGTTAAACTATTTTAAAGCAAATGATACTGATCTCGAACGTGTAAGAAGTTTTCAAAATGATTTAACACAATGCATGTTAAAATATAGAGAACTACATAAGAGTTTATTGGGTTCAAAAAGAAATATGCAAACGACATTAACTGAATATATGGTTAAAACTCAGGCACAGATGCCAACTCAATCAGTGCCTAAATCTGAACTTTTTATTGATCTTGATTCAAATACTAGCGATATCGATGAAAACCATTACAATAAACGCATAAGAATAATTTCCACTTCAGATAGTAGCAGTGATTAACCAACAAACACGGGATTCAATAATTTGTCTATTTTATATTTTTGGTTTCGTATTGTTTTTGAATTGTTTTATTTTTATTTTTTTGTTTTTTTATGTATTTTATGCATGTTTTTTGTTATATACATAAATAAGTAATAAATTTGAATTTTAAAACTATGTATTGTTTTCTAATTGGAATCAAGTAATTAATTTGTATGAGAGTAAAGGTTTTTTTTACGCGATTTTTTTTACGCGTTCAGTGGCGGAACCAACAATCGCGTAAAAAAAGGATTAGGTGTATTCAATATTTTTATTCACAATTACTTTGAAAAGATAATGCATATTAAATAAATTTCAAAATTTAATAAAATTTAGCAACCGTACAAAAAAACATTATAATTTAAAAATATTAACAACTGACTTTGACTTTTGATTAAGTAATTTCAAAGTTTTTCGAATTCACGTTGAATGTAGAATATCGTTTTTATATGGTGTGGAATTGAACTTACAAATCAATTCGTAGTGGACTTCAAAGCCTCACTGAATAACAATACAAAACAATATTCTAATCTAAACGATAGTATAACTTCACTAAAATGTTGCAAAACAAAATAATACATTCATTTTTCAAATAAATGTATTAAATACAAGAATATGCTGACCGTTGAACGTATATTTTATGTAAGTGAGTTTCCATATTTATCTAAAATTCGGAATTAAAATTTTGTGAATTCATTATTTTCCAATTATTATACATAGCCAAGTAGAGAAAATATTCATTGTATTCAAATACGAAGCTTTTTCCGTTGTATTACAATGTGTAATATCACCTTGGATCACTATTGCCTATGTAGTTGGTAGAAGAAACGAATTTTATTATAGAATCGAATTTGAGGCTGTGCTAACATTGTTAGATTGCATTTTTCTGCTATCCTACTGACTACGTTATAGCGAGTTGATTCACCATGATAATTTCATTTTATTAACTTAACTCAATTTATTTATATACAAGTCATCTTGCAAAATTTGTTGCCATCTTGGACTAACTTTGATCAATCACGGCTGATAAAGATTTTTCCATAAGGGTTTATACAATTTAAAAATTAAAACAAAAAACACTAAATTTAATCAGTGAGACATAAAATTTTTTTATTTGAAAGGTTACATTATACCATTATACATGGAAAATAACGTCATTCAAATGACCACCACAACTTCTCCATACGTACTGCATTCTGTCAACCCTTCACTTTTCATCACTTTTTCACATAAATTTTGCTGTATTTCATTAATAGCACGTTAAATATTGATTTTTGATTGCGATTATCAGCATAAATTTGTGACTTAACATATGCCCAAAGAAAGAAATCGCAAGGTGTTGAATCACACGACCTGGGAGGATAATTAACTGGACCATTTTTGAGATAATTTTATCATTGAAATTTGTTTTCATTAAATTGTTTGTAAGGTGGCTGTGTGGCAGGTGACACCGTCTTGTTGAAACCACATAATCCTGCAGCATATTCTGATCAACAGCAGGAAAAAATGTATTTAACATTGTTCTGTATCGTTATTCAGTGACTGTTATTCTTCGACCATTTTCTACAACGAAATATGAACCAATGACTTGCACACCAGACAGTGACTTTATCAGGATGTAATGGTGTCTGAACAGTTTCGTGTGGATCCAAATTCTTCAATTATGTCTTTTTTTTATATAATTCCAGGTCTATGGGATGAAAATACCAACTGCTTTTACACAGAGATTTGGAATGCACAATCACATAAAATAGCTTTTTCTGTAGAATTTTTGTGATATAGGTTAATTTAAATGTGGAAAACTATTATCTATTGTAGAGTACTTCGCTTTCATAATAGCATAGTTTCATTTTATTTTTTTAGTGATAACCAAAACTCTCAACTGTGTATCATTTATTTTATCCCAATGACAAAGGGTGCTGGACCAGGTCGAATAATTCAGAAAGTATTTTTTGCCTTTGTCAGGAATCAAACCTGGGACCTTATGGTTCTACCTACTGCACCACCAAGCGTGTTATTTACATAACTATTTAACAAAAATGAGCTGCATCAGTGAATAGAATTTTTATATCCAAATGTTCATCATTTTCAAAAATGTTTATGGTGTTCGTGTGTTATGGTTAATGGTGTTCGTGTGCATGTAGCTTTCCATGATTAAATGTCATAAACAATACTGAATACAAATGACATAATAAATGTCAAAAAATAATATGCAATGTTGCCAGTTTAAACATTTTAAATTGTATCATTCCTGGAGGTTGTTTTGTTCTGGAGATATTTAAATTCCAAACTTCATATGATGTAGGGGTTATATCATATGACTACTAATCGGAAGGTATTGGGTTTAAATCCCGCTGTATATGCTAAATCAAATTAGCAGTATAATCAGATTTTATATTTATTTTTGAAAGTATAGTTTATGGTGGCAGTTGTACTATCAGTTTTATACTGCCAAAAACATTAAAAAAATTGAAAATTATATTCAAATAATAATGAAAAACTTTAATAAAATTCAAGCGAAGCCCAATTCGAGCGAGATATAAACCCAAATCAAAGGATATTAAGGCACAAATTAAGCGACATTTACACCTAATAAGAACGGTACCATGTTCATTGACAAATTAATTATTTTGACTTCTTATAACGCTAATTATTGACTCCGATGGTCTGAAAGCAATTTCTAATATTAAAATTCTATTGATATAAAGAATTCATTTAGTGTGGTAGACACAATATTTTTCAAACCATCATCTGATAATCATTAAAATTTTAAATTATACAATAATGTTACATTCCTAATATTTTTGCTCATTTTACATGTCGTTCATTTCACAGAATCAAATATAAATCAAAATTTAAAACAACTAATTTTCGAAATTATATTTAAAAGTTAATAAGTTACAAAGTACCTACCATAAGATTTTTTCAACATCGAAATGAATTCATATAGCTACCATCAATATTTAACTGTTATAATAATAGCTCTTAGATATAAATCACGAATTCCTACTGCATTATAACAGTAAAATAACCAATGTTATTCCCCTTAAAAATACACATATTATACACATTACTCAATCATCAATTAAAATGAAATCGCCTGAGGCAAAATTTACATATTCACTAATTAACTGGATTGAATTTGCAAAAATATTCTATTGACACCCATTTAATATCCTTTTTTCTGATTTTAAATATTGTAAAATTTTGAAAATTTCAAATTTCCGGCATTAATATAATGTCATAGTACATTATATACGTATACAAATTCGTTTATAAAAAGAAAAAAAAATTTCTGAAATAAAATAAAGCACTTAACCTCACTTCCAAATTTTAAGGACATTAACAAAAAAAAAATAGACAGAAAGAGATGGAAAACCAAAAAAAAATAGTTCAGAAAGTAAAAAAAAATGGATTTTAGACACCTGAAAGTTCCCATAATTTGCCACATATCTTTAAAAACGGAATTCAACAAAATATATACATATATACATATACATACATAATGTTATAAAGGACTAAAAGAAAGGATAAGTCAAATTGCTTTTCAATTTCAGAGTTTGTAAAAAAACATAAAAAAAATATTTTTTTTCTTTATAGCCGAAAAAAAATAAGGGAAAGTAAAAATTTGGAATGCCAGCTTCGATAAATCGTTTTTGAATTGAAAATTTATTTTGGCAATTTTAGGACCACACCAAAAAAAAGGGAATAAAAGATTTCTTTATTTATTTTTTTGTTCATCATAAAATATCCTACTTGAATTGAAAAAATGAAAGTTTTTGTTTTCTGTAAAACTACTTTCATCAACAAAAAAAAAAAATAAAAAGGATATATGAAAAATAATAGAGAAGCAGGAATTAGGAGAAATTCATAAAAAGAGGAAACCAGCATGCAAAAAGATTCGAGAGTTTATTAAGATATTTGAGACAGACAAAAAAAAATTGTTTTGATAACAAATTCAAAAGAATGGTATTGATATGAATGGCAGTAGAGGAAAAAGAATGGTAGTGGGACAGATTACAAAATTAATTTTAAAAATATAATAAAGTGTTGGAGATCTATTGATTTTTTTTTTTTGCTTTTCTTATAAATTGCAGCAGTGATTCTTTAGATCTATTTTTTTATTACTGAAATTCTTTAAAATAATTAATTTTATCAATACGGTCCTAGCAACAATTTATTTGAGATCAAAGTTTTTAGTTAGATTTAATATTTTCAGAGGATTCAAGTAGTGATAGTTAATTATCTGAAGTTCATCAGATATATGCATACATATATGGTTTGACAGAATTTTATAGAAAGATTTATGAGGGATATATTTGATTCAGGTAACTTCACAATAAGACTAATTCTATTAAATGAACGAACAATTCAATTTGTTTTAGATTTAAAAAACCATATAAATTAATTAATTTCAAAATATGGTTGTCACCTACCAAAGATTAGCCATTTTTTTTAATTTTAAACGTTTTTAAGCACATTTAAGTATAGTATGCTACACTAAATTACCATATTTTTGGCTGAATAAGTTAACTGAACTAAAACG
Source organism: Argyra leucocephala (assembly GCA_963942445.1). Classification (NCBI taxonomy): domain Eukaryota; kingdom Metazoa; phylum Arthropoda; class Insecta; order Diptera; family Dolichopodidae; genus Argyra; species Argyra leucocephala. The sequence continues at coordinate 43,353,442 of OZ012681.1, read as the reverse complement.
AACCAAAAAAAATGTATTATGAAAGAAATGATAGTGAATTCAAATAATAATTTAAACAGTAAATTTGTAAATGATAATATGACGGAGTCAGACTAATTACAAAAGTTTAATAATTTTAATTATCACTACAGTAAAATTGGTCAAGTATAGCTGATCAAATAAAAAAAGAAACAATAATTCCTATCTCTGAAGCAAATATTAGATTTAAATTCAAAACTGTCAACTGTTGCGAGATAAAGAAATGCATTGGGGGATTGAAAAATTCCAACGCAACTTGTCCTGACAACATACCAACAAAAGTATTTAAAGAATGTAAAAATGAGATTACACCACATATAAACTCACTAATAAATACATCACTTACCACTTCAATGTTTCCAAAAATTCTCAAACAAAAGTAAAAATACACCAATATATAAAAACTAGTTTTGTAACCCGCCATAAATGACGGAATCAAAATAAATTCTAGCCTTTCTCCCTTCATTAGAGTTTTCATTTCAAGTTTAAGAAAAATATGTATTTGCTTACTAATTTATCAATAATATCATACCTTTATTAGAATTATTAGAATGCTCTTAATTACCATATAAACAGAATATTTGTAGTAAGGTGCAAAATTTTCAATTCCCGTAAAGGTTATTTACTCGATCATTTTAACGACATCTTATTTGCCATGATTGGAAATTTAAACAAATATTATTCTAAGACCTCAATAATTCTAAATAATCAATATTCTTATCTATTGTATTCAATTATATACGTTAGTCAAAAAGATAATTTCCAATTTAAATTAATATAGAAATACTAATTTCAAATAATATTTTTAATGAAAACAAAATCTAACTATAAACTTACAATCATATTTTTACAATCATAGCCGCGTTCTACTGTAAAACTCAAATTTTAAAATGAAATTAATTAAGACATAATAAAAGTAAAAAGTTCTATGGCGCCATCGAAATTTGACACTTGAGTGACATGACAATCATTATGAAATGATGGGCAAATGACACAGATAACAGATGACAGATGACAGATGGCATATATAAGCAATAAAAAACAAAAGCTATGTTTATGACAATTACATGATGTTATAATTTGTATATATATTGCAATTTGTATATGTGTTGGAGTATTCCGTCGAACTTATAAACATCCAGATAAATGCAGAAAATTATGTATATAATGGAGACGAAAATGGAATAAACAATTTCAAACCTATCGCAATATCCTCAATCCTCAGCAAAATTATTGAAACATTAGTAAAATGTACAATTCTCTAATTATTTAATTCAAAATAACATAATTAGTAGCAGGCACTATGGGTTTAGAAAAAATTCAAATTGAGCAAAAACCTATTATTAATTAACCAAAACCTAAATAAAAAAAAAAGGTGGGAGTTGGGAGTTCTTTTCTATGATCTCTCAAAAGCTTTTGACTCTGTGGATCGAGGGATACTGTTAAGAGTACTGTTGAATATGAGCTTCAGAAGCACTTCATATAATTGGTTCCAAAATAAGTGATAGATCACAATTAGCGGAACATCAAAAACTTAAAAGAAGATTTAAACTACGGTGTAATACAAGGAAACTCACTAGGTCCAACATTTTTTCTGTGTTACGTAAACGAAATTGTTAACCTATAACTGTATGGTAAAATATTTATGTACGCTGATGAGTTAGCAATTGTGTATTCCGAGAATAACTATGAGGAATTGGAAAATAAAATCAACCTAGATAAAGAAATCTTATTTGAAGTAATCAACAAATTTTATTAAAAGCACCAATCGGTCAAAACTTAAAATTATTCTATAACAATAATATTATTCAGAGGGATGATAACTTTAAATATCTTGGTTTGATAATTGACAGCGATATCTCATGGAATGTATACGTCATTAAAGTTATCAAAAAATGTAGAAGAGCAGCAGGAATATTAAAAAAAAAAATATCCTATAATATACCACATACTTGAAAAAGGTTATTAAGTTTATTTCACTCAAATTTAGTGTATGGATTAATAATATGGGGAACAATAAGGCTATAGAAACATATACAATTTAAATATTAGAACGTCTACATCATATATCGTCTACATCATATAGCTTATATGAGAACTTTAAGAACCTTAAGAACTTTAAGTACAAGTGAGTCATATATTATAAAATAGTACACTAAACAAATAAGTACCAACAGAACATTTCAACAAGGTTCAGAGATTCATCAACATAATACAAAAAATGCCTCTGATTTTCGAGCAAGAAGAAATCCAAGCAGCATTTATAGTACATCAGTAAATTAATTTAATAAAATACCAATTACAATTAAAAATAAGGATTATAAAAGTTTTAAAAAATACATAAAAAAAAATTAAATTAATCATCTTTACTACTGAATTAAATGTAAACTAATTAAATTTATATACATGATATAATTTCTCAATAATTGTTACATTTTTCTATTTTGTAAATATTCTATATATTTTCTTACTATATTTTCTCTTTTTTTGTAATATCATATTGCTATTTATACTTTCTACTTGTTGTTTACTATGATGTATATTTAACATTTAATTTAAAATTTAAGTACTAATAATCACTCTGTATGAGCTAACGCTCTTTTTGATAGAATGGAACGAATAAATAAAAACAAATAAATAAAATTAAATATTGATTAGGTTACTGAATTGAAAAAATAGAATTTTTAAACAGATTCGTATAGATTTCGTACTTATAAATCCAATACTGTTATTTATTACTATGTATTTTGTAAATAGATTTCAGTGAGTTAATTAATATGTTTATTTATACTGCTTGCTCACAGAATTTAATCCTTTAAAATCTGAAGGTCTTAATATTTTAGTGACTACACTAAATTTTCTGCTACCTCATCATAATCCTAGATCAAAGAAAAAGGGAAATGAAATGGGTCTCAAAGTGAATGAGGAAAAGACTATAAACATTTTGTTGTGGATAAATAAAAACTGTCGACACATATCGTCGGCTGATATCTAGAACGCTCCATATGCCATCAACTCGGTTTCGAGTAAACGCGATTTGAAGTTTAAAGTTACTTAAAAACTTACTGTACGACACAATTTTTTGTAACTATCACAATAAGTTAATACTTATTGATATTGTTGTTATTTTACTTACAAAATATCAAGTGCCTACGTCTTTTAGTTTATAAGTTATAGGCATTTTTGTTTTTCGAAATCGATTCCCAAACGACCCATATCCACTTTTTTGAACAAGTTGATTTTAGTCCATGGGGTCAAATTTACAAATGGGGTAAAATATTTATTATATACCTTACCTAGGTATATCTTAACTTATAACTATTGAAGTCGTACGGTTCTATTATGGCGAAAATAACCATACGTTTTTGACGACCCCCCATAATAAAAGCGTACGTTTCCAATCACAATTATTTTATTTTTAACAATGCTTTTAGATAGTTTTGATCATTTGTTGGCATGTAAGCTAGCAAATTTTTGATATCATTTATCAGTCAGGCATATGGATATGGGGCATTTCAGAAATAAGCCAATTTTGCCGTCAAACTTCATAAAAAAATTACTCATATCCAAATAATATCTTATACACCCCGGTTTTGCTCTGCGGACCAGAATCATGGACAATGCCGAAGGTAAGTGAGCATGCACTTGATGTCATCGAAAAGCAAATTATTCGGCGAATATTTGGTCAGCATAACCTTAATTACCTAAAATATCATCTAAACTTTGATTTATGATTTCCACTGGTGTATCGTGTAGTCACATATACTTTTATTTTCCTATGAAATTGATGTTAGTTCTTCAGTTTTATTTTTTAGACTTATAAACTTTCTATTTGCGCTCTTTTCATTGTAATGAGCACTAGACCACAATTTCTCTGGATTTTGTTTATAGATTTGAAAATTTCAACTTGGACTAGCTGCTATGAAATTATTTGTAGCAGTCACCATTCCGTTGGATATATTAGCATTTAAATTATTGTATTAAATTTTCATTTTAAGGAGTAAAATATGAAATAAAGTAAACTAAACTAATTAAAAAATTTTTTTTACACTAGATACAAGTCCTCTTGAACATTCTTTTTGACAGTTTTCACATATTTAATAGTCCAGGTCGTATTGTTATGTAGTGAAGGACTCACCCACGTTGGCTAGAGTCGGAACGGCAATAAATTGTTGTGGTTTCCACCTTCTTTTAAACTAAACAAAACCGAAAGTTATAAAGTGGTGTTCTACGAGTCCTTTTCGCATACTTGCAAGTATGCACAAACATTAATATAAAAAGTTTTAGACTTTGACTTTGAATATAATCAATTGTTATGCAAGTTAAGTCAGTATATCTAATATAATCTAATATTGGCAACCGATCAACGGTTTCAATTACCCTATAAGAATATGAAGATCCAACACAGATGTACAACATAAACGACGCTAATATATACTACATAAATCAAGCATAATTTCGAGTTAATAGTGCAACTGTAGCATCTTATCAAACTACCAATAAAACATGTTAATTGTGAATCTCTAAACACGGTTTAAAATAGAAATTCAAACAACATCTTCGAAATACACATATACAAAGCACTGAATTTGCTTGTTTCTGCCACTGTTAAAATTTTCTATTTTATTTTGGTCAGAACTGTGTCAATGTATCATATACTATAAATAAATTTACATTATAGTAGATACAATCTCAATATTCCAAATTAATTTCATCAATGAAATTTTATTAATTAATTTTAATTTATCCCCCCACCCCCCTCCTACAAAATTTCCACTTTAAGAATTAAAATTGAAATATGTGAAATCAATTTGTTTGAAAAGAAAAAAATCAATCTTCATAGAAATACACTTACCAATACATTAACGATAAAAATTGGATAAAAATCCTTTTGATAAAAAATTAAACCATAGCAAAAAAAAAAATTTAATATTCTAAAATAACATGAAAAAAAAAAAAAATGGAATGAGAAAGAAAATAAAAGGAATAAACTGTTTCACTACTCTTTCTCCTGATTTAGAAGATTCTCTCTAATAATATCAAATAAAAAATCAATATTATGCAAAAATATTGTTTCTCAAATCTACATAACGAATATATCTAAATACTAAAAGTACACAAACAAAAGAAAAACAAAAAAAAAAAAAAATACCCAAACAAGAAAATTTAACCCGAAAAGCTGTCGCACATTATACAGACTCGTACACAAATGTCGCATACATTATTCTTTTATCCTTTCCTATTCATTCTGTGCTAATATCCCTGTTTTTTTTTGTTTTTTTTTTTGTTTTTTTTTATACATCACTATTTATATGGACAGAGTTTTGTGTATCCTTTTATTTTATATATAATAATTTCAGGATTTTATAGAAGGGTTTGTTTATTTATTTTTTTTTCTTTCTTGTTTTCCAGTCAAATTATTTCCATTTGAGCTCAGTTCACATTTATTCATTATTTTTATTATTTTTATTTCAAAAAAAAAAGTTGACTTCCTCACATCATATTTTCTCATATTTATTGCACACACACATTAATATCTACATCGACCAAATACACTTTTAAAATATAAATTTGCTGTCATATATGACAGCTCCACAATTTGATCAATTCTTATGTTGACACTCTCTTACGAGCTACTTTTTATTTTAATACCGCAGACAATTTTAATATGTTGACGTTGATGATAAACTTTTTTTACTTCTGCCATTGCCATCACCACCACCCGTTATCTATAAATTTTGGTATTCCCAAAAAAAAAATAAATAAAATTTACAAATCCTGTAATAGACTGGGCTTATTTTATTGAAACGTCTTTTTTTTTTGCTGGTTTTGCTCCCTAAAAGAAACAGGATAAAATGAAAATGAAAGGATTTTTGTATTTTTTTGTTTTCTTTGAGGAACTCAGCTATCCCAAAAGTGTGGAAAAGCAAAATAATATTTTTAAATGAAAATGAAAAAACTCATTCATTAGAGAAGGGTTTAAGAAATATATAGGACCTAAAATGGGAGATTGCTCGTTTGTATTAAATTTATTTATTTTTGTTCTGTTGTTTTTTTTTTTTTTTTGAGAAAAGACGAAATTTTATTAAAGAATGGGATACAAATCGAGAGTTCTTTTATATTCGAATACCAAAAAAACTAGGTGTAGGTAAGGGTATAATATAAAAGCTTATTGTTATTATAATAGGAAGCCTTTAAGCAAGTTTAATGTACTCTGTAATTTTTAACACATTTAATTTGCAAACATTTTTAAGGATAATAAATAAAATAAATTTAAACAATGCCATTGTAGGGAAGTATAAATTATTTGTTTTAGAACATTATTGTTTGTCCTTTTTATGAACAGTTTATTAAAATGAAATAATTGTGGCTGTTATTGTAAAGTTAACAAATTTTTTTCGGGAAAAAAAAACATTTTTTTGAAGTTATTTGATTAGTTGTTAATAAATAATTAATTTTGATTATATTAAATTCGCCCGCATTTCAACCGAAAAGTCCCAGATTCGATTCCTGATGAAGCAAAAAAAAAAATGGTTTATTGGTTTTTCGACCTGATTTCTGATATCATGTTTGTCATTGGGATATAATAAAGGACAAAAAATAACTGAAGTATATACCGGGTGATCCAGAGCATGCGTATCAGCTTTTTAACAGGAAAAGAAGCCATTATTTTAATATGTAAAAAAAATTTGCAAACTAAATCGAGGATGTTCTATCAATTGGTGGTATTTTCAACTTCCGGAAAGAACCGCAAATCCGTTTGTTAAGGCCAAAAATCACCGAAATTGGCCGAAATCGAGATTCTCAAATGGGAAGAGGTACTTTTTTATGCAAATTCGGAATCTATGACAAAAAATAAGAAAATCCTGTTAAATTAAAAAGTACCACTTCCCATTTGAAAATCTCGATTGCGGCCATTTTCGACGATTTTTGGTCTTAAAAAACCGATTTACGGTCCTTCCAATCGATAGGGCACCCTTGATTTATTAAACAAAAAAAATTTTAAAATAATTGCTTCTTCATCTCTTAAGAAACTGATACGCATGCTCTGGAGCAACCGGTATAATCTGGTAACAAATAAAATGAACTATTCTATTTAAGAAGGCTTAGTTTTGACAATATAGCAGTAGTTTTTCACATTTAATGAGTAGATAAGCCAGTAATTTGTTAAATAAATATACTAGAAATATTGAAGATACTGTAGTATAAACTTCCAGTATCGTACTTAATTAAGCACAAAAAGGTGATTCAACCTAAGTGACTGTCAAGAATGTAAAAAAAAAAATAATAATAATATTGGGCAGGTGAATTCATACAATTATCCTATGTTGCCTGGGTGAAATAAAATTTCATCATCATGTGTTGTATTGGTAGGTAGGGTTTCCCTTTCAGAAAAATTCTCTAAATTCTTTTGTCTCTTTCTCTTGTAGTCGTCTCACAATTTATTATTTTTCCGATTTCTAATATATAATTCAAATTAAAAATTGCATATCTATTTCTTGGGTCTATACTGTTGTGCCGACTATTAATTGCTGTAGCTGCCGCTCTCTTTTATACTGAACCAACATCAGCCTTCACGATAAATACTGCGCCAAATCAAAGCGGGTAGTTCACATGCCAGTATTTTATTTTGCATGTAAATCATTTGCCTGTATTTATAATATGTACAACTTATACATTAGCCAGGAAATCCCAAATATCAAATACAAAATCCCAAAATACCAAAATTCAAAATACCGAAATTCCACTTTAATTTTTTTAGTACTTTAAAATTCAATCATTTTGTTTGTGCCCACAACCGGCTACGAATAAAAATACTTTATAATATATTTTTTTTTGATTTTCAATCCAACTCTAAAATCTGTCCTAACTCAAAATCCCACATATAATATTTATTCCATTTTTTATATTCAGTATCCCGCATTTCCATACCATATCAAACCATTTCCTTGTAAGAAAGCACAAATAAAGAAAATGTTCTATGACATTATATGGTCCATAAATGCGGCTTAGAGTTCGAGTCAACACAAAATAGTACAATTGCGTGGCACCTTAATAAATAATGAAACTGGTTGATTCTGAATTTCCAAACACGTCTTACAATATGGATATATGAACGACTTTCGCAGAATACACCTGAAGCAAAGCACTGAATTTGCTTACCGGCTGTCACTCTTTTTGTTTTATTTTGTTAGATCTATTAAAATCTTTTTCGAACTTGTGTTTATATGTAAATGCTACACTATTTTGCGGGTGAGTTAAAATATCACAATCTTGTCGCGTTATAACGCTTGATATATTTTTGTCTTTTTCACAACACTACTTCAATTGTCAAAAGAGACTTTTAGTCGTCTAAAAATTTATTATCTCTCGATTTCTTTTCCACACCTAATTTACCATGTATTTATTTGTCTCTGATATTCGACCTCATGCAATTTCTTTCAGAATTCTATGAAGTGATCGGGTCGTTGTTTTCCGCCATTCTTCCTATGCATGCTCGGCAAGTTTTAGTCTTTGACTTGCTATAAGTTTTATTATATTGGTAGACACATAAGGCCTATAAAATAATGTCTAATGAAATAAAAATAAGACATAAAAATAAAATTTATTATTTTATTTAATTTTTATGTTTTTTAAGCTTTTAAATGTGTTTTTCATTTGATGCTATTTCATATTTCCGTCAGCTTATAAACATTATATTTTCTCCTATATTGTTAGTTTTCTAATCTTATAACCATATTCCATAGATTTTTCGGTAAATTGTTACTTTCTTTCAATCTTCTTAAAACCTTTTTTGTTACTCACTCTTAGTGTTTTAACTTCGTCCCGTATGTGACCTCCGCGGGTGAATCAATGTTTCACTAATTTTGTATTTAGCTTTCCCTAATAGCTATAACAATAAATAAAAATATATAAATAATAAAATTTTTGTCATGTGCTTTTTGCTATGCAGTTTATCATCACAAAATGAATAACTATAGTTAATTGATAGACGTTATTAGTACTGGAAACAGAATTCAGTAAGCTTTTGAAATTAATGGTTTATTACGAGGCTAACGACAATTAAAAATGAATGAATAAATTATGCTACTAGACTGCGCATACAACTTAATGCAAACATATTTCATCTTACAAAATCAGTAGATACTAGAAGAACATAACTTCATAAGTGAAACATGAACAGTAAATCCATCAGACTTCGTAGAACAGTCTGGTAACAACGTCAAAGGACAATATGGCGCGAATTAAGCAATAAAATAGCAATAATAAAACATGGATGAAGAATATTTACTATGAGTAACTTTTTTAAAGAAAATGTAATAATTTAAAACCAATGTGTAACAACATAATTTAGTGTAAAAACAGGTGTACAACAGCGAAATGCGGGATATCTTCTGTTATTCAATTTATTATTCCGTTGCTTCATAGACAAAGTAAAAAACAAATAGAATATTTAACATGATATCAGAAATTACTACATTCAAATGAGAGAACTAACTGTCTGTTAAAATCATAACGCAAGCAAATGAAGGCAAATCATTAAAACAACAAATTAAAAAAAAAAAATTAAAGCAAAATGAAAGTGTTAAGAAATGAAAATATAAAAAATGCTCAGTGCGTAACAATTGGACAATTTAATTTACCATGTGCGGTATGTATAAACAAGAGCCAAATACAGTTAATTGTACTGGACAAAACACTCGAAAGCGTAATCGTAATAGAGGTAGTTCATAAAATAAGTGAATAAACAATGTAAACACTAAAGAGCGATGTGCGGGGGAATATTTTGCTCTACCCCAAAGATATGGCAATTACGTTAAGTATTTATAATAAGCCATGTTAATAATAAAATATCCTCCGACATATATATTTTTTGAAGCTGTAGTAACTGAAGAGAGATCAACACTTGATAGTACCAACTTAAGATAATGCACAATTTTTATTATAATTGAGAAATCCGTTAAGTGAAATTAAAATATCCTTAATTAAGCAAGCAGGCATTTCTCCTTGGTTCATATTCATATACCGGCCAAAATTCACAAATTCAGGATATTATTTGCATACTATGTACATTCACTGATCTCTATTCACTGACGCAACTAAAACATTTTTTCTCCCATCAATTCCTCAACAGCCTTCGATTTGTCATTGTTCGAAAAACTTTGTATAATATATTTTTGCGTTTATATATTTGCAAGAAATCCAATGTTTTTATTTATTCCACGAAGAACACCGCATTATTTGATAAATCCATGAAAATGTAAACATCTTTAAATATAATAAATTGTTTATTTCAAATATATTGTATATTTTAAAAGCAGATACACTCGTATATTAAGTGAACTGATCAACTGCAGTAGAGTTAAAACAACTTTATTTCTTGCGTCTCAATTCAATCATGATTTTATAAAACACTTTTTGAATATTTTTTTTTTTGAAAAATTAATACACTGAAGAGCATTTCTTTTAGCTAGTTATAAATTTTATATTTTGTTGCAATTAAAAACAAGATTTTGCCCAGTTCATTATTACGGAAAAACAATTCCCATCATGTTAATTTAGAAAGCTACAAATCAATATTAAAAGAAATTTAAACGAAATTATTTTGATTAATCATTCATCTCTTATTAACTCTGCACCAAATATTCTTCAACCATCACAGATTATATCACAGACATTTTCATCTATTTAGAATTAGCTATAAAATCTTTGAACAAAAATTATATCATATAAACGTCAATCAAAGCTGTTTTTTTTTTCAAATAATCCCTCCAAATTGTAGTTTTCCTTCAGAAAAACAACAACAAAAAATTACTCTCCCCAATAATTATTTTCCAAAAATTTCATATCCTCATTTTTTCTTTTGTCTAGCCTCTATATACAATAAAGTGTTTAATTCTGTGTCCGGCCAATTTATATCCTTATTAAGTATAAAATGTTTGTTTTTATTTTTCTTTTTATGATTTTATATCAAAAATTGACCCACCTATAGACACCGTTGCAATAATCTAGGCATTTAACATTATTATTGAAATATTGTACAGTGCAGAAAAGTACAATGCGTTCGCTCAAATTTTGAATTTTTGAAATCTTAGGTTTGAAGAAGTTGAAGAAGTGATTAAAGAAAATGTAGCTTGTAATTGGCCATTAGACTAATATGCAATTGTTGTCAGATAGTGGTAAAGATTTAATATTATTTTATTTTATTATTTAAACTGCATGTAAATGTACAGACAATTAATTTAGGACCCTTTTCCAGGTAGAATGTATTACAAATCTAATAATTAGAGTTAAATTCAAACGACATATCGCCGGGTGAATTCTTAAGTGTCCAATATCATACATTAGGCACTTTTTGAGTTTTTGGTTGATCTAAACTAAGCTTGACGCGCTCTTTCTAAATTTTTAATCAGCTTTGTTCTATCTATAATAGTTTTTGAGATATTTAATTTTGCTTTTGTTCAATATCATACAAAGTGAATTTTTTTTTTAACATTTATAGTGCTTAAGTGTCCAATCTGCAATTGATATGATATTGGACAAAAAATTTCAAAAAATATTTTACGCTTGAGTGAGTAATTAAAATTTTGTGCTTAAGTGTTCTATTTCAAATGAAGTTTTTGTATAGATCGATCGATCGATTTGCTACGATCTTCAAAAAGTTTTTATGCTACCAACAGGAAAGGCAGGAAATTTTTATTATAAAAGAAAATTCAACACTTATAATTTAACTGGTCATTATAGTATTAACAATAAAACGTACTGTGCCATTTGGTACGAAACACAGACAAATGACCTGGCCAGTGCGTTAATTAAAATTTTACAAGTCATTCTTCTTGATATTCCTGATATTCAAACCTTTATTTTATGGTCAGACGCTTGTGTTCCACAGAATAAAAACCGAATAATGTCATTAGCAATTTTAAAATTTATAGAAAAAAATAAAGAAATAAAAACTGTAGCTCAAAAGTTTTCTGAACCTGGACCCTCTAGAATCCAGGAAATAGATGCTGTTCACTCAGTTATAGATCGCCATTTAAAACACATAAGTGTTTGTAGTCCACTCGGGTTACTTAAACAACTGACCTCAATGAATTATCCAAAGGTGAAGATTTTTGAAACTATAATGCAGCTAGTGTGGGGCTAAATTTTTCAGCTGTTAAATATAACTCTGCAAAAGAAATAGTTTACAATAGGAATCTTTTTCTTATAATATTTCAAGAAGATTATGGAGAATATGCGGAAAAAACTACCGTTTCAGTATTTAAACAAAATATTCGAAAGACAGGTTTGGTAAGACAAATTCCTACAGTAATACATTTAAAGTTTCATTACACAAGAAAAAATAAAATATATTGTATCCATGTTTGATTACATGCCACCTGAGGACGTGTTATTTTATAAGACTATTTTCAAAATAAAATAAAAATAATATTATCCCAACGAAAATTTTAGAGGCTATAAGTACTACATTTTGTTATAACATAAAGCAAGAAAGGCTGTTTAGTTTTATTTTTTTTGATTTATTTAATAGTTTTTTTAATACACATTGTGATTTGTTTTTTAGAAGTTTTATTAACTGTGTTAATTCCCCATAAGATATTGGACATTGAAAAAAATATTTTTTTCAAAATATTTGTCACCCATACGTTTTTGTCCGATATACATTTGGGCTATTTTTTCAAATTTCGAATATCAACAGAAATATATAATTTTTTTAAGAAATCTAAACATAGTATTTCAAAGCTAACAAATTACAGATTATGTCACAAAAAGTTTGATTTTCTATATCCTTACAAAAATACGTAAAAATTGCTTTGAAACTTAAAATGCGTTTTTTTCCCATTTCATTTTTCGGTATATTGGACACTTAAGAACTCACCCGGCGATATATACATTATACATATTATATCTATCAAATTAAGTAGTAGTAGTAACTTTATTAGGATTAATATACTTTGAATATACAATTAACGTATAATATTATTAGTTTTTATTTAGGATTTTGTCCTTTTCATACAAGCATAGATAAATTCAAAATAAGAACACAAAGCAAGTAATATTCTTCTTGAAAAATATTTTATAAAGAGAAAGATTTGACAGTTGATTTGACAAGACAGAGAACTGTTATTTATACAAATTTAACTTATTGAAGATCAGTTTGCGGGGATTCTGAGTTAGATGCTGTAGCCACGTATGAGGTAATAACTATATTCCAATACCTATCTTGGACCTAACAATAAAACATGGATGTTCTTAGCTTTCCAAAAATATATATCTTTAATGGGGCATCTTATCCTATATTATCCTTGTGGTTTTTATCCTTTGATGTTTTTGTATATAAACCGTTATGCCTGTTGATCTATTAGGTATATATATGTATTCAGTTTTTTTATTTAGTAAAATAACGTTCTGGAGCATATTTTAACAATTGGCGATGCAGATACTGCAGCTCAAAGTAGAAAATTTTTGGAAAAAAAAAACATTTTATTATCTTTCTGTAAAAACCAAAGAAGTCAAAATTTGATGAAAATTTTCTTGGACTCATTTGCACTGACTGATTTGAAAAAAAATTATTTATTTATTTCATTATGTACATATATGTGAGACGTTAAGTCTCTACAAGAGTGTACGATAAAACATATTGTAAACTATACTCAATATATGGAAGTTAACAGAGAAAAAATAGCGGGAGAAAAATATAAGAAGAAAGAAAAATTAACCTTTATAACATTTTTGATTGCGAAATTTTTTATCCTAACAATAATACCTTCTAAACATAACAGACATACCAAATCTTATTTTAAACATAAATTCGCAGTATTAATACTAATAATGATAATTTTATTAACTTTTCTTTAAAGCCAACAGAGCTTGTAGAATTTAGAATTATACAACTCACTTCTGCGAGCAGTCGGCAAAGCATTTCATAACCCCACTGCTCCTACAAAGAAGGGTATATATCTTAATCTTCCACAGTGCCTTGGAATAATTAAACTTGGACTTCTTAATGACCTACCATCGGTTATTTTCTAATCGAGATATTTCGGTATATTTTTTTATTACATTTTGTTTTTATATTTCAGTTTGTTTTAAAAAACGCAATCAAGTCAAGTATAATTTTTGAAACATTTCTAACAATATCAAATCTACACGGGTCCATCACAAACCGTGTATACAAGCAGTGAAAAACTACCTTCAATCTGGAAAACTCAAAAATATTTTAATAAATGAGTAGATGGGCATTTCAAGAGTAAAACCTCCCTTATGTATCGTAAGTTCGAGTTTGACTTCTTCATGTTTTCTTTAGTATTCGTTGGAATTAGTAGGGAACGCAAAAATGTAAATCAAAACATAATAGAGCTATGCTATTGAAGTCGGATGTATTGTTTAGCTTATTTAATTAGCTTTAATTAGTCCAAATTGTATATATACGTTAAGACTTTGCATGGAACTATAATGTTCATTCCAACTACTGTCTTGCCAATATTATAAAACGATAAAAAAATAAATTAAATATGATAAAAAAAAATTGCCCTTCAATAAAAATTTATCATGGCAACACAGTTTTCAAATCTCTCCAACTAGATTAGATTAGATTAGCTTATGAATTTCGGCAGGGAATCTGTCCCTTATACTACCGCTGTTAAAAATTGGCGTATTGTGATAGCCCGCGTTTATTAGTTATCTTCAATAGAATACTGAGTAGCCCCCACACACTTCTTGAGTTCACTAAACTTATGAAATTTTTGTATCTCCTGCCAAAAAATTTACTCCAACAATTTTGTCGATATATTGGTAAAAAAAATCTAACATAACTCATTGCTTAACTTCTCAATGTACAGAACAAACTTAAGTAATATTAGTTTTTTATTAAATAACTTATCAAATAATTATTTTAATTTTGTAAGTTTAATATGTATTGTATAATAATCAGTATAAGTGCATATATTGTGAATGGAAAAAATAAATAAATAAATTAAAAAAGTAAAAAATAAAATAATGCACTAAACATACCTAATTAAGAACAAAATTAGCAAAGTGGGCATATTTGAATTTCCATCATTGTCTATACCTACATACATAAAAATAAACTATGAAAGATACATTGCTCTCTCAGAAATAATGAAACCGTTATAATCATAATAAAACCAAAAACTTTAATATCCTTTTATAATAAATTTTTATAATCAAAAAACAAAAAAACAAAAAAACAAATATTAAAAAAACAACAAAAAATAATTTTCCAATTATACTCTGATGTCACAATTTGCTTCTCATTTATATTTTTTGTACTGATTATCGTGATGGTAATGGTGGTTGTCGTGGTGGTAAAATTAACCTTCAATCAGACCATAGTTCAATCGAAATATTAAAATTAGAGGAGATGAGGAAATGTACATTATCTATATACAAAATATAATCCTAGATATTAGGTATATAAATATGATAGTATATATAACTTAGTTAAGAAGATATCCTTTTAAATGATATCCGAATAATACTTTTTATAGATATTTATCCAACCGATCAGACTTAGATTTTAGCTTTATTCATTCATTTATTCTCTTTGATTTTCATACAAGTCATTTTTCGATATTCAATCGCTAACAACCAACCTAACCAATCAATATAAACTGTTGAAAAGGACAAGAAGGCAGAGCAAGCAAGCAGCAGGCAATCAAATTCTCTATTTAATATAGAAATCAATGTGTTTTTTCTGTTTTTTTTTTCTTTTTTTATAGTGAATCAATGAATTAACTATGACGGTGATGACTATACGAACCAAAGATCCAATGAATACCAGGAAATAAAAAATTTTCTAAAAAAAAAAATAAAATAAAAATAGAATAAAAGATATGAAGACATAAGCTCTTAACAGTCAATAATAATAATAACGACGATGATGATGATGATGATGATGATGTTATAGTTATTGCTGATGATAGTGATGATGATGATAGTTATGTTTCAATAGCAGACAATAATAAACTATCATTTTAAGGTATATTTAGATACCAAGACAAAAATCATCTTATCCCAACAAGACTATATCAATTTAATAGAACGAATCATTTTCGTTTACATTTAGGAGCCAATGAGAAAAAATACATGATAGTTCAGAGAGAATGCAATTAAGATCAACCATATTCTACATATATCGTCGCTTGATGATTGTTTTGTCGCATACGCCAATTGTTTGAAACGGAGAAAAACACTCATTAATGTTTATTGGACCTTTTGGAAAAAACTGTTCGATAGGATTTATTATAAATTTTTTATAATTATCTTTGATAATATTTTTTGTTGAAACTTTAAAAAATAGGAACCTAGCTTAGCTAGTTTATAAGCTATATTTAATTATATTCAAAATGGGTTTGTCGTATATCCTAATGTGCGAACACTTTATTCATTAACTTGGATGTACGACAAAAAAAGTGGATATACAACAATTCAATATTAAATAATATAAAAAACCTTATTATGCATAATAATAATTTATTTCAGGTTTCGCATTATAAAAATATATAAAAATAGTTTTTCATAAATTTAACAATGTTTATATAAAATATAATATGTGTGTCTTATATATGTATTATATTTAAAAAAAAAAAATAAAATAATTTCCAGTCTTAAATACTAAACAAAAATAAAATAAAAAAGTCATTCATTGACAAGAACACAAAATTTAATTCTAACTTAAATTATTATCACAATGGTGAATTATCTTTTTTGGAAAATTGCTTTATAATATTCTTTATCTATGTCTGGCAAATAAATTAATAAGCTTTTTATATCGGTAACTTTTTCATTTGAAATAGTCTTTAGCCTATCAGAAATTATATTTAATTTTTGAGCAAATAAATTTTTCGGTGTAGGCAAAGTTTTCTTTGATATATTTTTTTTTAGTGATCTGCTTTCATAATTTAGAGATCTTCCATTTGTTTTGTATTGCAGTGTAAACAAATCTGTTTGGTCATAGCACAAAAATCTTATTTTTGTAAACGGAATTATTGAAAAATTTAAATTATTGGATTTTGCAGAAAAATTCAGAAAATCTGATGGTTGCATTTGGATTAATTTGAGCTTGATGTTCTTACAAGACAAATTATTAAGATGTCGTAGAAGAGAAAGAGGACTATATATTTCCATATTTTTAAGATATCTATCAATGGTGCTATGGACACAATCAACTTCTTGAACCAAAGAGTGGCCTGGGGTTGAAAATTTTTGTTGAATTTGTTTGACCTCTGGATGTTCATACATAAAGAATTGTAACGCAGTTGACATAACTTTGTTTTTATTTTGAGCAATACAAGAATCACTCCACAAAGTTATGTATTCAATTCCTGGTTGATTTTCAAGTAAAAATTTTGTCAAAATTTTGAAGATTGAACTTGCTATGTCGTTACCCGTACGACCACTATGAACTTCACTCCATATAGCACAGTATGTAATTTTTGGCTGGTCAACAACTATGCATGTGGCTGTCATGTTAAATACATTTAACTTCCTTTTATAATAAAAGGCAGAGGCGTTTCCTTTTGGCAAAGTAAATACACTTTGAAGATCAAAGCATATTATCGCGGATTTCGGATCTCTGTTCGCCCTGTCCAAATCTCGTTCAGCTTTCATGCTTAATTTGTCGTCTTTATGAATATTATATTCAGATATTTCAGTATCAGATGGATTCAGAATTGATTTAAATATAACACATTTATTACATTGGTCCTTTTTAGGCTTATAAATTCCTAAATTAAATGAGATAAATTGTTTTCGGTAAACTGATATTTTTGCTGGTTCAATTGTGCATTCTCTGTACAACTCGTACATTTTAGCAACTGTGATATGTGACTCCAGGTATTGTTTTGTAGAACTAGCTCTACAATAGTGAGAGTCTACTATAGGAAAACTAGCAATATGTTTATTGATTTCTTCAATTTTGTCAGCTGAAATAGTTTTCTTAGTATTTTTCCCTTTTTTAGTTGGCATTGGGCATCCGGTAGTACTATCGTTTAAATGTTGGAAGTAGTAGTACACTCTTCGCTCACTGATATCGAGAGTATTTAAGAAAAATAATTTGCAAACTCTTAGTGTACGATCCTTATTTTGAAGATAAAACTGATATGATTTGCTTTTTTTTTTAGATTCTTTTACTCTGCGTCTGTTTATTAGAGCTTCTTTTACAAACTTACAGTAAAAAAGAGGTTTTTCTTTATCAGATAATTTCCAAAAAGATTCGTTTATACATAACCTATCATTTTCAGAAAAATTTTTCGTACAAAAAAAGAAGCAGGTATGTTTGCAACCAGCTTTTACCTTTCTTTTTTGCATGGTTTTTCCTTTAATATTTACGTATTCATTTCCGGATTCTCGAAGAGTTTTTCTTACGTTCTGTGTCCATATTTCCTCATTTTTCTTCCTTTTTTTTGTTAATTGTGCTGGCGAATTTGTGCCTGTTTTTAATTTTGTAACTCAACAATTAAATATTACTGAAACCTATTACTTATAGAAAATAACTTACCAGATGACATATATTCTGAAGGAATACTTCTAAGACTTTGTACTGAATTTAGTACAACATCATTTTTTGAAATCTGCGATGCAGGTTGACGTTCTATTTCTAAAACAAAGTCCGGATCTGCTCTACTGTCGTCAGAATCTGTAAACAAAAAACCTTGAAATTTTTTTATTTTTGTTTTAATATCTACAGCAAAATACCAAAATCTTCATCTTCCAAATTTAGAGAGTCGTTTTTACATTCGTCGTCTTCAGATTCTAATATTTCATTCATCATTCTACAAAATATAGATGGCTTTAAGTTCTTTAAATAATTATATTTTATAAAATTATAAAACTTACGATAAAAGAGTAGGTGATAAAGCTGGGACCGGAGACTCCATTTTTTCTTCGCTGAAAACACGTCTTCACTGCATAAAATTTTTATAACGACTGAAGGTAGCTCTCAATGGAACCTTCTATTTATACTTTTTGATTTACCGTAGAAACTTATATGCACATACAACAAACCAATACTGAAAACAATTTCAAGTGAACTGTCGTATAAGTATACACTGCTTACATTTCTGTATACCGTACAACAAACCAATACTGAAAACTATTTAAAGTGAACCGTCGCATATGTATATACTGCATACATTTCTGTATACCATACAACAAACCAATACTAATCAAATAATGTTAAAATTGATCGTACGTATGCTGTAAAAGCACGTACAACACACCAATAATTAGAAAAAAATTTCGTTTAATAATATTAATTTAATGTCGTAAGTTGGAAAATTTGGCGTGTACGATATACCAATATTAACAACTAGCAATTTTTAGGGATATACAACAAAAATTAGACTGAAAATCTCAGTAACGGTAAGATATATCAAAAATCTGAAAACAGATTCGGAAAGAGAACACACAAAAACCTATAGATACATTATCATGTCATAAAAGTCAAAAATGGCGTATACGACAAAACAATATTCAACCGACGATATAGGTGAAATTTATTTTGTGAATAATTTTTATGTCTAGAAAATTTTAGTTGCATATGCAATCATCCAGACTGAGATTAGTTTTTTTTTTCAATTCTTAGAATGATATAATAAAAAGATTAATATGGCAAAGTAAGACGTATAATGAAGCCGGAAAAGATTTTAAAAATAAAAATACAACTGTAAAGATTCCATTAGCATTATTTATGATGCACGGAATTATCATTTTTAAATTAAAACGAGTATTTATGTATGAAAAGAGGTAATATAAAAAGAAAACATGCAACAAATTATAAACGTAGTAAAAGAAAACTATCATCTCTCTATAACTTAATATGTAGGAACGTAGAAAGAAATGAGCTTTAACGATGAAGTAAGATCTAGTTCAAAGACTTGCATTCGTCTTGCATAAACAGACGGATTTTGTGTCTTTATAAGACGATAAAAATCGCAAACAACACTAAGTCGAGTGACTAAAATAGAACAATGATCTACTTTGTTTAAATTTAACTTTTTAAGAAACAATCCAAAACCCCTTAGAGAAGTACACGGACAACAAATAGAAAAAATTGGAAACTGTAATCATCAACTGAAATAAAAACCGATAGATAAAATCGCAAAAATATATAAAACCGATAGATAAAAACTCAAAACAAAGATTTCTTTTATTAAATCCTGACGTAGATTCTTCAACCACGATATCCTTCTTATTTCGGTTGCTAGAGCTTCCTTCAATTTTACATTTGAAAATACATATTTTTCTTGAAGACTACATTTCTAAAATAAACAAGTTTTCTGGATTTCAAAATATTTACGCTTATCTTTTTGTTCACATTATTCTCAAATATAATTCTGTTCTGCCAGAAGATGTTTAAATTTAGTTGTAAGAAGACAGCAACTAGCTACTGAAAAGTAATTGTTGGCAACCCCAACATACTATTTTGTTACAACTGAGTTCTCATGGAAGCGGTACCATACGTTTTATATATTGAGAGTTTCAATTAAAATTCAGTTTAACGAAAATAGTATATTGGGATTGTCAATAGCTTCTTTTTAGTATAGTTACGTATAGTATAGCATAGTATAGTTCAATATTACAATACAGTATAATATAGTAAAAATCCTCCGGTAACAGGACATTTCGAAGACCTCACATTTTTACTGGGTAATGGCTATTGAAAAAGTTCGGATTTCATAAAAAAAATGTTAAAAACATGTAACATTCTGAAATGCTGGTTCGTAGTTTCAATTTTCGATCGTGGAATCAAAAGTACTTTTTTGTATATAAGCAAATAGAATAAAATATAAGTCGATCCTATAACTTTAGTCAATTTTGAAACTTCCCTTTGCTTTGTTTTAATTACCTCTTTCAACTCTTTCTAAGTTTATTCCATTTGCAAACAGATATTCCGTTTTGGATATCGGTATCTTGCTTACAACCCATCCATTTTGTTTTTTGTTCGCATTTAACTTTAGCCCGTAATTCAGCCAGTTAGTATCGTTCTTTTTATATATTAGGTATATATCTTGCCATTAGCATAACGTAAACTATTAGCTGATCCGTTACGTGGCCTAATCGATTGGAGCACAGAAATGTGTTTCAATTACGATGTGGTGTAGTCACGTGTTCGATTCCCGTAGGGGCATAAAATATAACTAAAACAAAATAGCAAAATATTATTATATAAAATTTATGATCAATAAAAAATAATTAATATACTTTATAACTAAAAATATTATCTATATAAATATATATACCAATACTCACATACCACACAATAAATAAATATTGGACAAACATTAATAATATTTACACAATTGTCAACAACTGACAAAAGTATGTGACATGACATACCCAGTAAAACATAGTAACGTCAGGCATCTTAACGTCAAAGATGGATAAAATCGCAGTGACAACTTACAGAAAATATGACGTCGTCTTACCACGTAGGCGCAGATAAAGTTATCAAAGTGGTCTTCTACAGTAGGTCAATCCCCTATTTAGACAGTACAAGCAGATTAAAAATTAAATTAGACATTGCCTCGGACATTTAGCAGCTAGAAATTGAGTATGATGGAAATTTTAAGTGAAAACCTTATGCTCCCGAGAGGAGATAGAAAAAAAATTATTATTTATTTATTTATTTATAAGATCTTTATTATGGGCTTATCAACCACGTGGGTTTTGTCAATCCCTCATTTTTTAAAGTTTTTTACATAATTATCTTTAGTTTATTTCATTATTATTTTTTTTTACATAATGTTGTTTTAAATTTAGATTTTTGATTTACTAAAAAAATTATTAGCTGGGAAATTGGAGTGGGACGTTTTTTTTATTTAAAACGAAGGTGGCCCTAATATGTCAGGGCCGGCATGTAGGCTTTAAGCCCTTTATACCCTAAGTGGGACGCTTACTCTTACTTCTCAGATCATGTTTTCTAATGATTCCAGATAAAAAATTAATTCGCAGTTTACATTAAATAAGAGTGGCTAAAAAATGCAACAATAGCAACAGTAATTTATATTAATTTTATACAACCAATGATTTCCACGGTACACAATTTTAAGTCTTTGTAGATTTTCTCCGTCGATTGATTTGGGTCCAATAGCAAATTATTGTATTTTATTTATTTGAATGTGGTGTGCTTATCATTCTAAAATAGCATCAATTCTATGAGTTTTATCTCTTCTTATGATCTGATGTTACAATTTGCTTCTCATTTATATTTTTTTGTATTGATTATCGTGATGGCAATGGCAGTTGTCATAGTGGTAAAAAATTGGCGCTACGATACCGTGCTATTTATAAGTAATTGAAGCAAATGTCAAATCGAATTATCTGGAAAATAATTTCGCTCAAACCAGTGTGTGGTGTTAGGAATTTAAAAAAAAAGAAACATTTTTTTGGAGTTTAAAAAATTGTTGAAGGCTTTAAGACAAATTAAGTCGATTTTCTAATTTCTAAAATAATACTCTACTCAAATCTAATCTAAAAAGACAATTAAATCCAACTATGGCGAATTAGTTTCACCTAAACCTCTTAAATAGTTAGTTTCTAAGGCTTAGAAGATTTTTCTCAGTAATATACGGTGACTCCCAAAATACAGTATAAAAAGTTTGGATACAGTTTAAATATAGTTCTACTATCGATTAAAGCTTTACAAACCACTACATTGTAAAATCTATAATAAAATTTTTGGTACATTTTGGAATAACTGTTTGACAATATAAATACACGCAGACCCTTTTTGAAGTTTAAATTATAATTTGTGTTCTTTTAATATAAATCTGTAATAATCTGACTTTTTGTTTATCTTTATTTTATCTTTATAAATTTAACATTTTTGAAAATATTAAGCTAACCTATAATTTAATTAATTTTGGTTACTTTATTTATGACATTTATACAAAATATAGTCAAAATTCTTTCGTCACACAATCTGCTCTTATTTTGTGCTTGCACTACGTATTTTAAACATATTGGTAATAGTGTACAAAGTTAAAAGCTTTTTATATAAATTTTGGAAGATGCTGTATTGTAAATTTTACGCTATCACTGCATTTTGGAAGTCACGGATACTAACTAAATTGCCTAAGAATGTTTCGTAGAGGATAATCAAACTTTAATGATTCCAATTAGATGAAGTTTTAAAATTGAAACACCCTGTTTCAAACAAGAAATTTGATTAAGATTTTCACAACTATCATAACACAATAAATGTAACATCACTATAACTATTACCAACTATTACCAACCAGTGATGTTGATTTAATTTTTCTTAACAAAACAACAAGAATAAAAATGATTTCAATTTTTTTTTTTTTATTTTCTTCCTTTTTCTTCTCTTTAGTAACCCTAGAGATTTTATCTATTCTCATCATTTTTTCTTAGTCAATTCTTTTCTTCTGAAAACCTAGTAGGTAGTCTTCCTTTCTGAAATTTTTCGTTATGGACATGGTGCAATGGTGGAATGAAATCATCATATTTAAATTTGATAATATCAGAATTAAATGACATTATTGCAGGAGAAGATTTTGGTATAAAAAAATATATTCAGAAATTGTTTGTTATGTGATTTTATCTACTGGTATTACTTGAATCCTAACGGTATATATAGACTTTTTTTTACGTAAGTATTTTATATTAAAGTTAAAAATTAAAAGAAGAACTTTCACGAAGCAAAAGAAGCTGGTATGCTCTATAATATGAAATTTGTCAAAGTTTATACTCATTCCCATTTCTGTCAGATGGGTAGAGCTGTCAAATGGGATTTTTGTAAATATTTTTTTTATTAGTTTTTGTCTCTGTTTAATAAATTGTTGAGATCAGGTGACATTAGAATTTGTTGTTTTCTTACAGTTTATATTGTTATTCTTCTAATGGGGTGAATAGCAATGTTTTGGGGGGTCTCTGGATTTTTTTTTTTTTTTTTGCTTTTTGATTTTTAATTCTCTATGGTGTGATGGTGTATTCTTGATGGTGGCAATGGTGCAGTTGTAATACTTATAACAATGATAGGATTGGAGTAGTGATGGAAATAGTAGTGTAGGAAATAAACAAATAAAAGTAGTGGGGAAGAAAAAAAAACGGAATTTGTAATTTTATTTTTGTTTTTTTGTATTTTGCTTTTTAAGAGACTAAAGATAAGAAAAATGTGAATAAACAAAACGTCGTGTATTGCATTTTATATGACGACTTTGAGGAAGGATTTTCTATGAAGAGGACATTTTTCTGATGTGTTTTTTTTGTTGTTTTCTTTTTTTTGCTTTTCTTGTCTTCAATTTTTTCATCATGTTTTCTCGTAACAATAATGGTTTCGACAGCTAAATACAAAATAATAGAGAAATAACAAAAAGGGAAGGAGGTTGGGTTGAAATGAAAGAAAATCAATGGATTTCTGTAATTGAAGTTTTTATTTCTTAAAGATGAACACAAAAAACAAACAAAAAATAATAAACAATAAGAAATGCTTTAAAATTGAAGATTTTTTTAAAGGAAATAAATTTGATGAAACTTTTTAAATTTTATATGACAAAGTGAGAAAAATTTAAAAATTAAATAGCTAAATAAACGTTAGAAAAAAAACATATTAATTCATAATTATTAATTGATACTATTGATGCGCTAACTATAATTATATAAGGCCTAACTAGCCGTACTTAAGTTAACTTAAGTAAATTTCAAACTAATGTCTTATAATCAACTAAATATTATATATATAGTCAATTAAAGTAAGGCTAGTCAGCCCTATAGATTCGCATATGTCATGACATATTCGCATATGACATACATATTATAATCGACATATGCGGCAACTAAGAAGAATCTGGCAATTCGTCAAATTTTCGCTAGTCATAGAATTCTTATGTTAAATTCTAATTAAAAGTAAAAAGATCAGACTGGGGCAAACAAACACTTCCATATTAGAGAGATTAGATAATGACAGAAGCTAAACAATTATTAAATTTCTGATTAGAGTAAAATGATAAAGTAAGCTGATGGCAAAAATTTAAGGATATGTTAAATTTTGTCTAGAACCTACATCAAGTACTATTACTTGATATTAATTATACCGAAAGTGTATATTTGGTTATATTATACCGAAATATGTATTATACCGAAATTATACCGAAAGTGTATATTTGTTGACGAATTAACGACTAGAATTAAAATAAAATAAAAAAAGTTCAACTATATCTTATTATATATATGTACTTATCATTAAGTAACAAATGCAACATCAATTCAATGTATTCTTCGTTCCATAATAATTTTTTTATTAATTTATCTTAGACAACAACCACATGCATAATCATTTATTTTACAAAAATCTAAATTTAATAATGTCGGAGATATATAATAACGAAGGAGCTCTGTACTGTGGTGAATTTGGTAAATGTATGTCACTTCCGTGGTCAAATCGATTGGAGCACAGAAATGTGTTTCAATTATCATGTGGTAGTCACGACTTCGTTTCCCGTCGTGGTATAAAATATAACCAAAAAAAATATCAAGGTAATATATAAAATTTATAATCCAATCCAATAAAATAAAATTAATAATTAATATAAATATTATAAGTACTTTATAACTAAAAATAAAAATACACATTAATAAAATTAACCTAAATCAATTTTCATATATCTCATACAACAAAATAACCAATAATACAATAAATAAATATTGACAAACCACTAATAATAGGCGTTTTCGTTTTTTAGTTCAGAGCACGAACTGTCAAAAACAGATTCGTGTTTTTTTTTGCTCAAAGCGTTCAGAGCTTGAAATCGGTATTTTTTATGCGTTCAGTGCGCGCTCAGAGCGTACTCTATGTGCTCGATTTAACTAACAAGCACGTAGAGCGCTTGAATATTAAATGTCAAAAAGGGATTTTTATTTTAAAACAAAATAGATAACGCTACATACGATAGTAAAAAAATAAACAATTTAAAAATATAAAATAAATATCAACAGTGATTTTTACAATTTAAGAAATAATGGACTACGGCATAAGCTATGATGGTAACTAATATTTAATCAAAAATAAATATTTTTTAGTTTAGACTTTTCGTAAATCTTAACTTTTGTAAATTTCAAAATTTAAAGTTTAAATTGGATTATTGACAAATGACAATTCGAAACAACAATAAAATAAAAATGACAGCTTACTCAAATCGTGTTTTTGTATTAAATCTGAGCGTTTGGAGCTTATCTGTTAATGCTCTGCTCAGAGGGTGCTCATTTGAGTCAGAGCGCGCTCAGATCTACATATACTCTGAACTAAAAATCTAAAACGGCTTATAATTAAACAATTTTAAAAAACATTTAAAAAGAAAAAGTGGTATGACGTATCCACTAAACATATTAACGTCAGGATATACAGTATAAATAGATTAAAAATGAATTTAGATATTTTTTCGGAAACACAAATAATAAGCAATCGAGTACGATGGAGAAATGTCAAATAGAAACCCAAGTAGAGTCAAGTCGTAATGTCAAGTAGTAAAAAAATAAGTAGGGAAAAATTGTGTACATTTACTCATACATGGGGTGAAAGTTTAAATTGAAATTACTGACCGAAAATTAAAAAAACTTAGTTTCTATTTATAAATAAAAAAAAATATTTAGTTTCGCTACGCTTCCTTTGAAAAATCTATCATTTAAAAGAATATAGTAATACGATCGATTATGAACTCGCTTTGTACCGCACTTTTTTCAATTTACTGTCATATTTCATATTAGTTGTGTTCAGTAAACTGTTCTGGAACGTTCTAATATGATTTTGTAAACACATTTTTATTTTCAATATTTTTCGTTAATTGAAATTTTTTGTCCAAAAGTGTTCTCTGTTCTGTGTTTGATTGTGTGAAACAGTTCTGAATCGATATTTTTTGTTCTGAATTTTTTTGAGGACAGTTTTGGATAACTTTTTCTGTTGTTGCTTTTTCTTTAAATTTTGACAGTTCAACAAAGAAAGTTGAGAGTAAACAAAAACTAGAACAAAAAAGTTCAAAAAATATTAAAAAAGTTGTGCAATATAATTTTTTGTTCTAATTGGTTATAATAGCGTTTGACAGTTAACTGGCATTGTTCAAAACTGTTCTGTTCTAAATACAACTATTAAATTGAAGTCAATTTCAGTTGCTAAAAAACCCAGAAAACATCATATAAATTTATTCGAATGAAAATGTTGACACTTACTTTGTTGACAGACGTTTATATGATGCCATAAGACTAATTTTAGTTTAAAATAACGGTTTTAAAATTGTTGTCAACCCAATCAACATATAGTGGAAACAGAGTGCTCTATTTAACTTGGAATATAATTTTAAAAAAAACCATGAACCTTAACGAAAAAATCTGTTTCATGTTTTTGCATATTAATGGATATTTGAAGGTATTAGCTAATGCAATAGTTTTGAAAAGCAATATTTAATAAGAGTTATTAGCTGGCTACTTATATTTAATTTAAATTTGTTTACATAATAGGTTTTAGCATAAAATTATTTTACAACCGAAAAACTTTGTAATATTATTATAATTTATAATAAATATATATTAATAATTTATAGTTTACAAGGGGAATCACTACAAGTATTTGGGTTAAATCTTAAAAATGACTGTTTCTCACATGGGCAATTTTAAATAGGATGTTCACATGTTGGTGAACCTTCGGCATTATTTATATTTGCAAACGAAGGAAAAACAAAATATATTGTTTACCAAAGAGCATTGCATAAGAATAATAACATATCTTATGATTTGGAACTTTGTAATCATTTAAAATTCAAAATAAAAAGTTATTATTATTTGTTTTAATAGAGAACATTAGAATTAATTTACACGATTTTTGATTTCACAAATAAATTTTATTTTCTACAGGTATCATTGTGCAGCATGTAATACGAAAAAATTTTTCAACTGGGTGTGGCAAAGCGCACCGGGTCCGCTAGTTTATAATAAATATATATTAATAATTTATAGTTTATTCGTATCATACAGAACCCAGAAACATTCGAACAGGTTAGAAAAATTAAAATAGTAAAAACAATAAATACAATAAACAAAAACAAAAATTATAAATTAACATTTTATACTTCCGCTGGTATGAAAAATAATACTCTAGGGTTATCTGTCATAATTATTCCAGTCTCTTAACTAGTTCAGATTTTATTGTAAATAATTTCAGTAATAATAATATTATTCCCATGTCAGGGGGTGGTGGAGGAGGCGTTAACTTACTTAACCTAAATAATACCATAATTTTCAAATAATAATATATTTTCTCTTCACAGAATATTCGATGACGATGTTTTCATAATCAACTAAATTTATGCAGTCTTATTAATATAAGAAAACCGATTTAAGCCTAATTTTTGTTAAAAAATATTTTCTTAAATTTTAAAATTCCTTTCTTAAATAAATTTCATTCTTAAATAAGAATTTTCATATTTTTTATTTTTTTTTTTTTAATTTTATTTCTGAATTAATTTTTGATATTGAAAATTGTAAACCAAAAATGATAAGACAAAAACACATAAAAAAAAAGTAAACTAAAAAGCGGCCATGTCGTCGTTTGTTCCTATTACAACTCAACGAATGAATTTTTCTTCATTTCATCTGGTATTTTACCCAAGGGATGCATTTGTCCCTATATAATCCCAACCGAATAATAACATTTAATATTTTGTTTTTTACTTTATTTTGTCTTCTTTATATAGAAACAAAACAATTTTCCGGAAAATATCCTTTATTCGTTTTATATTTTAATATAAAACAAAAAAAAAAATTGTATTTGAATATTTTCATCTCTCATAATAGAGGTTTTTTTTTAGTTTGGTTTTTGGTTTTTATTTTATTTAATATATAAATTGAAAAATAAGTTTTCAGGGGTTTTCATAAGAAATAAAAAAAAAAATAGGCAGAAATAAGAACTCTTTCCAATTTTCTTTATTTCCAAAATTTTACAGAATCTGATATTTTTTTATTTTTTTGTTGTGGTTGTTATTCTTTTTACGAAATTATTTGTCATACTTAAAAAATTTGTTGATTTCTAAAAAAATAGAAATATAAAAACAAAAAATGAATTACAAATCAAAAAAATTTTTAAATTTTATACAGGTAGGAATTGTGAGGACCATTATTATATAGCGTTAAGTGAAATATAAAGTACTTTTCTTATAAATTACTAACAACTTTAATTGAACCGGAAATAAATAGAAATTAAATATTTCTATATTGATATTGTTTATTCTTATTTTTTTGATTCAATTATCATCATTGTGCTAAAACCCAATCATCATTGTGCAATAAAACACACGCTGGGTGGCGCAGTAGGTAGAGCGCCTGCCTTTCAACCGAAAGGTCCCAGGTTCGATTCCCGATGAAGCAAAATAAAAAAAAATGCTTTATGGATTTTTCGACCTGGTCCAGTACCCTTTGTCATTGGGATATAATAAATGGCAAAAAATAATTGAGAGTATAATCTGGTGACAATTTAAATAAAAATGAAACTATTCTATTTAAGAAGGCTTAGTTCCTGACAATAGCAGTAGTTTTCCACATTTAATGAATTGATAAGCCAGTAATTTGTTAAATAAATACTCGAAATATTGTAGATTGTAGTGTAAAATTGCAGTACCGTACTTAATTAAGCACGAAAAGGTGATTCTACCTAAGTTACTGTAGAGTGTAAAAAAAAAAAAAAAAAGCTTGGGTATAGGGCAAACTTAATTTTTAACTTATTGCAACTTTTGTTGTTAAAGGAACAAATTTATGTTCTTAATTCAGAAACTTTAAACAAAATCAATCCTGATATCATTAAAATAATAATTTTTTTGAATACACAAATCTAAGACATAAATTTATTCTCTTAAAAATATTTTTCATCAATGAACAAAAATTATATTTACCCATATGTACTCCAACACTCATTTAATGCATTCTTTAAGTTCAAATATCGTCCGAGATCAGATGTAAAAACCGTCTTCAGATGTAAAAACATATCAACCACCACCTATTATATTAAAAATATTTAAGATACTACTCCTCAAAAGACTTGCTGTGATTAAAAAGAGATCGGATCTTCATTTTGAATTCAGAAACAGACACTCTATAAGTGATGAAATCTATAAGATTATAAATATAATAGAAAAAGTGTTCGAAAAAAAAAATTTGCTCAGCAATCTTCTTAGATGTTGCTCAACCATTCGAAAAAGTATTAATTTATCAGATGACACAGAATTGTTGGCAATAAATTCTGCATTATGAGAAGAAATAGGTTAACTACGAAAATATAATAACTAACCTTCTGACTAGTGTAAAAAAATTTAAAATAAAGTAATTAATCCGCTCATGTGAATTTTACTTTATAACAAATGGTAGCTCCAAATGGTAGTCAAATTAAAATCAACAACATGATGATTTAATGCTAGAATTTTGCCAAATATCTTATCATCAATTTCAATGCAAAGCGCAGATGGAAACAACGCACCAATAAACACAGAAACTCTAGTAAAAGTATATGGAAATAATAATATTCAATTAATGTTCTGAAATTTACAGTTTTTCTACCTCTAATAAAGTTTTTATATACCTGTTCCAGAGTATGTGTATCAGCTTTTTACGAGGGAAAGGAGCCGTTTTTTGTAAAATTTAAAAAAATGTTATTAACTAAATCGAGAGTGCTTTATCGATTGATGATATTTTCAGCTTCTGAGAAAGACCGGAAAAGGGTTTTTTAAGCCCAAAAATCGCCCAAATAGATAAAAATTAATATTGATAAAAATAAAACAAAAATCCATCATACCAAAGGAAAAGGTAAAGTGAAATTAATAATAATCATTTTCATAAATAAATTTGTTTTTCATGTTATCAACTTTTTTATCTCAGTTTTGGCTTTTTACAAAGTTTAAATTAAAAAAAAAAAAAACAAAAAAAAAATTTACTTAACAAAAGTTTCTTATTTTTAGACGTAGAATCCGAATTTTCATAAAAAAGTACCTCTTCCCATTTGAAAATCTTGATTGCAGCTAATTTCGGCGATTTTTGGCCTTTAAAAACCTTTCCCCCTTTTTCCCGGAAATTGAAAATATCATTAATCGATAGAGCACCCGCGATTTAGCTAACAAATTTTATTTAATTCTAAAATAGCGTCTTCTTCCCCTCTTAAAAAGCTTATACGCACGCTATGGACACCCGGTATAATCTAATATTAGAAACAGTCTGGTCATACCGTATCTGTAGCGAGCTTAGATGCAAGCTAATATCTGCCATTTTATATCTATTACTATATGCAAAAGGATATCTATTATATTTATTAATCCTGAAATTAAATGAAAACGACATGACATTGTCGTCCTATATTGCCGACATTGGGGGTATTGTTATTGAAATTTGATAAATTAAATTGTTTTCATATTATAAATGACTTATACATTATGCAAAATTTTAAATTGAAATTTGTAATTGAAAATTAGTCCGCCCAACTAATATGATTACAAGACAATGATGATTATGATGAATTGAAAATTAAAAAAATTTTTAAAAAATATTTGAATTCGCCACGTCTCTTTAAAATATCTAGCAATCATTTAAAAAAATAATAACGAAAATCGTTTTTGAAATGGTTCAGAAAGAAACGCTTTGTTATAATAAAAATAAGAAAAGTTAAGTAAATAATATTCAAAAGATTTTCTAACGGTACACTTTCGCTTTAAACAATAAAATGCCTGAAAAATGTACCAATTTGAACTTTAGTGCAATCAAATTTTATTTTGTTTTTAATATTTTGCTTCTCGTAAGCGTACACTTTTTCCGTAATACTTACAAAATCCACCTCATTCCTCCCCCCTCTCTTTTTTTATTTTTATTTTTTTTTTCAAAAAAAAATATAGAATAATAAAAAACTCATCACTGAAGTTAATGAAATCGTCTTTTTAAATGTGACATATCTAAAAATTATACAAAATACTTAAATAAAATATAAAGATGAGTTTTTGTATATACATGCATAGATTGCATTAGAAATAGAAAAAAAAACATATTCCAACCCCAATTATTCCCCAGATAAAATATATGTACATGTATTATTATAATGTAGAAGAAAAATAATGGAGATGATAAATCCGATGAATTTTTCATAATCGAATACATTGTATAAAAAACAACATTTTCCCCAAAAAGTGGGCTTCTAAGAGTATATTTTGCAGTATTAGAAACGTTATCATTCCCAACAAGAAAAATATTACTTTGAATATTATTCTAAATCAAAGTGTAAAACAAAATACGTACAATATATACACTCTCAAACCAAAGAAAAAGAGTTACCGTTATATTTAGTCGTGACAATCTTACATTCAGTTGTGAAATGTATTTTATTAAATTTTGAGTAAAGGAACCGGAAACAAAACAAGTCAATAAATAAATTTAAAAAGAAAAATAATTTAGATTTTGTAATCCCCAATCCTCTTCCTTCTGCTTAGAATAAAAGTAATAATATTAAAAAAGTTCTTTCTACAAATTATAGGGTTATATTTCCAGGAATTCAAACTTAAAAAAAAACAACACTTGTAAACACTCGCAATCAAAAAGCTCTTTATACAATACGTAACGAAAAATACGATCTTCTTCAATTCGTCATTTAAGGAGGAGAAATTGTGTACAAGCCAGTAATGCTTCGGATGGTAAATAACTTTCATGAGTTAAAATCAAGAAAATCTAGTTGCTAAGGATTCGAAAATTGACTGGCGAAGTCAACTGAGACTCGAAAATTGACTGGCAGGAAGACGAATACAACAACATAATTTTTAGAAAACATTATTCTTGAATTACCTATATTAATTTAAAGTAGAAATTTTAAGAATGTGGTGCATTTCGTTATATTTTTTACTATATACATACAGATTTTTAGATTATTCGAAATTTGTTTCATACCTAAATTTGTTCACTTCTTATTTTGTAAATATATTCAAGTCTTGATGAATCACTTTGTTTGATAAAAATATCTTGGAACCTTTACCATCAAATTAAGAAAATTTTGATGATTAAAATGGGGTAGCGATTCGAATACACAATTGTTTTTCTAATCATTTCCATTACACAAATTCTGTTATACAACGTTCCTACTTCCATATTCACACGGTGGATTACAGCGTTAACATTACCAATCTATTTAAACTTATTTAATAGCCGATTTGAATCTGGTATGATTGGTAGTGGAACAACGAGGAAAAAAATGCGTGAAAGGCAAGATTGCTTCTCATAAAAGGTAAAATATTTAAATTTATTTAGTAAATAAACCAAGATCTAAAGCCAGCGGAAAAAATCTTCACGGGGAAATATACATTATATCCCAAGTCACTTATAACACCTGTTATAGTAAATAATACATCGGAAATGTACGTTCAAACAATATCATATAGTATCAAGAAAAGTATCAGCATAAAAAACTCAGTTTTCCTTTAGACCCAACTAGGCTTGGAGGATGATAAATAGAAGAAATACGCATCAGATAAAGTTCTGGCTTAAGTAGAAAGCTGGCAATTTCTGAGTTAACCCAAAGTAGGGTTCCCAAACGTCCGTATTCGGCAGGACATGTCTTGTTTTACGACTTTTGTCCTGCCGTCCGTATTAGTTTTTGAAAATATTGAAATTGTCCGTATTTAAGAAATAAATAATAAATTTAAGAAATTTTCTACAAAAAACTGCTTTTACGTAATTCAAAAATCATTTTCGACTGATTTCCCTTTTAAGTTTGGTGGGTAACTTACTATAAGTATGATTTCGTTTTTATATTTAGTGGGTAAGTAGAAATGATATCGCTTTTACGTTTGTTGGGTAACTATAACGGCAATTTTTTAAAACGTCAAAGATAATCAACTGTATTTAATAATTTAATTGAGTTTTGAAGCTATTTTAAAATTTACATTTTGTTACTATTAATAAAATGAATGATTCAAATTCATCAACAAAAAGAAAGTGTAAATTTACAACAGATATGATAAAAAAATTTAAATGTTTTAAGCGACCGAAAATTTACGAAAAAAAAAGTCATTAGTCGATCTTACGTAGATTGGTTATAACGGAAAAAGAGAGGTGGGCTTTAGTGGGTTCGATTCCTACACTATCAAGATGCACACGCGGCTGGAGCTCTTGATGTCCTTCGGGGATTACCTCCTATCTTTCGCAAAAAAAAAAAAAAAAAAAAAAAAAAAAAAAAATGTTTTAAGAAAGGTAGAATAGAAGAAGAAGCTGAATGTCTTATTTGCAAAGCTGGTACGTATATTTCAGTAGCTAGTCGCGGTTTATTGGATTTGGAAAAACACAAAAAAAATACCTGAAATATGTGTAGTACTTCAAATATGTCAAAATTTATTGTTATACTTGATCATAAATTACGAGCTTGTGAAGCCACCTTAGCTTATCATACCGTTGCTCACCATTTTAGTTATAAATCAATGGATTGTACTTCAAGACTTAATTCACATTTATTTCCTGACTCCGAGGTAGCCAAGAAAATTTCATGTGCACGTACAAAATGTGAAGCCATTATTAATGGAGTTATTGGACAATATGCGTTTCATACCGTTACATCATCTTTACATAACACAAAATATTTTGGAGTATCTACAGATGGTTCCAATCATGGAAATATTAAAATGTTTCCCTTAATTGTGCAATATTTTAGCTGTAGTGAAGGCGGATTACAAGTAAAATTAATTGAACTTAGGAACGTTACAAATGAAACTTCTGAAACCATTTCGAATTTGATATTAGATACTCTTCGTGTAAATAATGTCCAGAAAATGTATTGCCTTTGGAGACGATAACTGCAACACGAATTTTGGTGGGATTAACAGAGCAGGTGAGAAAAACATTTTTTTTTTATTTGAAGTCTAATTTAAATAAAAATATGATTGGTGTTGGATGCCCTGCTCATATTGCTCACAACTGTGCTCAACATGGAATTGATACCTTGTCAATAGATATAGAAAGTACTGTCCTTAAAATATTTAATTTTTTTTCGTCATATTTCCTTTCAATAAATCAGCCACCGACTGTATTATTGAAATTTTTTGAAAACAACTTGAGTGAGGCATATTTTTGGTTTACTCATTCGTTGATGTCAATATTTCAAACAAAAATATTAACAATTGAAAAGGAGGACAATTCAATTAACGAAGTTAAAGTTATAATTCAAGATGTATTGGAAACGCTTGAAAACCGTTTGAAACACAAATTTATTCCTCTTAAAGTTCAAGATATTATTCGAAAATTAAGAAATGATGGATTCGATTTGGAATGTGATATTTTTGTTGAAGAAATTTATTATGTTTATGTTTGTTGTATTGATTATTTAAAAAAATGGTTTGAACCACTAAAAGAATTTAGTTCATTTGACTGGATGAATTTATCATCTTCCCCAGCAGAATGGACAACAATAGAAAGTACTATTGAATATCTTAAGAATAAAAATATTACAATAGACGATGTTAAGTTATTTGACGAGTTTTCGAATCTGAAATCATACTTAGCACAACAAGAAAGCAACGCGGAGTTTAAAAATATGGCTGCTCATAAAAAATGGGTCACTTATGTTAATGCAGTTCAGGGAACATGTACGGAACTACTTCATATAGCTGAATTTTACTTTTCTATTCCAGCACACAATGCGAATGTAGAAAGAATATTTTTGCAAATAAATGGACAATGGACGAAGGAGCGGAACCGATTTTCAATTGAATCAATTAAAAATATCACATCTGTAAAATATAATTTAAAACATTTAAACTGTATTAATTTTTTAAACTGTAATAATTAAAGAAAAAGCTATTTTACAGAAAATAGGAAAAACAGAAAAATATAATTTTTAATATATATGTTGTGTATAATAATATATAAAATATGCATAAAATCAATACTTTGAAAGAAAGTAAAATAAAAATTAGAGTTTATTATTAACTACTTTTGGTGTTTTTTATTATTTATATTGTGTCCTGGTTTCGGTTTTACGGAAATGGAACCCTAACCCAAAGAGCAATCATCAAGTAAAAATGCTCATTTCATCACGTTCGCTGAAGAAAAGTGAAGCTATTTTTGGTATCAATAGAAAAGAGATACGCATCATTGCAGGGATAATAAGTGCTGTCCACTTTCTGGTAAAGAACTATCTACATAGAACCAGATTTAAACCGAATAAAATAAATTCTGAAAAATATGTGAAATAGGTGAAGAATCTAGAAGATTCCTCAAACAATATGAGCTACTCAGTACACCACAGTCCTGAATTGAACTACTAAATCAGGCATCCTTAGGGACTTGGATCTTTAATTTGCATTAGTAAAGATACGCACAATACTTTCATTTCGGCTGCGGTAATTTGGGACCAGATTTCTATAGTAATACAATTCTAATTCTAATTGTTAAGTAAGTGGTAGGATATTTTATGGATACGTTGAAGTTGGTTAAAGAGGTTATATATAATTATTTGAAATGCTATCAATTTATATTACAGTTTAATGATTACATTACACAGAAAATACTTATTCAGTGTTTAAAGTTTGAATTTATACTTCATAATATAGTACAGTAAACTGACATTATGTGACAAGCTACAAAGTAATTTCTCAAAGGTTAACTCTAACACCTTCGAAGTAATGTATTCCACTATTTTGTAATTTATACATTTTTTTCCTAGATTTTAGATATATCTTCAGAATCAAACCTTGAGAGTAAAATATGTAATGGCTTTTCAACCCACTTTATTTTCGTGATATCTTTCTAAACCCATATTATGAATATATTACGGTGGAACTATTATTATGCTTATAAAATACTTAATTCGACCCTAGCATAAAAAATCCTATCTACAAAAATATAAAAAATGACACTCTAAAAGTAAGAAAATAAAAATATTAATTATATTGAATGGACGTATCACGAAATTATCAACTCAAGATCAAGTATTTTAAACTTAATTATCACTTAAATCTAAAATCTACAAATTAAAATAAAATATAGCATGTATATAATATATTTTTGTGTTTATATATAAATATAAATATTCAATAGTATTATTTAAAAGTTATTTAATAATTTATTCGTCGCATCGTTGTAGGTATAGTTTAATTTTTGTTTTGAAAAAGGGTTGATTCTCAAAGGACATATGAGATTTACTTAAGTTTTATGAAACAAAAATATGCTTTTTTTTTAAATTATTAAAATAAAATTATAGATACAGGATGTCTAAGTCAAATTATCGTTAATAATAGAAATTAAAAACAAAATAGTATTCGTCCGGTCCTTGAAATTGGAGGAAAATTAATAAAAAATCGTTATCAATTTCATTATGAATTATTTTTGATTGATATATCATAGACAGCAACCTCATATGTAATAATTAATTTTAAAAAAATTAAATTTAATTCTGGTGAGGATAAGAGAGTACAAAGTTTCTACTTAAGTAAATTTTGTAAATGTGTAAATTAACTTATATTTGGGTGAAATTTTAAATTGAAATTTCTAAATGAAATCTAATAAAATTTCAAAAAATATTTAGTTTCGCTTCGTCTCTTTTTAAATATTAAATAGTTCAGATATTTGCACCGTTGTTTTTTCAATTTATTGATTAAATATTATAATTAATAAAAATGTTCATAAAATTTAAAAATGTTTTATTGAATCGATGTATTATCGATTAAATCGATTTTCATAATTACACAATATTTAAATTAGTTGCTCCTAGAACAAACAAAATATTTTTACTAAAATATCTACAAAAAAGGTTTTATTTAAAAATTAATTTACTTTATCAAAATCGTTAACATTAACAATTCGAGAAACTTTCCAAAGTTTATAAGTCAATTACAATACCAAAATTGTTACAAAAACTTTAATATATTGAGTTAGTCGATATATAAAAAGCTCATATTGCCTAATTTCAATGACATCCTAATGCTTAGATAATTATATACATTGTTGTGACAATTTTATAAGAATTACTAAGTTTTACAATTTATTTAGTGTCGTCCCAGTATAATCAGCCCTGTTATTTTTAGAATGTATAGACCCATTTTATACTGACTGTATACTGCCGACATCCCAACCACACCAAAGATCGATATGGCTGTTTTTGCAGAACATGAGACCACACTGCTATAATGGTCACAAGTATATCACAGACTCAATCATTAGAGCAAACTCCAAAAAGGAATGGAAAAGATAAATAGATGGACATAGAATTGGAAAATTAAGCTGAACGGAGAAAAATGAGTTCACATTACTTAGGCACTAAGCGTATATATAAAAAAGCATAGAAATCCCAAAAACAAAAACAGGGATATACCTTAAATTACAGCTTGATACCCGCCTTAACTGGAAGCATTACTTTAGGCAAAAGGTATGAGTTAAAATTGAAAGTTGGAAAGTACAGTTAAAATTGAATTATACTCTAACCATTTTTTCCGCGAAGCATTTTGATTGATTATTATTTTTCTTTTATTGTCCGTTGTGGAAATCAACTAATTTAGTTCCATTAGAACTACTGATTCAATTTGTTCAACAACAATATCATCTTGTCCATATCAACAACATTTTTCTTCCTGCTTAATATCATTCCTTTGGTTCTTTTAATTTTTTGCTTCTAGAATTAGATTCTTGTCTAACTGCAATTTCTCTGATAAAATTACTGTAACTTAAAAATGTAATGTAAAAAGTATACATAATTTACATGATCTAAAACGTTTAAAGTGTTCAATCAATCAGCTCTGAGATTTTTAACTGAAAAGAAATTCGTAATTAACTCACCTCCAACAATGGTGTTCTGTAAAGAATACATATTTCCATTACTTCACTTTATTTCTATACTACAGCAATGGGGGGTTCAGAAACAAAATGTCCAGCTAGGCAGCTCAGCTTATATAAGTGAAATTACATAGATGAATTACAATTATACACCCTGTATATAACTTTGCTTTTACCATTAAATATTTTTAATAAATTATGTAGACTTTTTTGAACAGTTTTAAGTGATTTCTTGGTGTTTTTGATTTGCAAAATGCAGGAATGAAACTTTTCAATATTTTTAAAGTGAGGTTTCCTGTATAAGAATACCATTATTATAACCTATAGCTATATATTACCATTATTATAAGCTATAGCTATATACCTACTTTGCAAAGATAACATAAGAATAAAGTCCGTTAAGTTAGAGAAAACCTATAGACTATCAATATTAACATAATGCCGAAATGTATTAAACAAAGCAAGCACGGGTGGAAAAATGTTTGGTCATGACGTTTAAGAAAAATCGAATTTAGTGAAGGAAATAATGTTCATGGCCTTTGCAACCCCAAGAAGAAACAAAGATGTAATGATGATGATAATGATAATTATTCGATTGTATTGGAAAATCAAATTTAAGCTATACAAACGACTAGTGGTAGAATTTAACGGACTGTTGAATCATATACATTTTTCTGAAAGACAAGTGTGTAATCACTTTTTCGTATATCTAATACTATTTATATAAATTGCTTTCAAAAAGCCTGCATGTATTACCCAACATAATATTAGAGTAGAATACACATTCTCTGAGTCATCTTATATATACAATTTCCTTTTTAGGAGTACTCTGATTGTGCGCGTTTGTATTGTACATATCCCACTTGGGTATATAGATATACTCATTTTATTTTATTGTTTTTGTGTGGATCAAAATAAATTTTTATTTTATGTTTGCATTTTGATGAAATAAATTAAATCGGTTGTTATTTCAGTTGGTTATAGCGTCATTTTAATATGGCAAATTTTGTGTAAATTTAATTATCTGTTAAGTAAAATTTGTTTGTTATTTATCAAAAAAAATATTTTTTTTGTTATCTTATATATTAATACGCTTAAACGTCTGTTAAACTTTTCTCAAAGCTTTTACAACACGAAGCTTTTTTCAACTAGATTAGACAACTTTATTAGAACTATTAAGAACTACGATAGTGTGAAAAATTTTATTTAAAGACATAAACCACAAAACGATAAAACCAAATAAAACCAAAAACAAATTAAAATTAACCTAAAAACAATTCACCTATTGAGCAATAGCATTGACTACCTGATTATATGAATTAATTTAAAAAAAAAAACAAAGTAGCCAAGACAAAAACCGAATTATCAGAATATAATTATTATATCGATAAAATAGTTTTGTTAAAATATTACGATATTACAGCAAAAAAACTTACCGGTAAAACAAATGGTAAATTTAGAAAATATATTTTTTACCTCAACCATGTTCAGAAATTCAAATAGTTGAAGTTTATTTATTTTATTAACAAATAATTCAAAAGTATAAATTTAAATGTGCAGTAGCATTGAGTAAATATTATATTGTACATGGAGAATCATAAACCGAAATTTACGATCTGCTAAGAACAAGAAAAACAAAATTTGTTATGACATTATTATCAGTTCCAATTCAATACACGGCAAATTTAGTAAACATAAAAATTAAAAAAACTTTATAAAGAAAAATCACAGACTACCCTCACCTATATCAGAGACCATAGCGGGATAACAATATAACAATAAAAACTGAAGAACAAGAGAAAAAGCATAATTATTGGGTTTACCCCTAACTATAATAGTCATAAGATGTCAATAAAAACTGAAGAACAAGAGAAAAAGCAGAATTATTGGCTTTACCCCTAAATATATAATAAATGACCTATAGATTCGATATGATTTAACAAAGCCATAACCAATCATAACCTTCACTATAATGGTCATATCTAATCATACCAAAACGTTAAAACCAAAATTTAAAAGAAGTGAAATAAAAATATAAA
Source organism: Argyra leucocephala (assembly GCA_963942445.1). Lineage (NCBI taxonomy): Eukaryota > Metazoa > Arthropoda > Insecta > Diptera > Dolichopodidae > Argyra > Argyra leucocephala. Next base: position 43,312,571 of record OZ012681.1, on the reverse strand, counting down.
TTCTATAAATAAATGTTTTTGTTTTTTTATTTTGAGTTTTGAAATAGTTAGGGCTATTATGATAATAAAAAAAAACATAAAAAACGTATCTATGGCTATTTTAATGTGTTTTTAATGTGGGTGTGGTATGTATTTAGTTTAAATGCATTTAATTTCATATCTATACTGCCAGCGACATCTCTGTTCGCCACATTTTGTTGAAATGTACGTCTCTATTAATAGTATTTGGTAGGTAGCGTTTAGACATCAGATTTTGTTTCATGAAAGTTTTTTTTTACTTATTTTTATTACATTTACAAATTTTATTTCAAAAGTTTTAATTACATATCTCAAAGATAAACAAATATAGTTGCAAAATATACTACATTTCTTCAGGCAAAATCCACTTTCCAAACTTGCAAAATACGAAGATACAAATATGCGTTACGAGTACTAATAATAAATACTTATAAACAAATATAAATATACAGTGTAATTTCAGAACAATAAATGTTTATATATAAATATTTAAATAGTAAATCAATTATTCTAAGTATTTGTATTGATAAACAATAATAATAATATTTAATACACATTTTTTGTATTTTTTAATGTATATCTTTCAATATATTGGCATAACACCATTAGGAGTTTATAAATACCTTTTCTCGCAAAATCACTTTTTCAACTTGCGAAATACAAAAATGCGTGTCGAGCACTATTATTTAAAAAAAAAAAATTATGATATTTTATAACAAAGTCGGATGTCAAACTTTAATGAACAATAGGTTATGAATACAATTCAAAAACGCTGCCTTATATATTCTTCAAAACTATTAGCGGTCAAAATTAATTTATAGTAAATAAATAAATACCTAAATAAAAAATAAAAAAAATTAGTTATATATAGATCTAACAATATTGTGAATTACTAGCTATTCTAATTGTTTATTTTCTTTATTTATTATGTAATAAAATAATATGTAAAACATTGATTTTTTTTAAGAAAATAATAAATAAAATAAATTGTTTCATTTATAATGCTAATGCTAGACCGTCGAATGTTACGCCTGGAATAGCTAGTGATATTATAAAATTTATAATATTAATTTTTATTAACCAGAAAAAATATTTTTTTTTTTTTTTTTTTTAATAAAAAAAAAAGTTTAAGAAATGGATTTTGGATAAATGAATTTTACCAAAAAAAAAAAAAAAGAATTATTCATTAAACACATAAAAAGAACAAAATTAACATAATACATAAGTCAATAAATTAAAATTAAAATTGATCTAAGAACTCCTATGTAAGAGGCAGTAGACTAAAACAAAAAAAACAGAAACAATAAAAAATCTAGCTTTTAAGATTAATAAATTTGTAATAGTATTCAGTAACACAAATAAGTATACAACAGTAACACAAATAAAGCAAGAAAAAAAAATATAAAATAAAAAAAAAGTAATTCTTAATTATTATTCTCTTCCTAACTATTTCAACAAAACACGAAATCGTTTAGAATAAATCCAACCTTACAAATTATGTATAGGTACATGTATATATATATTATATATCAATACCATATCAACCGAGTCATTCAATATCATATATTTACCTACTAATCGAGGATTTGAGGACGATGGTTCTCTCATTTTAAGTAAGTATGTATGAAATAAAATTAGTTTGTCCGGATTTTACAAAATAGTTTAATAACAATTTTCGTTTCCTGTCGTCAGCTAAGTTCGGGTTTCAATATTATGGAGCAGAGGTTTGGTTTGACTATCAGAGGGGGCGGCAGCTCCCGATAATAACAAAAATATTTAATAATTTTAAAATTTTGTTTTTTCCTGCCACACATCTTTCTGCCGTCAGCAAAATCAGAATAATATAAAGCGGGGGCTTGGGGGCGGCATCCTCTACAAAAATAAAAAAATGGATAAATATTTAAATTTTTCAACTTAATAACAATAACAGTAAACTTCCCCTAAAACTAAACTGTATCACTCTGTAATCATTGTACGCAATGTTTAAAAATGAATCAAATTTTTAACAGCACATTAAAAAAATTCAAGCAAACATTAAAAAAAAAATTCAGATTTTAATTTTTCTAGAGCGTTCTAGAACAAAAACAGTTTATTGAACAAACCTAATAATTAAAAGTATTAATAAAGCAGAAATGCATACATATGTATTAATGTATATGTTTAATGTACATACAATTTTGTTAAATTTAAAAAAAATATTAAAATCATAAATTTTTGTATTGAAAGTTTGTTATTATTTTTTATTAAAACTTTAAGTTATAATAAATAATAATTTTTTTAATTGGAAAGTGGTACATATTTTGTTTGAATTCTTACAAGAGTTCTGACTGTAGAATTTTAAATTAACGGTAATGGTTTTTGTCTTGAATACGTTCCAGGCGTCAAAATTTTGGCCCTCCTAAATTATTTATAAAAACTTTTGTAAAAAAAAATAAATAGGTCTGATTAGCCTTACTACAGTAGGTGATTTGTCGGCATCACGATTTAGAAGGCGCGAAGGTGCCGCAGGTCTCTAGTATTAAATTGTATTGAAAATATTGAATAGCGGACAGAAAATCACAGAACAACTATTCAAATTTACTTTTAGTTAATTATTTTAAAGGTAGCAAAACGATAACAAAATTAACTTCAAAGAATTATGGAAACAATAATAGTATCAACCATAACTGATCATCATATGATAATCAATTTCAAAAAATATTTATTAGCACATTTACATTTACAACTCCTACACTGAAGCTTTAAATCAGTGTCAGTCGTAAAATTTAAAAAATCTTAAATAATATTATTTAAAATTTGTTCTCTTTAAAGTTACAACTTTCTACAAGTACTAATTGAAGGCTTTGCCGGAAATATCAAAAGAAAATTAATTCCTGTACAATAAACTTTATTTCCTGATTTATGTAAACAAACTATAAATTATGAATAAAATCACCACAAAATTATTTATAATTTAAAAAAAAAAATTTCAAACAAATTTTCCTATTTTCCGTTTTTTAGTAGGGAGCAGAAGGGGGATTTACCCATCATAATATGAAATTTGTTGTTATCATAAAATGAAATTTTTCATTATTATAACTACTATACAACAACAACAAAAACAAAAAAAATTTTACGATCATAAATTTAATGAGCCGTGCACTAAAAGCAAAATATTTGAATTATCATTTGATTCCCTATAGATATCCCGCAGACAAAACAATACAACCAAAATAGTGACGGTTCATCATAATCGGCTATGCTTACATATTATATAGATATCAATATAAGTATATTCATATTATCATATAATATGTGTACAATATAAATTTTGTCATCATCGTCAATTTGTCAAATCATACAGCAAAATTTTGTTATTCAGCGATTTTAAATTCTTCCTTTCTCTCTGTTCCATCCATCTTAGGAGACTATTTCTATTAAAATTTTGTAAATTTTAAACGCACAATACACACACACGCATTAACTTACAACCAGCACCAACCAGCTATATTTATACACTTACATACTCTGTTTATGTAATAGATGTATTGGGATAGATTTATAAGTTAATGGTTATTGAAAAATGAATCCTTTAGTTGATTAGCCACAATGGATTCAAATGAAAATTCAATTTTTAAGTTTATTATCATTGTTCTCGGTTAAATCTCAGTTGGGAAATTTTGTTCGTTTACATGAAATTTAATGTCAGAATAGGATCGTAAAAAAATAAATATTTTTTCTTTTAATTTCTTCTAAGCTATACGTTTAAATTTTGTTTTTGTAGTTGATGATTTTATGTGTTTAGTGCAAGATATGAATCGCTAGCTTTTCCAAGACTAATGGAATTTCTAAAATTAAAAAAAAAAAAAACAAAAACAAAAATTTACATATATTAAAATCTTCAATTATTGAATGTTACTATCGCTTTCCTCAATTATTTGCAAGTAATATTTTATCACCATATAATATTAACAAATCTCTCTATCTCAATCTCGAACTTCATATATTTCTCTATCTCTTTCTACCATTTTTTAATATTATACTTTCTTAAAATATAAAAAAAAGCTGTTTTGATGTGACGCTTTAGAGCTAAAAATTATGTTGAGTCATTTGTCTTAGATTAAATTTTGCGTGTACGCATTACTCAAAGCAGATGATGCGAATCTTTCATATAATATCCTTTGAATATCCTTTTGCAGCTTGATAAAAAAAATATACATATATATATTATATATGTATATAAATTGCAAAAGATTTAAAAATATTTTGAATTGGGATTCAAATACTACTCAATTTTAAATCCAATGATATACGACTATGAAAATTTTATGTTGTGTGTGTATGTGTGTATGTGAAACAGTCGTTTATATTCCACCGCTTTAGTTCATCTCTCATTTGCTTTTGATATCTGAATTTTGTGTAGTGAAAAATATGTTCAAAATTAAATTAATGTCATTAAAAGGATAACTTAAAATAAAACAAAAAGAGAAAAATGATATATTTTGAAATGAGATGAAGAAAATTAAAGCTATTGTGTGAAAATACCATACGAACCTTCAATTCTAGGATGTCTATTGAAGAAATTATTACAAAAGTAATTATAATAAATGTTAATATATTTTACATTAACTGTTCAATAAGTGAAAAACTTTTAAACAATATCTGGTTTATTTAATTTCAGTAGTGGATTTCCGCAAAAGCAATAAAATTTTCGTTCACCATCTTGTTCTACATGACTATGCCAATTTTCAAAACACGTCGAGAGAATGTGCGTACTGAAGAAAATATTTCCGGTGTAAATGCAAAAGTGGAAAAAGCTGCAAATTTATTGATTCGTCCACTACGTGGAAAATTTGCCCATAGATTGTTTTTGGCGTATAGCCGTATAAGATCCAACTGATGCAAGAATTATAGCCACAAGAGCATCATTTGCGTTCGTTTTTTGCGTCTACAGAGCAGGTATAGGGGGCTATAGAGCAGTTTGATACTGATCCTTTGTTTAATCGTTAAATTGTGTTCAGCGACGATGCTAATTTTCGGGTTAAATGGTTACGCTAACAAGCAAAATTGCCGTATATGAAGTGAAATTAATCCACAAGAGACTTTACATTCGTCCAAGCTATCGTTATCGCACCATGATCGATAGTTTTTAGTTTGAAATGTTGCTTCAAGCGAATTACGCTACGTGCCATACACCAACCTCAACCATCGATTTATTAAAATCAAAATTTGGCGAGAAGTTGATTTTGAAAAATGGACCTGTAAATCGGCTTCCCCGGTAAGCCAGCAACTATTGACATTTTTGAGTCCAACACTGTTTGAATGCGAGGCATAATGTCCGAAATGCTCGATAAAGTTACCCAAAATTGTGTAATAACAATGTTGAACTAAATAAACAATTTTTGCATTAAATTAATTTAAATGAACATTGACATAATATTCTTAACCACCGAAGATTTCAATTTTATTTAATTTAATTTTAATTTAACATTTATTAAAACGGCCGGAATAAGCTTGGTCCGCTAATATTGGGGCCCGCTGCCCATTTGGGCCTAATTCTATTTCTTTTTTAATTATTATGAAAAACACTAGAATTCATAATACCGCCAAATATTCAGACGATAGTTCAAAACAGTAAATTCAAATATAACACACTAGATGTTATTCATTTATACCGACAATACAAATAGCATTAAATATTTTCCAATATACAATTCTATTTAAAGCAAAAATATCTTAGAACATTATACATTCTCTTTTAAAATTATTGCAAACGAACAATCAATTTCATTATACCTTTCCAGGATAATCATCGTATAAGAAAAATATTTAAATTTGTACAGAAATTAAATTTTGTTCCAAATTCTACATTTTTAAATGGGTCGGCTTTTTTTTACTTCATTCTCTCTTATCTTGGGAACATATTTTTTTGAATTATTATAGAGATCTTATTTTTTAGCTATCTAAAATATTACACAAAATTATACAAAACATTATTAAGGATTGTTTTAAATAATTCTAAAGTAACAATTGTTTTTAATTTTTTTAAATTACTCAAAGAAATTTAGATGTTCTCTGATCTCTTCCATTTTTGTTTTGTGTGTTTTATAAATATGGTGAATATAAATCAAATTTAAAAAAATATTAATTAAATTATTGTACTTAAAATTTATAATTTAAATCATTCTTATAAAATAATATATAATATTTTTCGAAAAAAAAGAAATCATAAGTAATGTTTCAGAAAATAATTTTAAAATATTTCATATTTTGTCATATGTTAAGATATTTTAAATCCTACAATGAATCGCGAATCTTAAATAATTTTTTTTTTTAAATTTAACCTATAATACGGTTAGAAATAAATTTATGTTTTTGATAGCAGTAAGTAATGGGGTTATAACGAAAAACATTTATGAAGTTTACTGCATTATTGAGTCACGATATGGGCGTAATATTGTTAATTTATTCGTGGTAAGATACAACAGACTTATACATAAGCAGATAATTACCTGTAGCCAGTTCCAGTGTGCATTTGTTTTAACATTCACCAACAAACAACTTTAGACCCATCAGACATTTCAGTATCCGGAACTAAATAATATTATAACCAGATTCAACATTCCAAATTTATAAGCATTACTAGGCAAAGTCCCCTTTGCAGATTTTTGCATCTTTTACCTATTTAAACTCAATATAAATTTTGTTTTTGTAGTTGATGATTTTATGTGTTTAGTGCAAGATATGAATCGCTAGCTTTTCCAAGACTAATGGAATTTCTAAAATTAAAAAAAAAAAAAACAAAAACAAAAATTTACATATATTAAAATCTTCAATTATTGAATGTTACTATCGCTTTCCTCAATTATTTGCAAGTAATATTTTATCACCATATAATATTAACAAATCTCTCTATCTCAATCTCGAACTTCATATATTTCTCTATCTCTTTCTACCATTTTTTAATATTATACTTTCTTAAAATATAAAAAAAAGCTGTTTTGATGTGACGCTTTAGAGCTAAAAATTATGTTGAGTCATTTGTCTTAGATTAAATTTTGCGTGTACGCATTACTCAAAGCAGATGATGCGAATCTTTCATATAATATCCTTTGAATATCCTTTTGCAGCTTGATAAAAAAAATATACATATATATATTATATATGTATATAAATTGCAAAAGATTTAAAAATATTTTGAATTGGGATTCAAATACTACTCAATTTTAAATCCAATGATATACGACTATGAAAATTTTATGTTGTGTGTGTATGTGTGTATGTGAAACAGTCGTTTATATTCCACCGCTTTAGTTCATCTCTCATTTGCTTTTGATATCTGAATTTTGTGTAGTGAAAAATATGTTCAAAATTAAATTAATGTCATTAAAAGGATAACTTAAAATAAAACAAAAAGAGAAAAATGATATATTTTGAAATGAGATGAAGAAAATTAAAGCTATTGTGTGAAAATACCATACGAACCTTCAATTCTAGGATGTCTATTGAAGAAATTATTACAAAAGTAATTATAATAAATGTTAATATATTTTACATTAACTGTTCAATAAGTGAAAAACTTTTAAACAATATCTGGTTTATTTAATTTCAGTAGTGGATTTCCGCAAAAGCAATAAAATTTTCGTTCACCATCTTGTTCTACATGACTATGCCAATTTTCAAAACACGTCGAGAGAATGTGCGTACTGAAGAAAATATTTCCGGTGTAAATGCAAAAGTGGAAAAAGCTGCAAATTTATTGATTCGTCCACTACGTGGAAAATTTGCCCATAGATTGTTTTTGGCGTATAGCCGTATAAGATCCAACTGATGCAAGAATTATAGCCACAAGAGCATCATTTGCGTTCGTTTTTTGCGTCTACAGAGCAGGTATAGGGGGCTATAGAGCAGTTTGATACTGATCCTTTGTTTAATCGTTAAATTGTGTTCAGCGACGATGCTAATTTTCGGGTTAAATGGTTACGCTAACAAGCAAAATTGCCGTATATGAAGTGAAATTAATCCACAAGAGACTTTACATTCGTCCAAGCTATCGTTATCGCACCATGATCGATAGTTTTTAGTTTGAAATGTTGCTTCAAGCGAATTACGCTACGTGCCATACACCAACCTCAACCATCGATTTATTAAAATCAAAATTTGGCGAGAAGTTGATTTTGAAAAATGGACCTGTAAATCGGCTTCCCCGGTAAGCCAGCAACTATTGACATTTTTGAGTCCAACACTGTTTGAATGCGAGGCATAATGTCCGAAATGCTCGATAAAGTTACCCAAAATTGTGTAATAACAATGTTGAACTAAATAAACAATTTTTGCATTAAATTAATTTAAATGAACATTGACATAATATTCTTAACCACCGAAGATTTCAATTTTATTTAATTTAATTTTAATTTAACATTTATTAAAACGGCCGGAATAAGCTTGGTCCGCTAATATTGGGGCCCGCTGCCCATTTGGGCCTAATTCTATTTCTTTTTTAATTATTATGAAAAACACTAGAATTCATAATACCGCCAAATATTCAGACGATAGTTCAAAACAGTAAATTCAAATATAACACACTAGATGTTATTCATTTATACCGACAATACAAATAGCATTAAATATTTTCCAATATACAATTCTATTTAAAGCAAAAATATCTTAGAACATTATACATTCTCTTTTAAAATTATTGCAAACGAACAATCAATTTCATTATACCTTTCCAGGATAATCATCGTATAAGAAAAATATTTAAATTTGTACAGAAATTAAATTTTGTTCCAAATTCTACATTTTTAAATGGGTCGGCTTTTTTTTACTTCATTCTCTCTTATCTTGGGAACATATTTTTTTGAATTATTATAGAGATCTTATTTTTTAGCTATCTAAAATATTACACAAAATTATACAAAACATTATTAAGGATTGTTTTAAATAATTCTAAAGTAACAATTGTTTTTAATTTTTTTAAATTACTCAAAGAAATTTAGATGTTCTCTGATCTCTTCCATTTTTGTTTTGTGTGTTTTATAAATATGGTGAATATAAATCAAATTTAAAAAAATATTAATTAAATTATTGTACTTAAAATTTATAATTTAAATCATTCTTATAAAATAATATATAATATTTTTCGAAAAAAAAGAAATCATAAGTAATGTTTCAGAAAATAATTTTAAAATATTTCATATTTTGTCATATGTTAAGATATTTTAAATCCTACAATGAATCGCGAATCTTAAATAATTTTTTTTTTTAAATTTAACCTATAATACGGTTAGAAATAAATTTATGTTTTTGATAGCAGTAAGTAATGGGGTTATAACGAAAAACATTTATGAAGTTTACTGCATTATTGAGTCACGATATGGGCGTAATATTGTTAATTTATTCGTGGTAAGATACAACAGACTTATACATAAGCAGATAATTACCTGTAGCCAGTTCCAGTGTGCATTTGTTTTAACATTCACCAACAAACAACTTTAGACCCATCAGACATTTCAGTATCCGGAACTAAATAATATTATAACCAGATTCAACATTCCAAATTTATAAGCATTACTAGGCAAAGTCCCCTTTGCAGATTTTTGCATCTTTTACCTATTTAAACTCAATATGGTTTAAAAAATTTAATTTGGAGTTCAAGCAATAGTATGCAATTAAATTTAGTTCAATTATGATTTTTAATAATAAAATATAATTTCACCTAATTGTAAATAAATGTATAATAATTAAAAACCTAACTCAATTCATTAAAAGCTGACAATCTTCTTAAAAAAAGAAATAATATGACATTACGATATTAGTTACATTTGTTGTTGAATATATATTTAAAAAATATGAAATTCCAAAATGTATAATAGATAAAAATCATTTTTCGAATTCTGGCTCATAAAAACTAAGTGGTACAGTGACCTAGGTCAGGTCTAAATCACTCAAATAATATAATTATTGTAAAAAAAAACTCAACTGTATCACCATGCATGAAAAACTAGCTTAAGTGTCATCTAGCTTAAATTCCATGCTGAACTTAAAATTTTATATCAAATTATAAAAAGAACCCTTATTAGAATGTATTTCTAATAATAAAATATCATTTGTTATAATAACAGGGACAATACGTCCAAATTAAAAACAGGAAGAAGATAAAAACAGACCAACAAATTTTGCTAAATTTTTATAATACTCATTGTGAGATAAGCCTCTATCGTCAGCTTATTGCTAGTTTGTTCCATATACCGAAATTTAATTTTAGAGAAAATTGAAGTTGAAGTTTGAAATGGAATAGAAAACTAACCCAATGATAGAATTCGTTTAAAGTTGTAGAATATTCAGCTTACATTTCTTAGAATGAATTTCCATTATAATGTCTAAAAAAAACATATATCAAGTTAAAGTTATAAGTAAATAAAAGTTAATTTTCGTGAAATTTAAAAAAAGTAAAACTTTTCAGTTTGTTCCATATCCACTTTTTCAATGGATTTATTCTCTGTGTATGACGTGCAACAAAAATATTAATTTGATTATGGAAAAAACTAGCAACAACTAAAATAAGTAATTTTGTGCAGCATGTTCCAAATTTGATGAAATTGTCCACATCTTTCTAGAATTGAATAATAACTTAAAATATTATTTTAACTTAGTTTGTTAAACAAAATAAAATAAAACAAAAATTAAATTATAAAATAAAATTAATTTTATTTGGGTAATATAATAAAATTTTTATAAACAAAATACAGCTTTCACAGCCTTTAGTAATATTTTTTTTGAAGCTTTTAATTTTAATGATAAAGAGTTTCAAAAATTTAGTCTCACAAAATGATGTTTTGTATTTTATTGCAAAAGTCCCTGCAGGGGTGTATCTTTTTCATATAAAATAGATTTTATCTTAAGAAATGAAACTTGAGCGTAATTCAATTTTGTTTCAGGTACACACTATAATTTTTGAGAACAGTTTTTTTTTGTGATTTTCATAATTCTAATTTGTTTATTTCTAGTATTAAATGTTTTAAGTAATATAATAAAGTGTAACGGACTGTTAGTATCTTTATTTTTGAAAAATCGGTTCATTCCAGAATGGACACAAACAAGCTCTTGAATGTTATAGTTCCCAGGATCAGAAAACTTTTAAAATATTTAATTTAACATTATGGTATTCATACGCTGGGCGGCGCAGTAGGTAGAACGCCTGCCTTTCAACCGAAAGGTCCCAGGTTCGATTCCCAACGAAGGCAAAAAATGCTTTCTGGATTTTTCGACCTCGTTCAGTACCCTTTATCATTGGGATAAAATACAGGACAAATAGTTGAGAGTTTTGGTATACTAATAATAAAGTGGAACTATGCTATTATGAAGGCGAAGTAGACTAGTAGATATAATACAAAAAACAAAATCAACAGAAATGCTATTGTATGTGATTGTGTATTCCAAATCTCTGTGTAAAACCAGTTAGGGTGTTCATCCCATAGATTTGGAATTATATACAAAAAAAAATGTTAAAATATTTTTAGTACTGTGCTATTGATTTTATTTGTGTTTTGGGGTAAACATTACTCATTCCAAAGTGTTATTCTTGTTAGTTCCGGATAATCCTCTTTACTAACTGATTTGAAATTTTAACTAAAGCGCCAGTGATATCATTATTGGAGCGACCACTATGAACATCATATCTTATAGCGCAGTAGGTAATTTTCTTTTTATTTTGGTATAATTGCAGTTCCGGTTAAATTAAAAATACTGCTTATATAATAAATAAATCATCTTAACATCTTAATGTCGAATGCATTCATGAGATTCCATACATTTCAATTATATCGAAAATAGTTTCTTTGGGCAAAATTTCAAGTAAATCTGTCGCGGGAGTTAAATGAAACTCCTGTCATATTAATCAACTGAATCGAAAAGATACGATCACCGTTTCTCTTTCTTTCATACCTTTATTGAAAGTTCTGCCTGTAATCCATTTTGATAAAGTATTTGCGGAAAAATCTATATTCACCAAATATTTATAAATAAAATCACCAATCAGAACGTATATGTTAGTATTTTAATTCAATAACTTTCCAGATCGCCTTCAGTTATAATTTGCCAGATGTTCTTTTATTGTGTTCTAAGCTCTTTTCTTGATAGTATTGAAGATTATAAGACCAGAATGTGCAGAAAATTCGTGTTAGACATTTTTTGAAACATATTTGAACGCACGAGTTTATTCTGTTCGTTATTTTCAATATACAAGAACTGAAACAATCAAATCATCTGAAGAATTAAAGTTTTAAATAACATAAAATATTGAGAGATCTCCAAAGATTATCTTTTTTTATATAAATTTTTATTTTTTCCCATTTTCTCTTATATACATTCCTAAGCTATAGTCTAGCCTAGAAAAATTATTTACAAAAACAACTTATTATTTTTTATCAACATCCAAACAAACTTTTGTCTTTATTGTAATTTTTTGTACTACTTTTAATAATTGTTAAAACTATTATACAGATTTTATAAGATTTTGTCTCTGAACTATAATATTGGAAAAGAAGGGAGTAAGAACCAATAACTTTTGTTGAAAACTAAAAAATAATAAAAAATAAAAAACTTAACCTAACTTAATCTATCTTAAGAAGCATTCTTTAGGCCTAATTTCAGATTATTGTAAATGAAATGTAGAAAAAAGACATTTCGATTTCTTTTTTAATTTTTTTTGCGTTATTTTTTACGGAGGTGGCCCTAATACGTCAAGGCCGGCATGTAGGCTTTTAGCCCTTTATGCTCTTTTCCACACCTCAACTTAGTCGACCGTTTTGAAAAAGGCCAATAGGTTTGAGAATTTTATCCTGCAGAAGTTTTCTGAGATTATGTAGTGCATTTCCAACAGTCTGAGTGATTAAAATGTCAACAGGTGGTACATATAAATAAAGTTATTACTTGTAATTCAAAACAAAATAATATGTGTTACGTTTTAGTCCTAATTCTAATTAAAGTTTATATCCACCACCACCACCAATAGTTTGATTTAATTAATTTGTCCTTATCAGATATAAAAATTTCGAATTTTAAATTTTGCCCGTTTATATTGGCTATAAGCAATTGTTTTACATGTAACCCGTCTGTTATAATGATAGAGCGACATCATTTCGGTTTTGAATATAACTATTTTTGTCTTAAAAAAATATAAAATGCTCAGAAGCTATAAAACCCATGATCAAGGTCTTTTCGATGTACTCCTAATTGTGATCAAATATATGAGATATTAAACAATTTTCTATGTTTTGTGCCTTATTCTAATATTTTCGAATTGATTTTATGATAAAATTATCGATTCTGATTATGTTTGCTTCCTTCTATACAAGTATTTATTAGAGTGGTAGAGATTATCCCCAAAGGTTGCTCACTTATTTGATCTCTATAGTTATCACCACTAAACACACCTTTATTTTTTAAATTTAATTTAACTAAAGTACCTATAACCGATTCAACTTTTAAAATTGACTTGAAAGTTAATTAATTTAATTGAAGTGTATAAAAGACTTTCCATCATAAAGAAAAGAACTTATAATACTCTAACACCATCAAAATTTTAACAGTGTTAATAATAAAACAGAATATCTATAGATTATTATAAGCTAAAATAAGTGAAAGATTTTCTAAAATTCATTAAAATTTTAACTTTAATCCTTTTTGTAATCACTTAAGAAAATCAATTATTTTCTCTTCATTTAACCTCGTTATGGTACACATCAGAGAAAGTGCATATTATTACGTATATATGCCATACATTATATAAATATACATATAATATACATATTTTGAATTTACATATAATTTTCCCAAATCGATTATTTTGACTTTACATAATTTCAGTGCAGAACACTGAATATTATGTATGTACATAAGAATATACGAATACATATATAGGTGCAATTATGTAATATCTCAAATGGGTATAAATAATGTGTACGATAATGAAATTCGACGTCATTAAATTACATAACTACCTATCACATTTGGGAATTCAATATTTCCAACCTGTAAATTACGCTAATATAATAATCATCTTCATATTTCGTATTATATTAAAAGGTTAATAATAGTAATATTATAATATATAGAGAAAATTCATTTATTAAAATAATAACTCTCAATGCGGTCATTTTGAAAATACGGAAATTTTCTAATTTTCAAAAATCCTCCTTCAAATCGATTAACTCATTTTATAATATATAATTAAATTCTCCAGATAATACTCATTCAATTTACATTAACTTTATTATTTAAAATTTTCAGAATGTGCTGTAGTCATTAATATAATATTATAAAATAATAACAGTGAATTGAATATATTTCAAAATAAGAATAAGAAGAAAGATGACTTAGTTAACACAATCTTAATTTACTGTATTATAGTAATTATTCATTTTATTCACTTGATATATATACAACATATTTGATTTTCTTAATGATTTCTACTTTAAATCGTTTTGTTTATAATAAATTGTCTTTATGTTGTCCATAAAATTTCTGGTCAAATTATCATACGCATCTTAATTTCTGTTGCAATACAAAAGAACGATCTAATTAGAGCAAAAACAATATTTCCTTAATAAGAACCGCATTATGTACTTGATTATATACAGTTGAAAAAAGTATCTCCATTTCTTGATACAAACCATTTAAACTAAATAAAAAGTAAGAAATAAGTAATTGTATTCACTAAAGCCAACATCTAAAGGCCAAATTCTTCGACACACCAAGCAACACAATTATTTAAAATCTACGGATTAAAATTGTATACACTAATGTCCAAACCTTTTTGTTCTTACTTCTTTATTTCCAAAACTATACTTTTTTAAATAAATACCTAAAACAATCAATGCTTTAGTGTAGATCAAAAGCATAATAGAAAATATCACTCAAGAAATACCAAACATGAATCCCAAATCCCATCCCATTTTGAATAATAAATTGTTGAATAATTCATTAAATTCAAAACACCCCGCTACATCTTATGTTTATAAATTTCATGATATCCGTTGATAAGCTTATTTGAGAACAATTAAGTGGGACAGGTACTTTAAAGAAAACTTTAGCCATAATTGCAAGATTCTGCAAAGATGTAAAATGCCACCACCGTCTTATACAGAGTACTACTAATAAATTGTTTCGAGGTATGTAGTAAAGTCAGAAAACATTGTATTTTATCATTCTCATTGGTATTTAGATATTTTAGTGTTACAAGTAAAGAGGGCAATTTTGAAACTCGCAAAGTGCCTACAACTTTCAGAATGCTCTAAAAATAGAGAGAGTGTAATAATATTTTATTTACCAAATAAATTAACACTGTTTGTCAAATGAAGTAAAACTGTTAAACATGGAAGGTTTCACATCCCTTGCAAATTTTAAGCGTACATTAGCAAATGCCTCCTGTTTATTTGACTACTGTTTGATTGACCTCCTGTATATAGATTCATTGACCACAAAACATTTCCAATATAGGATTACGGCAGAAAAAAAACTAAAAAAATATGACAGTTATGAAAATCGAACAAACAAAATGAATCAAAAATACCCCAAGGGAACCTCGTAACAACAAAATCTTTTTATTTAGGAAAACTTTTTTTTTAGCGTTAGAGTAAAATTTGTATAATTGTTGAAAATAGTCGACTATTTTCCTTTTAATTTTACCAATTATGCTTATACGCGTATTTCGTTTACTACTTGCAGATTTCTTCAGTGTACTCGACTACAACATTGTTTTGATTGTAACCCTCAAAATATATGCCGCTTCAGAAAGCCAAGAAAACTTTAGAGAATAACAATCTGATCGGAAGTAATAAATAAGTAGGTTAGCCGTACATTTACAGATAACGGAAACAAAATTTGAAGTTTTATGCAACCTGTTAGGGTTTTAAAAGATGATGGCAAAGAAGAATATATATTGTTGGACGCAAAACATCAAAAGCAAAATTAAGTACAATATGTTTTGGCAAATCAAATTTTGAATGAAGAGACTGGGAAACCGACACATGTTGAATAATTTTAATGTAAGACAAATTAGTACCCTATATTTTGATTAGGAATATTCTATGAAATTTGTCGAGTAATGAACTGGGAATATGACTTTTAAAGTCATTCTAAATTATAAAAAAATTGTAAGCTTTTGTAAGAATAGTAAATGGAAGTCCCTTATATATATATAAGCTGGGTGGCGCAGTAGGTATAGTGCCTGCCTTTCAACCAAAAGGTACCAGGTTCGATTTCCGACGAAAGCAAAAAATGCTTTGTATATTTTTCGACCTGATCCAGTAACCTTTATCATTGATATAAAATAAATGATAAAAAGTTAAGAGTCTTGAATACTACGAAGTACTCTATACAATAGTACTCTATACAATAGATATAGTTTTTCAAATTTAAATTATTAGATATACCATAAAAATTCTAATGAAAAGCTTAGTATGTGATTGTGTATTGCAAATCTCTGTGTAAATACAGTTAAGGTGTTCATCTCATAGAATTAGAATTATATAAAGAAAAAAAATCTTTATTTTCTAGAACAACCTTAGCCAATTTAGTTTATCCATTTCAAGCTTTGATTGTTGCTATTATTTTATTTCAGTCTACTTCCACTTTTGCTTCTTGTCATCGCGCTTTAACTTAAAATTTTTTGAATCATTATTATCTCAGTTGGCCTCCTCAAATATAGAATAGTTATTTATTATACAATTTATTATATTTTAAAAAATTATCCAACAAAAATATTGATGCTCATCATCAATTAACTGTTTGTCCTTTATTTAACAATAATTATTTTCGAATCTCTATTGAACATACATAATATAACATCATAATACACATACATACATTACATATGAATATTATACAAATAAACAAATATGGTTATTTCATTGAATGATTAATTTAAATTAAATTTACATTGGTATGCTTAAATGCAATCTAGCTATAACTACTTGATTAATATTTAATTCACGTTTTCTTATTGAAGTGGACAAATATAATTGCCATCATAGCATATTTCCGGTTTCTAAGTCTGTTGATTTCTATTAAATAACAGAAAATATTCTATCTAACAATTTTATTATGTAATATATTTATCGTTTATATTTATTATATATAAAATATACACATATAGGTACATAATTATTATGCATAATATTTATTTGTAATAACGGTTTATTGTAAAATAATATTCATTGTTAAATACAAAGTCCTTAATGTACCTACCATAATCTACATACACATCCATTGTTCGTGTAATATTATGTTCAATGTGCAATTATTATTACAGAATGTTTGAATCTTAAGTGGGTTTTATTAATTGAGTTTAAAAATTAAATAAAATTAATTTAAAAGAGAATATAATGTATTGGTTGTGATATTACATAAGATAAGGAGTATTGGTAATTTAATGTTATAAAATATAGCAAGAAGGGAAATTAATTATAGTTTGTTTTAGACACCAAAATCATAATACAAATAAAAAAAGTGATTTAAATGCTAGAAAAAAATTATGTTGGTAATTTAAAATTTTATATGATGATTTCTTTATGTCAATAACATGAAATTGATATAAGAGAATTAGAGGACAACCTAGCAAACCAAAAAATTAAGTAAGGTCTGTCAAAATAAAATTGCAATTAAATGCTGCTGAAGAATACTAATATACAAAGATCAGCAGGTCTAACTTAATTTTCAAAATTTTATTCAACGTATGGTATGTATTTTACGAATAATAACTGTGTGTAAGCGAGAGATTAAAAAAAAAACTACACATCCACCTCGCGCGACTGTTTGCAGTTGACTAGGTATCTGTTTGATAGCGAAACTTCATAACTACAAATATTGCCAAATGATATCTAATGGCTGCATTCGTACCATGATCAATCAAAATCCTACCTATTAGGAGTTATTGAGTGATAAAAGATTTTTTCCTAACACAGTTCGAACAGTTTCGTCCGTTTAAGACGTCTAACAAAGTTTTAACTGTCAGCTATAAGCGTAAAACTTCTGTATTAATATGTTGAGAAAGACGAATTTTGTGGCGTATTGCCAGTTTTTGATTTCGCTCTTTTATGATAGGGATCTTAAGATATCTATGAATGTCAGCATTGCGAACATACTAGGGAGAATTGACAATTTTTATTTTTTAATTACAAATTTTATTTCCTAAGCAAAATGAAGGTTTATCAGATTACTTGACACCTCTTGAATCAGAAACATAAACCGCCCATTTAAAAAATTTCAACTTAGTTTACCCAGGTCATATAGTATAATGATTTTATATTATTTACTTAGTAAAACAATTTAAATAGCGGAATACATAGCCTTCGTGAAAAGCTACCGCCGTTCATTAAGATTCAACGCAATGAGCTTTATTTCTACATAAAAATTTTTTCCTAAGCTAGTCTTTTTGCACACCGTTTTATTTTCCAAATATTTTTCAGATGACCATGTCTTTTATTATTCTATCTTTGCACTCAAAAATATGGCAGGCAAAAACAACATATCTCTGCGCAAAAAAATAAGAATCCTCAATGCAATTTTGTAAATTCTGTTCTCTTGTACGCCTGCGGAACATAAAATGTTCCGGTAAACATCGCCTGGAAACTTCAAGCGTACATCAGTTCATGTCTCCGGCACATCCTTAACATGCGTTGGTCACAATCCATTTTCAGCAGAACACTGTGGTAAAAACGAACCAACAACAATTAGAAGTGAAAATCAGACAGGGAAAATAACATTGGTTCGAGCATACTTAAAGGAAACCTGACAAAAATATCGCGAAACAATGTTTCGGAGTCCTCAGGGTACGCGTTGCGTTGGAAGGCCGAAAAAAAGATGGAGAAAAACAGTTTTAGCCGAAGGAATTATCCAGAAAAGAACATGGCCATAATTGAAGAGGGTAACCGCTAATAGAAGCCGGTGGAAAGATTTTATTTTCGTCCTATACGCCACGGATGGGGTTACAGGACAATGATAAGGATAAAGATGTCTTTTATTCTACTATGAGTTTTTTTCTAAGTCTCTCCTGAGTCTCGCAATTCATGTTTTCATTCAAATTTTAACATCCTATCTTACTGCTCGTAGTCTACATGTATACATCAGGTATTAATTTGATATTTTAATTGATCTTGTAAAACTCTACGTAACTATTTATTCATATTCTAGGAGTTAACTCTTTAGTAAGTGAATAAATCCAATAAATCAATAGTTTATATTTTAAGCAAAAATTGACATTGGACAGAATAATATTATGAAAGCATCATTTTTCGAAAATTTACAGAAGTCCGTATAATTATACTTTGTGGTCGAAATTTTCCTCCTAAGCTGTGTTTTAGTCATTCTGAGTAAATATGCTGGATTGTTTGCGCGATTGTTTTCAACGTAAATCTTCTGGTTTCCAATATATGGCATCATCCTTCATCCTATTGGCTTTTACTTTGTTCTTTAATTTTGTCAGTTTGAATATGAATGTTTAAATTATTTAAATTACAAGTTGCTTCAATTTTCTTAAGAGTGCTTTTTCAGCTCATTTCAGGTGGCTGAATAAATCTCAAAACTAGCAGACATTCGAGTATAGGTTCTGACTGAAGATTATATAGATTCTGATTTTAGTTTTAAGTTGAATGTTAATTTGCTTTTTATGATGACTGTTAAATTAAACTAATAATAAAGCAAATTTTTACATCAGTTCTGCGACTGAATTATTTTTATCATGTTCCATAATAAAAACTTTCAATAAATCACAAAAGAGAAATTTATTTTGTACTGAATTCTTTAAAAAAAAATTAACCAAGCGAATTTTTCTATTTTCCTTTTAATAATACTTATTTTAACCCTTTTCAATCCATTAACTCAACCTATGTACCAACATAATTGTTTTATTCACATTCAACTTCATCATTCAATTTCAATGTTAATAAATAAAACAAAATATTTTTAAAATGTCCCTTATTTCACAATCACTCTCTATTCACATCTCCTTCTAACTAATTATGTTTTTCTTATATTTATTTTTTTTATAGTTGACTTTTCAAGTGCATGCATTATGCATTTTATAAATATAGACATAAAAGTGGTAATTTATAATAAAATTAAAAATATTGTAACATTATCTTATAAAAAAAATAAACAAAAACAAAAAATTAGAGTGCGGGTGCAAAATGATTAGAAATTTAAATATTTATTTAAATGAGGGTTATTTGTACTTAGCCGTATATGTATAAATTGAAGTAGTGATGGAACATTCGCGATATATTACAGAGAATAAAAATATATCTCGAATTTTTTTATCGGTATTTTGTTACCTTTTTTTTGTCAGTAAATAAATTGACTCTTTAAAAAAAGTTTAAAAGTTTAACAAAAAAATTTTGAGTCTACTACGTAATCTTGCTTTTTTTAATATTGTTTTTTAAAATCTTGTTTTTTAAAGTCTTGTTTTTTTAAAACTTGTTTTTTAAAATCTTGTTTTTTTAAAAATTGTTTTTTTAAAATCTTGTCTTTCAAAATCTTGTTTTTTAATTATTTTTAATTTTAAAATTTTTTAAGAATATTATTTAAAGTAAAAAATAATTTTAAGACCATAAAAAAAATTTTTAACAAAAAACAAATAGTTTCAAAATATATTTATAATATATTTATAATATACCAGTGGCTACACATAGAAATTATTAAGCTAAATATTCTGTAAAAGGGATATATTCCTCCTTTTTGCATCCAAAAGCAGCTACGCATAAAAATAATTAAGATAAAAACTTTTTTTTGGGGATTTTATGTCTCGAAGTTTTAAATATCGAAGTTATTTCCCAGCGCCCATAAAACACCGTCACTGAATATGCAAAAATAAGGCATACCAAAATCTTTATAATATAAAAATATAAATTCTGGTGTTGCTAACGAAAATATTTTAGTAGGGAATATAAAAAGCAGGTATTTTAATTTTAAAAACTGAACCCCCAAACCCCCGCCCCAAACCAATTTATTGAAACCCTTTCTTTACCAACGGCAGGTATACGTAGACGGTAAAAGTTTAGTAAAAATTAAAACAAAAAGCTATTTTATTTTTAAAGTCAGTCAAACATCCGTCCTATATTATTGGAACTCTGTTATCAGTGACGGAAACTCAATTTTATCACTTCAATCAAAAAGCAACATTTTATTACTTCTTAAAATTTTTGCAAAAGAATTTAAAAAAAAACCAAGACTTTTTGAAAAAAGCAAAATCTTTAGGAAAAGCAAGATTTAAAAAAAAAAAAAGGTGTTGAAAAACAAAATTAAAAAAACAATATAACGTACCGCTCTTAAAAACTTTGGCATACAAGGGAAGGGATAAATATATCACGTAGGTACTGACAAAATTTTAATTCATATGTTTTTACAACTTAACCGAGTGATTCTGATTAAGCTAAATAAAATAAAGCCGTATTAACTCTATTTGCTTTTTTAAAACGAATAGAAATAAAGTCAAAATCCCGAATTTAACCAAAAATTTAACCTTAATACCGTTTCAAAAAAGAAAATAAAGCTTATGTATTTTTTAAGTTAACCTAAATATTATTGTGGTTGATAATAGTTTTCTATATCTACAATTATAATTGACAAGCATTTAAGGTCCTGCGCAGTAGACATTTTATTTCGATTCTCCTACTCCTTAATGAACTTCTGATATAATATACAAGATGTATATATAAAACAAAAATGCGCACACAGTTGAAAATTTTATACTCATATGATTTTATTATTCAGCAAATAAATTTGTGCATATGTGAGAACTTATTAAAATAATAAAGAAAAGCAAACAAGTCAGTTATTATAATTTACATTATGTACTTGCAAATGAATCTATGTACATATGCCAAAAATAAAGAAAAAAACAAATTCATCTAAAATAAAAAATATAAAAACAACAAAAAAACAAATCACTTGAATTCTTCATTTTTATCTTTTTAAGTAACTGTTTCTAAATTTTGGTTATTTGTAGTAATAATATAGTTTTTATTAAAATTATGTATTATGTAGGTATATATATACATACCTCTTAAATGACAAAATTTTTTATTTTTAGTATGTTTATCACTAAATGCCACTTACTATAGGGAATATATCGGAAACAAAGCCGTATATGAGGGATGTGTATTTATGTGTCCTAAATAAAACTTACTAAACACGAGTGGTTTGTGCTATATCGTGCGAAGTCTTTTTTAAAAACTTTAAATTTGACTTCAACTTGAAATATAATTACTCAACAGGGGCCCCTAGTTATTATTATAGTTTGGAATCATAATTTTTTAATCATATCATTACCCTGTAACGTTATCAGTGGGGTATAGGTCGTATTTCTATTCGGTTTTCTCATTTTTCCGCTCAATACCAGTACACCAAATATACCGCAATCTCTAATCCTGCAAATAGGTAATTTGTGTTATATATTCTAAAATTATTCCACCTGGGTTGGTTGGTCTTATTTCATTTAAAATGCAAGTTGTTAAATTTATAAACACAAATTACATAATAGGAAATTACAAAATACAAAATAAAACTCTTAGATGAAGCAAATATCTTTTACATCCTTTTTTATTTTGTATACAATCTGCGGCCATATATAAAAACATTTTAAAAATTTAAGAAAAAAAACTATTTAATCAACAATTTACTGAAACTCTGTTTTTACTGTCGAGATCCAAATGCAGAAAGCAATAATTTAGAATGAATTTATTTATGTTAGTTGGTAGCTGCTAAAAATATATAATTATACATTTTTTTATTACCATTTGCTATATATAATCGGAAAATGCAATTTGATATAGAATTAAAACCAATATAACTAAATTACATAAATTACATTTGGTTTTTTCAGGTTCCCATAGAAAAGATGCGACTGAAATAAAACCGGATTGACAAATTTGTCTGTACATTCTCAGGTAAACCTATTTTTTTTATAAAATCATATTTTTGGGCCGAGTTATATAGTTAAAGACCGAGTTGTTTAGTTAGTATAGGGCCGAGTTGGACCGTTAAGGTTCGGTAGGGAGTACGGGGTAGTGCTAAACAAATTAATTTTCGAACTATCCAAATGTTCAAAAGCAAAGTGTTGCGAAACATTGTCAATGCTGCCTGATGTTCGCAATGCTTAACTGTCAGTTAAAACTTGTTATTTACAAATGAAAACCGTCAGAACTTGTCATTTACAGTATAAATGAATTCATATTGTACGTGTATAACTGTTTTTTTTTTTTCCTGTTACTCCTCGTGGGAGCATAGGGCATCAACTTGCCTCCTCCATTGTTCTCTGTTGTACGCAATGGTCTTTATCTCCTCCCAAGTTCGTCCATATCTTGTTATCTCAGAAGTCGCAGTTCGACGCCAGGTGTTGTTGGGTCTTCCTCGCCTTCTGCTCCATTGGGGATTCCATTCTAGGGCCATTCTTGTTAAATTATTTGATGGTTTTCTTAGAGTGTGTCCTATCCATCTCCATTTTCTGCGCTTAATTTGATGCATTATCGGTTCTTCACCTGTTATCTGCCATAAGTCCTTATTGCTGATGGTGTTTGGCCAGAATATTCTGCATATTCTTCTTTGGCATTTGTTCGCAAAGACTTGAAGTTTTTGACTGATGTTATTTGTCGTCATCCAAATTTCACTGCCGTACATAAGTGTTGACATTACACATGCTTTGAATATTCTAATCTTTGTTTTTCTAGTTATTTGGCCATTCTTCCATATTGGACTTAGTTCACCGAACGCAGCTCTGGCCTTACGTAGTCTGTTGTTGACATCTGCTTCTGTCCCTCCGTTTGTTGTTAGAATGTTACCTAGGTAAGAGAAGCTTTCCACATATTCGACTGTTTGACCCTCTATGGTTATGGTATTTGTGTTGGTGTTATTTATCCTCATGACCTTGGTGTTATCTATGTTAATTTCTAGCCCGACTCTGCGCGCTGCTTGCTGAAGTAGGTCTGCTTTATGTTGAATGTCGCAGAATCTATGCGCTAGCAGACATATATCATCCGCATAGTCAAGGTCCTCAAGTGTCCTTGAGAGATCCCACTTTATACCTCTTCTGGAAGATCCTGTTTCCTTCATTATCTCATCTATTACCAGTGTGAATAGAAGTGGTGAGAGTGGACATCCTTGCCGTACTCCAGAATTTGTGGTGAATGTGTCACTTATTTGTCCGCAGTGGAGAACTGCTAATTCTGCATCTTCATACAAAACTTCTGATAATCTTATTAATTTTTCGGGAATTCTTTTTATTCTTAATGCATTCCATATCGCAATGCGTTGAACCGTGTCGAAAGTCTTCTTGAAATCGATGAACAAGAGATATAGCGGAGAGCGCCATTCTACAGATTGTAAATTATAACTGTATAGCTACAGAAACCGATAATCCAATACTTATGCGACGAAACCGTTCGAATTGTGTTAGAATGAAATCTTTTATATCTCAATAATTCCAAATTAAATTTTGTTTAAGCTGAAATATAGAGAATAGATCCAAAATTGTAAAACGATTGGAGTTTTTAGTGCGTTGAAGTCGACACAGTCCTTTACTTCATTCTTTCCATCTAAAATCTTTTGATAATTTTCTTCTATCTGGAAGACAAAACAAAGCTTGATAAAACTCAACTTTAATGCAAACATCACTCAAATGAAATCCAATCTATACTTTAGTTTATTGTTTACAATAGAACTTCAAATTTTGGGTGTTTTCGTTTATTCATTCAGAATATGTCAAAAACTGTTTTTTTATTCATTCGAAATATTCGAAATATTCTGTTCTGTATTTTTCTATTTATTCCGTATATTCTGAACGTATTATTTTTATTCCATCTCAGAGTTAAACTAACAGAATACAATTACGGAATGACAGTTCACTGATATCATTCTATGCAATAATAACAATTTGATAACCTATATTTTATTTTAATTTAAAAAATGGAAAATATTGGTTAAATAAAAAAATTGCTTACAAAAAAAAATAATATTA
Source organism: Argyra leucocephala (assembly GCA_963942445.1). Classification (NCBI taxonomy): domain Eukaryota; kingdom Metazoa; phylum Arthropoda; class Insecta; order Diptera; family Dolichopodidae; genus Argyra; species Argyra leucocephala. Next base: position 43,287,562 of record OZ012681.1, on the reverse strand, counting down.
TGAATAGTTGTATAAATATTGATATTTATATAAAATTAGTAGTTCTATTTATTATTCAGAAAATAAAAAATTTTAAAAGTATTTTTTGTTTTTTTTTTCAAGGAATGAGTTTATATTATGGTCGTTGGGAGATATAATAGGCCTGATAAGCCTTTACTAATTTTTTGTAACTATTTTAACTACATATATTGACACTATGTTAACTAATTTAAACAAATTAAAAAATAGTAAAACTTTTGTTCACAAAAATTAATAAATAAATAAAAAAACTAACAATGACAGTTTCTGATGTTTATTCTATTTGTTCGGAATATTCTATTGTGATGTCATCAAGTAATCTATTCTTTCCATTCCTTCTTTAGAATGAATAAACGAAAACACCCTTTCGCCTTATGCCCTTTTACCCGAATCACTTCCAACTTATATAAAATCTACTACATTTACAGTATCACAAAGTTGCATCACTATAAAATAATAATAACGTTTGAAATATTATAATGACATCTGTGAAAGAATAGAAAATATATTTTGAGAATGAGAATAAGAAGGGCAAAATTTCAAACTAAAATAAAACGAAATAATACCCCTTTAACCGCAATTCATTAAAATGCATGAAAAATAAACTCATATTACTAAAATTTAATTCTTTTCATATACCAACTTCATCAATTAAATCAATTGGACATGATTGGCCACATACCAGTGTACCAAAACAAATGAAAATAAAAACAAAATTCATTCAATTTTAAAACAAAAACAAGAATACAAAAAAAAAACAAACGAGAGAATCCATCTTTTTATTAATTGAGTGCCAGAGTATTGTCATAATCAATTATAATAACTGGATTTATTAATTCTGTAGCTATATGTATAGTATTATTCACGTAGAATATGAATTCATTTTCATTGTAAATGACATTTGATTAAAATAATGATGTAGATTTCAATCATTTCAACTTACTTTCAACCCAAACAAACCTATTAATAAAATGAATGGATAGAGAAATTTACTATTTTGTTATTTTTTTCAATAGTATAATAAATACATAAATTTATTGTTTCTGACCTTCCATAATTTAATTACAATTGTGTAATTTTTTAAAGAAAATCAAAAATAAAATTTAAGTTATAGTATATGAATAGTATAATACAATGTAGATAATGTGAAGTTCATTAAGTTAAATGAATTTAATCAGGAAAACACGATGAATTTTATTTAGCGTCACGGCTAACGTTTTTCCAAGTTGATAAGCTGTATTTTAATAATCTAATAAATAATTTGTTTTATGATAAAATATTTTGCATTTTAAAATATTATTTATCTTGATTGGTAATAATGTAATTAGATTACTAATTCGAAGGTTATTGGTTCGAATCACGTTTGTGACCTGGACGTATGGACGTTGTACATTTTTATTATTTCTAGAAATTAGGTAGTTGGAAATACAATTTGATTATTAGATTAAAGTGCTATGCCGACATGTAGGTGAAGCTACCCTACAATAGACATAATTATACACTATTGAAATTATAGTTGGTTATGAAGGCTTCCTGACTAAGCGTTCCTGATAATAGCAGTAGTTTGCCACATTTAATGAGTTGATAAGCCAGTAATTTGTTAAATAAATACTCGAAATATTGATTCTACCTAAGATACTGTAGAATGTAAAAAAAAAAAAAAATATAATATTTCCCCTTTCTTCAACTAATTTTTGATATAGTTAGACGTTGTAGATAAAAACAACTGGCAAAATGACCAACTCAAAAGGTTACCGTCGTGGAACTCGAGATATGTTTTCTCGTCCATTCAGAAAGCATGGTGTAATTCCTCTTTCAACTTATCTAAAGGTTTATAAAACAGGTGATATTGTTGATATCAAAGGTCATGGGGCTATACAAAAAGGTATGCCGTACAAGGCTTATCATGGTAAAACTGGAAGAGTCTACAACCTAACTTCACATGCTGTTGGTGTAATTGTAAATAAGCGAGTACGTCAGTGTATTATTCCAAAGAGAATTAATGTACGTATTGAACATATTAGCCACTCAAAGTGTAGAGAAGAATTCTTACATCGTGTTAAGGAAAACGTACGTAAATTAAAAGAAGCAAAAGAAAAAAATATCCTTGTTAATTTGAAACGTATACCAGCACAACCAAGAAAAGCTCATTTTGTTAAAAAAATTGAAGAATCATTTTTATTGGCTCCAATTCCATATGAATTCATTGCTTAAATAACAATAAAACAAGGAATTATACCGCAAAATTGGAAATTGCAAAAAAGGAAATTAATTGTGTGTGATTTTCCATGCAATGTATCTGGGTGAAAGCAGTTAGAGTGCTCAGTCTTATAATGTTGGAATTATAAGACAAAAACAAGCAAACTAATTGGTCCATTTTTTTCTTAAGTGATAACCAAATTGATTTCCCAAATCCTGGTTTCGTACCTAGGACGTTTTTATTTAATAGTCAGATGACTTAGAAGGAAGTGTTGACGTAGACACGGATTGACGTATACCATTTAAGAAAATTTGTCACTTTCTTCCTTATTTATTTGTAAATATATTTATAATAAGTGGTTTTCCATTCTGCATGACATTAGACAAACTAAATTCTTTCGAGTTAAAAAATTAATCCCCTACCATATCAAAGACAATGTATATGATAAAGGTATATTATTCGTCAGAAATTAAATTAACAAGAAGATTAAAAAATAAATTCGAACTAAAGGGACCTTACATCTCACCGTTATGTGAAGTGTTGAGGAATATTTTATGATCAAAATTAGCGTCCGGATTCAAAAAAATACATTATAGCATAAATTCAAAAAATTTTAATTTATTTAATTACAAATCTTATACTTTTCGTATTTATTTCACCTTGAATTTCCAAAATTTTTATTTAAATTGTAACCGAAGGCTGCCCGGAATGAATTATTACAGTTTGTTTCTGTTACAACTTCTCTAATAATATTTTTTTTGTATACTTCATCCTCTGATTGTATGATTTTTTTTTAAAATTTAATTACCATTCCAATCACAAAAGATAACTAACTGTCTTTTATGATAAAAATAATTACAAAAGCTAACTGTAATTTTTTAAAAATTCAGACTTTTTGTTAAAATAATTTTTTCTTATTTAGTATTTATATTAACTGTATTAATGGTCTAAAGACTAGTTTTTAGTGCGTTAAAGTCGACACAGTGCTTCACTTAGTTCCCCCCCGGAAAATAGAACGATAAATGAAGACTCTTTTGATGATTTTCTTCTATCTGAAAAAAAAAAAAAAAATTTAGTATTTGTTTCCAAAATAATTGTATTTATTTCATTTTACTATCTCAAGAGAATTCAGTCTTAAGTAAAGAGCAAATATTTTATTTTAACGATTGTAAATATCATATTAGATATCAAACGAAGAGCTAAATGCCCTGTAAAATTTATTTGTAAAATTTATTAAAACACAAAGACTTATAATCAGAGCATATGTGTGGAACATGAACAAGCAAACAAATGATGAAAGGTGGCTCCATCTAATGGTTAAACAAAAGGAGGATCAATATCAAGATGCTTAGATATAATTGAGCACAAAATGTCAAAAATTAGACTTAACGGATAAAAACAATCAACCAAGACAGATTAGATTTTAAAAACACTGTGATATTAGTTAACCATCGTGTTACTAAAACAAATGAAAATGATAAATTACAACCGAAAAGTCAAGTTTATAATACCTTTCACAAATTCATGTTTCTTATCTATATTATACAAAATTCTATAATTCAAGAGTCATATACGATAATTAATTAGACAAAAGTTTATTTACTTTTATCAAAGACTATGCATTTTTTTAATGAATTTTTCGTAAAATGATTATTAGTATGTATTTCCATTAAAATTAAAATAAATTAATATTAAAAAAACAAAATATAAAATAAGGGAAAAATTTTTTGACAATATCTGACAATTTTGAATTAAATTTGATTGATTGATGTGCCCATATGCATTTTTGTAATTGTAAAAAGATGTAAATTTATACTAAGTATATGTATTCATTTAAAATTACTTTTTCAAATAATGAATTAAAATAACTCCCCATATTATGAAAGTAAAAACAATATCTATACTCTTAATTTATTTATTTTTTGTTTGTTACAACATTCCGATGGCAGATAGTTTCTAAAAACAGACTTGAAAACAGACAAAAAAGTTTGTACTATGATAAAAAATTAAATGAAGTGAGGAAAGAAAATTATAAAATAATATTGATTGGTCAGAAAAAATTACTTATACGCGTGACTTCCATATTGTGAAAAACAAACATTTCTTAAACCGCCTTTAAACTGTTTTTAAATTTAATTTTTGAAACTTACTTTCTACATATAGTAAAAAATTTGTTGTAATATTTTTACATTATGGAACACAATTTAAAACTTATGAAATTTTGTTATAATTTTCTGTTATTACCAAAGTTTAGCGGAAAAGTTCCAGAATTTACAAAAAATGTCAAAAATAAAAGTTCCAATAAAAAAACCTTTGCAATTCTGTGTATCAAAGCTTATAAAAAGCATCGAAATTTAATCATCGCGTGTTCTGCTTTTTTTGCGCATTTGAAACTCATATTAAACAATATGAAATAGACTAGATTGTAAATCAATTTGTATACAATATGAAGGTCACGGATAGTATGCATGTGTCAATGGGATGGAATACAAAATGCAAAACAAACACTTTCAGAAATTCATCAGGAATGCCGACCACAGATAAGATTAGACAAAAGAAAAAGACAACTAACACAAAAATTAGTTAATTTTAACAAAATAGATTCGAAGAACTTTGCATAAGTTATCTGCTTACCTCTATAGTTTTATTAAAAAAAAAATCAAAAATATGCCATTTTGTATACGAAAAACTAAAATCTTTTTTTAGGGTTTCCTAAAAGTGGAAATAGATTTTGTAATAATAAAGTTGATTTAGTTTTAATTTTTTTCAAATTCTGACCAAAAATTCAGTTTCACAGTTTTAATAAACCCAAACCCCTGAACCAAAACTATTTTACTTACATAAAAATTATTTTTATTTTTTTGTAGACTTAATCTAATCTCATCTTTAACTAACATTTAACAAAAATTCTACTACAACATTTTTTCACATAAAAGTTCGTTAATAATCTTCAACCTATAAAATCTTGTTTATAACTAAAATTCATTTCAGTTTATCTATCATCATTTTTTATTTTGATATGAAATGGCATCAAAACAAAATTATATTATTTAATTTATTATCATCATCAATTATAATAAAATTTTACGCAAATATATTCAATTGAATAAAAAATGCAAAATAATTTTTTATTCGAATTTTTTATTAAAAATCTAAAAATGATCATAGATCAAATCAGAATTCAATCAATCTTTTCTTTCCAACTAACTCAAAAAAAAAAAAAAAATAGAGATAATATCAAATAGTTCATAACAACTCTACCTTAAATGCACAAACATACTCAAAAATATAATTCTAACATTTTTTTTCTTTTCAAATTAGCGTTACCAACCGTAGATAAATAATGTGGCTTTGAATGCAAATAAGTTTACACTAAAATTTTATGTTCATTACAAATTTATTTGTGTAAATAATTCAATATTTGATTAAAGTTAAGTTTAGTGAATTAATAGTAATGTTCGTTCTGTTTTCGTTTATAAAAGTCCAGCTACCCAATTTTAATTCCTGTTAACATCAACTAAAATACATTTTTTATCTAACATGGTTAACAGCCATTGTTATTAGCTTAATGTTTCTAAAAGTTAAATTACTAATTTATATTAATGAATAACCGGTTAACACGGAATACCAACTATTTATACAAACTATTTTTTTCATTTTATCACAATTTTTCTTGTTATTCCCAATGAAACTGTACAATCTGTCTTGTCTCTAATAGAGAAATTCAGTAGTTAGTATGTCAGTTTTTACACTTATGCAACATATAATGGTTAGTGGATAATGATAAGCCATCCGTGCCGACCTAGTTACGCTTTATCGTTCACTAACATTATTAAAGGGTAGTTGAAGAATGTTGTGATACTCAAGTCGACTAACACCATTTGAAATCAATAAGGTTTTCCAAAACTATTTGAGTCAGAAATTAATCTTATTTGATATTTCCAGCTTGCATTTTTGATTTTTTTCTTTATGAGTTTAATCTGTAGGTCTCGATCTAAACTATCGTCATTCACGAACCATGATGCTTCTGTTAGTAGTCTCCGGTCAAGATCAGCTTTTTTAATTTACTATGGATATGATTTTACCACGTAAGTAGCCATCTATCAAAGTTTATACTTTTTATAAATTATTTTTGTGGAACTATTTTATTATTCAGCCTATAAACTGGACTAATAAAACAATAAATTAAAAATATAAAATAATAATATAATAAACTAAATTAAATGTCAAAACCGGACTTAATGTCAAAATTCAAGCCGACTTACTTTTTGGTAACTTTTATTGATGTTAAAATGGAATTTATATTCAACATTAGGTCATTGAGTTAAGTTGGTAGCTGATTCCTCAATCGTTGAAATCAGTTTTCGTTTTGGGTCAACAACTGAGTCATTTGACTGTCATCATTTCTTATCATGTTTTAAGCTTCATACTGATGCTCGCTCCGTTCTAGACTTTAAAAAACCACCTCACTTTTAAATTTTACTGACATGACTCAATGCTTTTTTATCTAACAGGGTTGAGAGTTTCTTTTTTTTACCGGTTCATTAAATTTATTCTTTTAGCCTTAAGCTATAGTAATAGACTTGTGAAAATAGATAGGATATACCCATAACAGTATACAACCTAAATGCAAGTATTATTGGTTCAAAGTTTTTTGCAAATTGCTGAGTTTTGATAAATTTTTAATTAGTAGAAAGAAAAAAAATTTAAAAAAAAAACGCGTATCTACGTGGCTGTAAAAAGGTATTTGGTAAAAATCGGCAAATAAGAAAGCTGTTTAAACACTCAATGCATTTGAAAGTTTTTAGCTTATGTTTCAAAATTGCAAAAAATGCACAATGTTAGATGTTTTTATGACTACTTGAAAAATATTATTAAATAGACGATCATGACAAAACATTTTTAGGTCATATTATCATAAGCGATGATAAACCACAAATATCTAGTTTTCTAGTTGTCTATCAAACCAAATTTTGACAGGAAATATTTTCGAGAATTCTGAATATTGTGGTTACTTTATCGCGGTTATTATATATTGCGGTTACTTTAAATTTTCTTTATATTAACGTAAGCTATTATGATGTTGAAACAAAAAATATTATCGTGAACATGGAAATTAGTGTATTTGACTGAACAATGAAACTGGTAGCAATAAAACAATAAAATAACAAAAAGTAAGAAAATGAATAAGCTTTAAAAAATCCAACTTAAATTTCAAAAAACAAAAGCGTTATAGACCTGAAAATTGAAACTTAAGTACTTTCTGAAAAAAAAAATGTATTTTACCGTTATCCCAAATTTGTCCTGGTTCGGATAGCTTTCATACCGGATATAATGAAGAATATATAAAAAAATTTATATGCACTAAAAAATTATTAGCATGGCTTTACAATTCAAAAAATGTAATATTCTTAAATTAAAAATTAGAATTTTTTCATTTGTTGAAATTCGTTGTTATATTTAATTTCCAACGGAAATTGGTCGAAAAGAAATAGAATTAAAACGACAAAACCTTATAACCTTAGCGGATTCCAAATAACCTTAGCGGATTTTTATGAGTTGTATCGTAGTTACGCGAACCAGGACGCATTTTTGGACAACGATAAAAGACATTTTTTTGTTTTATTATTGAGAGAGTACCTAAATACCAATTTGCAGGCCGGTAACAATTTTAGTTTTTGAAATATCAGCTGATTCAAGAGAGACGTTAAGTTAAGTTAAATTTCATTACATATTAACTGATTAAAATTTAGCTTATAATACAATATGTAACTTAGTATTATATTATGAGCTACATTTTTGAGCTATTGATTTTCGAAGATACTGCAGGTTTGGATGTAAATATTTTATTTCCTTTTATATTTACAAAATAATAATTTATTCTACCTTAGCAATTTGCTCCGTGCTTTAGGGAATATTCATAAGTTAAACTGTATAAAAACTGAAATTAAACTGAATAAAGAAATTTAATAAAAAATTTGTTCACGTGCCTTTTGAAAACGTCATATTTTGATTGAAATGCATAATATTATGTTAAAAATATCTACTATTAGAGATATTAAAACGGTGCCTCAAGGTAGTATTCTGGGTGCCATACTGTATTTGCTCTACACCAATGATTTACCACAAATGGAAAATATAACTGTAGCTACATTCGCTGACGATACTGCGTTGATGGCTGCGTTGATGCGCTGACGATACTGCGTAAATCTGAATGGGGTAAATATACCAAGAAAACAATGCTAAATACCTAGGAATGACATTAGAAGTCAAACTTAGATGGAAAGAGCACGTCAAAAAGAAAAAATTTGAGCTTGAAAATAAATATAGAGAAATGTACTGGTTCTTAGGTCGAAATTCTAAATTACCTATACATAATATGATTTTGTTATATAATCAGATAATCAAACGGATATGGTTGTACTTTAGTTTTGTGGCTTAGTCAGTAAGAACCTGGCACACAGTGGAAGCTACGGGGCTCATTGTGTCTATGAAGATTCCCACCAGTCCCCCCAAAAAAAAAAAAAAAAAATGTTAAAAATATTTCATTTGGGTTCGAACATTTTTATTTCGAACAAAGATCTTCCATCTCTCTTTTGCGCTACGTGTTTAATTTCACTCCATGTTCTGTTGTAATTTTCTATTTGCTATCATATATTGGTCTGCGCATGTCTCCCGCGGTTTACCTATTTCTCTTTTGTCATGCAAATTCCAATTTAATGATTGGCTTGCTATAATCTTAGGTTTTGTATTATTCGTAGGGGTTCGAACATAATCATGCACAAAATATATGTCCAATTTGTGGTGTTTAAAAAAAAATTTAAAATCCCAACAGGTAAACAAAACTGTTAATTTTATAAAGAAAAAAACAATTCGAAAGACTGAGGCGCTGTTTGAAAGTATATTATACAATAACACAATTTTCGGTATATATCTTAAAATCCTGGAAATAGTTTGAAATCCTGAGTATTATTGCTTTATTGTTAATATGCCAAGACTATTACATATAGTAGAAAGGATGTTGATTTCATAGTCTTAGCAATTGTATGTCTTATAATAGATATAGTGTTAGAACATGAGTACTAGAAGTTATATGGCAGCCGAACAAGGATAACAAAGCAAAACAAAGTCACCAGATAAATAAATATATAGAAGATAAATAAAGATCAAAAGTAAAAAATACAACTGTTTTGGGAAGGGTACAGCTAATTTTATCAAAAAAAACATATTACAAAAAAATTTGTATTGACCCTCCAAATGTAACAAAAATGATATCATCTTCAAATCTGGTAACACTGTTTCATTGTTTTCATATTGAATAAAGAATTATTTTCACACGTCATCATCAGTTTATTTGCATGGCAATCACTTGTTAAAATATAAAACTGTAACACAACAACAAAAATAATATTCACTCATCACAATCAATACTACTATATAGGAGTATTTAATATTTTGATTTACGTTAAAAGCTTTCCTTTATTATTTGACTTCTATTTTTATGTTGTTTTGTTATATTTCTTTTTTTTTGTAACTTCTTTCAATCGTTGAGTGAAAACCCAATTTCTGTCAATTTGAAATATGTCAACTATTATTATCACTCACCAAAACTATGAACGAACAAAACAAATTTTTTTAAAAAAAAGTTTATATTTACAGCTATTTAAAACATCAAAAACAAAGCTACCAAAGCAAATAAACCACAGTGACACAGAAAAAAAAATGCGAGATAGAGAAAAAAAATTAAAAAACAAAAACAAAGATCTTTTTATCTCTTTCATAAGTCATTTTTCATGATATGTCATATATTTTCATGTCAAAATGCTATCTATCGCAAATAAATATAGAATAACAACATATAGAATAATAAAAAAGTAAAGTAAACCACAAATAAACATGAAATAGTCTTCACTTTTAAAATTCTCCAAAAATTGTGATAAAAAAATGTTGATTTATCAAAAAAAAAAAAAAAACATTTTATTGTTTATCTCTTGATGTTCATGTCCTGCTCTCGTTATACTCAACCAAATTTTGATTTTATGAAATGATGAATTTTCAAATCAATACAATGTTGGCCATAAATCGTATTGTATATACCAAATTTGATACACACATACAAATTTACAGTTACAGGATTTTAATCTATGGATACCATACCTACACTATAATAATTCAATCATTCATATTCTTTTTTTGTATTATCGTAAATATTTTTGAATTTTTCAATGACTATGTAATACAGAAAGTAAGTATTTGTTTTTCTTATTTCCATCTAGAGGATTTTTATCATTTCATGATCAAGAGAATTTCTAACCTGTTGTTACTGCTGTAATCAAAATTTTCATTAGTTCTGTAATGGATCATAGAAATTTTTAAGACATTTTCAGTTTTCAGTTAATTAATGTGAAAGAGCTTATTTTGATTGACTACTCAATGTGATTGTATAGGGTTTCAAAACTGTAAATTCAAATTTATTAAGGCTTCCTTACCAACTTACTAAAGATATACTTATAAACCTGAGCCAAGCTTATGAAGGTCTGCTGCTTCAAGATATTGAAAACTAAAAATGAGTAGTATTTCATAATGACTTCTAAACTACGAATTTATTCTCAACCATCTGAAGTACTATTATAAATTCAACCATGTATAAAAACAAAATAACGGCCCACATTCCTGGAGGTGTAAATAATACTCAAAAAAATTTGACTACCCGTTAATGTGCACGGCAGTGTTGGCATTTTACGCGTAAATTAACGTTTTTTATGATTCTTTACATGTTTGACGTAAAGAACTGTAAAATACAAGTAAACAACTGTAAATAACTGTAAATAACTGTTAACAACGGTAAACAACTGTAAATTACTGTAAAGTTATTTGTTTTTGAAAGTGCGAAATAAATTTTGAAACTTAATCTAGTTCTAATGGATTAAAAAGAAAAATTGATGCGCTAATATTTCACTTTAAGAATGGAAGGCAGGTATAACTTGGAGTTGGAAATGGATGACGAATAATAAAATTATTAAACGTTATATTATTCTTTTTAATAAATATTATTGTTTTTAATTTATTTTTGATAATAAAATTAAATGAAGTAGATGAAAGTGAATGTTTATATTCTTACAAATAAAAGTGCGTTTTAACTAATCCTAATAATTATACATATTTCAGAAAGTAAAAGTGCTGCTTTACTATGGTGTCTGCACAAAAAATGGTCCTAAAAGAAGAATTTTTTTATTTTTATTTTATTTTGTTTATTGAAAATATAAAAAACATATTATGTATACATAAACCTAAGTCAAAAGTTTTGAATTTTTTTCCAGGAATGTGAACCCGATTCCACAAAAAAAAAATAATATTCATAGAACCAATAAATTACTTTCAATTCGATATTATTATAACAATAAGAATATTTATTTTAATTGAATAATAATTCAATTAAATTAGGATCTAATGAAAGTGGCATTTTTTGAAAATGTGTACCCAAAATAATTCAAACCCATTTTAAAATTTGTGAGTTTTCATAACGCTCTATGCTTGTTTCTATGCTTCGTTCTTCCAAATAAGTTGCTTTTGATTTAATCATATTATATAAATGTCGAACAAAAACTAACGCTTCATTTAATTGCATTTCAGATCTAATGTATATTGATATTAAGTTTACGTCAAGTTTCAATCAAATTTTGTTTTGTTGACACAATTTCAACATACATATTTTCACTGCATAAACTTTTATATTCCTTATCAAAATATTGAAAAGGTTGAAATGCTATTTTACCATCTGCTTTTAATTGGACAACTGCTTCTGTATTACAATTGGCTATCTAAAAGTCTATCAGTCCATAAGTCCATCTACAAATCTATCTAACCATAAGACTATCAATCTATAAGTCTATCTATAAATCTATTCATAAGTCTATCAATAAGTCTATCAATCTAAGTCTATCTAAAAGTCTATCAGTCCATAAGTCTATCATAAGCCTATCTATCTATAAGTCTATCTAAAATTCTATCAATTTATATGTGTACGTGTCCATAAGTCTATCTATAAATCAATGAAAAAGTCGATCAAAAAGTCAATTAGAAAGTCTATCAAAAAGTCGATCAAAAAATCGATCAAAAAATCGATAAAAAAATCGATGAAAAAGTCGATCAAAAAGTCGATCAAAAAGTCGATCAAAAAGTCTATCAAAAAGTCGATCAAAACGTTTATCCTTTAAGTCTATCTATAACTTTCAGTTAATTACGTGTAAAATCTGTTTTAAAATGCTTCTTACATTGATTTAAAAGATCAACTGATTAAAAACAATAACAATTAAAATAAGCAAACTCAAAAAAAATATGTACGTACCCTAAATAGGTACATACTGATTTCAAATTTTGCAAAAAATTTGCTTATTTTTTTGCGGAAAATTACATTTGTGTATTTTTAAATTATTATTCTAGTTGTTTTCACAAATGTTGCAGCAGAGATAAGCAGTTGCAGCCAAATTATCTATTTTGAGTTGTTTACGTTATTTACATTGCACACTTCAACAAAAAAATAGCCTAGTAAATTAATAAGTTATTTACATGTAAAAAACTAGACGTAATTTACTTTGCCAACACTGATGTGCAGTTAAAACAAAAAAATTAAATTAAATTAAACGTTTTAAGACAACCTCGAACTGCCTAAAAATTTCAATAATGTAAAAAATAATAATTAATAATATAAAAAATTTAATTTCGAAAGCTTAGATGATTTATACAATACGTATGCATTAGACCATAGTTGAGAACTGAGGAAAGAAAAATGTTCCTTTGATAACCTGGATATTTTAAATAAAATTGATAATATTGAGAAACCCAGTTTTGAGCCATTTACCGATTTCGATTGTGTATACGGATGGGAACAGAATGACTCTCATGTTCCTCGACAGAAATGTTTGAGAAATGGCGTTTTTATTTCATCTGAACAAGTGCTTTAACCTACAAGATATCTATAAAATGGGGGGATGGGCTTCAACAATACGGCGATTTGAAAGTGACTCATGGGAGGAAATCTAATTAGGGTTGCTGATAATATGAATAAATAGTTACCGCACCTTTGTCAAAATTTAATGCGGTTTGTGATGCGCAATCCAAAATGTGAATTTCAGTCCAATTTAGGTCGTAAGTAAGACTTATAGATATTTAGCATGTTTTGTGGTGAAAAATATATTTTGCAGCGATTGAAAAAACCCAAACATCTCGCGGTATTTCTGGCACTGAAAAAAAAGGGATCTTCATCGAATGCCAAATCTCACTTTTATATAGATCCTTACATTATATTGATAATATAATGTAAGGATCTATATAAAAGATCCAAATCCCACTTTTTAGAAGCCCAATTTTCTGAAATCTTCCTTTTTTTATTTTTCAAGTAAATAATATTCTGGAAAAGGCAGATATTTACATTTTTGTGTCCAAAAACGGCTATACATATTATAATAAATTAAAATAAATATTCTGGGTATAAATACACTTAAATAAAAAAAAAGCCGGATTTTGAATAAGAGCGGGATTTTAAAAAGCGGGATTTGGAAAAGTCGGCATTCGTCCCGGGCCGTAAAAAATATGATTATTTCATACAATTTATTTTTACTTATATATACCCAATATAATGAAGTGATCACTGAAACGAATGGGATAGTTTTATGCGAAACTAGGCAGTTTTAAGTTTTAGAAGTGCTATACATGATAGAAAAAAATAAAAACGAACATAAAAGGAGAATTTGTATGCAATTGAAAAGTGATTAAAAGTAAGTCAATCCAATCTGATAAACATCGGTTATACAAGCTAAAGCAAAGCCTTGCATGAACTGAAGATATCAGTAAAAATTTGGGTTCCACAGAACTATAATTTTTTAAATCTATTTCAAGAAGTCATAAAATCAGACTTAAACGGGCAGAATTGAAAAAAAATCAAGACTGTGGATATTTTCTAAAATTGTTTGACCAATAATGTACAAGTAATAAGGAAGAAGTGATGATACACGATGATACAAAGAAGTAAAAACCCATTACAGAATTAGGAAAACACGTACGCAACCTCCTCCATTGTTTCTAATCTCACTTTTAACCAATCTTAAATTAAGCAATATAGATTTAACAAAATAAAATCATTACTCTTTACTTTACTAATAGATTCAATGAATTGGTATACTCAAAGAATCAATTCAAGGATTATTTTAAGGGTATTTTCAAATACAAAAAAAAAATATATTTTTAAATAAAAATAATTTGGATTTGGGCTTCAATCAAAAAATAACAATAAGATATTATATACAAATATTGAGGAGTCTGTAACAGATTATCCCACTTCAAATTTTTAAAGAACCTTGAAATACTTAATAATTAACCAATATCTAAGCAAAAAAAAAAAAGAAAAATGTTGAAGCCCTTAAATAATAAATGTATTCCTTATACCAGAACTAACGACACTAAGATATTTAATGAATGACATCTTTCTTTCAGTCATCATCACTCATTTTTTTTTTATATTTATTTTTTTTTTTGCTGATTTTCAAAGTTTCAATTCGAAAATCATTTGGAAAAAGGACTATTTTGCTGATTGCGTAAAACAAAATAAATGACAGGACTTGTGGAAATTTCTTTATAAAAAACAAAAATTTTACGATTTATCAAATCAACAGTAGAAAAGTATTGATTACAATTTGTAGAAATCATTTTTTTTTTTTTTGACGATGTAAGCAAATACAGAAGGATCAAATGAGTAGACTGAAGTGAATTTTGAAGAAATATCAGTTTACAGCAGAAATGACAGAAAATGAATTTATTGATGTGTATATGGTGTTGGTGATGGTTTATTGGTTCATCTAAAAAAAAAAAATCAAAAATAATTGAATGTGGGGTGGACATTTTATATTTTCATTATGTTTCACGAACTTCAGTTCAATTATATAAAACATAAAATTTTTATTTTAATAACCAAAACAAAATTATTTGCAATGAGATACAAACTGTGTTAAAGACCAAAGTGGTTCAAATAAATAAGCATTTTAAATAAATTATTATTATTTCATTGCGTTGTTGATATGACAGTAATGTGTGTATTTTAATAGTGTTGTCGATTTAATAATAAGCCAAATGTAAGCTAACTGTTAATTGAAGGTCACTCTTTTTGAAATGAATGCGTTAAAGGAAACCTTGGTGAAATTAAAAAAATATGTGATATATGAAAAAAAATATTATTTTAGCTAAAATTTCATCATACTATTTTGGTCAAATAATAATAACAAAAATTTGCCA
The DNA here is from genome assembly GCA_963942445.1 of Argyra leucocephala. Lineage (NCBI taxonomy): Eukaryota > Metazoa > Arthropoda > Insecta > Diptera > Dolichopodidae > Argyra > Argyra leucocephala. Next base: position 43,272,057 of record OZ012681.1, on the reverse strand, counting down.
CTATTGATTTCGAAATTCAATATTCTGATGAAAAAAGCAAAAAATTTTAAAATTATAAAATAAGATAAAAACTTTTATCGCCATTAAATATAAATATATACATTAGAAATAATTAAATTTAATTAAACATAATTAAAACAGGAAAGAAAATAAAAAAGGAAAAAAGAGAAAAAATTAAAATTCGAGATAAACGATTACAACAAAAAAAAATAGAAGCTTAAAAAACAAAACTTAAAAGATATAAAAGAATTAGGTTAAGTTAGCAACAACTCAATTTGAGAGTGATCAAAATTCATTAAGTGAGATCTAAGCTTTTTGATAAAAGTAATAGAAGTCATAATCTGATCTTAAAGAGAAAGGTAACGTATTGAAAATTTTGGGAGCTAAAAAGTCATAAAAGTGGCGAAAATGCGATGTATATGCTCTGGGAACATTTATTAAAAATAGGTTATTGACTCTCAGATTTTAGTGAGAGTTAAATCGATGGGCAAGATAACCTGATCTAATGAAATAAATTTTTAGTGTTTTGAATACATATGGCTGTCTAATAGGTAGTATATAGCTTTCTAAATAGTGGAAAACTAGGTGTAAGTCTATTTTTCCTCATGATTAATCAAATACAATATTTTTGAGCTATGAGTAGGGGACGAATTTTGTTGAATTAAGAGTCCCCCCCAGCACCTAATTCCATATTGTAATTTAGAGTTGAAAAGAACAAAGTATACCATTTTCATGACTTTCAGGGAACAATATTGGTTTAGGTGGAAGACACTTCTTATGACTCTTTTAAAATATTTATGTAAGTGAAAAGTATGCTCTGCCCAGTTTAATTTATAATCGAGAACGAGGCCAAGATACCTGAAAGGTACAACACTATCAATCTTAAAACATGACTCACTACAAGAAGAGCTTGAGTCATAAGTGTTGCCATCCAGAGACGGAATAAATGGAAATTTTTTACAGACAGGAGAATGATAATTAACTGTTGAGTTTTCACTGGGATGATTTCTTTTACCAAAGTGCATAATCTTTGTTTTACTACTAATAACTAAGCTATGTACATAAAACCATTTCCTTATGAGGCCCAAGTCATAATTTATATCACAAAAAAGATCAAAATTATTATTGTTACTGTACTTGAATGCAGTGTCGTGAGCAAAGGCTGTAGGTATACCTTTAAAAGATTGCTGTAATAGGGAATTAATGAAAATTAGGAACAAGATTGGATCTAAAACAGAAGCCTGAGGGACACCTACTTTTAAACTCTCAGTATCGCCAAAAATGCCATTCAGTTTGACTCTTTGTTTCCTCTCACTAAGATAAGACTTAAACCATTTAAATATAAATCCTCTAAGTCCAGCATTGTATTTTTTTTTCAGCAATAAGCCATGTTTTCCCGTTTCAAACGCTTTAGTAATGTCTATAAATAGACTAATACAAAGTTTGAACTTATTTAAACCATTATATATCTCACAACAGAATTTCAAATGGGCGTCTTCAGTGGATCTTTTTTCCCTGAAGCCAAATTGGACATCACTGAAGAAATTTGTTTTATCAAGGAATTTCAGTATTCTATATTTCATAGCCTTTTCAAAAACTTTTGAAATGGACGACAATAAAGATATAGGTCTGTAGTTGTTCGGATCAGTTGAAAACCCCTTTTTGGAAATATCCGTAAAATTGTCAATTTTATCAGTAAAGTATTAAAGAATTTAAATAATTAAATATTGCTGAGTCCAAGAGGCTTTCAGATTTCATATTTAAATTATAGCAATTATTTATTTTTGTTATTTTTTTGTGTTTTTTAGAAAGTTTTCAGATTTGAGCTTGGGACCAAAATTTGCATAATTTGTTTGTAAACTTCAAAATGGCTGTCTTAAACTACAAAACAAAATCACAGTTTTGCCAATCATTTTTAAAATGTCAATTAAATAATATCTGTAAAAATTTATTTGATATAGAATTTCCCCAATGGATATACAAAATAACAACATAATGTTGATTTATTAGAAATTTTTTTAAATTTATTTTTATTTTTTTCATCTAGCACGAAATCAAAATCAATTTTTCATTCAACTTATGTAGAACATTTTTTAAACCGTCCCTAAAGAATATATTCATAGAATTAATTTTAAAAGTTATATTTTGGGAATTTTCATTTTAGTTTAATACCAACCAACATTACTACAAACCTTATATCTAGGTTCATTTATATAGGTTTCTACCATGGTATTTTCAATTTTCAATCTATCTCATCATTTAATTCCTCTCTTTCTCTTCCTCTATGTTAACTATAAAGAAATTTTTGTTGTAAGTATTTTACAAAATATTGCGTTCATTTCACCTTGAATATTTTCATTTTTCTATTTTTTTTTTTTTGTTTTTATTATTTAATGGAATTTCAAAATGGAATGTGAAAATGCGGAATAAAAATGGTGTCATAAAAAATGGCGAGACTATAAAATGAAAGGATTCATTCTTTCGTTATGAAATTTTTATCAGTAAATTTTTGTTGTTACTAGTGAAAATAAAAAAAACAAAAAAAAAAAAATTTAATATTCCTAAGAATGTTGCACAAATTTTGAAATTTATCTTAAAAGCAATAATAAATAAAACCATAGAAAATCTGAAAAATAGAAATAAAAAAGTATGAAGGAAAAATTTCAAAATATTTATCATAAAATAAAAAAAAATATGTACACATATATATTTTAAGCAATTGTATAGTTTTTATGCATTGTAGCATATTTCAGTAATATAAAAATCATACTAATACCACCTATATAATATTGAGTAAAATTTTTTAAATAGTAGGTACCTAACATTAGAGTATGAAAGTGAATGTATTTGTATTTTGGATAAGTAAGATATTATGATCAGAATCGAGTCAGTGGACGAACTTAATGAGCAGAAATAAAATAAATATTGTGGACAAATAAAAAAACACTTTTGTTGCTTCATCGGGAATTGAATCTGGGACCATTCGGTTGAAATACAGGTATTGCGTCCAACGTGTGACAAAAATTAGTAGAATACAACAAAAAAAAGCCTTTAAATATTCTTATATTGACACATTATTGATTATAAATCACTACCAGCAGATATAATTTCAAATAAGTCCATACATTTATGAACGTGAACCAGCATTAATAGCACAAACGGTAGTATAATTTAACGAATAACAGTTTAGTGTCAAACTCTAGTGTGTTCTATAATAATATAGTCATGAAGACATAACATATCATAGGACTGTGATGTGCTAAACAAAATAAGAATATTATACGCAGTACCATGCAATACTAGAGCAAGAGGTATACCGAGATTAAGATAGCTGAACGAAATCGAGAAGAAAAATGTTAAATGTCGAAAGATTCGAATCCGAAACCGATGAAGAACAGTTCTACAATATACAGCAAAATGAAGAAAAGGTGTAAACGAGATTAAGCCTCACCCCGAGTTGTAGAACCAATAGATAATGATGATGAAGTGTTAAACAAAATGTGAAAAATCTTTTAGTCAAAAGAATTTTTAAATTGAACACACTACGTTTTTTTTTTAACAAATATACAAAAATTCAACAAATCTACAATATATCCAAAAAGATGCAGAAGAAGATGAAAATATCTTAAATATTTCTACACCACCTACTTTGCTTTATATTACAAAAAAAAATCATTTAGAAGTCTATACCCAACCAATTTGGAGAAAAATATAGATTTGGTTTATGAAATAAAATCTATACGAAACAAGTTTTTGATTTCGCGGTATCGCAGTGGATCTGCTTAGTCAAAGCATTTCAATTTTTCCACCAGTAACTGCTGCAAACCAACATATTTATTCATTATAAGAGAGCATAATTTGAATGCAATAATTCAACTAAAAAGCATAAACTAATTTTTTTTATTCAACCTACATTGAAGTACAATTATATCCAATTCAGAGTCTTCCATTTGATATCGGCTATAAAAAAATATGCTCCCTGGAAAATTGCCCAAACAGAAAAAGCTCACTTGGAAAATGGCTCGAGCAGAAAATTGCAAACACAGCAAAATGTCTACAAATATGGGTCATTTTAATTCGTTTTTTACAGATGGTTTCGGTGAATATTACTACTGTCTGAATGAGTATTTGAAAACGTTTCGTAATCCTAATATAAATTATTTAGTCACATGCAATTCCTTTTATTGAAGGAGCCGCCGCACCCAAGCTACTTATTCATTGAAATCCTGTTCTGCAAGTAAACGTAAACGATATTATTAAACCATCATTTACTACGTACAAGCAATTATTGAACTTGTATCCGCCGCACTTACTTTTAGGTAATTTTCCGTTTTGGCATATTCTTGCGGGCATTCTTCTGTGCGTAATTATATTGTAATCAAGCTTGCTTATTATAAATCAAAATAAATTGATTTTTAATATTTATGATATACAATGCCCTATATAATATATCATCGAACCAATTGGTATTATGTTAGTTACTGACGTATTCCTAAAATTATAATATCATACAAAAAATACCCTTAAAATCTGACATTTCTTTTGAAATAACTTCAATGAAATGTAATTTTATATTTTTTTTAAATATTATTTTTATTTTTCACATAACATACAATATTCAAAGACGAGAATTGTTAACACCTCAATATTATAAAGTGTTATTTTACAAATACAAAAATTTAACACCTTCGACTTTTTAAGACCCGTAAATTTTTTGGGTACCAAAATACCACTTCTAGATAAAATGATGCTTATAATAATAAACGAACATAAAATAAAATGTAAGGATATTTGCAATGTTTTAACATTTATACAATTTCAAAATTTACACAAATTTACGTATATGTATGGTTACATGACAAAATTACATAAGACAAAATTATATAAGACAAAATTGTAAATGGACAAAATTGCATAGAGACTTAATTTTATAAAAAAAACTTTAAATTATTTGATTTTTTGCGTAAATTGTTTAACAACATCTACAGATTTACCTAAAGTTTTAAAAAACTCAAAAATATTAAAAACGTTTGTTATTTAGGACAAATTAAACCTTGTGACTACCTGAATAATTTTTAATCCTTACACTGTATAGTTCATAAAACTAAATAATTTAATGAATTTAAAATTATACTCCCAATTTTTTTTTGCCATTTATTTTATCCCAATGCGGATATTTTATTTTTTGTCATTTCCTTTATCGAAATTATTTTTTGTCATTTACTTTATCCCAATTAAGGAAATAAAGGTATTGGACCATGTCGAAAAGCCCATAAAACATTTTGTTTATCGGAAATCGAACCTGGGACCGTGGCAGGAGCTCTTTAATGAAAAACAATAATTGACAAGCATTCGTTCTATTACTTTGACATCTTCCTCAATCGCAATCCTTAATCTAAATTCATCATTTTCGGCGTACTTCAAAACCGCGTCATCTGCGTGAAGTTGTACAGAACCTATTGAGTTTAATTTTGTTACATCATCTAATACTATTTATATAAATTGCTTTTAAAAATCCTGCATTGGTTTACACAACACACAATAATAATATTAGAGTAGAATACGCATTCCCTTAGTATTCATCTTATATATATACAAATTCCTTTTTAAGAGTACTCTGATTATATGCGTTTGTATTGTACATATCCCATTTGGTTATAGATATTCATTTTATGATATTGCATTTTGTGTGGATCAAAATAAATTTTTATTTTATGTTTGCATTTTGAAGAAATAAATTTAAACGGTTATTAGATCAGTTGGTTAAGCGTCATTTTAATATCGGAAATTTGGTATAAGTTCAATTTTCTGTTAAGTCAAATTATTTTTTTCTTTATTAAAAAATAATTTTTTTTTTCTTTATTAAAACAATTGGTATTATATATTATTAAATTAAATTTATAATATTAATTTTTATAAACAAGAAAAAATATTTTATTAATAAAAAAAATTAATCTTTAATTATTATTCTCTTCTCAATCATTTCAACAAAATACGAAATCGTTTAGAATAATTCCAAACATACAAATTATGTATACATGTCCCGAAAAACAATTTCTAATTTTGAGTCCAAAAAATAACCGAGCTGTGCCTGAGGACCGAGTCGGTGAAAGTCCGACTTGTACACCGTAATAAATGCACTGTGTGGAACACCTTAGTCAGGGTATGTTACCGAATGAAGACCGATTCGGGTATTTTTCGGATTTCTTGTCCGCTATAAGTTCGAATATTTATCTGTGGAAAAACTAGTTTTAACTGATAAAAATTTGGATATTTTATGGACCAATTGTCGGTGACATTTTAGCTACATTTCAGTAATTTTGTGGACCAATTGTCGATGACATTTTAGGTATATTTCAGTAATTTTGTGGACAAATTGTCGGTGACATTTTAGGTACATTTCAGTAATTTTGTGGACCAATTGTCGGTGACATTTTAGGAACCTGAAATACCGGTCAAATACCGGTGAATTAATAGTTAAATAAAAGGTATATATTATTTTATATCATGTAAACTAATTTTATTGTAAATTACTGTATTTTGTACAGCAATTATATAATTTAAGTTTAAAGCCAGCCTTTTACAGACTTACAGTAGTATTGACTAAAATTAATTGAAAAATTTTAGTTAATTTTAATTAATTTGTATTTGAATATATTATCCTTATTACTTTTGGCGGTTATTTCTAATTGTTGCTCTTTTTAAAAACTCTTGAATCCCTTTTTTCAAGGATTCGTGGGCCATAACTTCATCTTTCTTCAAGTAGTTTAATGTGTTTTCTATTAAACGTATAACTCCTCCATTTTCAGAAAATATTAATTTTGTTATTTCTAGAAAAAAAAATACATACAAATGGAAACATTAGATGTAATGAGTAACACCAAAATGTTATATGTGAGCTTATACCTAAATATCGGTAAATATCGGACACATTTTTACTATTTTTCACCGAAAGTAGTTTTGAATAAAAAATTGATTTATATACTTTACCGGGTAAATCTCCACACATTTCTACCATATTTCACCGAAAATATAGTATAAAAATATATTTTTGTTACTACTGTTTTTGTCCTGAATACGTTCTAGACATCGAAATTTTGTCTAAATCCTAATTATTTATAAAAACTTTTGTAAACAAATCAAATTGGTCTGATTAGCCTTACTACAGCAGGTGCTTTGACGGCATCACGATGTAGATGGTGCGAAGGTGCCGCAAGTCTCTAGTGAATATATATTTTAAAAAATTCAGAACCTAAAATATATTCTTGGGGAACTCCCTTTTTCCTAATTTTTAATTCGCCGATGCGAAAGTAATGCCGATGTGCTAACGATTACACATATATGAATGGAAAATCTATATTTGGTTAAATTCATCCATTGAATGTTTTTTTTACTATTATGATCTACGCAGTCGAAGGATTTTTGCAAGTCTAAGAAGACGCACGAAACATATTTCCCGTCCACAAAATTTTTTGAGATAAAATTGGTCAGACTTAAACAAGCAACAGTTGTGTTAGAGTGAAATTCAAAACTGTATTGTTCTTTATGGATTATATAATTATTTCTGAAAAAGTTTGTAAGTCGAGCTTTTATTATGATTTCGAAAAATTTGAAAGCGTTGTAAGTGTGGAAATAGGTCTATAATTGGAGTATAAATTTTTGCTACCACTTTTGAGAATTGTAAATACAATGGCTTTTTAGAGTTTTTATATGGCGTATATTGATGTAATTTTGTCCATATGTAATTTTGTTTTATGTAATTTTGTTTTATGTAATTTTGTCCAGACACCGTATGTATGGGGATGTAGTATATTATATTTTAAAGTAAATGATAAAGAAGAAAATCTACTTACATTATTTTACTTGATTTTGACATACACATAACGACATAAACAACAAAAAGAATTCATTCTCATCAAATGAAATATTTTAGAACATTTTCCAGGTGTCAAAAATTCAAATACTAAACGTATAAATACGATAGACAAGAATACTGACGACAACAATGTTATAACCCATAACCCTCTAGGGAATCTTCTTATAGGTTAATATTTTGTTATAAGGAAAATCTATACATAAGTATATATACATATATAATATATATATATAATTTTGTTTCCTCAAGATTTATGGAATATTAAAAAAAAAAAAATGAAAATCTCATGCAAAAACACAAGAAAATATTTTTTCCCCCCTCTTTCACCTCCATCAAAGAAACTAATCTGATGAGCGCTTTAGAATATGCCAGATTTGAAGTGGAAAATTTAAATTTTTATAACATAAAAAAATATATGTGGAACAAAATTTGCACATAATTTGAAATTCAAAAAACAACAAAAAAAATCCTTTTGTTTTTCCTATAGATGCGATACGAATTCGACAAAATAAATTGACAACACTGTATATGTCATTCTTCTTTTTACATTGTCTTCATCTTTTTCTTATTCTTCTTCGACTTTTTATCCTTCTTCAACAAACAAAAAAAAAAAAAATGTTGGAAAGTAAATTGTCTAGATTTACATAAGGAAAAATTTTCAATTCAATATTTTCACAATCAGTCAATATTAAATTAAAATAATTGGATAGAATGAATATATGAGATGAAAGACAAATAATATCAAATTGTTAGGTACATGTACATATACAGTTAGTTATGTGTAGTTTTGTTATAAATGCAAAATATATTTCAAAATTCTCAAAATAAAAAAATCCCTATATATACTAGGTAGTTAGGTATAACCTACTATTGCATATTTCAAATTATTCAATTTATTAAAATTATTTTTTCTATCACTACAAAATAAATATGTTATTTTTTAAAAAAATATTTAAAATTCGAAAGGTAATCTAACCAAAAGAGGGTTAAAAAAAATTTAAAATAAAAAAAAGGTAGTATTTTTTTTAAAACAAAACATACTTTTGTATACCATTCTGGTGAAACTACTCTACGACTCATTCAGCTTTATGCTAAAAGACCTCTGCGTTCACTGTCTCGTTAGAAATTGCCTTTTCTATTAGAAAGGCAACCAACGGAAGCATTCAGGTATTTTAACCAAGTCATGCTGTCGCCCTTTAATTGTACAGTTTTATGGATTTTAATTTATCCAATACCAGCACAATCACCCGAATTTTTCCGGGTCCAGCCACAAATGTATAAAATGTACTTCAACAAAATCTTATTAATGAACAGATTTAAGAAATAGTTTCTGAAAAATATTCTAGAAGTTGACAGTATGACAGATATTTTAACACATGCTGGAACCAATTTAAAATCTGTAATAGATTTGAATTTGTGCTTCAATAAAATAAGGATGCAATACTTTCACATTTATAATTGTACTATTAATCTGACATTGTATAATTTTACCTGGTGGAAATTTCGTAGTAGAATAATGGGAGCTTCTACATTTAGCTATGGCTATTGAGAAAAAAATGTAAAAAATATTGTCAACTCCAACAAATTTAGAAAATTTTCCGTTAGGTAGTTTGCAGCTTAAATCGGTAACTGAATTTCAATATTTAAGTTTACAAAAATTCTACTTTCACTAAACCGTAGGTTACTATAATATGTCGAGCTACTATAATTTTTTTTTTTTTATTTATTATCTTGTCAGTAACTTAGGTAGAATCACCTTTTCGTGCTTAATTGAGGACGGTACTGCAATTTTACACTACAATATCCACAATAATTCGAGTATTTATTTTAACAAATTACTGGGTTATCTACTCATTAAATGTGGAAAACTACTGGTATTGCCAGGAACTAAGCCTTCTTAAATAGAAACTTTCATTTTATTTAATTTGTTACCAGATTAACTCTCAATTATCTTTTGTCATTTATTATATCCCAATGACAAAGGGTACTAGACCAGCTCGAAAAACCGATGAAGCATTTTTTTTTTTTTTTTGCTTCATCGGGAATCGAACTTGGTACCTTTCGGTTGAAAGGCAGGCGCTCCACCTAAAGCGCCACCCAGCGTGTTAGTGATATGTCAATTACCGACACAACAAATTCGTCCGGTCCAAAAATAAGTAAAATTTTGGGAAAACGATTAAGATTTTTTTTTTTATATTATAGCCAAAACTTAGTTAGTGAACATTTAAGTATTTGCGTACCATTAACTTTTTGAAAAAGGAAAGGATATCAGGCTGAAAGCAGGCTAACAACGACTAGAAAACTTAAATATACTCGGAAAACGAGTAAATCGAAATATGCTCCAGAATGACCATATTTTCGATATTAAGAAAAGCCCCCCAATATGTTTGAGTTTTTCTTAAGCCGGTGTAAGGCCAAATTTCTACCTAAAAATCTGTTTAATATCTATAAAACCTACTTACGACCCAAAATAGAGCATAATTCACACCTATGGACGGGTACCTAAAATACTACACTCAACTACACTCAACTTTTCTTACATAGTACAAAAACGCGCCATTCGTCTCATATATGAGGTTAATGTCTCATCAACACTTTGTCCACCTGGTCATTGTCGTATCGTTGTAGCACTAACTCTATTTTATTGATATCTTGTGGGCACATATCTTATGAATCTAATAATTTCAGCTGGTTTTTTCCTTTTTACTTCCGAAAAATTCTCACATTAGTAACCTTCTAAGATGTTTGCTCTACTCGTTCTTTACCTTGGACATATGCAAAGTATGTGAAATACCGTTTCCGACTCGTCTCCGCATACTCTACACAGATTGTTTTCTATAAGGCCCATTCCGGTCCTGTGTCCTCTAAGCTTGAAATGCTTTGTAGATACGCCTACATATAGTAGGCGGTTCTATTCAGCGACAAATTTTCGTCTTTTCCATATTTGTTGTGTGGTTTTTTCCCACTTCATCGCTCTCATGGCGTTATTATGGCATATATATTTTCATGGCGGGCATTATTAGTCCTACCACTAATTCCTCCGGCTCATTGTTTATCACACTTTCTCTTGTCAGTTTGTCCGCTTTAACATTAAGTGCTTCTCTACGGCAAATAGTCGTTACTGCTTTAGTTTTTTCGGTATTTATTACCTTGATGGCTATTATAACAAAAAATTATGTTTTCTGCATTCATACCTCTATTTTAAAGGATTTCTACTACTTTTTTAATTGCCATGATTTCACATTGTATAATCGTGGCAGCTTGCTACATCAGAACCGTCTTAGTTTTCTTTTTTGATCATGGACAACTGTATTAAACTTTAAAGCTTTATTTTTAAAGCTGTAGACGTGTATATCTAACAAACAAACAAATTTTCCCTTTTACAAGTATAGATAGAAATGTTGACACTAAATATTACGAAAACTAGAACTCATCAGTTGTCATTTATAGTGCTAGACTACATATACAACTCCTGATTTTTATTTTTATTGATTTTATAACTTATTATAAGATGTCATTAGTACATCAAAAATTTCACCGTAAAATGTATTATAACTATCTATGTATCAATTATCAAATGTTGAACATTAATAAATCGAATCAATTCTTTTTATCAAAAGTAAAATGCAATGGAAATTTTAATAATTTCTAATTAAATTTATAATTACAAAAACGTCTGACATAAAATATCAAAATAATCTACTTCTGTATATTATTTCATATTAAATGAAGAAAACAGTATATTTACAAATTAATGAATTTAGTATACATATAAAATTTCACCAAATTTATCTGTGAATTTTAATTTTGTATTAAAAATTTAACTTGGATAAAATTTTTTTTTACAAATATATACAAAATTGTTCAAAAAAGTTATTTACAAAGCTTTCATACGTAATAATATACGATAATTAATTATGCAACGTCACGTAACGTAACGTAAAGACACTCTGGCTGTACAAGTAGTGGAAGCTACAAATATCCTCTATATTATATACCTACCATAAATCAAACTACTTGCCAAAGTTGAAGTACGTAGAGAAATCGTTTTTTCTACATAATGAAACATTCAAAACAGTTAAACTTTTAAATAAATCGCACTTAGAATCTTTCCTCTCGCTATAGTTGTAATTCTGTTTTTACTTCTTTGTACGTATAGATTAGTAACTTATAACTCAACCGAAATTCTCATTAAAACGTATTATTTTGTTCCTCTTTTGAATATTCATATTCCTTCTAAGAAAATCTAGAAATTAATTAAATGAAAAAATTAAAAATCAAATAAGAAAAATAAAAAAGATTTATGAATAAAATAGAAGCTTGTGATTACATATAATAATAATAAATGAAATTAAATTAAAATTATAAATTTTATTTGAAAATGTTATTTTTTTAATAACATTATTTTGCATAAAATATGATTTTAATAATAAATTTATTAATAATAAAAAGACATACTAATTTAGGTCATAAGTTACGAATTAAAAACAGAACTGGAAATACAAACGATTTTGAATGGATTTTTTTTTATTTTTCAAACTAATTTTTCACTTATTAAGGTCGATATGCAGTTTTTCTGTATTTTACTTATCACTTATCTCTGCTCATAAAATATGGCGAAGACAGAAGAAATTTATCAAACGTTTTTTGAACCAATGATTGGGTTCAGCTGCATAAAAATGTGCATCTGAAATACATTCACTGAATGCAATTCACCACAAAAATTTACCGCATTACTAGCGCCATCACCGGAAAATATAATAAGTAGTTTTAAAAAAAAATTAAATTTTAATGAAGAAGTATTTACTATCCCACATTATAATTTATTTTTATTAAATTTCACAATGGGCCTAACCAGACGATTAACCTTTCAATTTTCAACATATTTATTCTTACTTCCAAACGATTCATCAAAAACTTGTATCACTTTTATATGTGTGTGTAAATATTTTATTTGAAAATAAAATTTGAAGCGAGAGGTATATAAAGCAAAATATTTAATTATTATATTATATTTTTTTATACCATAGACGTAAAATTGGTAAAATACATATTTGTATTATTCATTTGTGTTTTGTATTTGACTTGACATTATTTAATAATTTAATATGATATTTTGTAGAGATTACATATAAAAAAAATATGATTCCTCCAAAATGGCAAGATAAGCTTTATTTTTTTTTTGCTTCATTGGCATAACTGGGATCTAAAGGATTGTAAAGTACGCATGTTTTTGTAATTCAGTAATTAAAAACAAAGTTTAATTTTTCCATTTCCACAGAATTTAGTTTTTCTGTATTTTCTAGTTAATTCAACATTTATTTAGTTAGGTAGCTGTACATAAATTTTATACCAACAACAAGTTGCGTTTTTTTTAGCTGAGCAAACTAATCAAACTTTCACAAAATTGCTCACAACTACCCAAGCTTTGTATTTGAGGAGTCTTGAGCAGTTGAATTTGTATATTAAAATTCAACTTCACCACTAAAGATTTTAAATATTCTAGCGGTGAAGTTTTGTACTATACAAGATTTTATTAATTTTATGTCAAAAATTGAGTAAAATAAAAAATTTAAAGATGGCCATTCAGTTTTGAAGGTTATGTCAATAATTTTTGTTGCTAATAAAATTCTAAAATATTTTTCAAATTATAATAAATATTTGAAATAATTATATTTTTATACATATCAGGTTATTAACTACATTTCTTCCAAACGAAAATGTTGTTTAAACTGATTATTTGAGTACTTCTCAATAACTTCTATATAATTTTAAATTTTTTGTATTTTGTTACATCATTCTTCGATTGATGAATCACACGAAGATGATGAGGAAGATGAAGAAGAATTTAGTAGTGAACATTCATCAAAGCTGCTTTCATCTCAGAAATAAGTTAACTCTATATTTATTAATTTCATAATTTTCTTACATCCGTACCCTTCTATAATTATATTATATAATATTTTTTTTGTTAAGCAACAGAAGAATCAAATTTTGGAAATTTTTTTTTATTACCGCTCAGTTTATTTTTTATTATTTTTAATAATTAAATTTTAATTTTCTAAACAAAATGAATTTTCACATAAAAAATTAAGCATAAAATTAAGTATAAATTCTGAGGTTAAGTTTGGCTCAAAATCTAACTTTTTTCGTTTTATTTACAAACTGCTCAGAAGCGCTTCTGAGTAGTTTGCTCAGCTAAAAAAAACGCAACTATTAATATAAAGTCAGATTGGATGATTAAAAATTTTTCAACAAATAAATGCTAACCCTTTCACTGAAAAAATTAAATGTACTACTTTTAAAAAAAAGTACTACTTAATTTTAAAATCTTTGCAAATTTTAAATTCAAGTAAAAATTTTTTAACATAATATAATGAAAATTCCTTTAGACTTAGTAAAATAACATTATAACTAAATGATTAGCTCTTAAAATATCAAAACCGCAGTTTTTATTTTAAGTAAAAAATTTTCTTTCTTTTTGAACCAACCAGCTCTTATAATTAGGAAATAATTTATTTCATTCAAGTATTAGTTACTAAAATTTAAATTTAGCATTTCTTAATATTTTTGATATTCGTAATAAAATCAGTAAAAACTTTACTAAATAAAAATAACTGCAATTGTTTAAATTTTAAGTAAATTTATAATTGTTATTAATACTTTAGTGCAAGTAACTAATACTAATATGAATTACAATAGTTCTTATTTTCAGTACCAAAATTCAAAATTTAGTAAATGCAAACTATGATTAAGTATGAATCCACAATATTATTTAGTTTGCATTGGTATGGTAATGCATACTTTATAATTGACTTTTATACATTTAATTAGTTTTTCTTATTAGCGTGGTCGCAGAAGTTCGTAGTCGGGAAAAAAAATCAGTGTATAATTAGAGTTTTAAATAATTAAAGAAAAACGTGTTTTTGGAATTCACAAAAAAAATTTATTTGAAACGCTTTCAAAGTTTTACTAGCCTTTAACAAAACTTAAGATAAAAAACAAACAAACCATCAATATTTATTATTAACTATATAAAAATAATGTAAAAAAAATGTATACTGTCTAATAATAATATTTTATAATGAGTGATAATTGTGACAATAACAATTTAGTAGTATAACGAAGTAGTTGTAACTGTGGACCCAACATAAAATTGTGAAATATTTCTTTCAAAAAACACAATACAGGAATCAATTTATGTAGCAAGCATTCTTCAAGGACTAAAAGGTTCTGAGTTTCAAACTCAGAGTTTGTCAGTCTAATGGACTTAAATTTTTAAAAGCAAAATATAATTTTTAAATATAGTATAAGTTTATAATATATTCATAAAAAAAATCCTACAAGTATTATTTTGTAATGTTAATCTTAATAAAAAATAAATTTAATTTCAATTAAAATAAAATAATTTGTATTTTAAGATAATTAAATTGATAATAAAACTTTTGTTCTATTAATTTATTTTTAATTTTACGAAAATTTTATTTGATATAATTATATAATAAATCATACATAACTTATGTAATAATGATGTAAATATGACTTTTGCATACAAATTATTTTTTGTATAATAAATATTTTTTAAAAAAAAAGATAACATTTTTTCAATTAATTATAGGTTGACAACGATTTAAAAATTAATCAAATCCTAGAATACAGTACTTTGATTAACTAAAAATTAAAACATTATTCCTACAAACTAAATAATGCTTTCTTAATTTTAGGACAATTATGTAATTCTTTTAAGTAATTTGCTAACTTCAATTTAAAGCTTATATCTCATTATTTAGTAAGCCATTGCTAAAATTTAAAGTACAGTTTATTTTTGTTACTTAATTCTAGTAAACTATTCCAGTAAAAATCAAATAGTTTTTTTTAAAATCAAAAATTTATTCCCTAATTTTAAAACAAGCTCGCCTTTCTTTTAAGTAAACTTTTTACTTGAATTTAAAAATGTTTTCTTATTATTTAGGAAGTCAATACTAAAATTTAAAGCAATATCTAGTATATTTGCTACTAAATTCTAGCAAAGTATTCTTAAATTTTAAAACAAATTTCTTTTTTTTAAAAAACATTTTTATTTCTTAAAATTAAAGAAACTTTTATCCATAAAATAAAGATTTATGTCTTTGGCTCGAAATTAAGTAATTTTTTGTTAAAATTTAGTAAAAATTCGTTATATTTTAGTAAATAATTTTTTCAGTATATATATTAACATAATATATATTAACTCCAATATTTCCTAAAAAAATCAATTTTATTATATTACCAAGTGTTAAAATACGATATTGAAATTAAAAAGAAAACATTTTACGTATTGATATAATAAAGCTTAATAATTTAACTTATGTTTATGTACATTATAATACCTATAAAAAGTTTTTACATATATCTGAACATTAATTGTAATTTCGGTTGAATTTCAAAATAATAATAATTCCTGCATATATACAAAATTTTTCTGAACCTAATAAAAAAATTTGTTTACTTTTTTGTTTGTATTAGTAGATGCTCTCGTTCACCAGCTAAAATTTTGTCAACAAAGTGATGAACGAAAATGGCTGCTGCAAAATTAGTTTACAGAAAAGAAGAAATGAAACGAAAGGAAAAAAGTGTTGAAAGTTGACCCGTCTAGAATAGGAAATAAGTTTCTTCACAATTCAAAAACTAATGTCGATTTTAATTTACCAGCTTCCATAAAACAAATAAACATTAAATTTTTCTTACAGTAGATGTCACAATTCAGCATGAAAAAAGTTGTTGTTATTTTTACATATAAAAATTCAAATTCATAGATATTTCCAGAATTTTTCTGATCCATTTTCATTAATCGCGGTAAATTTACCAATACATTTACCTTATCGCTCAGTAGTAAGATCCATGGATCCGCGAATATTAGATCCACCGATTAACACCACTGAACACACCACCCAATTTTTGATAAGCGAGCATATAAATACCAACGAAATTATAATAAATTTGTATGCCAACGAAAACTAGCGACATCTAATATCAAACGCTTAATTTTCAAATTCGAATCGTTTTTTGCCGTCAGAAATTTATGTAGGTACATTTTATATGGATAATGATATTTTATTAAATTTGTTAAGAGTATAATCTGTGACGTGTTGACTATTACGGATTCTATAATGATTTTATTACAGTTGGATGGACTGTCTGTAAGAATACTTATATTTTTAACTGGCTGAGATATGCCAGTCTAAGGTTTACTTTATCACCGTCATCTCTTTATGGCCTGAAAAAAACTTTAATGTTTTGATAGATCTTAAGCCGATATTTGTGTTTTATTAGAATAATCCATTTCTTACTCTCTCATTCAATTTTGAACTATAAATCTAGAGGGGAACATACTCTTCCGTCAAAATCGTATTATTCTTCCAGCTTTCCTTGTATGGAAGATCGGTCTGATATAACGTTTCAAAGAAGTCAGTTTTTGCCGCAGAAAGAGTCGTTCTAGTGCACCATATATATGGTATCCTACAATTATTAATAGGAAATAGACGTGAACTTAAATAGTACATCAGTTATATTTTATTCTAGAAATGATCATGTTATACTCTCGACGTTTTTTTAACTAAATTTCATTATTTTTAGGAATAATTAAAGAAGGGACATTACCTAAATATCCATGCACTTAGTGATGTTCGAACTCAAGAACTTTTGACCAGTAGTTAGACGACATGACATAACCAGTACACTATACCGATCGGCAACGGCAATACTTGAATAAACAACGATTTCACACAGTCCTTTATTTGTGCACTCAGTCCTTAAATTTAAGACGTAAATTTACAAGGCTTTTTAAATAAAATTTCTCTCACTAAACTCGTTTTAATTTTCTTTGAGTCTTTTATTGTTCAGAAGATAATTTGATAAAATTCTTTAAGACTTTTGTTCTTCAAAGTGTTTTTAAATTCATATTTTTTTTTCATAGTTAAATGTTTCGGACTCATTTTAATATAAAAATGAAAAAAATATAATTTATTTTTATGTTCTTCCATTATAATTTCACGGACATTTTATTTTTCTTTTAAGCGCAACACAATCTTCTGGTTTTTAATTTTTTTCATTTAAATCCTATTTTTTTCTCTCTCTATTGTTCTAATGTCTTAATTAAAAAATGCAGTTTCTTTGTTTGCATTCAAATAAATTTTGTCTTAATAATTAAAAAAAAAAAAAAAACAAAAAAAATATGAAAGAAATTTAGTAAAGACATAAACCAAAGAAAAAAATATGTGGGTCTTTCATCACAGAAGGATTATTTTCTTTCTATGCCATAATAGTTATATACAATATATTTGGTTATAACTATGTACATATGATTTCAAATAACAACAAAAGTAAAAACTAAAGATTTTCTAATTATTTCTTTTGTTCTGTATATTCTGTAGGATTTGAGAAAAAATAGACTAGCTTAAATGTTATTAAAATGTTAAGTCATTTTAATTATTATGATCTAACAACAGCTGATGGCGTTTATTTTTAATAATAAAGTGATTTTTTTGAATAATAACAGTGATAAGTAATACAAAAAAAATGTATCAATTAAAATTTAGAAACATTACAGCATTTAACTATTTAAATTCAGCGAGATAAAAGTTTTGATTATTGAGAGCAAAAAAGACTCGGATACGTGCATAAATGAATTCATAAAGAAAAAACCGTAATATTAAGCTCAGTGAATAAAAGTGAGTATAGATACATAGTATAGTACATACAGATCACATGGTAGGCTAAACTACCGAAGCTTATATATTTTGATTTTTTTTATTATAGATTTTCAGCAGACTATAAATTATACCAGAACGTACATCTACACTGCACACGTTCATTACTTTACAAGTTAAATTCTGCAGAAAAGCTATTGTATGTGATTGTGTATTCCATATCTCTGTGTAAAAGCAGTTAGGGTGTTCATCCCATAGACTTGGAATTATATAAAAGAAAAAGTGTAATGCGTTCGGCATATTCTAAAAGATTCGTATTCGCTTATCACTCTAGTCAACCGATTTACTTGACAGTTGATAATCATTTGGTAAAATTGATGAATTGTAAAAAGAGCTTAATTTTTCATCCCTATTCAAGCTTAAAGACATACTTAATAATATAAAGAAACAATGTATCGTTTATCTAGCGACCCTGGACCAAAAAATCAATAACTGGTAAATTTCTGATCGTTATTTAAAAACCTTAAAGAAAGTTACTGATGTAGACCTAAAATAGAGCAAAAAGTTACGATATTGAATTTCATGGAAATCAAAGGTTAAACAAATCAACCAAATACCAGAATTAAAATATCGAGATGATTAGAACTACTACCCCACTTTATAACACTCTGATTCCATACTAAATAGTTAAGAAGTATGTAAACTAGAGTTTCTTAAAACCCGGTCTTTTTTTAATTCCCCGAATCCGAATTCTAAAAATTGAGATCCGCCGAGTCCGATTGCGATTCTAAGTAAAAAACCACAATTTTAATTTAAAAAAAATATATATAGTTTATTAAAGAGAATTCAGTTATCCGTAATTAATTAAATTAAAAATATTAAGTTCTACTTTTAGCAATAAAAATATAAAAAAAATAATATTTAAATAATAAGTACCTATATATTATTATGAAATTAGTAACACAGCAGTATCAAAAAAAGTAATATTAAAAGTTTTTTAATTTGATTTGCTATTTAAATAAATATAAAAATTCTTTCCACAATAGCAAAGATTTGAACTTGTCTGATAAAAGAGATCGTATCTTTGTACAAAAGCTTTTGGATTGGATAAACAAAAAGCTTTTTCTGACGAGAATGAAGTCGATTTTATACTTAAAAGATTGTGAAGTTTTTGCAAATTATTTTTTGAGAAAAATCGATAGGTCCGTATCCATCAATAAAACAATTAAGTGATTGTAAAACATTCTCCGAAATTTTCAATACATTAATGGTTGGGTTGGCATAAATTTTTTAATTTAACTTTTTTTTTTTTTTTTAATTCATTTATTAGTAATTAATACTATTTTAAAGCCTTAAACCTATTTATTTTCAAATTACATAAAATAAAATTAGTTAGTTAAATTTATTATTTATTTATTCAATTTATTATTTATATATTTTATTTATTACACCATCACAAATAGGGTTGTGTAGTTCGTTGGTGAAACGATGAATTACTAGGCTCTCAGAAAAGAAGAAAAAGAAAACATTTATTTTTTTGAATACAATTATAACAATATACAATACGTACATATAAAAAAAAAAATCTTGCAAAAAAAAACAACAACTACAAACAAAATTTGAAATTCTAATTCCACAATCCACACTTGCAGCAAATATTAAATTGATCCATGGTTTCTATATATTGAATGAATATATTATATAAATCAAATATGCTAGGACGTAATTAAAAAAAAAGGTTAATATATATGTACCTACATAATCTTGAACAGTTATGATAGCATAGCTAATTGAAATTGAATTTTTTTATAAGCGTATATGTTAGAAGAGTATAAAACTATTCATCAATTTGATTCTGGATGCATCTATTCTATATACATGTGTAAATAAACCACATTTAGATGGTACAGTATATAATATAAGTTAAAATTTTAGGGTTGTCACTTAACAAAAGCTTCATATAAATTTCTGAAAAAATGTAACCTGAAGAAAAAGAAATATTTGAATATATTCGGATCTAATTTTTTGAATTAGTAGAAGCATACTTTTTAAACTCTTTTAAACTCGTTTCACTACTTAAATATAAAAAAAAATGTCAATTTTAGAATATTTTTTCAAAGTTTTTTGAACAAAAACTATTTTCTTTAAATGTTTGTTAGACTATTAAAAAAAACATTGATTTTAATATTAAATTTATGAAAAATAAAAATTAAAAAAAAAAGTGTATTTGGTATTATCGGAATCGGAATCGGAATTATTGTACCCAAGTGGCAACCTTATAATAAATTATAATATAATAATTGAAATAATAAAAAGAAGAGTAGGCATAGACCAAAATGAATTAAAAAAAAGTGCTTACATATATACATATAATACCTACTTATAGTCATACCTTGAAACAATTATGATACATATAAGCAATCTTCATTTCCATAGACTAATGGGTAAAATTAAAATCGGAATTGATTATAGGTAATGAACGCGCATTTTTTGTTTCTTTCCAAACATAATTTTTGTTTTTAAAAAATTAAATACTCTTGTATTCTAAATTTCAATATGTAAATCTTTACCTGTTTAAATTTTTTAATTTTTGTATTTAATGCTTGTAATATTTTGTTTTGTATCCATTTATGATCCAAACAATTAAATTGGGTTAACAAATTTTTTTTCAGTTTTTTTGTTTATTGTTATTTTTTTTATTTACACAAGAAATAAAAGGAAAAAAGTAAAAGGAAACCTCCTTTTTATATTAATTTTTTTTAATACACGTCTAACTAAATTTGATATTGAACTTTTTTCTACGTGTTAGAAGGAGTGTAACATAATTTTTTAACTATTCCAATTTGGTCAGTTTTACAATAATTTGATTTGTTTTTTTTTTTTTTTGTAAAATGTACATGAATTAGAAAAATCCACCCATATAAGTACATGATTTATAATATAATAATAATTGATAATAAACGAGATAGGTATAGGTACACCAAAAATGAAAATTAAAAAAAAAAGTTTTTACCTATACATAGGTACATACATCAAAACTATTAAATAACTATTAAACAATTATAATTAAGCCAATTATATATAGGTATATAATATTATATGATATATTATTCATATATCAACCATTGAACCAATCTTCTGGCCTGGAATGTAAAACAAAAATGAAATACTTAGATGATTGGATGAATTCAAATTGTTTTTGTTTTTTTTCTTTCAAAACAGATTTTTTAGTGATTATATATACAAACGTATATTATTTTTTTCTCGGCGAAATCATCAAAATAAAAATTAAAAATAAAAAATGAAGGAAAATTATTGAAAATAAAAACAAAAAAAAAAAAAATTTATGCAAATACATATTGCAAATTAGTATGTTTTTTTTTTAGTTTTTGTGGTACAGTTTTAATAAAAACTAAAAATAAAATAAACATAAAAATTTAAAAATATGGCTAATTTATATAATGTTCGATGTTACCAAAAGTTCAGAATCGAACTCTTACACTAATCCATAGAAAACATTTAAACTGTTAACTACTGGACGCATCAATCACTGAATTATTGTGCTATCATTTGTCAACATAAATATATACAGCACCGTCTAAATAACTAGTTATTTAAGTTGAGCACTTACATAAAGAGAGCGAGTGTTACCAATGGGAAATTTTTTTGTATATAAAATTGAAGGGTAACTAAGCTATTTCTAATAAACGTAGGAATGTAGGATTAATTAAAACAGTGAAAAGTTTTTTTAAAATTCACAAAATTGTCAAAATGTCTATATGTATTAAATTTAAGTATGTAGCAATGATGAAAATAAATAATTTTTTTTGGTACACTTTAAGATAAACAAATATTTGCTACAAATAAATTTTTTAAATTATCAAAATTACAGAATAGAAAATTCAAAATGTTGATGAACTGAATAACTGATAAAAAAAATTGGAATGATAACATTTACGCGCACATATTATGAACATGCAATTGCAATTGATGACATGATATAAACGCTAAGAGCTAGCTTTTGCAACAAACTTTGTTGACTGCAATTGCAATTCAATGTGAACACATCCAATTACCACGCGATCTATAATTTCTTTTTTCTTTATGATAAGTCTATTATTCCTTTTATAAAAGAGAGTTGGTTTAGATACCGAAGTTAAGATATAATTTTGTGATAAAGTTTATTTAAATGATTAAACCGTGCGTGAGCATGGGCCGTTCCTACTGGTATTAATAATAACAACAATAAACAATAATTTACCAAAATAATTCATAAAAAATTTAAGCTACAAAATTTCAAATAATTAGAAAATTCAAAATACAAAATCAAAATATAGGTAATAAGATAAAAATTTATGAATATTCAATAGGCAACATACAAATTTCATAATTCGTTATATTTTATAAAAGTTATCAAAATTCTTTTGAAAAAATCTAAATTTTCTGCTTTTCTGACTTCCACTGGTAACCGATTAAATAATGAAAGACCTTTATGAAATAAATTGTTTTGTGTATTACTCCTACGAAACAATGGTAACCTAAACAAATTTGCCGATCTCAGGCTGTAATGACTTGTTTCTCAAACATATCTTAGTAAATTTCCTAAATAGTCTTGAAGCATATTGTTTTTCATTTTAAAAAATATAGACCAAAATATTGAAATTGAGTCTTTGGCATACTGACATCCATTTTAATTGCCCGAGCATGTAATTTCGGTTAATTCTTCTACTACATCTTAAGATGATTCTCATAGCCTTGTTTTGTAAAATTTGCATCCTATTCTTTTCCCTTTCTCTACATAGAAATAACAATGCTGAACAGTAGTCCAAATGCGGTAAGATCATAGTATTATAAATCATTATTGCACATTTCTGTGTGAGTTGACTTCGTATATAATTTTTCTTTTTTATAACATACCAAAAATTTAAATTTTTGAGCTTATATTACCAAAAAACGGCTCGATAGAATTTTTTTTATTTTTGGATATTATTTGAATATAATCTTCCATTTTTTAAATTTTTGTTTCAGTTTTTATTTGGTGGAACAAGATTTTCGTATACAAAATAGACGAATATCAGTTTTCACTTACGGCCACGACCAGTTTTCACTTACGGCAAATCAACATAAAACTGTTTTCTTACGACATACGACAAAAAATTTTGTTTTGTTTTTTATAAGTTAATAAAAAACAAAAAAAGTTTAAAGTAATCTTTTTTGATCAAATATTTATTATAAGAAAAATTAATGCAAAATATAAAAAATAATATTGATGAGAAATAACAGAAGCTAACAAATATTTAAAAATTATACAACCATAACAAAAATAGATTAAGCAAACTAAACTAAATTAACAAATTAAAATAATTAATATTACTAAATAAAAAAAATAAACTGATATCAAATAAGCGAATTCTGGAAGTTTTAATTGAAATATTATTTCCTTAAAATAAACAGGAATCACTCCATAAAGTGATTTTTGTAATTCCGGGTTTTTCTCCCAACAACTTATTTAAAATTACTAATAATGAGCTCAAAATATCATTACCTGATCTCCCACATCTTATTTCATCCCATAAATCACAATATTATATCTTGGTACCATCAGACAAAATTACAGACGTCATTAAATTGTACGTATTGATTATTCTTACATAATAAAAAGTAGAAGCAAATCCTTTTGAAAGACTAAATACTGACTGAAGGTTAAAGAAAATAATTACATGTCAATATTACTACCGACATCCATTTGTTTGATTTGTGTGGGTTCTATATTTAGTGATTTCTTGCAGGTTTGTATTTTTTTACGCGACGGTCACATTAAACTTTTCTTGGCTTTTAAAATGACATATTTTTGCACTATTTCTATACATATGATACATTTTTGAAATGGAAAGATGTGAAGGTAAATAGTTAACATTTTAATTGCTTACAATAGTGGGAATCCTTTAACTGAAAAAACTTTCAATGTGACGTCGAATTTCATTTAATTTTTCATCATAATGTTTTTTTACTTTGTACTTTTTCTTTACCTTTGCTTCTTGGAATTTACCGTTGGCAACTAATTTCCTTATTTTAAGAACGTCGAACAAGGCAATCAAATTCTAAACAATTTTCATCAAAATTACACATTGCATATTTTCTATGAGACTTTTGCCGCATGTGCCTTAGTTTTTTTCATTTGTTAGACATACGACAAGCCAATTCTAATTATTCATTATATATATAGCGTATACGGCATAACTGATACTGAATATCTTAAAAACTATATAAACGATACAATTAAACTGATAAGTACAATAGATTTCTCATATTTGAAAACCTAAGAATCGAAAGTGAAAATCGTCAATTTGCCGCGTACGGCAAACCAATCGTCGTGCGACGATATGTTAATCTTGAGCAACAACGAAGAAAAAAAACTAAATGCCCGGACAATCGGGTATAGACACGCTTTTCCAAACTTTTCTTTATATATTCAATATCTACTCAAAATATATGTACTGATCTCTGATTTCACTAAGATCGACCAAATAGTGAAGTTTTTATTCAACAAAACTAAAGCGAATAAAGGCTAAGCCAATAACAAGCGTTTAGAGAAAACAGTATACAAAATGTAATTGTATTTCCAAAACTGTGAATCTATTTGTAAATGTAAACTGTCATATAGTACTTATTCGTTTGGCAACGGTGTTTCTCCAATCAAATTTTTGTTTTAATAATCAGAATAACTCCTGGAAAATGTTCGGGTATTATTCGTTAGGGATCTCATAAAAATTGTTAGAAATAAGATAACTTTTATTAAGAAGAAGAAATCTTATATCATTATTATAATGCATATCATTTATTTAGTTTTGAAATGATAGAGCATGTTCCAATTTGGTGTAAGACTTCTAAAAAATTTGAGATTTTACACATTTAATTTAAGAAGAGTATATTTGTCGAACTGGAAATGCTGTAATGATACGTCAATGTGCTTCTAACAATGGTGATATTACAAAAAATTATTTTTTTTTTGTTTAATAAATAACATCATTAATTTCATTTTAATAATTTCAAAAAAATTATTTTAAAAATTATTTCGAAATATAAAATTATTATTTAAATATTATCTGAAATAATAAAATATTAGGTCGGATTCACTATAAACGATTCACGTTCAGTCGTCAGTCGATACTGTCAGTTCTTGATTAAACTAATTAAGTATAACCTAGGTATACATTATTTAATTCTTCTCTAAATTCACAAAACCATATCTACTTACCTTTATTCATTTAATTATATATATTATGTGCAATAGATTACATTGCCATATTCAAGAATTTAACAAAATATTTTCATATTAAGGACAATTACTGTCATTATCAATTAAAATAACAATAAAATAAAAAATTTTAATTAATTGTCAGTAAAATTCTCATTTTATATAAATATTTTTAAAATTAACCTTCGTGTGGACAAGGACTAACCAATGACTAATTTTGTAGTTTTATCCAAATTTGAAGAAAAAAAATTGGAAAACGTTTTTTTCGACCTTATTTTGACATATTTGACTTTTTTTTATTAAAAATAAGACTTTTCAGTCCTATATGCGTAATAGTAGCTGCTCGTATTTACCAAAACACTTAAAACAATTAGATCCGTTGTGGTATCGCATATGAGTTAAACTAACTAAATTATTTTAAAATTGGAAGTATTTACAAAAATAAATTAATAAAAATGATGAGGTGGAGTAATAAATTAAATATCAGTTCCAAATTATTGAAATGTGGGAAAAGAAAAACACTCTGAACTTGTAAATCCAGTACATTAAACTATCGAAATCTAGTCACAGTAATGTAAAAAAATGTTAGAAAAGCCTATTCCCATGATTGTTTGATCTTCGCTAAAATTTAGATAAAAATAATAAAAAGATAAGGTTTTCTGGGCCAGCACTGGCAATCGTCACTCAACACGTCACATCAACTTACTCGCTTAAGAAATCTAAAGTTCTACTCAGTTTCAACAAAAAGCAGATGCGCATCATAGTAGATGTAATAAACTGGAAAGATGTAATAAATGCCTAATGAAAAAGCATCTTTATAAAATCTGACTAAGTTGCTAGTGTGGAATATGTGAAGTAGAGAAAAATCTATTAAATATCTGCTCATGATCGCATTCACGAAAGTTTTACCATTTGCGGGCATTCCCCAACAATAATAAGAACAAAACATACCACTGTAAAATATTCTAACTGTAATCACTAAATTCGGTATCTTTAAAGACTCAGATACACAATTGCATTAATATGGGTAATAATAATGAGCCAATTTGTGGGAAACGGTAATAGTGGAGTTAATTGTTGAGCCATTATATATATATATAAATCTAAAACATCTAATTCAAATTAAATTTTACGTCCATACAAAGGTTAAAACTGCTTTAACAAAACCAAAATCAATAAATTTTCCACCATTTTATAAATGATTATAATTACTTTTACAATAACTATATTATAGTCATTATCATTATAGAAAAGATAAATTACGAGAGAAATTTTTTTTAGTTCTCCCTCCCAAATTCTCTTATGCAAAAAAAAAACCAAAATATTATGTAAGTACTCATAATTTTCAAATAAATTCATGTTTACACTTTACAGTATAGTTGTATTTTATGCATTGGTAATTAAAGTAATTACACAGAGTACTTCAAAAAAATTTTGTATTTACGTGACTAAAAAATTGTCACGTAGTAACTATCAAAAAATGTATATATATATATATATATATATTTATAATATTTTCTCTGAATTTTTATAGATTTTAATTATAAAATTGATTTGTTAATAGATGGCACAACGTTTTAATCATCAATAAATTTCTAAAGATAAGTAGCTAGGGACATATTTATTATGCAATATTTTTAATTTATAATTAGAATAATTTCAAATTGTTATTAATTATTATTTTAATAAAATGAAAAATCAGCTCTCACCTTCTAATGTGCATAATTTCTTAAATATGAATATTAAAATAATATAATTTTTATTTCAAAGTGGCGTTATTAATTGAGTTGAATTAAAATATTAATTAAGAATATCGAAGTTATTTATTTAACGAAATATAAAAAAAAACGGAAATATAAAATAATTCGGAATTACAAAATTATTTGGTTTTTGAAAAGATTTAGAAATTTGACAAGTTGTCAAAGAATATATAATTATGTTTATATGGAGTGTCACAAAATTTTGCATTTCAAAATTTCGTATATAAAAGTTGCTGATTTTGTTTGTTATATTTTTTTTAATAAAATACAGCCTACATTTCCCCATCGTCACGGAAAGTCTAGGTTAAACGAATTGCGGCAGAGGATTGTGCTTAATAAATTTTCCTTCCTTAAAAAAGTCCTTTCTTCATTTTTCAGCTAGGGCTTAATTTAATTTTTTTAGCAAATTGATTCGAAAGAAAAGTGTATTTGGTTTATCCAATATTAATGTTTTCTTTATTCAGGGTAGGTACAAGTATTTATAAATACACAAAGTCTTGTTTCAATAATTTATAATTTTAAATTAAAAAAAATATTAAGCCCTGAAAGAGCGCTACGTGGCTTCGATTTGGAAAAGAAAAATTGCAAAAGAGCAGTTTTACTGTGTAATGTCAATGAACGTAACAGTAACGGAGATAATTTTCAATTTGATATGTCCATACCAGACAGAGACAAAAACATTAAAAGAGCATATTGGTGGTTAGAAAGCACATTCAATTAGTAATAGGTATTAAACATATACATTCTAGGTTTAAGAATTAGTTTAAGTTAGCTTATATAGGGTTAATTATTATAGATTAAGTTAGGTAAGCTAGGTATAGGTGAGGTTTTATTTAAAATAACAAGACATAATATTGTTTTTTTCAGCCTTTTTTTTACAATATATTATACATATAAGAAAGTATGTAAGCATACAATAATAATTATGAATGTACAAAAAACAAATTATTAAGCAATTAGAATTAATATAAAAATGTAAAATTAATTTAAATGTTAATGGTAGCTAGTTCCATTTAAGCCATTTTTCTTCAACTTTTTATAGGCTAAGATAATTTTAAGTGTGTATATTAAAGGCATATAATAAAAGTGTAATTAAATATCCTGAAGTTACTTTATTTAAAGCATTAACTGGGCCATAAAAATTGTATCGAACCGTTTAATTAATTTTTAAGTGTATCAAATAACAAACATGAGGAGGCTTTATTGATAAATATATATAATTATAAAAGACAAGTATTTAAGGACCTGCGCAGTAGCCACCCTTTCATTTTATCTCGCTTCTCCTTAATGAACTCTTAATATATAAATAGTTTGTATATATAACAATAATGCGCACACAGTTGAATTTTTTTTTTATTTATATGGTTTTATTATTCACCAAATTCGTCATGCATGTGACTTCTTATTAAAATAAAAACAAACAAATCAATAAGTTATTATTATTACTTGCATTGCAATGAATCTATGTACATATTATGTCAAACAAAAAAATAACAACAAATTCATCTGAAATAAAAAATGTAAAAACAACAAAAACAATTAAAAAAATCCATTTGACTTCTTCATATGACCGGCAATTTCATCTTTACATAGTAGAATTAGAATATCTATAATAATTATAATATATTTAGTAATTTTATCCACTAAATGCCACTTACTATAAGGAATATATCGGAAACAAAACAGTAGCTATATTAGGGACGTGTATTTATATATGTCCTAAATAAAACTTACTAACCTCAACATTTTTGATTAAACACGAATGGTTTCTGCTAAACTGTGAGAAGTCTATGTCAGTACATAAATTACTGTTCTTTTAAAAACTTTAAATTTGGATTCAATATTTTTATATACAAAACCGTAAATTCATCATTAATACCAATTATTCTTCTCACACCCTTTACGAACATTAAGTTTTGTCTAGGCTCGGATATGGTTGTTTCAAGACTATGAAACTTCTGTTTCAGTAATCATTATTTTCCCATAGTATAGTTGGTTAGTCTACTGTTCTACTCATTGTCGCTTGTAACTATTTATTGTCTATAGAAGGTGCGAATTTTAAATTTTCATGGAATTTGAACCTCTGTTTGCCACATCGTTTGATTACATTTTTCTATTATCATACCGCATGTTACACAGAGATGTAAAATCGTAATTTGTTTTTCTCTTGCTCTTCGTAAAAGCACAGGGCATCAACTTGCCTCCTTCACTGTTCTCTGTTTTGTACAATAATCTTGATTTCCTCCTAATTTCATCCATAACCAATTAATGTAGTTATATCGTTTGACGCCAGGTGTTGTTTAGTTGTCCCCTCCTTCTACTGGTCTTTTGGCATCATTCTAGGGCCATTCTGCTTATATTTGTTGATAGTTATCTCCAGTGCGGTAATTAGCTTTTTCAGTGCCCTGTGCTATATTTTTTTAGGGCCTCTATATTTTTTTTGGGAAAAGTAAGTTATAGTACAATTATGATATAAAAATGTATAAGATAACTTTTTTAAAAAACATTTGATATGGAAAAAAATATCATAACACATTAAATTATACGAAATTTGAATTATATTTATTTAATTGGATTTTTCTGGCCTTCATTTCAGCAAATTAATTAATCATGTCATCAAATGATATATCTTTAACTATATTGTATTCAATAGACATTATGGCAAGATTGGATAACCTATCTTGATTAACATCTTAAATATTTTTTTATTAATTTTAATTTGCTAAAGCTTCTCTCCCATGAAGCAATTGATACTGAAAGAGTAAGAAATATGATTAAAATAAGACTCTATTAATCCAAGGTCATGTAGACCTTGTAAAATTTCGACGAATTAATATCGATGCTTCAAATTTAAAATTTTGAATTTCACATGCGAGCTCGTACATATTTAAATCTTTGCTGTGCTTAATGGCAAAATCAGCAACCGCTTTTTTAAATCTCCAACGAAAAAAATAGAAAATAGCATAACGAGTATATTTATTGACACGCCTATTTTTGCAACCAATTATTTACACTGCTATTTTCATAAGCAATTTCTTGACATGTTTTGGATTTTTTTTTCATTTTAAATTAATTTTTATTAAATGTTTATCGTTTTATTTTGAATTTACACTTACTGCAGATTAATTTAAAGTTTAATTGTGTTTTTAATTTGCAAAAAGTAAAAAAAAGGTTTTTAGTGATACAATTTTTGGTGGAAAATTTGCAGAATTCGATAAGGAACCAGTGAAGTAAATATTTGCTTTTTGTAATTTATTTGAAAAAGTTTGGATATATTGTGCATTAATTTAAAAGAAAATAGTGTTTTTAATTGTATTTTTTAAGAAAATTCAGTTTTTTTAATTAAATACCTATATTAGGGGTTGTGTCAATAGCTGGTTTATTTTTTATGTCTGTCTCATTATTGATATAGGGTGTCAATAAATGTATTATATGGAAGCACAATTATTGTACCCATGACAATAATTGTCCATTTTGCAGGTGTCAATAAATGTATAATAATTTCTAGATAATACTTAGCGCCAAGAAAAACGATGAAAAATGTATTGAGAAAGCTAAAGATGCGTTGCAATATATGAAATACCGCGATCGACTTTGATTTTTCGGTTGAGTTCTAAATTTGTTAAGTCTCAGTATGAACTCTCAACGATATTGTTAGATAAGGAAGAAAAGGAAACGAAAGATTTTTGAATCCGCAAATTTGTTTGGAAATCCCTGATCTAGTAACAGCAGCCAGCGCAACAGTTTCATTCCAAAATATTACATTGTGGTTTGAAAATATTGAACAATATTTACAAAAAAATAATTGGAGATATATATTGGAAGATCCAACCAGACTATTTAATGGGGACGAAACATTTGATTTCTTTGCCCAAAAACAAAAACGACATTAGCAAAAAAAGGATGCAAAGATATTTATGAAGTTGATTGATAGAGAAGCTGCTAAATCAAATTTAACAGTGATGTTTTCATTTTCTCCTTCTGAAGATGTTGTGCTCATGGTAATTTATCCTTACAAAGGTTTGCCCGAAGAAATAAGGAAATTAATACCGAAAAAGTGGGGTCTTGGTTTAGTGACAATGGATGGATGACCAAGGAAGTTTTTTATGAGTACATATAGTTTTCCTAGGTTTTCTATCCATTTTTAGTCCGCATGGGAGTGAAGTTTCTTATAATTTATTTAATTTTACAGAAAAATGGTATAAGCTATATGCTACTTTCCTGAAAGAAATAGTATATAACACATTATCTGCTTCTAAAATCTTAATCGATCTAAAATCTGCGCCGAAAATCTTAATATGGAAGTGGGTTCAAATTTAAGCTTGTACGACATAGTAACCTCGGAGGTAGTTATCATTAAATTTAATCAATTGCTTAGACTGGCCAAAAACTCCTTCAAAGAAAGACACCGCACAAATACAAAAAACGCCTTTTTGATTCAGGTTGAGCCTATGAAGAAAAAACAAAAGTTTCTAAATATAAAAGAGAACAAAATTCTGAAAGTAATTAAAACTACAACTAAACTCCAGAACAAGAAAAAATAATAAAGAGCTCAACGAAAGAAGAAGATTATGTCAGAAAGCTTTTCTATGAAGGTGAAATTTATATGATCTTGGGAATAATTTTATAGCGAAAGGTTCTATATACTCCAAATGCACTTATTTGTTTAATTTGCATAATCCTCATGAAAATGAGTGCCATACATTCCCCAATACACTTATTCTCATTGTATTTCTAATTCATACAATTTTTATATTTGTTTGTGATCGTTTTTCTAATAATATGTAATAACTGAATTGTTATTTTAGTTTATAGTTTATATTTTTAGTTTATATTTTTTTTGGTTTTTTTTAAAGGCTGAAATGAATTTTTATGTTTTTTCCTTTATATAATCTTGTTTTATTGTTTTATTTTTTCAATTAAAATAATATTTAATTTTTAGATTATGTATTTATTTTGATAATCCTCATCATAATTACCTGCATGTAATTTTTTTCACTCTATGTTAATGAGAATATTTGGGTGTCAATAATTGTACTTTTTGGTGGTGTCAATAATTGATTTGGGGTGTCAATAACTGTCTATTTGGAAGTATTTTTAAAAAACCCTTTTTTAATAATATATAATAAATTTTGTTATATTTTTTTAATAATAGCAATTAAAAAAAGGCCAAAAATTTATTTACTTCATTTCTTTTATTAATATCAGTTCAAATAACCGAAAGAGATTCACTTAAAGTGAATTTTTCCTTATGAATATCAATAATTGTATTTACGCTAGCCTTATTTCGACGACAACGAAATTGTGGGTGAGCGATTATAGTTGCAATTGTGAGCATATACATAAGAGCGTATGTATTTTGATTTTTTCGTGCGAATTTTACTTCGGTAGTTTTAATTGTGTTTATCGCTTATAGCTGCAGTTATTTTTGTAGTTACGCGTGAACTAAAATTGCAGTTTTCTATTGCGTTTATTTAGTCTAGAGATTAATAGAAAAATAGCTTTAGTTATTTTCCTATTAATCACTAGGTGGTATGATATTATATTGACACCACTATTTTTTATTTGTCCCTATATAATTATTTATTTTTATAGTTTTATGAGGTTATAATCTTAAAACAAGGCGCTGGTAATCGCCTGTCCATCTCCATTTTCTACGCTTAATTTTCTTTATTGCCGGTTTGTCACCTGTTGGCTGATATAAGTTCCTATTAACAATGGTGTTGGCCGCAATATATTTTGCAAATTCCATATTTGTTGTTATCCAAATTTCGCTGGCTAGAAGCTGTTGACAAGAAGTGTTGACATAATGCAATGTTTAAATATTATAATCTTAGTTTTTCTTGATAACTAAATGTAGCTCGATTCCTTGCGTAGTCTCTTGTTGACAAGTTCATGCTATTTTTGTTCCACCATTTTTTAAAAATCGTAAATTAGGGTCAAATAATTCATAATTAATGATTTTTTTTTATAATTTTCAGAGACATCAATTGCTTTCTGCGCTTTCTTATGTTGTATAGTTTATAAATGGATTTATTAATTTATTTATATAACAGTGGGATCTGCAAATAATTCTACAGCCGATTTTCAGTTTTTGAATTGTTCAATAATTTTGTAGCTGCAGCTATGTATGCAAAGAAATTCGTAGAACCTTTTCTAAAATAAAATTTTATGAAATATTTTTCAAATAAATAGTGAACAATATTTTTAAGATTAATGTCGCTAAAATTAAATAAAAATTTAAACAAAAAAACTGAGAAAATTTTAAATTTTAAATATCTGTGAAAAATTTGAAGAATTTATTTCCTTTTGTTGAAAGAAAAAATAAATTGTAAAAAAAAAACAATAACAAACAAATAACACACAACCAACAGCAATCACACTTTATTTAAGAAAAAACTGGTATTCTATGGAACTCAAAGAAACCTTTAAACCACTGTATGTACAGTTAAACAAAAATAATGAATCATAAATTAAAGTAAATGGTTGTGTTGAAATTGTTGCATTGCTTGCAATATATTATTTCAATACCCAATTTTCATGTTTGTTAATATTTATTCGTACCTTGCAATATTCCCAAATCCCATACCAAAAATTTTTCAAAGAATAGAGTTTTTCCTATTTTTGTTATTATTATTTTTTTCTTATTTTACAAAAAGGGAAAAATTTCTCTGAACCGAAACCACAAGAAAAAGGTTAGCATTTACATTACAACAAACGGTTTTTTTTTAAATTTTAAAAATTTTACTAGAAATGAAATGCAAAATGGGGGGAGGCGGGGTTGGTTTCATAAAATAAAGAATGAATGTTGAAGAAAAAAATGTTTGTGTTACAAAATAATTTTTCCCCCATTTTCATTACTGTTCATTTCTATGTAACCGACTGAACATTATTAATGAGCTTTGTATTCAAAAATATTTTTAAGAACTCTTTTGAGTCCTTGAAAATATACTTACAAAGAAAATTTATCTTATTTTTTAGGTTTTTTTATTTTGATTTTATTTTCTTTTAAAATCCATAAATGTTTAGCAGTTGAATTTAACTCTCTGCTGTTGCAACTGAAAAAAAAATATTTCTAAACACTTTACTTTCTTTTTTTTTTCTTTCTTCTTCGTTCTAAAGAAACAATCATCAGAATTGTTGCTGACTTAAGTAATGTACAACTATATGGGTGGAGATTAGAGTGTGTGGGTGAGCATGTACAGGATATAAATGTTAACAAATTAGTTAGTTTCTAAAGCAAACATTACATTTAATTTATTTTATAATAAAATGAAAAAAAAAAATAAAAATAAAAACTTGAGTATCTCATTTATTAGATTCAAGAAAGAAAACTTTAGAAATATTTCTATAAAAGATATTTTTGTGCTACAGGTTTTTTTTTCTCTTGAAATATCAGAAAATGTTATTAGGATTTGGTTAAAAATACTATGAAGAACGAAAATAAATATTTTAAAAAAAATAAGATTAAAAGTCAAAAAATGAGATCCCAATTTTTATACATATGTACATATTATATATACATATTGTGTTTTTTAAATTTAACAATAAATTAGTAATGGAAGACATTTGTCTAACCTACGGTCTTATTTAATTCACACCGTTTGTTATATCGTTGTAGAGACTTCACCATATTATAAATAATATATAAGTCCACAATAAAACTAAATTGATGGTTGACCAATATAGTGTAATGGTTATATCATCTCACCATTAATCAGAAGGTTTTGGGTTTCCGGTCAGTGTAGGGATGTTATAGAATTTTTTTTTGTATTATTCTTTGAAAATAATTGGGAATACCAATTAGATTAGGTTAGATTGGGTAATTTAGCGAGGGGATTTGGCTCTTATATCACCGTACCGTACAAATGGGCTTATTGTGATTATCTGTGTCAGTTAGTGTTAATCATTTGAGTCCTTAAAGATACCTGATTTTGCGATCACATTCAGGATGTACTTTAATGATATGCTGGAAAACTCCCATTGTTCGGGGAACGTCATTCATGGGGGACGAAGTCATCTACGAGTGAGCCCATTGCATTCACAGATCAGAGGTTCAATAGACTTTTCCTCTATTACACATGCAACTTAGATGTCACTAAAATAAAATTGAACTATCCTATGAAGGTGTAGTTACTCTACAATAGACGTTATTTTCCAAAGTTGATATATCAAAAAAATCAAAAGAAAAACTAATTGTGTGAATTGTTATTCTAAAACAGTTCATTGTTTAGTTTTTGCAATTATTTCAAAAGAAAGAATAAAAATAATTTGCAATTCTCAAGTATGGTAATTGTAATTAAAAAATAACTGTGACTCTAAATAAACTTTAAATTATTTTCCGACTAAAAATAATTGTAGAAGTCTACTACGATTTAAAATTCAAACCGCTCACAAACGTTAATTTCATATCTGTCACTTTAAAATAAAACTCTCTTGGAACTTCAATTATAAAATTGATATTATATATGTGATTTATACAATTTGCTCATATACAATTTGTCAACATACAAACTAGGATGCATTATTAAGAACAGTGACTATGACTAACAATAGATCTGAAAAATTCCCATCTACATAGAACTTTCTCATCCAAAAAAAAAACCTCTAAACTTTAGTTTATTCTAAATATTATGCTTCAACTAGATTTATTAAACACACACATACAACACACATAAACACCCACAATTTAATACATGCTGGTGTATAGTGTACAGGGACGCAAATAAATCAATTTCTACTCCTTGATTTCATATGCTGATTAACAAAACCCTTCCCGATAATTTAAGAAGATAATATAATGTACTAAGAGTATTCAAAACCAGCAGTATTATATATGAATATAATAAAAGAGCAAAGATGGTTTAACAAAGTCATTAGAATCTTTAACGATAGTCAAGCTGCCTTAAAAGCTCTTGAAAGTAACCTAATCAAATCGAGATTGGTGGGAGAATGTTCGAAAGCCCTAAACCTAATAGAGCTTGACTGGGAATGAGAAGACTGACGAACTAGCCAGATCAACGGCGGGAAACATTTATGGCCTGGAACCGCCAGTTGGTATATCTATTGGTATTATTAAACTATCGATAGAAAACACCCTGAAGATGAGTACGAGACGAGACGAGTCCCACCGCAGCGAGAACAATAAAAAAAGAGTAATCAATAAAATTAGTAACAACTATAACCTTTAGGTGCTGAAATCAAGAAAACATTGTAGCGGTAATAATAAAATTATCATTTACAGCGACAATATAAATATTTTAATTTTTCATAATCAAAATGTAGTTTTGATTATTATCAATTAAAAAAAACTGGTAACCGAATAATCGTTCCCAAAAATAGACCTTAATTAATCAATTTGCCTAAAAAATGTACAGAAACACTTATTAATTAAACTTAACAGAATTAGGTATATATATCGTCAATAGATAAAAAAAGAATAGTCAAGAACGCTGCGTGCCACTTTCTTTTTTAACAGAACCGTTAAATTTTTATATTAAAAAGAAAACGTAAATAACAAGAAAAAAGAGCTTGACTTGAAATACAGAGAAGTGCTTTGGAAATGCAAATCGGTTAAAAGTTGAAGTTACCGACATCAAACAAGTTTTGGTATATAATCATAAAAATTTATTGAACCTAGTTTTGGCTTATTAATACTCAATTGTTCTAAACAACTCAAACATACTCAAGGTATTCAAAAATTTCAAACAAAAGCTATATGCCAGATCTCATGTCTTCTACATATTCTACTACAGCCAACTAGATCAATTTTTTAAACTGAAAATGGTTTCCCAATTTTGATGGGCATAGTATATTATAATGCAATAATATTTCCATTTCCAAATTAACCTGAAAAACTTGTTGCAAACTTCCAGTTTTAGTATTATAATTAACTTTATCATTTTAATTTTAATTTATTATTTTAAATAAATAAATAAATAAAAATAAATAAAATATAAGTGGATAACGTAGGAAAATAAGTTTAAAAATTGAACATAATCGAACGAGATTGAAAATAAAAGTTTTTTAATATAAATCCACTACTTTCGACAAAACCACAGAATAATTGCAGCGGTCAAGCTGTACCTAGATATCAACAAAGCTTTCGATAAGGATATGTTCAAAATCAAACAATTACTTCCTCAGCATATTATAATAGTTGTCAACATTTCACCTCAAAATTATTCAATTTATTCACCAAAAATGAGAGAAAATAAATCACCATACCAAGACCACACCTACACCAGTACACCATCCTATTTATACAAATTTCAAGAGACTGCATAGCATGGGTAAAATATGTTTTAGTTTTATTTTAATCATTAAGTGTAGGTAGGTACTTAGGTATAGGAGTATAAACAATGTAATGTGTATCATAGTAAGTTGTGAACAAAATTATTATTGTTTTTTTTTTGTACCTATTCATGATTTTTTGTTTTGCCAATGTGTGAATTAAATTCCAATAATTTTTCAATAATTTCCAAAAGTTTTTATTTTGCGTAATTATTACAATATTATTATTAATTATTATTTATATATACCTATATTATGTAATTAAAGCAAATTTAAATTTCCATAAAAAGAACAGTATTTTGTTTTTTCAAACTATACCAAACTACAGCTTACTTCTTATTAAAACAAGACTGTTTATTGATTGATAGTGAAAAATATCAGTATATAAAAATCCCTGTTCTGTTAAAAACGTTAAATTTGGCTTTGACTAGAATTATAATTAATAAATAGGGGTCTCTAGTTTTCTATTTATTACTAAGGCCACACCATATACATCTATTAACGAAATTATGTCAGGTGTATCACGGGTTAGTATTTTAGAACCAGTTTCTTTTACACTACCAGATTTACCAACAACAAATGAGACAACCACTGCTACATTTGATGATTGCATGGCCATATTAGTATCAAATGTCAACTCAGTGTATTCTGAGATTTTGCAATGCAGCATAAAATAAAGTTTAACAATGGCTTCAGAAGTGGAGAACCAGAGTGAATGGAACCAAATTAACACATATCACATTGTCACTGACCCGACTTGCCTGTTTAGTATGCTGAAAAACGAAATATATTTCAGCAAAAAGAAGTTGTAAAGTTTTTTGGCATGCATTTGGATAGGCGATATATGTGGAAAATATGTGTAAAAAGCATATCCATAGTAAAAGAAAATGACTGTGATTGAAGCTAAATTAAAATTTTATTGAATAATTGGATATAATTCTCTATGACACTATGACACTAGACAACAAATTGTTAATTTATAAAGCCGGTTTACACTTAGAGAATTCTACAAAATTTACAAATTATATTAAAATAGACGATAACGAATCCAACCTTCTTCAATTTTCTTAAATAAAAAATTCGTCCAGAGTAATGGGCAAATGGACATTTCAGAATACTACCTACAAAAGACTGATACTTCTACAGGTCAATAATTTCATTATTATATTTAGCAAAATTATATCAACCATCTAAAAAAAATAAAGTTATTTTAAGTGATTCCAACTCAAAAACCACAGCAGTCTACAAAATTTCAGAAAAATATAAACATTATCTATTCAAAACGCTACTACATATAAACTACATATAAAAAAATATTTTCACAAATTTTCACATGAAAACTAACTGAGAAATCCCCTGCATCGAATTAAAAAAAAACACAAAAACATAAAAAAAAAGTAAATTTTATTTATGCATTCGCGTATTTTTTTCTCTCTCTCTGCACAAAAAAAAATCACCACAAAAATAGCTCTTTTCTAATAGATTTCATATAAAAAAAAAAAAAAAAACTTCTGACAAAATTAATAGTGTGGTTTGAAATAAAATCCTTTTAAAAGGATAATACCTTAACAAACAATATAACAACAAAATAAATGTTTTCCCAATCCTCTTATTTAACCGAAAAAAAATGTTTTTTTTTTATTTTTTTTTTTCAACTTTAAAACATTTCTCATTTAAGAATTTGTCGGGCTTCAGATTTAGAAAAGATTTTAAAAGTTTTTCTTTTAAGGTAAAACAAGAAAAAAAGAACGTGCTAAGGATGTTCTGTAACCACTGATATTTTGATTCAGTTTAGATTCATTATAGTCACGTGCACATATTTATACCCTTTTAAATTATTTTTCATGATTGGGTCGAAAATCGGTATTAGAAAACTTTGTAAGGAAATTATATTTTATAAAATGTTCAACAGAATTTTTTCATTCTGTAAATTTAGGATTTCTAATAATATGTTTTTCCTGTTTTAGCATTATGATGTGTACATTAATTTATCTATTTATTTACGAGCTTTATTCAAACAAGTTACAATAATTTATTCTTAATTAAATTAAAAGCTAAAATTAAACATTGCAAAAATAATGAAGAAAAAAAAAAATTAATAATAATTGTTAATTAAAAATTTATATTACAAAATGAAGAGTTTTATATTTACAATAAAAATGAAAATAATTCAATTAAGAGATACAATTTTAATATATACAGAATGGAGCAGAAGAGTGCAGTGTGAACAGATCCAAATAAATGAGATTTCTAACGAAAAAGAAAAATAATTAAATATATATCTTGCTAACTTGCACTATCTCGTAATTATAAAAAATGAAAAGATTCAGCTAACATATCGCATAATTACCATTTTGATATTGAATACAGCCTGTTGGCCTGAATTCAAACCCATTAACTTGTATTAGTCATAATTTATATTAAAACAATTTTTTTACAATATCAAACTGAAAAAAATAAGCAAAAAAAGAATACATTTAAGATAAATTAGTAGATCAAGCATAAACAAAGATTACTCACAACACAATGAAAAAAATCGTGTCATCAGATTTCGCCAAAATAGTTGGTTTGGTATATACGTCCGCGACCCGAAAACCACCAATAAAATAATTATATATCTTTTAATCAACTCTAGTAATACATTCATCCAATAAGATTCCGCCAGAACAGTTTATTTGATTATTATGCACAGCCACAACCAGAGCATCACCAATAACGATTATACCGGGTGTTCCAGAGCATGCGTATCAGCTTTTTAAGAGAGGAAGAAGCTGTCAAATTTTAAAAAAAAGTTTGTTAACTAAATCAAGGGATGGGCTCTATCAATTGGTGGTATTTTCAAATTCCGGAAAGGACCCAAAATCGGTTTTTTAGACAAAAAATTGCCGAAATTGGCCGAAATCGAGATTTTCAAATGGGAAGGGGTACTTTTAAATGCAAATTCAGATTCTACGACAAAAAATAAGAAAATTATGTTAAATGATTTTCTTTTTTGTTTTCTTAGTATTTTTCTTTAAAATTAATCACAATAAAACAAAAATGCTCAATATTTTTCTTTGGTAAACTAAAGTTAATGATAAAAAGCGTAGAATGCGAATTTGCATAAATATCAGCAACATAGATAAATATCAGCAACCGAATACTATAATATATTTATGTAATAAATCTAATGACTCTATCCTTATTAGCTCTTCAACTTCAAGCCAACTAATATTCCAAAGCCAATTCTTAGTTTTAGTGAAAAATCCGGATAAAACTCTGGTATTTCTGATATCAATAGGTACCTTATTAAAAATTCTCGGTGCAATAATTTTAAAGAAATGACAAATATGAAACTTATTAAAGCTCGGTACATCAACTAAATTCCTGCTATTAATTCTTAGATTATAGATAACGGTATGTCACATCATGATGTCCTAATTTAATAAAATATACTTTCATAGTTTTATAGAGGTATAATTTCCTGGTGGAAAGAATACCTAAACGGTAATATTTAAAATCGTAAAACGGTAAAATGGTAATATATTCATCCCATAGTATATCACCAGAAAATAGATTTTGATATATAGATTGCCACGATTCAAACTCCACCGTTAACAAATATATCAACTTTTTTAATATAAGAGGAGTTTATTAATGAGCACATCATGAGCAGTTAGATGAATGCGTTTTGAATGAGTTTTGTTCCAGTAACGGGAATAGCCTCATTTATGTATTTTGATTTGATATAATGAGCCATAATGTAAATGTAAGTAATTGTATCGCATCTAAAAAATTTTAATTTTTTAAAATAAATTTTAACATATAAGGAATAATCGGGATTTGTAGATAAACGATTAGATTAGATTGGTAAAAAAATGTCAAGGGTTTTGTGAAAAGCTTATATAAAACTCACGCACACTTGCACATTTAAAATTAAAACTCTGTTAGTTGATATAAAAAATTCCACGTTTCAAAATCCCTCAGAAAATTATATTGAAGGTGATGAGCGATTTTTCTTAGAAAATTTTGCAGAGGTGTCATTAAACTGTAACAATCAGTTTAATGAATTTTAACAGGTATCATTAAACTGTAACAATTTTATTCCAAAATAGAAATATTCATTCCAAAACATAACTTATTATATACGGTTGTTTCTAGTTAACTTTTAACAACAATAAAGTTGTAGATTCATTTTATGTTTAACGCATATCTGGCGCACTAGATCTACGGCATACTTAGCGAAAAACATCGACTTTGACAATTTTCGGGTTAAAGATTTTTTTGTTGATACTTTAAAAAATTGTATATGTATCGATCCTAGAGTATTTTCCTGATACAGTAATATTCTACATTTTTGTTTTTAATTTCTAGGAATGTTAAAGTAGACCTCTCCTTGTCAAAATAAACTTTTCAACATTAAAAAAATAATCTAAATAGTTAAAAAAAAAAATAATTTTTTTTCATTTATTTCAAAAAAAAAAATATATATTAAAATTATAATAAAACCACTTAAACTTAATTTGACTTGAACCTGCTATCTCAAAAATTATACTCATTTCTGAATGTTTCACTAACATTACTAAATTTCCTTTGAATATCAATAACTTTTTGTTCAATATTTCGTTTAACACCCGAACAATAACGTAATTTTATATTGCCAAGCAAACGAACTGAAATAAAATAAAATATTTCAACAAAACTTAAAATTGATATTCCCATAAAAAGTCCCAATAAACCACCAGCATTAGCTGTGAAATCAATAACACCATACAATTTAGCACGTTCCTGACTCCAAAAACGATTATCCTTGAAATAAATTACAAATTTTGTTGTCAAATGTCTAAAAAAAAAAACGAAAATTGTTTTAAATAATTAAATAATATCGTAAAAAATCGTTTGTACTCAGCATCTTCGCTGCTAATAATTGATTGTAATGGTGCTTGTGTTATACCATAGCTATATGATAATGAAGTACATGATGGCAGGCAATTACAATCTTCAACTGTTACTTTAGTTTTTGATATATTTTGAACAGTTTGTCGAAAATCTTTTTCCATTAGCTCACGTTTTGCTTCCTGATAACATGAAATTTTTGCAGCACCACATACATTTGTACTTTTTGTTCCTATATTATATTATAGAAATTCCATTTTAGTATAAAAATAAAATTTAAATTTAAATTTTACTTGGCATATTAAATCGAACACAACCACATCTTGCCAATGTATAATTTGTAAGACATTCAAATTCACAATTTGATTCACTATAACTTTGAAAATATCTTAAATATCTTTCAGATTCATAGAAACATTGTCGTCTATAGGAAAATTAATAAATACATACATATATAAAAACAACAACAACAACAAATACAAACATCTTTGGTGAGTAATCAGCAGCTGTTTGAGCGGTTGTAATTAATTCTGGTGTAACATCAACAAGTACCTCATAAGTGAAGGGTACACTTGAATATTGCTTCGAAAGTTGTGGTATATCGCCGGGTGTTGATATTGCGAACTAAAATTTAAAAAAAATGTATACTTATCTTGACTATTTGAAATCATAGGTTTTAAAAAAATGTTATGGTGTTATGATAACAAAAATTAAAAATAACAAGA
Source organism: Argyra leucocephala (assembly GCA_963942445.1). Lineage (NCBI taxonomy): Eukaryota > Metazoa > Arthropoda > Insecta > Diptera > Dolichopodidae > Argyra > Argyra leucocephala. The sequence goes on along the minus strand of OZ012681.1, from coordinate 43,228,582 downwards.
GAAATTGTCAAAAGTACATTAAAACAAAACTACGAATAAGATTCGTTCAACTTGAACCAACTTCAAAATAGAACAAAAAAGTAGGCTGACCCGATCTTTAAGTTATTTTAACTAGCTAGTGCGGAACATTTTATGTTTAATTTTAATGAGCAGATTACAAGTGACAACATCAACAGTATAATGTGGATGTGGGCAATCTGAATTGATGTTTAAGTCTTCATATTTAACTTAGCTCGTGACATTTCAATACATTTGTTCCTTTGCTCACAATTTAAAATGTCAAATTGTTTTCAATTATTAAAATATTTATAATGTTTAAAAAAAATAAAACATACAATAAAACAACATTTCCAACGTCAAACATCTGGGATGAATTTTTTTACCATAAACGTTTTCTACAAGTAGTTTGGCCAAAAAAAGTTTTCAACACAGAACAGAGTATAATGAGCATAATGAATAAGTGCAGAAAGTGAAATTGAGTTGGCCGGCACACTTCTCAAACCTGGAAAACACTTATTAAATACAGTTCTTGAAATTCTTAGCATCACAGATAACGTGAACGACAAAAATAACAAGTTGGTAAATTCGCATCGCTGGAGCAAAATCAAATTAAATGGAGGAGGTTTATCGATACATAATAATGTATCGACGAAGAACAATATAGGATAAGATACCAACGAAGAACAATATATGGAAAGATATGGCACACAAATATAACCTTCTATACTTTCTAATAGAAAAAACAAGCAAAAGACTAGAATTTAATAAAAACGAAAATACTCTACATATCATAAATAAGATAAATACTTCAAATGGTTGTGGAGTAGATGGTATAAATGCTAATATTGTCAAAACGAATCAAAATGAATCAATAAAATATATCACATCTCTTATAAATGCGTCAATATATGAAAGTAAAGTTCCAAATCAACTTAAGACTAACATAATATTACCAATCTATAAAAAAGTTAGAAGTAAAAACGATATAAATAATTTCCGGCCAATATCAGTCCCCACGATCTTCAGTAAAATTCTAGAAACATACATCACCGAACAACTGACTGAGCATTCAAAACAAAATAAATTATTATGCAAAAGGCAATATGGATTTATATGTAACTCAAGTACGACCGCAGCACTGTTTGACGTAGTTGTAGATATACAAACAATAATCAGCAAAGAAAAGAGAGTGAGTGTAGTTTTATTTGATCTAGCTAAAGCTTTCGATTCAGTGGACAGAAATACACTAGTAAAAATTCGGTTAAAATGTGGAATAATGGATAATGAACATAAGTGTTTTGAAAGTTATTTTAAACATAGGAAACAATATACCGCATGTGAGGGAATAAAAAGTTTAGAACAAGATATAGAAAGCGGCATAATTCAGGGAAGTTGTTTAGGACCAGTCCTGTTTTCTTGCTACATTAGTTTAATAGTGTAAAGCTAAGTGGTGAAACATTTTTATACGCAGATGATCTGGTAATGGTCTACGCTGAAACAAATTATAAGCATTTAGTAGAAGATAAAATAAACAGTCATATGTTGGAAATTTATGACTGGATGTGCGTACATAAACTAACAGTAAACGTTAACAAAACTAAATTTATGCTTTTTAAAGCCAAAAATGTAAATATATCTGTACGATATAAAAATAAAGTAATAGAGAATGTCGACCACTATAAATATCTAGGCATCATTATAGATGATGAATTAAATTGGAATGTCCAAATTCAAAACTTGATACCGAAAATTCGACGTATTACTGGTCCATTTAAAAAATTAGGGGAAAGACTTCCTCAAAGTACAAAAATATTAATATACTACAGTCTATTTCACAGCACTACAACATATGGAATAGGTATATGGGGAAATTATTTTAATAAAAATACAAGCAAACTTCAAAAAATACAAAATAAAGCGATAAAAAATCTTTTTGGGTTAGGACATAGACCTACTATAAGTGAAATAAACAAAACATATGGTATATTAAAGTTAAAAGATTTTAAAAATCTAACTCAAATGGTACAAATACATAATATGCAAAACAGATTCGCAAAATCCAATACAACAACTAGAAAAAATATTGAAATACACCAATATGAAACTTAATCAGTTCATCGTATAAAATATTCAGTTAGCTTCCGTCTACAAGAATTAGAACCTATACTCAACACTGGAGTTCGGCTTTTTAATGAATTGGTGGATGATGTAAAAAACTTGACAACAAAAAAATTAAAAAAAAAAAACATCTAAACTCTAAATATTATAATAATTTAACCTTACAACGAATTGCATATTTTTTGGAGTATTAATATAAATTTTTATTTCTATTTTCTTAAATTAATTGTTACAAAATTTTTATTTCTACTTTTATTGTCTTTTGTCTAAATATTAAAATAATATAACATTAACGTTTTGCATATATATATTATGATAAATTTTTATTCTGTTTTTGATATGATTTTAACTTTTTTTCTTTCTTGTTAATCATCTCACACACATATATTTGAATTTATGAAATTTTACACACCATACATTTTTTTCTTTTTTTTTTTTTTTTTTTTGCGTGGATTGGTGGGAATCTTCATAGACACAATGAGCCCCGTAGCTTCCATTGTGTGCCAGATTTTTACTGACTAAACCACACCCCTCCCATTAATACTAGTCCAACGGACTAACCATTAATTTATTGCTATTTTGATTTTCTTAAAGAAAAAGTTTACGAAATTCTATCGTATTAAATCTAGTGGCTTAGTTCTTTTAAGCCTTCTGACATCATTTTGATTATCTAGCAATTGAGTGGCCTCAACGTTAACATGTCCCTCCAGACGAGCTATATGCTTTGTTGCATATCTTTTTATTTCATTTTCTATGCGAGGAATTTTTAGATCTCTGTGCAAATCACTGTTGCGAACATACCAGGGGGCATTTACCATGTTGCGCAAGACTTTATTTTGGAATTTTTGTATACAAAGTACATGTGTTTGTTTGGCACATCCCCATATTTGTATGCCGTACAACCATATCGGTTTGAGTATCTGATTATATAACAAAATCTTGTTATGTATAGGTAATTTAGAATTACGACCTAAGAGCCAGTACATTTCTCTATACTTATTATTTTCTTCAGTGAGATCATCCGAATCTGTCTCGTCTGGACAAAAAATTTCTTCAAGATGATCTGCGAATGTTTCAGCTTTATTTTTATTATCTCTCGCCCATTCACCGCTTTTCATTCTGATTGGCGGGATTTGAGAGATCGAGGTTTTTGTACTCTTTGTTGCTTTCCACAACGAGTAGTTATTTTCTCTTTTAGCTGATAAATTTTTTATATATTTTTCAAAATTTTCATTTTTAAGATCTTTAATTTTTCTTTTAAGATTCTGAGTTAATCTATTTAGCACAGTTTTGTCTGCCGGATCACGCGATTGTTGCCATCTGCGTCTAGCTCTTCTTTTTATTTTTATCATATTTAATATTTCTCTAGGGTAGTTGAATCCTACCGATTTATATTCACAATTTTTTGTATTATTCCATCCAGCATTTTGAATAATTTTAATAAAATTTTCTACTTCAGAATCTATATCACATTTGGATCTTAGTTTTGTTTTTATGTTTATTTTGTTTTCTATTTCTTGTTTAAAGCTAGCCCAGTTAGTTGTCTTGTTCGTTAGCAGAGGTTTCGACTGTTTCTTAATAACCTTTTCATATAGATTTAGTATGACTGCAGAGTGATCTGAGTCCAAATCATGGTTATCTTCTAGCTTAATATAATTGGGTGAAATTTTTTTTGTTATATAAAAATCAAGCAGATCAGGAGTTTTATTTCCATCAGTTGGCCAATAGGTTGGCTTACCGGTAGATTGGTAAATGCAGCCTTTTTCTTTTATAGCTTTTCTTAGCTCTCTTCCTCTCGTAGAGGTTACTCTAGACCCCCAATCTATGTGCTTGGCGTTGTAGTATCGCCAAGTAGTTTAAGAATTTCTTCAAACATGTTATTCTTTATGTTGTATTTGGGTGGACAGTATAATGCACCGACACAAAGGCTTTGTTTAACAGACATAATTCGTAGCACGATTAGTTGGAATTCATCTATTTCTAGACTAAGTTCCTCGTGGTGCTTAATATCTTTCTTTATTAAAATTGAGCTACCACCTCTGGGTGTATTACTCGGATGGTTTGCGCTGTAGCATGTATAGTCATTTATTTTAAGCGATGACTTATCTGTCATATGTGTTTCTGTCAAGAGACATACATCAATATTTTGTGTTCTCAATAGAATTTCCAAATTATTTTTCTTGTTCAGAATACCATTGGCATTCCACGTGACTATACGAAGTGCGTTCTTAACCATGCCTTGCGGATTTATTTTTTGGTGTATACATATATATTTCATTATGTTTGTTTTCTAATGTGCATAGTCTTGTTGAGATTTCATTCATTGTTTTATCATATTTTGCATCATCTGCGTAATGGTATTTTCAGTCAACTTTTGTGTAGTAACTTTATTTTGTTCTTTCGGGTTTCTTTTTTGACTTAGGTTATTTTGTATTACCTGTGAATATGATAAGCCTTCTACGACTTTTTTCGACGTAAAAGTTTTAGGTTTCTCTGAAGTTTCAATGCAATTCTGTTTCTGTGCAATAGGTTGAAACACACACCATACATGTCATACGCTTCATTTTAAAATAAATATAAGAAATATATTAAATACTCTGTACGAGCTCCTTAGCTCATTTTGAGAAACTTGAATAAAATAAAATAAAATAAATAAATGCTATACAATTATTCATTGCAATATTATTTTAATACTTTCGAAAAGTATACGTTTCACAAAAATACCGTCGAAGCTAAGATGGTAAGGATATCTAAATAAGAATGGGCGCGGTTAAATATTGTTCTACGAGAAGTCAAGCAGAGAAGAAAATAATAAAAAGCAAAAGTTGGCAAGGATGCCCAAAATGAAAAAAATTAAAAACTTGGGCACATTGAACTTACATACAATTAACAAGCCAGATAATTAACATAAGCACATAAAATTAGTAAACTAATATTATACTAGGAACTTATATACATCAGCTAAAAAAGATAGTGAAAATAAAAACTAAAGAAAGGAACAAAGGAAAATAATATTAAACAAATAGTTAAACAATGAATTGTTAACAAGCTTGCATAGTCATACTTATTTTGTATGTATTTTTTTAATACTCCTCTATGGAGAAACACATTTCGTTTTATTTAACGTTTCCTACTTAAACATCAGCCGTTTAACTATTTTACTATTCTGTATACTCCTACATCAGACGATCAGAATTCTGAAAATGAAAACGTCTCTTCATTTACATTTTACAAAGAAAAATTTTGTTAAGTTCTTATAACTCACATATGGATTTATTTTAATCAAAAAAAATAATATGATTTGTCCAACTAATCAGAATCAAACTAAGATTTATCAAAGTCTAACACTAAAATACCTAGATGACTAAAATAATCAGATGGGTTTAAGTAGCGTTTATTCACGAAATACTCCTCTAATTAAAGACAAATGCAGTTAAAGAATTTTACTTGCAGTTGAACAATGAAAGGCTGTTGCACAACATTTTTATAGTAACCAAAACATAGGTTAAAGTTTAATATTTACTAAATATATTCACCATGAAAAATTAATTCCTACAAACAAGATGAAAAATGAAAAAAAAATTACCTTAAATCCTTCATCGCCTTCTCCGCACACTGAATCTACATCTTGTCTTCGACCGTAAATCAATACCAATAACCCGTTACTCATTAATGAATTATACATACGAAATGGAAATAATTGTCCAGATAAATCCTCAGAAAAACCAATTTCAGGTGTCCATGTTGTTGAACGATCATAACGTGCCATTGTTTCAGTATCTTGATCACCATCATTAGCAAAATTCACTAAATCATCTGTTACGCTACGAAAAGATACGAAAAAATAACTGTAAATTCAAAAATATGTTTCCATCATTTCAATTTACGTTTTTTTTCTATAAATATTTTCCAGCGGTAGCATATTGAAACTATAACAAACACCAAATTCTGTTACAACTATATCAAAAAAACTTTTATAATCATCATTAACATAATGACTTTCGAATCGAGTAACTGGAAACAATTCAGTTGGTTTTGGATATAATTTTTTTAATTCACGTAAAAAATTCCCTTTATAAATTTTATCTGTAAAATTAAAATATTCCTTATCACTGTAATCACAAACCTGTAAATTGACATCCATAAAACGTTTCCTAAAAATTTTTTCAATTATTTTAATAAAAATTATAGTAATTATAATTCGTATTTACTCTTGACGTGACCAAGTATCATAATAAGAAATATTTTCTCTGCTTAATCTTTCATAATTAGCAAAATTGAAAATTGTTGAATTTGATTTGTTGTCTGGACATATTGTTATAGTTGGCATTGGTATTTGCCATATCGGTGTTGATTTGTCAGCAAAACTAACAATTACTGGTGTACTATGCCATTTCTTCCAAATATCTTGTATTAAAGTAAAACAAATAAAAATTGATATGGCAAAAATAATAAGCCAAAAAATTCTATAAAAAAAACACAATTTTTTTTTACATTACAGTTATTTAATAGTTAATATAAAATATAAAAATTTTCCAACCTTTCAATCCATGATCGTCTACGTTCACCCAAATATCGTACACCATGAATTGTACTAAATTCACAATATTCTGCAAACATAGCTTTACCAAAATCTAATGTGTGTCCTTTTTGTATAACATCAATAAATTCTGGTAATGGTTCTGAATTAATTGATGAAATATCAGAGTTTTGTGATATTTCAGTAGAAATATCTTTTACATTTTTTAAATCCGAGATTCCTTTAGATGATTTCATTTTTCTAGAAAAAAACAAAACAATATTTTAAATATAATAAAAATATTGTGCCAACAAATTTGTATCATATACCGACTAACATAAATATTGATATTATAATAACCACATTAATGTTTTTAGATTTTATCAGTGAAGTAAAGGTCACGCAACTTCAAGCGCAAAATACATTTATCAACCAACTAAACCAAAACTTAGCTTATAATGGGTTTCTCAATACCTAATACAGGAGCGTGAAACAAATTCTGGGATTAAAGAAAATATTGTCGGAACATTTGAAATATTCCAAAAGTCAATATATTTTATTCCACAGTGTATCAAGCCTCATACCAAGCTATATTTTAAAATGCAAGTTTTAGTTAGTAAATACATGAAGATCATATGATGCAGGTTATTGTAGCGACATATCATTACTCATAATGAAATAACGAAGTAAAATATAAAACAACAGAAAGTTAGTTAAAACATGACAAAGAGAAGATACATCTTACTTTCCAACAATGTATTAGTCTGTTTTTAAATACACTGACTGGAATAAAGTAATTTAAACTTAAATACGTCAATACATTGTTACTCTCTTAGATGCATTATAAACTTGGCTTGCAGCACTAAAATTGTCTTAAGAGAAAAATTATGTTTGTTTTAGCATTGGAAAATTTTCAAATAGAGAGAATGGCATTTAAAATTTAAGAAAAACAATTACATTTTACTAAAACTAAAAAAAATATATTTGATTAAGAATTAAAAATTATGTAAACAACACTGTTTTACAAAAATTTCAACTGAGAAAATTGATTTAGCTAAATTGAGCATTTTTTTTTAATCTACTACATGATAGCAGATTCGTCAAATTTTTTGCCAGCAGGTTGGGGTGGACCACTATTCTTTTGGTGTAATTTCTTGTTTTTTTTTAATGTCTTCTACCATAGGTAACCTTATGAAGGTTGGAATTTTTAATATACCATGACGCATTAGTAATAATTCTCATTCTTTTCGACTGCAATCTTTGAATTATCTCGAGATTATTTTTGAACATATTTTTCCAAATTTGCCATTCGTAAGACCATATATTGGATATATGTTCACTTTGTATGTAAGGACTTTCAATTCCAGGCTGAACAATGATTATCAACAATGATGGAGATCATCTTTAGCTTAAGCTGATTTTTTTTTGTATCTATGTGCTTCCTGCAGATTAATCTTCAATCGATATAAATTCTTAAGTATTTCACTATGTTGGACTGTGGTATTTCTATCTCAGTTAAGGAATACAAGTGGACATGTTTCTCCGTTCAGTGTGAATGTGAGGTGAAAAGTCTTATTTTCATTCACTTTAATTTTCCATTTTAATTTTTCAGCCAACGTAATTTAAAATATAAAATTATTATATAAAAACATCACTAAATATGAAATTTATCGTAATCTACATCTAGATTACATTTGCAATCTACATGATTATTATTGAATATTTACACTGAGAGAACCAAACTCAATACATAAATTACACAATGTGGTTTAATTAATTTTAATTTTCTAAAATGTTGTCACTGCTCCCTCCAACTTCCTCGTAAGCACTGATTATTAGAATATTTTAATAACAATATATAGAAACAATATAATTGAACCCCAAATATTAATCTACTTTTCGCCAACATTTAAATCGAATAATATACTTTGTTCTTCGATCTCCTTTAGATTTTGTAGTTGACACAAATATTCAATTTTTCATTATGAATTTTTACATTCCGAAAATCAAAAAAAATAATAATTAATACTGAAATCTAGAGCAATAAACTTTGCACTATTTACAAATATGATATTTTGTCACTCAACTAACAAAAAAGTTAAAAAAAATGTGAAAATCGCTTTTTAGATTAGAAAACAGAAATTACAGAATGAAATATTAAAACTTTATCCTAATTTATTAACATTCTTCCTTATATCCCAACCACAACAAAAACTAAAATTGACACAGTATAAAAAAATGTAACAATTTAGATAATTACCATCATTCCTTAAAAAAAAAATATAAAAAAAATTAAAGAACAAAGTGACAAATCTCTAAAATAACAATCAAAATAATAATGGGAACCTAAAATTAAAACTTTTTAAGTTAAAAATCTTCACTTTTTCATTAAATCGTCAATTTCAAACACCCAGTAATATTGTAAAGTATTTAATTTTTTAACAGTGGAACTGTTCATGGAATAGAATAAACAGGAGTTTGTCGAAAAATTTATTTTAACTTATACCGTTATTATTAGTAGCGAATAACGAGAATGATTAAAAAAATTAAACGTTCCTTTACAAAAATTTTTAAACAGCTTGATTGTTTTATTTTAAAAGTGTGGAATGATGTGTGTATTAAGTCATAATAAGTTACAAGTTAGTTTATTTTGATTTTGTATTTGAATTTTTTATGTATTTTTTATGAATTATTTTGGTAAATGTATTTTATGATTTATATATTTTATATACTAATACTTTTATTTTATTTTATTTTATTTTTTTTTATTTTATTTTATTTTATTTTAATTTATTTTATTTTATTTTATTTTATTTTATTATTCTATTCTATTAAATTCTATTCTATTATATTTTATTCTATTCTATTCTGTTCTATTCTATTCTATTCTATTCTATTCTATTCTATTCTATTCTATTCTATTTTATTCTATTCTATTCTATTCAACCAAAAAACTAATTACGAAATCCAATAAGGTTACTTTTTACTTGGATGTAATGTTAGCTAATTTCAGCTAACATGGCTGTGATAGTAGTGAATAAGCTGCAGCAAGCCAACAACAAAATTTATAGTTGATGGAAAAGATGGAAATTTAAATGAAACGACGTAATATTCGTAGAAATTTATTTAAGAAAATGTCAATTACGTAATTATTAGTTTTTCTGTAATATTTTGCATTTCAAAATATAAAAGTTTGAAATTGTTTGAAATTCGTGTTTTATCAATCTCTATATCATCATGTTGTAATTTCAACAACAATTTTTTATTGCTTACTCTGAAATACATTATTTTTCATTATTAGTTGACGATTTGAATTCAGCAGACCACTAATTTAGAATTAATTGGTTAAACTAAACCATTTTGCAGTATTACATAAAAGCGATTTTAGTTTCAGTAATCGAAAAAACATATTCATTATTATGAAATTTTAATATAACAGTTTTTTTAATATAAATGTAATTGTTTTGAAAATTGTTTTGAAGAAATATTGAAGTTGATTCAAATAAAGCTAATTTTTCTATAAATTGATATTTTTCTAAAAAGTCTTCAACTGTATCTGTAGATAATATAGTATCTTCAGCATAATATTTTGATCTTGTATGCCAGCTCTAATTTTTAAGGCCTTTACTTTAATGTGTGAGACAGTTCATTTCTTTGTTTACTTGTGCGTGTTTCTGATAATATTCAATCAAAAATCAACTTGGTAGTTAGTCTAAATAATAATTTTCATATGGGTTTAAATAACCTCTAACACATTTAAAGTTGTTAAAAATTGTAAATTGTATAAAGGAAGTACATTATTATAATAAATACTCGTACAATATGGATACCGATTTCGTAATATGATAAAAGAATTCGTATCAGATAGATGTACCGGCACAAAACAAAAATATTATAATGACTAGAATGTTACCCAAATGGTTATATGATCTCCTCCACGCTCCTTCACACCTACCACAGAACATTCTTACATTCGTTCAGACAGAGTGTTTGAAAGAATCGAAAAAATCGTTCGAAGGAAAGAAATAGTGTTACTGTACCTTTCGAATATTTTGATATTTTTCGAAACATGGAATTATTTTTAGGCCAGTACTTGATTATGATAATTTCGGTTGAAAATCTGCAGCATCTGGCGTACTAAACCCCACTTCTATGTGGCATTTTAATTTTGTTCTTTCAGAAAGAAAAAAACAATAAAGAAAACTATTAAGAAGAGAAATATTTTAATTGGAGACGAAGCATTTTACAAAAGTGATATTTGCAATTCGAAATCAGTATTTGAAATTAGAAACAGGTTTTGTCCCATTCATGAATTTTCAAAACAAACACAATAATTTGTTTGTAAATGTATAAACTAAACTACATTATTATCGAAAATATTTAATAGTATTATGTATAATTTAAATTTAAATTTAAAAATCACGAGCTTAACATCAATTTATTTACAAAAAAATATAAGTTTGCACGTTTTACTTTATTATTTTTTTTTTCAAATTTATTTAATTTTTAAACTCAAGAGAGCTAAAGCTCGTATAGAGAGTTTTACAATCAAAATTAATTATGTGTAAAATTCAGTACAATCATAGTATGTAATTCTAACTAAGACTAATTTAGCATGTAGTTGGAACAGTTTTTAGTTATTTTCTCAAAATACGATTTTGTTTACTATGCTATTTTTGGCCTATATATTCGTTTATTAATATAACCTTTGATAATAGCCGACCGATATGGGTGTAGTGGTTATATTATCATCTAACTACTAATCAATATGTTCTGAGTTCGAATCCCAACATGGATGTTGTACACCCTTTTTTCAATTATTCTTTGGAATTAATTTGGAATACAACTTTTTCAATAATCAATAAAATAAAATGAAACTATGGTATTATGAAGACGAAGTTACTCTTCAATAAATATAGTTTTCCACATTTAAATTAATTGATACATCATCGATTCTGATAGAAAAAACTATATTGTATATTTCAAATCTCTGTGTAAAAAGTAGTTAGGTCAGAATTATAAATAGAATTATAAAAAAAAAGAAAGCCCCAGTTGAAACATATTCTAATTCTACATTCTAATTTTACAAATTCACTATAAAAATTCACGATAAGTTGATTTTGAATTAAATTAATTTATTTTATAATTCCCAAAAATTATGTTAATTTTTTTTTATAAATTTTTTTAAGCTTTTATAATTTTTTCATTATTTAATATCAAAAATACATCAAAAAAATTACGCTTGACTTTAAGTTGCTACAAATAAAATTCATTACAAATCAACTTAATTTTCATTTTTATTGACTTAATCGGTTATAACTTTTAAACCACAGAATTAAACCACACAGTATCCAGATACCAACATAAATCATTCAAAAACTTTAAAAAAAAAAATTGAATATTGTTCCATTTACTAAAAAAAAAATATTTTCAAATTGTTCCATTTTAAAAAATAAACTTTTTTTCTGTAATTTTTTTTTTTTTTGTTTTGTGTTTTAATTTTAAATGACACACTTTACATGAGCACTTAATTTTTTTTTTTATTTTGTAAAAAGATGTCAAAGATTTTTCAATTTTTTTTTTAATAGCTAACACATATTCTTAAAAAATATTTCAACTGAATTGTTGAACCTGTTGCACATTTAGTACATGACACAATTATTTAAAAATATCGAAAATATTATTTGTATTGCCTAATGCAACAATACTAAAACATTCAAGATAACAGTACAATACAATATGCAACACTATAAAAGTAATAATAATAAAATATCAAAAAGATTTCAGTAAAATTTTTTTTGAAACCAGTTATTTTTTATACCGTTATTTATTAAAAAACAAAAGAAAATAGAAAAAAAAAAACAACTTACTGTTGATTTGATAAACTCATCCTGCAACAAATGCTAAATAGCAACTAAAGTGAAAAAAGGCAAAAAAAACAAGAATTTACTGTTATCCTTTAGTTGTTAGGTTGTAGATTAATAGTAATGATTGTTTTGTAGGCAGGAATGTAAAAAATTTCAAAATAATATGGCCATTTAAAAACAATGAACATAATAACAACAAAAAAAAAAATACAAAAAGTGAAAGTGCTAGAAAAGTTTATTTCCACTATTTTACAATTTTTGTCTCTGTAGAAGTTAATAAGAAGTACAGGGTGATTAAAAATATTTATTTAATAAAATAAACGCATAAAAGTAAGACAAACTGCATTTTTTTTTAACAAATCCAAATCGAATTTGTATTTGAATTTAGAGTAATACCTTTTAAATACAACAAGAACAGCAATAATCGAAGTTAAGTGTTTTTTTTTTTATTTGCTTTCAGCAATAGCTTGTGTAATTGACTTCAACTACAGTAGATTAGTTTTTAAGAGAAAAATCATCACATTTTTTGATACATTACAATACCTAATCCTTTTAATTTTAATTAATTATAATTTTGTTCTACAAATTTTTATTCTCTATTATTATTTGAATGTACCACCTTTATAATTACTATTGTTATTACTATAGAAAAAGTAGTATAATAGAAGTCCAGCGTCCATTACATGGATTGATAAAAATAAAATATTTCTTTTTTTAAACGGCTTAGGTTACTCGATAAAAATGATAATCATATTTGAAATTTTGGTAGATATTAATTGAAAAAAAATTAAAAATTACACAAACACAATAATAACAAAAAATGAAAAACTAAAAGGATGTTCTCATTGTTATTTGATTTCTAATAAAAAATATTATTTTTTGTTTTTGCTTTTATAATAAAATAACAGTTTACAGTAAGAAAATTTGTTTACTAAATTATAATAACAGTATCGAGAGAATAAATAAAAATCAAGAGAGTGGCGAGGCAGGCTATTGAAAAAAATTGCCAGAAAAATTTGTTCTACGCTGGACTTCTATTATACTACTTTTTCTATGCTATTACAATATTTATTTATACTACTTATGAATTTTTCTTTTTTTTAACTTCTTTTCTTAACTTAATGTTGTTTTTATCTTGAAATTTGTTAATGCATCTTATTATTAATGATATTTTATATTTGACACTATGTTTATATTTAGAATTTTTGTTTTCTATTTCTAATTTTATAGGGTTTCTAATTATCCGGCATTAATAAATATCCGGATATCGAATACAGAAAATTCAAAATATTCGGATATATCCGGATATCCGGATAACAAATAAGATATTAAAGATAATAGATTAAATCCAATATTAATGATGTTTTATAATTTAAGTTTTTTTAATTATTTACATTAATAATTAATTAAATAATAAGAAAAATTATATATAATTAAATTCATTTCATTTTCACAAATGCGTATTTTAAAAAATTAATTGCATTTAACGTTTTGAAATTAAAGCAAGTTCTAATTTTGGTCCTTGTCAGGCCTGCAATTGAAAAAACGCGCGCTCTGTTACAGTATAGATGTTGGTTTTATAGTAAGAATTGCATTAAATAATATATTTAAATTATCTGTCCTAGTTTTTGTGTTTGTTAAAATCATGAAATCTTTTTTCAACAAAGTAGTAATTACGTTGCTCTGTTCTTTGACATGGGTATTTGAAGAAATTGTTGCTACAGAGAATTTGCAGTGTTTTCCCTTTCAATCATACTTTCATTTGCGATTTTCTCAACTACTTCCTCCACCGCATTGTGCTCAGTACTTTTATTGTTATAGCCAGATATATGAATACTGCCAATAGCCAGATATATGAATACTGCTAAATTTCAACTGCCAAAGCAATGGCGGCAGCTTTTGAAGCATAATCAAAATATTTAGTGGAATATTTTCTGTTTCTAAGAAGATTAATTTCATAATGATTTTATCTCCACGTTCATCCATTCTTTTTTTTATCTGTTTGATAATTTTTTTTAGTTACATTCGTTTTAAGCTTAAATATAATTTCCAGCCAAGGGAATCTTAGAATCCAGACCTGAATATACAAGACGTCGGGGCAGACCAAATTTTCGTTGGAGAGACGAAGTATCGGCGGATTTAAAACAATATCGTATCTTCAACTGGAGAGAATCCGCCCGTGATCAGCAAAAAATGGAAGACGTTGATGAGTCAGGCCCAGGACCTACATGGACTGTTGGCCACCTAAGTAAATAAGTAAACACCTTCAGCGGTCAAAAATGTGGCTGAATTTGTATTCAATTCCTTTAATACAGTTTGTAGAGGTGTTGGGACATTTAACAGTTCATTTAAAATTGATATACTCTTCTCTGAAACATGTTGTTGCCCTAATGCATTTAAAGTTTTATTTACACGAACCTTTTTTTGAAATAATCGTTTAAACAAGGTTATCAATTAATTTCACCGAATTTTAATATATAATATCAACTGCAATGTCTTGCTCTCCAGCTCTTTAACATATCCTTGCAAAATGTTGTTTTTGACTGAAGAAGATTTGATCATTCTTATATAATTCTTCTGAGGATATTTATTGATTATTCTTAAAAAGTTTCGGTAAAATCTGGCTTTCGTTGTTTTCTTCTGGTTCGCAGATTATGTTAGCATCATCAAAATTATTTCTATTCATGTAATTATTAATGTTTTCGACAGATTCATCTATTACATTTTCATCAACACCATTAAAGTATGTTTCTTTGTTTTATTCACAAAATGTTGGTTGTTGTTTTTTATACAGAGTACATCGGTTATTACAAACCGTGGTTATAGAAAATCTGAGATATGGTGCCTAACATTATTTCATACTTGAATATAACGGCGGCTGCGTCATACATATGTTGACAAAAAGTAAAAGCCAAATTTAATTTAAATAAATAATTTATATTTTGTGTATCTGTGTATCTCGTATAAATTGAAAAAAAAAATGTTTTTGTTTATATTTTGTTTGTAACAAAAAAAAAACAACATTTTGTTTGTTAAAAAAATATCCGGATTATCGCATAGTCAAAATTGGTAGGATAATCCGAATTGAAAACCCTACTAATTAATTTTACCTTATTTTAGTTTTTAATATTTTATAAGGGGCTACCCAGTAGATTGAAATAAATAAATAACTAAATAAATTATTATATATTTGATCATGGCGCCGCTCATAGTATCAATAATGTAAATTTAACAATTTTTAAATGACTTTATTTTAAAGAATACATAATATCAAGTGTTCATGCAGGGGATTGCTATACCTAGTGATCTAGTGTTGTAAGAACAACGGATAACTGTGTCTAACTTACTATTAAAAACTAAAATCAAATTTTTTTTACATTTTTTCTGTCTCTCCTGTAGTCCTTTTCTATCTTTTTCTCTCATTCTGTTTCTCTTTCTCTATCTAACTTGCTTGGCATCTCTCTCTCTCTGTATTTATATCACTTTTTATATCCATTCCCTCTTTCTTGCTATCTCTCTCTCTGTCCCTTTTTCTCTCTCTCTTTCTAGTGCAAGTATACAAAACAATTAAAATTATGACTTAGAAATTAAATTTAGTCTACTAAAACACCACATAATTTGTTGCTTTACTTCCGGTCTTAATTACAAATTTGAAAACTTACTCACTCTGTAGAAATATACATTAACAAAATATATGTATATGGAGTGTTTATTATATCAACCACTATCAACATCACCACAAAAATTCCAACACTAATTATACCAATTTTTTTCACTACCGTTGATTATAGTTCCTTTTTTCATTCTGTTTTTTTTTTTTTTGTTTCTTATTTTCTTTTTTTTTATGTTTCATTTTTTGTTGACAAATGACAGTTATATTTCACTTGAGAATTGTTTTTGGTTGAGAATTCATTCCTATATTATATAGAATAAAAATTTATTATTTTTTATAACCCTAAAATGTTGTTTTTTTTTTTTTGTTTTGCACTTTCCTATAAATATCCTGCAAGCCTATGTCTATTTTTTTCAGCAATTTTAAACTTAACCCCAAACTAACTGAAAAATATTATGTATGCTTATAAATGGTAGGTAGTACATTTATATTTAAAATTAACACAATACTATACTGCTAAAAATAAATAAACTGTTATAATAGATTTCTAGTGAACAAAATAATAACGGTAAACATGTAAATATAATACATGCAATATACACGTGTGGTAACTGAGGTGAGTTAAAAATGAATTATGAACTTCAAATTGAATTATTAACCAAAAACAGGTATGTAGGTAGGTAGGTGATGTTTAATTTTTCAGCTTTACTGACAGATGTGTGAAAATTTTTTGACAGATGATGATGGATATATGTCAAAAATTATGGTTTCATTTACAACATAGTAATAAACTTTACAAATAAAGTTGTTGCAACCTGTAGAATGAACGTAGTGTGTGTAATTAAGTTGAAGGATGCAAAATAAATTTAAGAATATAATATGTGAAAAATCTTTAAATAATTTAAATTTAAGAAATGTCAAATTTTTAGTAAAGTGGATAGTATTGAAAATTTCTTTAATATTAATTATAAATTTTTTGTTTTTCAAAAATTGATTGTTCTCTTTAGTCTGCATGTATTAGCCTGTTTCATCGACAGCTCTTGCATCATTTTGAGCTTGTGATGTTCCAATTTGTACAAAAATCAGCTTCAGAGAGTATGTATAATGTATGTATTATAAATGTATATAATATAATGTATAACATATAACAAATTTCAATTTTCTTCCTGTTAATAGATTTGGTTGGACAGTCATGGTTATATTAATGGTCCAATACGGTCCAAAAGGGTGGTACGTCCAATTTTGCTATTTAGTACTAGTTTTTCAAATATTAGTCAAATATTTTGCATATGTTGAATTTGAATTTTTTGTCTCTCAACCGTATTAGATTTGCCTTAGAGGTGGATTAACAAAATTTTATAATTTGAAAGAATTCGACTGTGTATAGGCTTTTTCAGAATAAATTTTTACATATTTCTAGAAATAGTTATGGACGTGAGAAGTAGATTGATCGTGAGAACTACCTATTCTAGTTGCTTTTATAAAAATTAGCACTGTGTCGTATATTTTTGATGAAACAATCCGAATAATTTAATAATTGTTGCTATTTATTTTAAATCCAATCTGTGCGAAAAAGAAATCAATCAAATTTCTATAACAGTTCGAAAAGACCTTAAACATAGTTTAATCTATGATACTAAGTAAGATTTAGACTTAGGTTGAGATTTATTAATTTATTTATCATACATGTAAATATATAAACTTTTACAATGCTACTGCAATAAGGAACGAGAGAGTTAGCTTATATTTGATAGAAATGTAAGGTTACAAATTCTGAATCATGAAATGAAAACCCGAATTTTGTTATTATTGTTATAAAAAACTTTTTGGCTTCTGAGCCAGAAACATATAAGCTTTTTCGAAATATATGTCCATATTAAGTTATTTATTATCTCGCTATAGTCTAATTAGTAGGATCAAAAAAAGAAAATGCAATTCAATATAGCTAGTGTAGTGACAAGTTTGAATAAAAATCGTGTGGAAGATCAAATTCGTCTCTTTTAATACACGATAAGTGTCGCGAATGATACTAAGTAGAATGTAAACACTCCAACAACTCAAGTATCTCCCAGAAGTAGTACTAAAAACAACAATAGACTTTATATATTATTTATAATTCTAATTACCTTCAAAACTTAATTTTTGAAATTATTTTATTATTAATTTAATTAAAACTTCTCAAAACTGAATTCGAATACTAGAACATTTTTTGTAGGTCATAGAATCTAAATTTTCATTGTTTAACAAAAGCATAACATTTAGTGTGTGTCAAAAATTATTTAAATTGAAATACAACACACCTACCTAGTTTTATTATTTTGCTTTTTTTTTTTAAATAATTAATATTGGTAGATCAAATAATAATTAAGTGATTAAAATTTGCCTAGATTGACCATAAAACATGATAAAATGATGGTTGGCCCAAAGGTGTCATAATTTTTTTTTACACACTTTTAATAGGAATTTCGTTGGAAAATTATTACCCATAACAGAAATTTAAATGAGCAAACGAATAAAATTAATATTATGAGTAATTACTGTAAGGTTGGTAACGTGTCTTGTAGTGTTTTTTTTTTGGGGAATGTTAACCCAAAACAATATAACACGATTATAATTTTTCAAAAAAAATTAGTAATAATCAACATATTTAGATCATCATATTTTGACATTTCAAAATTTTTTTGATGCAATATTTTTGAAAATGTGAATTTTTTAATATATTTCGATTAATTTTATAACTTATTAATTTCAATTAATTTATATTAAATGCTTGGTATGCATAGTTGAAAGTTTGGAGAGTGAAAAGTAAACACTAAAACAGGTATGGTGGAAAAAGTGAATAGATCAACAGAAACAAAATGCGATCGATTTGTAAAAATAATGGCTGGAAAAAGGTACAAGCCCAACCTGTACTAAATGTGAGAGAACCATAAAACCTACTTGGAATTACACAGAGATCCAAATGGACGGAGCATTTGGACCGTATTCCTAAGAGCTGATTTGGCAAAGAGACTGTTAAGAAATATTTAAGAAAATAAAAAAATTAATGATAATGAAAAGCTGGATGAACCTAATTAAGATTGTTCGATGCAGTAACAGATAATATATTAGAATTGATAAGACGATTAACTGCTTGGCGAAGAATCATGATTGAAACGATTCAAATTTGCACCATTGAAAGAAAAAGAAGTTAGATTACAGTAATATGATATCAAATGAATTGTAAGTTCAACTAGTGATACATTTGAGCCCATTTGAAATCAATAAACCCAAAAGTACTTATAAATTTATTTAATTTAAAAAATCTGATAAATGAAACACCTTGTAAATAGTACAACAAGAAATCCATCAAAAACAAGAACGTATCAAATTCTGAAATTTCACACTGAAAAAGTCTACTGATCTTCTTGAACTTATTTGATAAGATGTCAGGGTTATAATTCGCACATGTGTTATTAATTTTGGTCCTAGATGAAATACATGGTATTAAACTTTGTGTGCGAGAGAATTTAAGAAGAAATAACAAAACACCGTAGGATCTACATTATCTGAGATAGTAAAGCAGCCGTCAAAAAGCAATCAACTCATAAACCATCACATCAAAGCTCGTATGGGATTGTGTAGAGGGTGCTTAAACTGTTAGCAAAAATAAATAAAGTCACAATAATTTCAACATAAGGGTATTCTGCCATCACAGGAACGAAACTGCAGATAACGTGACGAGAAAATCATCGACTGCGCTTGTCATAGGATCAAGCTCGCTTTATGAGATTATTCTAAGCACAGCCAATATGCAGATAAAAATTTCGTCTTAGTAAAAAGCTCAGAATCTAGGATCTACGATAAACTTAACACCAATTGTGAAAACAGTGTTGTTCCGCGTAAACTACATTATGTAGATTACGTTATTTTCTACACGTCGACAATACTTTGTAGACAATATAATTATGTCTGTGTCCTCGGTAGCCGAATGGTAAAGCACTCGAGTGTAGTAATGTAACGTCCGAAGGAGTACGGGTTCAAACCCCGTGAGAACCGAAAAATTTTTCAAATGGTGAAAATTACTGAAAATGTAATTTTCAATACAACCACATGGGTTCAAATATAATTTAATAATTAATAAAGATATAACATAACTAATAAAAAAGAAATAATATAAATATATAATATACAAAAATATATACCAAATAATTAATATAATTTAATAAAAAAGCCCACATTTCGAAAGGGAAAAGGACCTATAAAGTTGGCCTACAGATTTATCTGTGGGATCAACTGTTAAAAATAAATAAATAAATAAATAATTATGTCTACTTCATTGTGTAGACAATGTTTACAATTAAATAATAATGAATTACAATTAAGTTAAATGAAAATACTGATTTTACTGAAATTATATTATTATATAATACATAGCCTGCTGAAATATCTGTGGATTCGACGAAACTCTCCAATACATATACAAATTCCTTTGATTTGTTTTTTTTTTTTTAACATAAAATAAATAAATTTCGCTACTACATTAAATATGAAAAATAAATAAAAGTAAACAAAGAAGAACAAATAAATATTGTGGGACCAGTAGAACCCACAATCACATAAATTTGAAATGAAAACTCTAATGAAGGAAATTAAAAGCTAGAATTTATTTTGCTTCCGTCATTTATGGCGGGTTACAAAGCTAGTTTTATATATTTATTATAAAATGTGTAACATAAATTTAATATCCAAGTCATACAGATCCTCTGTGTCTTAAAACACTCCCACGATTGACAAGTATTAATCAATTCACATAATTGGTACAAAAATCTTTATGCTTTCTTTAATATGTTCTACGAATTTATCATTAAATTTTCTATATTGATTCGACCATTCCAAGATCACATGGGTTAATCCCAAATCTACCAAAAAAATTTCAAAATCAACTTGCTTAAATAATTCTTTCAAAATAGATGTCACGTGATCCATTAATTTTTTCTTTAAAACATCTTTTGCAAATAGATTGCCGGCGTAGTCTGTTACAGTTACTATACAACTACTATGAGGTGCTGAGACAATTTTCCAATCTGTTTATGCTACTGTCGAATATAATAGCATAAGCAACAGTATGAATTTGCAATATCAACAGGCTCCACAACAGTTTCAGACAATTTCTCAGCTGTTTCAGAATCTCCAGTTATGCATGTAAAACAAAAGCTTGATCTTGGATAGCAGTGTATATGCAACATTGAAACAATCGTTTTATCATTGATGGAACAATTTTTTCACCCATCAATAAATAAAACTGATTTTAAACTCATAATAACCTTAGCTAATATTTTTATATGCTTTATCAAGCCAAGTTGATGACAGTGTTTTCCTATTCTAGGAACTTTATATAAATACGGTGGCCGATTCTTTTTAATAAAGTACATGAAATGAAGCAAATCGATACTTAAAAAATAATTATAGTTTACATCATAGTTGGATTTGTTTTAATTCTATACAGTATAGTTTACATTTTCTATACAGTAAATTGCTTCTTTACACTAAAGTTTACTACAAAGTGTAGACAATTAAAAATTACGCGTAAAGGAACAACACTGTGAAACAAAAACGTTCATGCCAAAATGCTCGCTCAGATAAAGTACAGTTCTTTCATGTAAAGAAGCATATTTATAAGTCTGCCTAACCGAAAACAACTTGTGTAGAATATATGAAATATTGAATTAAAATAAGTGTAAAAATAAGTGTAAATACAAAAAGATATATTTGAGGATTCAGATGTTTAAATGCATTATACGAGCAATCACAATAATGTAAATTATTCCTGAACTCACTACTTACAAACTCTCCAACAACATTTTCAAATATATGTTAAACTACATACACATCTCTCTATATAGCATAATCAGTAAGAGCTATAAAAAAATACAATCTAACGACGTGATAAGCCCAACTTCAAATTAGGTAGAAGAAAAATCAGTGTTGATAACATGTATCAAAACTTGTGTATTTATTCCACAGATAAGTTTGAAACTAACTTAAATAAATACTTATTTCGTAAAATGTTATTACAATTAATTTATTTTACCTTCTGACTTTTGAATGTATTCATGTCATGGAACGCATTCATTCGTATTATTTGGGCAAACGAACGATGATATAGACTAACTTGTGCAATTACTAAAAAAACATTGCCTTCGTATAACATCAACAAAACTAAACCATTTTTAGCCATTACCTGTACTGATATATTAAATTTAAAATTACTGACCGATAAGAAGTCACGCTTCCAAGCTGTGTGATATTGTTGCAGTTGTACAAAATAAATTGAGACAGAAACTCTTGAACATTTCTATTGCACATGTTAGCTGAAGCCACACTTCGCGCTTTAGAAGAGTCTTTTCTCAGCAAAATATAAATTATTTTGCGTGATTTGAACGTGTGGAATTGCACAGGCTGATTCTACATTGAGTTCCTTTGCAAAAACAGTAATGTAATATTAATCATCTAAAACAGGCCTGGCCAACCCGTGGCTCATTGAGAGATAGGTTGGGGGCTCACAAAATAATTTATAAATATTTTTAAAATATACCAAATATAAAAAAAGGCTTTAGATTTAGAGCTATATTGTTAGTATAAATAAAACATGATATGTATTCATTTTTGTTTTCTCTTAAAATTATCTAAAACAGCATTTGCTTATGGCTAACCGCAACAACCGGCAAAAAATGTCTTGAAGATTATTTCACGATGGAATTTTGACATTTAGTTTTTGACAATAAGACTTTTCTCACATACGACAGTAAGACGTTGTTTGCTATTGTGAATTTTGTGCTTTTAGTGAAATATAAAATTAATTATTTTGAATTTTGTGCTTTTGTTAAAATAACTCTTGCACTTAACAACCGTCAAGGATACAACCAAAAGAATAGATATATTCAATGAGTTTTGGGAGAGTTTCACTGAAAATAATTTAGTTCTAACTGTTTTATCTGGGATTGCTACAGATGGTGCTCCTAATTGATGCAAGCGTAACTGTCAGACGCCGGAATAGATATTGGACAGGCCTACACATTTCATTGCATTATACTTCAAGAAAGCTTGTGCAGCCAAACGTTAAAAATGGATCATGTAATGAACGTCGTGGTTAAAACTAGTAATGTTATTCGTAGTCGTAGACTATATTTTCATCGTCAATTTCAAGAATATTTGGAAGAAATAAATTTACACTATACAGACGTTATTTATTTTTTAACGTTCGTTGGCTAAGTAAAGGCAGATGTTTAACAAGATTTTTATATCTGAAAGAAGAAATTAATATTTTTATAGATTTACAAAACAAATCTGTTGAAATCAACATTCAATGTTAATCCCAGCACATCACCATCTGCTTTGCAAATGGAATTAATCTCCAATGCCATCCCGAATTAAAAACCATCTTTATTGAAACATATGATAAAGTACAGTTTTATGCAAAAAATTCAAAATTCCAAATATAAGAAAACTAGCTGCGAAAATCATAGGTGTTTTTGGTAGTAGCGTACTATGCGTTAAATCTTACTTACAAAGTTTATTTCGTAATTTCTTTTTCGGCTCATGAAATTATGGATTTTTTTATTTTGGCTCATTGTTGAGTTCGGGTTGGCCAGGCCTGCTCTAAAACAACCAATAACAACAAATAGGTTACTCAAGTTGTGGCATTGAAAGGCACAATTATAATCTAAATAAAATTTTCTCTTAAAATCCTTCTTAAAATTCAAATTTACTTTCACTCTGCAACATATGTTCAATACCAACAACTATAATGTTAATAGACGTCATTAAAAGAAAAACAGGTAATCTAGTAAATAATTACAACAAGTAGTAACAATTAATTTCCATTTTATTTTTATTTTTGTATAGTCTTTACTAATCTATAAAAACGGTATCGCTTCTCCTCCCACCACCTTAATTACTGAACCAAACTTCAAATTAGTAAATTTTCACCTTTGCTTATCAACTTCTGTAGTTAACTTTTCTGCATTTTCTTTCTATTTTCCAAATACCAATGTTATTATAATTTTTTTTTTTTTAATTCCCATAAATGTAATCCTCATATTATCACAATAGAATCCTTCTATAATATCCTTTGAAAATTTCATACCTACTCAAAACATATACATATACACAATCATATAAAAATAATCTTTTAATATTCTTCCAAAATGTAATCACATTGTATTTCCGTGAAGACAGAATTAATAGGTGAATACCGAAAATGTTTAAATGAATTCTAATTGTAATGGAGTTCATGTAGAGTTTTGGTAATATGGAAAATTAAATTAAAACTACAAAATAATAGAGAAATTCATTTTTAATTATAAGCAAAATAGGAAATTGTTCAACCGCGTTAAGTAACGAAAAAATAAAGAAATTTTGATTGTAATAAAAATGTGTCGGTCTCTATTGGTAAAATCATGCACAGTAAATGAGATGAAGGTCATTGTTTATTAGAGAACAATTAGAGTTGTAACACGCATGTACATACTTTCCAGTATTAAAAAATAAATATTAACTGACCCGATGGAGCCGATGATTGTAGCTTTAAATCGATTTTTTAAAGTTTCCAAAGCGTATTTTAAGGTTCCAAAATATATTGTACGATTTGAGATGTTGTAAACGACCTGATTGACCCTTCAACATTTCGGTGTTTTTTCTAATTGAGCGCAATTTTGTAGACTATTATCTCTTACTATTTTAGGCCTTTGATCACGTATCCGAAATATATGATAGTTTCAAGCTCTTTCTGCTTACTTATTTTCTCTGATTTTTTTTTTTGTAAATTGGGGAGTTCTAACTAGTAGTAACCGCGACCTCTGAAGATCTATTGCACTTCTCCGTCCATTTCAGAAATGGTCTATGTCCTTGATAAATGTTTTTATCGCTTTGATGTCAAATTCTGAATCTGAATGTGATTTGTATCCTTGGAAGTGTTTGTATCTTTCGCGAGCTATAGCGTAACAATCAAATATAATATGGGAGGAGGATTCCCCCTCTTCTAAACATAATATGCATCTTACCAATCTTGAAGAGATGCTGGTTGAATGGGCCATGACCTGTAAACATGTGACTGACATTGAATCTAGTCTCCCTGATTATCTGATTCAATCTATCAATACTTAGTTTGAAAAAGTCCTTGGCAACTACCCAATATTCCCATATGTTTTGGGTTTCTGTGATTTCCTATTTTCTGTGATACGGACCTTGAATATTTTTGGCCTGGCGAAATATTAATCTACAGGATGTGTGGATTAATATTTCGCCAGGCGATACGTTGGCCAGGATTTGAATTCAAAGAGTTTTTCAGATAAAGCATTTTTTCCATTCGCTCTACATGTCCAGGGTAGTGAAGACGGTTTAATTTGACTTTGTTTGCTAGATCCATGTGGTTAAACAGCTGAGGATTTAATTCGGGGTTATATCTTCTCCTTCAAACCCCTTAGTTAACCACAGGATCATAAATTCGATGAAGAATAATTCTTTCGAAAATAAAATACCGACTCCTTTCTTACTTAATTTTGGTAATGTCCACGATTCATAATCATATAACACAACCGGCAGAGTGAGCGTTTTATACAGTTCTGACGTTCGTATTTCGAAATAAAAACTTTGAACCCAGTTGCTCGGGCAAATCGAAGTAGCAGCGGTTGAGAAGTGTGATTTCTCGTCTTAACGTCAATGTTATTTTTGCGGTTGTTCCAAAGTAGATAAACAGCTAAGCTACTTCAAAGTTGTAAGAGCCAAATTTAATGTTGTGTGGTGTATGATGTTGCGAGCGCTATTTTTTTTCGTAAGCATACACTTAGTCTTTTTCTAGCTTACAGCAAGACCCACCTTTCACGTTTCTACCTCAATCTCTGTAAAGACTTCGTCGGGTGCTTGTTTCTGCCTCATTTTAAGCTCTTCCCATACTTCTACAATTCGTTTGACCAGATCAAAAGTGTAACATGCTTGCCGTATTTGGTTGTTTGAGATTCTATTCGATTTGTATCCGGTAATATTTCTAAGCATTTTTATTTCTGCAGTATGAAGAATGCTTTTGGTTGTATTGGTAGCAGGGCTGCGTTTGTTATGAGCTAATGCATGTTGCATATTTTGACTTGGTTATTGCAAATCATACTCTCTTTAAGCATTCAGATACCTACACCAGTTTAGTGATCTGGTTTTTGATAATCCGATGTATTTTATTGACATTATTTGTTGAACTATACTTTGTCGCTCACAACTAGTTTCCATCTTATGAGTCCATTGACCACATTAATAGTTTTCGTTTTTGGCATGGATATCATCAATGCTGCTTTTAGCCAAATCTGATGTATTAAGCTTTGAAAATGAAAATGCTACAAACGAAAACTCTTCAAATCCAGACCCGAAGGTATAAAATGTTGGGACAGACCTAGAGAGATGCAATATTGATTACATGAAAAAATAAAACAACTGGTAAATTGTTTGTAAGCCAAAACGTCGTAGAAAACGAAAGTAATAACTTTTTTTAGGGCTTAATTGAATTTTATTGAATCTTTCCAAGGAAAATAACAATAATTTTACATGAACTTTCTTTTTCAATTTTAAAGATTACAGAAGTGTTAAAATCTTATAACTAATTACATATACATTAAAATTGGGTCTGTCCGAGTGGACAGAATACTTTATTGATGTGCTGAATTAAGTAATTTTTTTTCACTCTACTATTTGATGGTAGGTTTGTGAAATTTCTTGATAGTAGGTTGTGGATGGCAACGATGATTTTTTGATTGTACTGCAATAACTTCTTCAAGGTAAATTTAGGTCTTAATCGCTTTGTAGGTTGGAATTTTCAATGTACCATGACGCATTAGTACTCGTTCTCATTGTTTTCGACTAAAATCTTTGGATTATCTCCAGATTATTTTTGAGCCTGTTTTTCCAGAATTAGCATTCGTAAAGCCATTTTGGCTTTATGATCACTTTGTAGATGAGGACTTTCAATTCCAGGATCAACGATGATTTGCTCCCAATTAGCGACTCCAGAGAGATCATTTTTAGTTTAAGCTGCATTCTTTGAAAACTCTTATTTTCATTCACTTTAATAACTCCATTTTTCGAGCAAGTTTTTAATTCTTCCCACTGGACCTTTGTATACGATTCTTTGACATTTTCCAAAGCGCAATATCGCTGTTCCACCTGTAAAAGTAGATAGAAGCACTTGACTGTTTTCTGGGATGTCAGAGGTAAATATTGTGAGCATTGGTCCGAGTACGCTGCCTAGTGGTACGTCAGCTTTAATTTGATGATCTTTATTTATGAATGATTTGTGTTTGACTTGAAATGATCTATGAGATAGATAACTTTCTAATAGTTTTTGAGCTTCAGGAGGTAGTTGAGTTTTAATTTTATATATCAGGCCATCGTATCTGTTCGATGATGCTGTGTTTCCTGGAATCCGAACTGGAGAAGCGATATGATCCGATATATGCGATTGATTTTAGTTGTTAATTTTTGATTGAAATTTTGCAAATACTTTGTAAATTATAGGTAACAGCCTGATAGGTTCATATAAATCAATTTTATTGCGATATTTACCTGGTTTGTAAACCTGATAATGGTAGGTAATTTCCAAAGATATGGAAAATAGCCCAAAGGAAGAATTGCACTGAAAATATGGGTTAAGTGGATAATTGCTGTTTCAGGTATTACTTTGAGCATTTTGGCATTAATATTATCATGTCCAGGAGCCTTCTTAAACTCTATATTTTTGTTTATTGTGTAAGTCAATAGTTTTTTATTAATTTTTATTGTATTTTAAGCTATCGCTTGGGCCAGTATTGATGCTAGTAATGATTAAGTATTGATTTCGTGAGGAATGAATACACTCTCATAGATGATTGTCGAATGCTTGTGCTTTGTCTCTATCGTTTTTAGCCAAATCCCCATTAGTTAGTCTAATTGGTTCTTCTTGTTGTTAAGATCTTTTCAGTTTCAAAATAATAGTACGATAAATTCTGAACTTTAATCTAAGATCTGTAATACATATTTAAAGAATTATTTCAATTTTAAGCAATTGGCAATACGATATTCGTTTTCTTCCGCTCTTCTAACACTTTTGTTTTATTATCCGAAAACTTTAACCAATTAATTTAATTATAGTTATATGATGTTAACAGTATAGTGACAAAATTAAGTCATACACATTATTTTTTTTTTTTTCATTTTGTTATTATACAAAATTTACTTAAATACTTTCTAATTAGGATATTTTAATTTATAAAATAGTTATAATCAACGAAAAAATGTATTTTTTTAATGTATTTCAGTAGACTTTTTGATTCATAATGCGTCGGATGTTTTAAATAACTACGGATAATTGTACGTTACGATTTGAAAAAATTAATTAAACAAAAATGGCTTCTGAAAATTTAAAAGATGCTGAGAACACTGAACTAAAGAATACTCTATTAGAAGATTATTGTGAATCTAGTACAATACATGGTGTACGATATTTTGGAGAAACTTATAGACCAAAAATGGAAAGGTAATATAATTTAATTAAATAATTTTGGTATTTAATTACATTGGTTTAAATTGAAAAACTGTTCTAAAAATTGAAAATAACTTCAAATCTACTATGATTATTGGCTTATTAAACAATTTATTTAGATTTTATAATATGAAAAATGAAAATAACAATGTTTAAAATTTTTTTTTTTTTTATTTTATGATAATTTTTAGAATATTTTGGTTTATTATATTTGTGGTTTCGGTAGTTTGGTGCGCAAAATTAACCTGGCAAGTTATTGAAAAATGGCAAAATCATCCTGTTATAATTTCATTTGAAGAAAAATCGACATCAATTAATGCAATACCATTTCCAGCTGTCACACTATGCCCAAATAATCAACATGTAAAAGAGAATGGAAGTTTTTCATTTGAACAACTAATCGATGATATTTATGATAGTTTGGTAATCTCTAATAAAACTTTAGAAGATATTGAAAATTTTGGTGAATATTTGAGTACATTTTGGATATTTTGTTCTGAAACACTTTATGATGGTTTGAAAAATAAATTACCAAATATTACAATAATAAATACACCAGTTGAAAATTTATTAAGTTTACATCCAAATTTTGATGAAATATTTGAGGCATGCTATTGGAAAGAAATTCCATTAAATTGTAAAAGTTTATGGAAAAAAAGTATTACCGGAACTGGAATTTGTTATACATTTAATCATCTTGGCTATGAAAATACATTAAGAGAAGAATTGTAAATATATTATCATTTTTTCATTATAAAATATAAACCTTGTATAATTTTTTAATTTGTAATTTATTATTCTTTAGCCTTCATTCTGATTTTCTATTGGAACGATTAGAACCTATTAATATAACATGGAATCCAGAAAGTGGTTATTCAACAGTTGATTCTAATACAACAAAATATCCAAGAAATGTGTTATCAGCTGGTTTTGAAGTTGGATTATCTGTTGATTTAGTTGGAATGAAAAAAGATTTGGATTCGTATTGTGGTGGTGTTATACCAGGATTTACAGTTAAAATTAATAAAAATTATTTTTATTTTAAGTTTCGGGAATAACTATTAATAATTTATTTTATTTATTTGTTACTTTTTTTTTATAATAGATGATGTTACATTCACCCGATGAAATACCAAATTCAATTGGAAATATTGTAAGAATACCATTTGGTCAAAATACTTTAGTTGCTATTAAACCAAATATGAAAACATCTACAGCTAGTTTGAGAACATATTCACCTCATAAGTAATATAAAAAGTTTTATTTATGGTTGTGCAACTCATATAAAATACATTTCATTATGAGAATAGGTTAAGATAAGGATTGTAAACATTTTTCAAATTTAGAATACAAAACGGTTAACATGCTGGATGGAGCCTATCATAGTCATCATTTAAAACAAACAAAACAAAAATTTGTTCAATTTAATTTTATGTGTACCGGGCTCATGTTATAGAATTTTAAAATTTGATAATGCTTGGTTAAGCTTATATAAAAACATTCACTGTTTTTCACATTCACTGATTTCGAAATAAATTTGTACTAAAATTGAACTAAATAAGAACTTGTTTTTAAACTGGCTCCATTGTGTCGGTGACTGAGCAAAAGCAAATAAAAAAAATTAAAATATAGCAGCAGGACGATACTGGTCAAAATTAATAATTAATATGGAGCTACGCTATTGAAAAAAGCTTAGTTTCTGACAGTATTAATATTTTTTTACATTTGTAAGTTTTTAATTTGTTGAAAAATAAATAAATTAATACTTGCGTTACTGTCAATGACCTAAAAATAAAAAAATATTATTAAAATTGAATTTGTTAAACAAAATTAAATGATGTTAGATTTAAAAACAAAAAAACAAGATCATCCAAAGATTTTTTACATTTTATTTTATTGAATAAACATGTCTAAGTGCCACTGATAAAATCTATAGACACAATTTGACTCAATAAAATGCATATTAATAAAATAAAAGTAATAGAAAAGATAAAAAACTGAGGAATCTAAATAAAAGTAGTAGATAGTAAAAATAGATTTAATAATGCTATATGAAATTCAAAACATAATTTTCCAGTGGTGCTCTTTTTTCCAACCAATTCCAATAATGACAGAAATGTCAAATGGGTTGCACAACAATATACAGAAGAGAAAATTACTAAAACATTTTTACATTTAACATATTTAAATTTTTCCAGGAGACAATGTTATTACAGTGACGAAAGAAATTTAAAATTTTTTAAAGTTTATACTCAGAAAAATTGTGAATTGGAATGTCTATCGAATTATACTTTGAAATATTGTAGTTGCACTAGCTTCTATTTACCAAGTTAGTATTTAATTAAAATAAATAAATTATTTTTTTTTTTAAATACTATAGCATTTTTAATGTAAAATTTATTTATTTTTAATATTTTCGAATTAAATTTTGAATCATATAAAATTATTTTAAAATGAAAATAAAATTTCTTCAACTACAAAAAATTTCGAATGCCGAACCACTCTTTCGTTGGGAAGATAAAGTATCGGTGGATATGAAAAAAAATTTATATTTCCAACTGTTCAAAATCTCGTAATCGCAGTCAGTAGAGGATAATATTGTATACCAGGCCGATGAGTTTCAGCGTTTGCAGAGCCAAGAAAATTAAAATCAAATCGCATGACACCAATTATTTCACTATTTAGAATGATAAGAACAAAATCGCTTATCTGAAGTGAATTTAAGCCTTTAATTCTGGCCGAATTTTTCCTTTTTAATATGACGCTGGATCTCAATACTGAGTTTAGTCCATTTAATTCTTTTGTCTTCATTCATTTCAATTTTAAGAATCAGTTCTCCAGTTCATTTTTTGCATTACTTGTTTTTCATCATTTCGCACGCGGCTAGCTCATTTCAAACTTGAATGTTTATTTACTTTTGGGTTCGCTTAAAATATTTTATGTATATCGTTTATTAACCATCATATTAAAAGGGCTTTAGCTCGACAAAATGTGGACAACTTTCATTCTTTAATTGCGTGGTAGATTCACGATTTAAATTCATGATTCTACTAAAACTTGATTCAAAAATTATTTCGTTTTATAAAAAAACTATTACAATTTACATGAAAACTGTTTAATCCAAAAATGGCTTCCTTTATTTCGAAATTTAATCTATTTTTGTTTGAATAACACAAACTATTTTTTGTTTTAAGGAGACGAAAATGCACCGATATGTCGTATTGAAAATAGAAATTGTCTTAATGAGGCTACCAAAAATATGGCAATTCGAGAAAGTATTGATTCTAGCAGTGAGTGTGATTGTTTAGCAGCTTGCAATACAATTTATTATGAAATGGAAGTTTCACAATCTGAGATTATTATTGAACGAAACGCAACTAACACCGATTTATTGTAAATATATTTTGAATTTAAATCGTCAACAAATTTTTAAAAAGTTTTTTTTTTCTAGTGGATCAGTCACTTTATTTTTTAAAGAAGATCAATTTTGGACATCGAAACGTTCTGAACTTTATACAGTAACTGAAGTTGTTGCTAACATTGGTGGTGTACTTGGTTTGTTTATGGGTGTTTCAGTGCTCAGTGTATTCGAATTAATTTATTTTATTTTATTACATCTATGTAGAAAATTAAAAAAGAAATAGCTAATAAAATAAAATATGAAATAAATATGAAAAGAAAGAGACAAAAATATAATTGGCTTTTTATTTTCCAAATCTATCGAAATCCAAGGAATTTGAAAGTATTTTTTTTTTCAAATAGGAGAAACTTGTCAAAATAATGATAAAGGTTCAAATACCGTTCTATTTTCTTGGTTAAATGAAACGAAGGACTGTGTTTAAACATACCAAAAAACCATTACTCTCTTCTTAAAATTAAAATTAACCTGCTAGACTACCTAGCTCTATTAATACAATTTTGTCTCTATTACTTCAGATATATTTGATCAAACCAAATGTGAGTAGGAATTTAGTCCACTACTCACGGTTCGACTTTGTTTTGAAGTCATCCAACAAAGTTTTGATTGTCAGTTAAGCATAATACTTCCGCATTGACATGTTTAGACTGTATGATTTTTAACATGCCAATTTTTTTTGAATTCTTTCCTGATAGGCATTCTGAAATCTCTACGAATATCAGCGTTAGGAACATACCAACGAGCACTGGTAATAGTGCCTATTATTGAAAATGGCGTTTCAATCGCGTCTAGGATATTCATTTGATTTTGTAAAATTGGTGTTATTGAAAACGCGCGTTTCCAAAATGAATCGGGGGTATTTATTGAAAATGTTGTAGAAATAGCATTTCATATCCGCCATTAATTTAGCGCGTATTATAAAATCGATATAAAAAAAAAATAAGTTAAATATATTATATATTAAATATTTGTTTATTTATTTTTGTTTTATATCAAAATTATTTAGAAATATTGAATGTCTCGTTTTTTTTTTATTTAAAGTGAAGTTTTACATTTTTTTACATTTTTAAATGAATAACGATTTCGAGTAATGGTATAGAGGATTTTATGAAAATCAAATTCTATTTCTTTTAAAACATTTATTTAAACGAATTTTTATTTATTCAAAAAATATTTATAAACCTAAAAGTTAAATAATTTTTAATCATATCATACTCATTTTGTTAATACATCTATTATAAAATAAAATAAGGAAAAAAAAAATTTTTTTTTAGAAATATTTGCCTTCAATTTAAGCGTACTAAAACTACAAAAATAAACTTTAGAATCGCAGCTTGATATAAGGTTTTCATAGCAAGTTATGATTGTAATTACGGAAAAAGCAAATTAGCCGAACTTTTTACCAAATCTCTTAATCTCATCTCAAGACTTCCTAGAATTCCTAGACTTCCTAGAATATTTTTTTTCAATTAAACTAAGCCATATGATTATGTATGTAACAAATGCAAGCCCTATATGACACATGTACGTACATTTGCATATACTTAGTCAGAGAAAGAGAAATAATAAAAGAAAGAGATTAATATGAGAAACCAAATTAAAAACACAAAAAAATATAATGAAAATATAATTGAATAGTAATAGAAAATGATTGAAATATAATGATAATGATTTGTATTGCACACATTTATTTTGTATTCCTTTTTTGTTTTTTTTTTTTTTGCTTCTTTACACCATAGAAATGTCAATAAATATAGTGAATTTAAAGAGAAACCAAATTTTAACTTTATCAAATATCCATATTCCATTATTAGTACACACACATATGTAAATTTCACCTTAGTTGAATGCAAAGAATATCTATAATCTATATTAACAAGAATACGCACTCCCATTTTACGACAACCTATTTTTTAAGAAATATCAAACCGAGCAAAATATCATTAGTTAAAAGAGGTAAAATTTACATTTACTTATCGTATACCAAATTTATTATGAGAGAGAAAAGGTATAAAACAGATGTTTGCCTTTTGCTTTATACTGTAAAATAATTTTGCGTTCTCATTATTCTCCTTTGGATTTGCTTACGTTTCCTCCCATTATTTATATGAGGCAGGCTGGCAAAAAATGTTAGTTCTAATTTAGTTTGTTCCCTTATACGATGATCAATTCTGATCTTTTATAATTTTAATATTTTCGTTTTAAACATTATTATTTTCGTATATACCTATTAAAAATATTAAATTATAATTACATTACAATAATATAAAATATTATTAATATTTTTGTCAGTAATAATTTGGAGTTACAAACATTATTATTTTTTATTAATTATATTAGTAAACCTAAATATTTATTATATTGGTATACGATTATAAAATAATACTGAGGACAACATCTATTTACAAAACACAGAATTTAAAAAATATGATTAACGCTGTTTTAGTTAGGTCTCCTAAAAATCTTATGCATAGTTGATACAATTTAGAAAATAATATTGTTAAATATTTCAACGAAAATTTTTGTCGAAAATATTTTTCAAAATTATAAACTTTATTTATTTAATTTCAGCCAACTTTTTTTGTTACTCTCTTTTGTTTACTATATTTTTTCTTTTTCTTACACGTAAAATTCTTATTTTCGTCAATTTCCGACAATGTTTATGAAATTTGCATATGAATTTGTGTGCAAACAAATGAATACATACATGAGTTCTTACTCTTTTTATGGATATACTTTGGTTAAATGGTTATTGAAATGGGTATTTTGTTGAATTGAAGCAAATTGAAATAAACATATAAAGTTCAAGGCAAGTTAATTAAGGCAAATATAATAAATTTTAAATATTTTGTTCAAACAAGTGTTTTTACTACTCTTCATTTATCAAATTAAAAATATTCTTTGCAATGTTCTTTACATTTCATCTTGTATCATTTCTTCAATTTATTCATGTATTAGTAATAAATTCCAGTTTTGAAATATTTTATTCATACTAAATATTTATTGCGTACAACAAAACAACAAAAAAATATTTACCGCTGACAGAAAACTTTTACCGTTTCCTTGAGCAACTGACGTTTTCAAAAACACCAAATTATCATTCGATCGAATCGATCACGGTTTTACTCAATACGAGCCGCGATTGAAACGCCATTTTCAATAATAGGCACTAATGTTTCACAATGCTTTGTTGTGGAACTGAATAGTTTGAATATGAAGTAGCTTAGCACAACCCTGCGTTTGAATACCGTATGCTGAAATACTCGACAACATTGAGTTTAAAATTTACCATAATTTAAATTGTGTCCAATCAATAACCATATGAATAAGTAATGATTTGGACTTTTTATAATTTCTATGTGTAATCATTACTATAATTGTTATATATATTAACGGACTAATGGTGTACTAGTGAATCAGTAATATTAAGGTGAAGTCATTAAATTTATCAGTACATATAAAATCAGTAACTCAATAACTCAAATCGGAATCAGGCCTATTTTTTTAAAATATAATTATTTTAGTAGTAAGTTAGAAAGTAATTTTAACAACACCGTTGAGAATTGATATTTTATAATTAGCACAAAATGAAGACACAATTAAATACGTCACACAATAAATGAATGTCACTGAACCTGTTAGTATGGGAAATATATTTATATAAATAGTGACAATTAAAAAATTTCATTTAAATTATAGAGTAAATAGGATTTCGTAAATATCTCCAATAAAACGTGAGAAAGTTTTATCTATATTCTAATTTAGCTAAAGCCGGACAACTAAAACTTTATTTTATTTCTATTTTCAGACAAACGTTTTAGAATAGTTTTGAGTTTAAAGTTTGAAGTTTAATAAAAAAAAACTGCCCGATAAAAGTTTATTTTAAATTTAAGTATTAGCTTTGTATATTTTTAAGCTATAAAAATAAAACTATCATGACTGTTTGCATCCAAGATTCGGGGAGATAGAGCTAAAACACCGGACTCAACCTTTTTTTGCTGCTGGCTATATCCGATCGAGAATTAAAAAATTTGGTAACATTGTATGAAGTGTCCGAATTTCGCTCTGATATGTCCGATTCTAGCATAATTTTTTTTTTTTTTGACAAAAGTGATGTAAAGTAGTCTATAAAAAAAAGGTTAAATATGAATAAAATAAGAGAAAAAACAGTATTTCAGCAGTAATGTTTATTCATTTTTAAACTAATTTTTAAATCAACAGCTTTTTTCACAGCTGCTGTTTCGTAAAAAATAAGTCGATATACTCGTGAATATGCGATGAAGCTACGTAATGTTTGAATGAAAACAAGTTCACGTGTTTGATATTGGATGTACGGCGACGTTTAACATTGCGTTGCTTTAGAAATTTCAAGTCAAATTTATTTTCATTATCCGACAATTCCAAAAAGCTTCAAAAATATTATGCCTGAAAAAATGTTTGTACAGAAAAATTTAAATATTTTTACAAGGTGGTTTCATATATTTTGGTTAAATATCTTCATTTTTATCACTTTTATAAGATAAACCAGCCAGATACTCCCGTAACCAGATACTCCCATAATTTCTTCTGAATATTTTTTTCCATAATTCAGGTTTTCTTACTTTTTTCTTCATCAATGAAGGCTATGATTTGTTTGCCGATTCTAAATATTTTTATTGAATTAATTATTTTAAATATAAAAAGGTTCTAAACTAATATTTATTTACCATAAACTTGAACGTACCTTCTAGTTGTACCTTTTTTGGAATTATACAACTATTTTCTAAGTCTAAAGAACAAACAATAATTTTTATAATAATTATAAAATTAAAATTACCTCATAACAAAAACTGCATAATCATAATTATGAATAAGACAAATCAACACTCCAACGCAGGCAATTATTTTGAAATAAATTTGTTTACAAACAGTAACACTCTGGTGTAGAACATATTTTAATTCCGGCTTAAGAGTCAATATATTATCCTAAATTCAACATGACGGGACATCAGGAGTGTGTACGTAACGTAACTAGGGTGTTATATGCTGAAATTCTTATATTAACCTTGCATGGCAGCACAAAGGAATTTACTAATAAAATATTAAGCAGGTGAGCACGATAAAATTATAATTGCCACCGAAATACCCACTCTATTTGAGATTGGAGTAATTCAGACTCTCTAACACATACAATTTTGCAATAAGTTGCTTGAGAATGTTAAGAAAGTTCAGATAATATATATATAACTAATTACCATGAAAAATATGCATTTTGTATTTAAATTTCACAGTGATAGAAGATAAATCATCAATTTTTTTTTTCATCTAAGCCTAACAGCCTGTATCTGTATCAAAAAAAAGTATTTCAACATCATTCTAATATCTCTAAGTACATCCTAAACAGTATTTCAGTAAAAAAAATATTAAAAATAATTCCACAACTAATTCTCGGAAATTGATAACACAATTCATTACTACTTAGCTAAGCTGATTAACCAAAAATTTATTTTGTCAATTTATTCCCTCAGCTAAATATTTATGTCTCGTAAACGAAAACTAATACACAAATATCATTCAAGGTCATATACTATTTCTGTGTAAATATCTTTAATCATAAAATTATAGAACCACCATGTATCTATAATAACACCTATTAAAATACCAAAGGTGTATTAAACAGAACGTAAGCATGGAAAGGAAATTCTAAAATAAATTTAAAATTTTTATTTTTCTTTTGGGTTAATGAACTTACATGGCATGGAAAACCAAATAAGATTCAATAGTACTTATAATAATAATAAACTTTTTGTAAAATCAATTCCAAACAGATTGTTATATAAATAAATTAAAATAATATACAGGGTCCGCACCTTTAAATGTTAAACTGAGGGTAGCTAGTCTAAAAATTAACAAAAAATCTTACAAGATTTATTTGAAGTCATCTAGCTAGGTATTATATAGAGGGGAGAGTGAGTGAAGCAAGAGATTTCATTTCATGTGTTTATTTGAAATGTATATTGAAACAACAAGTGTATGTATAATATGTACATACATACATATAGAAATTTAGTGCAAAGATGGCGGAAATTAATTACATTATACAAAATTCACAATTTATTGGTTTGATACTGAAGTGGTTTAAAATCATTAGAATAGGCGTGGAAGCCTTTCTAGTAATATAACAAACATAACATCCATTGCTAATCTAATCCATTATTGATCTAACCTAATACACTTGAATTAAAGTTTACAAAATTGATTGTGATGTTTTAGTATTTTTCACATCATTTGAACGAGATTTCCATTGGGCTGTATTTTTAAAGAAGTAGGATATATTAGGACGAGGAATAGCTATAATTAAAGCTATGAAAGATCTACCAAAACGAATTGTGTTATATAAGTATAAAACACTAGCAGAAGTAATCGATGCCCATGATATTTCTACAGTCTGCTCTATTGAAGAAGACTATTGTAAGAATTTGATTATTTTGGTGTTTATTCTTGGTGCATATATTTTGAACACTCTGCTCCCCAAAAATGTTTGTATCCCTCTTCAAGGTGTTTTCTATCAATAGTTTAATATTACCAATAGATATACCAACTGCCGAGGTCCATCAATTTTGTTTGCCGATGATCTGGCTAGTTCGTCAGCCTTTTTATTTCCAGTCAAGCCACTATAAACAGATCCACATCAGTTGTACCTTATTTCGGAGCCTATGGAAGTTTAGGGCTTCCGAACACACTCCCATCAATCGAAATGGCGCTAAAGCTCTAGAAAATATCACAGTAAAAGAAATATGTTCCAATCTATGGGCAATTTGTACCAAAGTACCAAAGTTTAGTATTAAAAACAACAACCACATTTTTGCTTGACATATAAAATAAATATGTCAATCATTATAAGTTGAGGTAGGTGTTGAATAGAATTATTTTTGAATATATAAGAAGGATATTTAGTTGGATTTAAAATCAGGTTATTAGTTATTGCTCAATAAAGTATGACATCATCAGTTTAAGTTTATCTGTCGTTTTGGCTGCGCACGATGAAAGTTTTGAGAGGGTCACTGTTAGTATATAGTCTTCATTCTGCTATAAGCTTCACTCCAGCATTTTGAAAGATAATTTCGAACACTATTATTTATATGCAATTTTATTTTTCAGACATGAAATCATTTACTAAGGCATGTATTATACGATTTGAAAGAAAACCTTCAATATATTTAGTAAATTGTAATATAAAAATTAGCAAAACTCGTAAACAATGAGGGGGATCTATTTCCAGGTCCCCCTTTTAGAAATTAATAATGGAGTTCAATGACTTTTAAAATTCTAAATGACTTTCAAACATAATATAACGTCGCAACCACATAATATAGAATAAAAATAAGTATATATACTTGTACACATCTAGTGCACGGTTAATTATTGACAACGAAATATCCTATATACTTATATACACATATACAATATAATATACCACATGATCTAAATATGCAATTCCATCCGGTTGAAATATTTTATAACAATTAATAATTTCTAAAAGGATTTTGAATACATTTCTCTATACATACATAATTTTATACTACACGACAACTATAACGAGTATTTTAATTAATATAAAAAGAGAAAACAAAAATTAACCCTTTATGTTGTTTTTGTTTTTGTTTTAATTTTCGCGTTATTATGTTTTTGTTATTAAACAAAAAAAAATAACAATTATATTGCACAAATTAAATATTCCCAAAGGATATTTGTAATTTGCATAATAATTAAGAAAATTAAATTTTCAAAATAACAAAATAACGGATTAGCCCCAATAAAGCGTAAAAGCAAGGTGAAGTTCTCTATATAATACGTGAATGTTACAATTTCAATATATTATTCGTTTCATATTTCACACCCAGTTTGATTTCAATTTTTGTTTTTTTTTCTGTTTTTCTATTTTCTTTCAAAATATTATCTCTATTTATTTTGTTATTTTAAAGGAAAATATCATACCCAATAAATTGGAAAATATTTCCTTATATATAAAATACATATATATATACGGGTAGATATAAACCTGATAAATTTTTTAATAATTTTTCTATTCTTTCTATTCTATTTAGTTTTATTTTTTTTAGTTTTGATTAATATTAAAAATTAACTGTCATTGACAGTTTTACGGTAGCTTTTGAATGAGCTGAATCGTTATAAATAAAATAAAATTGTGAAAATTTATAATTTTCGAGCAAAAACAAAACAAAAACAAAAAAAATAATGAAATCGGAAAAAATTAAAAACTTTTTTAAACAAGACAGGTGAATATTTTAAAAACAATAAAATTAGTTTTAACATTTCTGAAATTTATAACAGTTTTGATCATAAAATTTTTAATTTTTATTATTTTATTTATGTCAGTATAAAAAAAATTATGAATGATGATTGGGATTATTCGGATGCTGGATCATCAGTAATAACATTACAAGGATTTCCAAAAGAATTTCGTACAAGAAAATTAATTAAATATTCGGAAAAAAATAAGGCAGTTAAAGCAATTTTTCAAGAATATTGTGATAATTCAACAATTCATGGTATACGATATTTGAGTGAAGAAAATCGTCCA
Organism: Argyra leucocephala; assembly: GCA_963942445.1. Taxonomy (NCBI): domain Eukaryota; kingdom Metazoa; phylum Arthropoda; class Insecta; order Diptera; family Dolichopodidae; genus Argyra; species Argyra leucocephala. The sequence continues at coordinate 43,187,922 of OZ012681.1, read as the reverse complement.
ATATGGGAAAAGTAGAAAATTTTTATATTATCATCCTAGTGATTTGAAATTAATTAAATTATATTTGTTCTTTTCTAATATTCATCCCGGTAGAGTTTTCTGGGTTTGCGTATTCAGCATTTCCATATTTTTTTGTACAAATTTAATAAAAAACATATGGATGAAATGGGAACAAAATCCGGTTATTGTTAGTTTTTCGGAAAAATCAACACCAGTATGGAATATACCATTTCCGGCAATAACATTATGTACAGAAGCAAAAACACGTCAGGAAATATTCAATTTTACAAAAGTATATTCAGATGTATATGAAAATCGTTTTGAAAATGGTACCCTTAATTTAGATGAGAGTATTATTAATCAAAATGAGTGAGTTTCAATGAAACTTGAGTAATAATATTTTAAAATTTTTCAAATTTGACTTTATTAATTAAATTATCAGATTTTTTTATAAACAGCTAAACCGTTAGGATATTACCTCTTGCACTTACATACAGGTTGTTTGAGATAAGATAGGATAGACACATAGATTAATAGGAAACTGAAAAATAACCTTTAAAATTTATGCAAATATTAGGTTAAATTTTATGTTCAAAATACTGGACGGAATACCATTCCACATTTGCGAACGAATTCAACATGAACGACTTTTTGTTAACTGTTTTATGCCATCTTAGAATTTACTACTACCACTTTTAAGATAAACACTTTCGGCTCCTCTTTTTTCGCATTGAAATTGTTTAAGAAGAGAAGGTAGTGCTTTTTATATACTTTTATATTAACTTGCCAGTGTCTGTTTATATGTATATATGTATATATGTATATATGTATATATGTATATATGTATATATGTATATATGTATATATGTATATATGTATATATGTATATATGTATATATGTATATATGTATATATGTATATATGTATATATGTATATATGGATATATGTATATATATATATATATATATGTTTGGTAGGTAGGTTGGAATTTTTTTGTTAATATTAAAACCAAACGCAAAAAGAAAAAGAATAATGTTGTTTAAAAAATTTAAAGATAGAGTTCTGAAATTTGACACAGTTACTCATGATTAAAAAAGCAACCGGACGCGGTACTTTACAAAGCTATCAAATGACAGGTTCGGGTTCCTGCCGAACAACTCCTAGCCCGTCTCAGGCATATTTGAAAACCAATTGCATTACAGGCATGAAAATTTACAATTAGATACTTTTTCATAAATAAAGAAATACGACTGTTACAGATTTCAAAAATTTGGACTGGTTCGGGTTGCTGCCGAACAACGCCTAGCACGTCTCAGGCATATTTCAAAAACCAATTGTGTTATAGACAGAAGAGTTTACACTTATATACTCTTTTTGAAATTATAATACCTGTAGGTTTCACTTAAAACTAAAAAGTATAAAATAAAATAATAATGTAAAAATAAAATTTTTTAAAATATACTTTTATCGAAACCAAACTAGCCCCCTAAAAAGTAGAAAATAAAACTAGTGGTGGATGTTGAGCATTTAGAACTACTATAAGATAAAACACAAAAGTATATAATGAATCTTGCTGGAATATTGTTAATGGGAATTTGGAAACGCTTTGTGATGTTCTTTTAATATTCGTGATTTTTTTCAAGCGACAAATATTAAAAGTGTCCATTAACAAGATTCATTATATACTTTTGTGTTTTATCTTATAGTAGTTCTAAATGCTCAACATCCACCACTAGTTTTATTTTCTACTTTTTAGGAGGCTAGTTTGGTTTCGATAAAAGTATATTTTAAAATTTTTTATTTTAAATTTTTTATTCCTGCTATGCATGGTGTTCAGACCAAAAAAATATTCATAAAACAGAGAACAACTATTTTTTTTTATGTTTTTGATAATAACTTTATATACTAGAAATATTTTACTACAATGTTTTTGTGACACAATTTATAAATTTTACTGGCTTATCAGCTTATTAAATGTGCAAAACTTTTTATATTTAACAAAAGTTATGGATTTAATTACATTTGAGGCTCCAATTAGACGTATAACATGATCTTAAGCGTGGTCGAAATAGCTGTCAGGAAGCATTAACTCAAAATTTGTAAATTGTGGAACATATCCGAAAATAAAAATAAAAGAAAGACTACCCGATCACTTTTAGCAATATATACATTTTAAATTAAATATTTCGGCTTTAATCATCTTCATGCAATAAAACACAGATTTTTGATTCCTATATTGTAGCAGAATAAATTGTAGAAAAATTTTATGTATATGGTACCTACTTCTTTCTACTGAAACAAAGAAAAACTTTTACTGTGTTGATCCAGAGCATATTATGTAGGCTGGCTTGTCCATATAACATAGTATGTTAGACCAGAAATTCTCAGCTTTTCATTTAATTTATTTATTTTATTTATTTATTTAATTTACAAGCTCTTACAGAGTGTATATTTGGTAAGAAAATGAAACAACATTTGATCAAATACAATTTCAGTCACATTTCAATATGAATCTCATACTAGGCACATAAAATACGTTGAGCTTACAAATAAATTTATTACGCCGACAGAATGTTCTGGAATGAACGTAATTTTATCTTTTTTCGCCTAGGTATTGTACACACTCACACCGTCCCATACATACCAGCTTTAATAATATGATCGTAATATTATATGAATTTAGAGCTAGTCTAACCGGTTTGCGATCTGATGTACATTTAACATTTTTTATAATATTTTTTTTTAATTCTGGTCACACACCAAAACAACAGCATTTCAATCTTCTGAAATATTCCAATCAGCTCTGGGTATATTTTTTGTTTTATTTAATTTAATTTATTCAGCTACATATATAAGATGAATAGTCTTTTAAGCATACAACTAAAATTAATAATTATTAAAACTAACAACTAAACAAATAAAAAAAAAAATGTAAATATAAATCTCATCAAATACAATTTTATATTAAACAGAAATATAACCCATAATACTAGGAATAAATCCAACTTTTACTTAAGCTTTTTTAAAACAAATAATCAGAAAAATAATGTACTTTACAAATGTTTGAAAGTTTATAATGCCTGAATTAAAAAATATCGATAACATATCACATTTCAAAATAAAAGAATATACCTATTACATTAAATCATAATTTATGAAATTTTAAATTTAGAATTAAAATCCATTAAAACTAATTAAAATCAATTAAAAGATCAACTAAAACTAAATTATTTAATATAAAAAAAAAATTTTTTTTTTTAAATTCATGTAATTTAAAAAATTGTATAAATATATTAATTACTATAAATTTAGAAATTTTGAAATAAATCAGTAAAGAAAAAAAAAGGTCGAATCGACGACTATCATTATCATTTTACAGAATACCAAAAAAGATTATCTCTCTAGGGTTAATAATTATTAGATTTTTAATTAATTTAATTTGAAACAAATTTTACAATAATTAATCATTTTATTTTAGAACTAACTACTTACGAGCTCTATTACAAGTATGTAATATAGATTTTATGAAAAATATAAAATTTCCAAATAATATGGAACCAATTGATATTATTCAAACGTTAGAAGAATTTGCACCAGATTTTAATCAAACTCATCCGTTTTGTAAATTTAATAATATAATATCAATATGCGAACAATTGGAATTTTTAAAAGTCTATACACCCGATGGTATTTGTTATACATTTAATGGATTACCAGCATCATATATTTATAAAGAAAATACGTAATTATATAATTTTAAAAATTTAATGTTTTTATTTTTATTTTTTGTTTTAATTTTGAATTTTAATATTTTTTTACATATTATTTAAAACTTCAAGGTTTCAGTACAATGATTTCGTTAAAAGCTATGATCCAGATTTATATAATGTTAATTGGAATTTAGAAGAGGGTTATAATGATAAAATAAATTCAAATTCATCAACTTATCCACATCGTGTATTTTCACCATATTTTCGTGGTGGAATTTTTATTGTATTGCAAGCATTTGGTCAAAATCATGATCATATATGTAAAGGATTAGTCAACGGATTTAGAGTACTTAATTACTGCATTAATGAAATTGAATAAAAAATTATAAAAAAAAAAGAAGAGAATTACTAAATTTTTTTTTTATATTTATTTTTCTTCAATAACAGGTTCTCTTACATTCACCTGATGATGTACCATACATTACAAAAAATTTTATTAGAGTTCCATTAGACAAAGAGATTTTAATTAGGATAAATCCAAGTATAATACAAACAACAGAAGGATTAAGGCATCTTTCACCATTGAAGTAAAAACAAAAAAAAATTTAAATTTCTATTATCAATGCTTCCATTTCACTTATGAGATTGGGAACAAGACTCTTATTGATTGTTCGTGTAATTCTATAGTTTTTTGTATTTTATTTCTTTTTCTCTGTTTTAGACGACAATGTTATTTTGCTCGTGAACGTGAACTAAAATTCTTTAAAATTTATTCTCAAGCTAATTGTGAATTAGAATGTTTAACAAATATAACATTAAAGAAATGCGGATGTGTTCGATTTTCAATGCCAAGTAAATTAGAATAGGCAAATTTATTTTGAAAATTTTAATTTGTTGTTTTCCAATCTAAGGAACTAATGACACTCCAATATGCGATATTAATCAAATATATTGTTTTAATAAAGCTGAAGATGATCTATTACAATTAGAATTTGAAGAAGGACATCAAACTTCAACAGTTAATTATCGTGGTGAAACAACATGTAATTGTTTACCAGGTTGTACATCATTAGTTTATGAATCAGAAATATCACAAGCTGCTGCAGATTTTGAAAGTACACTACATGCACAAAATGAATCACAACATTTTGTTGAAAATCCTGGGTATAATAATTTAATTTAATAAAAATAACATAATTATGTTTTTTAAAAAATTTTAGAATTAAATTTACAAGATTATCAATATTTTTCAAAGAATCACAATATATAACATCAAGACGTTCTGAGCTATATGGTATAACAGATTTTTTAGCTAATTGTGGTGGTCTATTAGCATTATTTATGGGTATATCAGCTTTAAGTATAATCGAAATATTATATCATTGTACTGTGAGATTATTTACAAATTATAAAATGAGGAAGGAATCACAAAAAGTTATTGAAAATTTAAATCAAGAAAATGCAAATTTAGAATTTCAATATCAATATGAAGACCTATTTAAAAAGGATCCTTAAAGTGAAATTTTAAATTAAATTGAATTCAAATTTTAAAAAAAATATATATATATATATTTTACTATACATTATTATTTTTAAATTAATTGATAAAATAAATAATAGAAAAACTTATTGAATATTATTGAATGATTGAAGTAAAAACAAAAAACATATCGGTTCTATTCACAGGTTTTAATTTTATTAAGAAGAAAAATTAATTCAGTTAACACTTCTTTTTTTACGACAAACACGTTGAATTGTGTGTCTATTTGGCCAACACCAATATATGAAGATATTACATGTACAAATTTGTTATCAAACTAGCGTACCACAGATATGTTATCTTGTGAAGTAGCAAACGTACAAGCCCCACGCCTATCTTTTTTAATTGTTTTTCACTTTTTAATTTTTGTGTAGCTTTTTTTATCAATGGCATGCGCACTGTACCAGTATAATATGTTTTATTTTTCAGCAAATGATAAATTAAAGGTAACCTCGTGGAAAGATTGTCTCCAAAAATTTTATGGTTCTTTCCAAATAAATGTGAACATAATTAAAACATTTCCGTATTAAAACATTTCCGCATTTATTAATTCCTAAAATTTGTGGCTAATTTACGGTGGCTTCCTGATTGAATTCAAACTTATGAACAAATCCATCTGCACCTGCCAAACACCAAATTTTGAACCGACACTTTTTCGGTTTCTGCGGCAAGTAATTTTTAAATGAAGATTTTCCTTTGAATGGAACAAGCATTTCATACACATAAAAATTCCCCTGGTTTATAAATATGTTCAAAGTTTTTATTGACTCTTTCAATAATTAGATGGATTCGGACAGCTGTAACATAAAAAAAAATTGTAGTAATGATAATTTAATAATAGGGTGTACAATAATTCACCTTTATCTATGTTATTATTTGGTATGTCATCATTGTTAATGAAATTCCAGTTGGAACGTATTTTTACAAAGCGACGCAGAATCATACTTTCCGCTATTATATTGCATCGCAAAATTCTTTCCCAATACATTCTAATTCGTCGGCATCGACTATAACTCATTATTAAATTTATTCCTAAAAAAAACCCGCAACTCTCCAACATCTAATTTAAGCTCTTCTACAAACTGTAAAGCATAACAATTTGTTTCTTCTGTCATCTTATTTAGCAACTCAATGTCCAATAATTGGAGAAAATATTCGAGTGGATTGCTGCCGGCTGCAAATATTTTTTTTTCGCTTAAAAATGGTTTCGAAATTCCAGTATTGTCTTTATTTGGATACCAAATAATGTGACGCTGTTGTGGCGAAACACGCCGATATTTATATCTACTGCTTCACTAGGATGATTTAAATCCAAGATCGCAATGACTTCACTTGAAAATGAAGGAATCTTATCGATAAATGATTCGGCTTCAAGTGTGATCTCATCCTCATTCTGAGAAATTGGAATATCACTACCGGATGAGCATTCAGATTCTGCTATATCAATTTCTTCATCTGATTGCTCTAGCAACTCCAAAATTTCAATTTCATTTTTGAATATTTTTGCCATTTTACATCTTTTTTGAAAATATTCAGAAATAAAACCAAACGCAAGAGTAAAAAGTTACAAAAGTAGTTACAAAAATGTTAAGTAATTCGGTTAAAAATATATGAATTTCAAAAGATACACAAACGTTTCCACTGTGACATTAAGATACACATTTGTGCATCTCTTTTTAAATTCAAATAAATTAAAGAAGAAACACTATTCCTACCAATATTATTATTTAATTTATTTTATAAAAGTTGAAATTATTTTTAAAAAATTATACACTTAAAGAGTTTTAATTCTTATTATACTTTTTTTTTATTTAAAAATACCATTAAAAAAAACTGACTACCTCACAACACAAATACTCGTTTTATTTTCAAATTTGACAGATTATGATGTTAACGATATGATGAAACGGTAAACGATATTAACAAAAACAGTAATAGCAATTTCGCAAAGAAAGAAAATCGTTTGAACTACCTTTTGAAGAAACGAAACTGAGAACGTTTTGAAATTAGATACACATAATATGTTTATTAAAAACCTGAGAGGGTTAATTGTTCAAATTTTGACTCAATGCAAGCTACTCAAATAGCGGAATGATACTACGTTTATACTTGTGTACAGATAAACTATCAATATACGCATACGTGCTTATTATGGATGATCCCATGGTGTGGCGTGGTGAAGCATAAGATTGAGAATTATTGTTGACAGAAAATCACCTTTTCTGACTCGAATTCGTCCGTAATTTTGTTTTGCTCTGCCATTGTTTGTGTCTTAATGTAAACATAATTAAATTTGTCAATTTTCGTTAAAAAAAAAAAATTTGAAATTCAAGATTAAAATTCAAGACTTTTCCTGATTCAAAATTTTAATTTTCAAGATTTTTTTTTTTCAAAATATCGGGGTGCTCCTGTTTATGTTTTGTTTATATGTTTGATTCTGAGTATAAAAAGAAAGCCAACCTAAATAAGCCTTTAAATCCTTTATTTAAGTTGTTACCTAAATATACTCTCAGCAAATTTAATAAAATATAATTATAGTATCAGCAACTACAAACATCCATACCCATAATGTCCAGAAGAGATTCCCATCTCTAACCGGATTTAGTCCAGGACGTTCTGATTAGTAGTTAGGTGATATAACCATATATGTTGGCCCTTCATTCTTAATTTATCTTTGGCAACTCTTCTTCATTCCTAATTTACCATATTTCTACAATAATTATCGACTTCATCTAATTTAATTTAATAATATCTAAATTAAAATATTTTGTTTTTTAATACAATATTCATAATCTTTTTTATCAACATTTTTACACGTCATAAACATTCACAAACACTTTCTGTTCATGAAAATTCAACAATTATTATTATTTTACCTATAATATCATCACGATAATCTTTTTAAGTATTAATTGACCAACAAATTACTTTGCGTGCAAATAAATTTAAATATTTTGAATATATTATGAACAATAAAATGTAGTTATTAAATACTATTATTATGATTATTATTTAATTTAAATAACACACCTAATAAAATAAAAAAATAAAAAATAAAAAAACAACTACATTATAATTTGTCGAAACTAAAAAAAAAAAACAGATACCACCTATAATTAATAATACTCGAACATAAAAGGAATAAATAAAATTGAAATTAATTTGATAATGGTATGATGGCATAATATTGCAAGTGTTCAGGATTAATTTTAGTAACCTTATAACTTCATAACAGAAGAGATGTTATTTTTTTTTATATACATAAATAAAGAATTATAAAAATTAAATAAAATATAATTTGAAATTTTAGTATAATTTAAATATAATGGTTAAAAAATCAATTTTTGTTGAAACTCCAAAAATTCCTGAGAATTCTGATAGAAATGTTACAGAAATCAGGTAATGTAATAATAATTTTTTTTTTAATATTTATCAAATATTTTTAATCAATTAATTATTTATAATCAATTATTGGTGCTATTGAAACATATTTAATTTAATTCAGAGCTGGCATGTACTGATTTACTATAGTGTATTTATGTTAGAATTTCGGTATAAGCGTTAATAGTGCTATATCAAGTGTAAAAAATTTAAACCATATTTAAAAAAAGGCAGGCGCTCTCCGTACTGCGTCATGTCATGTATATATATATTAATTTAATTATTTTTGATAATATTTCTCAAAATGAGATACAGAGGTTATCAAGAGTAATATTTATCTACATTATACATATACTACATATTAATAATAATAGTTTTGATGCCAAAATATTAGTTAAAGTAGCTATGAAAGCTCAATTTTACTAATTAAGTAATTAACTTTAATTTGTTATTCTCATTGTAGTTATAAAGAGGAATTAAATACAAATGAACTTATAAGTTTACTAGAGTAACCCTGCCCTCGTTTCTGTACAATACAATAATATAGTTTTTGTATTACGACAATCAAAGGCATTACGGCAATCAAAGAAAATAATTGCCCAGGTAGTGGATTTAATGGTGGTATTTTAACTTTTCCTCCAGCACAACACATTTCATCGGTTTTATTTTTATATTTCAATGCTTTGCATTTATTACTAACTTTATCCATTTTTCCAATTTGAATAGTTGAGTGCTTCTCGAGTTATAAAATGATGAACATAAGACAACTTATTTATATATATATATATATATAGATATTATTCTATGTAGCGCTATGCTTTTATCTTTGCTCTAATTGCTATTACATATCGTTTCTCAAATTCAAACTTCTCAAACATAAACGCACAAAGGATTGAGTTTGAATAAATGAGGAAATTTTTTAATAATAAATTATTGTTTTTCTCCACTTAGATTTACTAATGTTTAAATAGATTTTAATTAGATAACCAGTATTTATGTTAGATCAATAATTTAACTTTAACACTTAATAATTTCAAATTTCTGTATCTTGACAATTAGAAAATTTACAAATTATGATGTTATTATGGCCAAACAAAACGGCTTTCTCTCTATTTTATAAAAATACCTTTTATACTAATAATCCCGCTTGTTCTATTGAACTAGAATCAATAACACTTCCATCCTTCAAACGATTTCACCGGCCACCGCAACACTGGGCTCGCTTCAAGTGTTCATTTCTACACTGTGGAAATACGATGGTGGTCCAAAACTGATTTTAAATACTATCAGATTTATGCTTAGAGCAAGTACGTCAGACGTCTACTGCTAGACGAAGGCTTGCTTCATTTAATAGTGCAATATGTTATCATCCACTACGGTTAATAAAACCCGCCACCATTGATTAAAAAAAACTAAATATAAAATAAACCAGATACATGCTGTTAGTAGAAGGGTGATTTTTGCCAACTCATTTACTGTGAGAATCGCTAAAATGTGGAATATGATTTCATCTATTTCCACCCAATCCTATCTCGCTTAATCAAATTTTTATATAATTTTGTATAAAGACACTTTTTACTAATGTTTGAATAGTCTGTAAAAAATAAAAAATTAAATTTATAATTTTGAGAATGCAGGTTCTGAGAATTGCAGGAATACTTATTTTGTTTAATTTACATACAAAGGATCTTTTTCAACTACTCTATTTGAATAAAATTGGACTAAGTAGTATCCGCTCGAAATTCGAAGAAGTTTGATAAAAAATCATAATAAATTTCTTTATTAATATTTTTTTCCATCATTACAGTATTATCCTTGGTACTATATTTTATTTTTTATATTAATTTATCGTAGACAACAACCGTATATTTAATAATTTAATTAAAAAAAAGGTATTTAAAATTTAGTTTTGACGATGGGTGAATTAAGGTAATAAATTAAAATTTTTGTACCCTCAAATGACTTCTAAATAGATTGGAATTTTAAATTGAAATTCCTTATTGAAAATAAAAAAAACTTTGTAAAATATATATAGTTACATCCACACCACCTACTGCCGACAAAACCATCACTATTGTGGTACCTACCACGGTACAAAGGGATGGAATTTCTCAACAGGAAACTAAAATACCGTTTCTTTAAACTTTGTAATTATAAAATAAATCATTGTAATTTAATAACTTTATTTACTACTTTATAATTACTACTTTTGAACTCATTTGAACTTTATTTTTCTTTCTTTTGTTTTTTATGTGGCATATGCAAACATATTAGCCACTCATTAAAATCATGATCGACAAATGCTGATAATGCACAATCAGCAATTTGTTTATAAAATTTTAAAACAAAAATTAAGCATGTAAAATTATATTGAAAAATAAAGTCAGTCTTATTTCTGAACTAAAATAAAAAATAACCGTTTTGCTTTTTTTTTAAAACTGAATAACATTATTATATAGTTTCGCTACATCTTTTTTTAAATATCTATCATTTAAAAGAATAATAATGAAAATCGGTTGAATAGGTGGAAATAGTTCAGATATTTGTACCGTACTTTTAATTTACGGATTAAATATGATGATACTATTAAAACATCTTAACTCTTCACATCAAATCTTACCACGAGGCACTTCGTGCACATGTTTTTAATTGAAAGTGTTGTATTATTTTTTTCTTTTTCTATTTGTCTTTTGCTTTACTGTTAACTTCTATAGATTAAGCTAGTTTAAGTACAATGAATTCAATGAATTTACATTCATTACAATTTTTATCGTATTCTCTTGTAGAAATTTACCGTCTCATGTATATGTACATAATGAAATAAATAAATAAATAAATTTAATTAATCGTGAACACATTTTATATTTTATTAATAACTAGCAAAGTTACCCGGCGTTGTCCGGGTCGACCACAAAATGAATCGAATTTATTTCAATGAAGTTTGATTTATGAATCGAATTGAAAAAAATTGGTTTATCAAAAATATTCTAATATTTTTGTTCACTGCAATAAGAAAATATCAACAATACTCCAACTTAAGCTATACTTATATTAAAATTATTTCTTTGTAAACAATATTTTGGTGATCTTTTCTGATGAAGTATAAGCAAATAGGTTCCTTGCTGTTGAGGTATTCTTGAAATAAAGAAATGTTCGTTTTTTCCACAATCAATTGGAATTTGTACTTAAATGAAATGAGAATGCCAAATTCTTATTCTTAATCAACTGCCGTAGTTTTGGCTTCTTCAAGTTTCGTAGAAGCAATATTGAAGCTACTAACTACTTTTAATTCCAATTGATTAGGAGGAACAACTTCATTTTCATCGATAACTGTATCTATCGATTTGTACAAATGGACCCCCTGGAACACTCTGCAGTATTTTCTGATTAATAAAACAAATCGTCATATTTTTGTGGCTAATTTTCATAGCCACTCCACATAGTCATGTAAAATTTTTATACTGATTCCTAAACTCGAAAATACTTTTTCAGGACAATACACGTTTGTTTATTTTTCATAGAGTACCTATGAATAAATTTTCAAGTCTGTAACACAATTTTTTTTTTGAAACATTTCTGATAGAGTATGTAAGTGTAAATTTTCATGCCTGTAACACTATTGGTTTCTATTCCTGAGACATACATGCTAAGAGTTGTACGGCAGCAACCCGAACCAGTCCAAATTTTTGAAATCGGTAACAGTCGAATTTCTGTATTTGTGAAAGAGTATCTAAGTGCAAGTTTTCATGCCTGTAACACAATAGGTTTTTGAAATATTCCTGAAACGTACGTGCTAGGAGTTGTACGGCAGCAACCCGAACCAGTTCAAATTTTCGAAATCGGTAACAGTCGAATTTCTTTATTTGTGAAAGAGAATCTAAATGTAAATTTTCATATTTGTCACACACATGGTTTTTAAAATATTCCTGAGTCTTGGTAAGAGTTGTACGGCAGCAACCCGAACCTGTCATCTGATGGCTTTGTAAACTACCGCGTTATTTGCATATTGGTACCATGAATAACTGTGCAAAATTTCAGAACTCTATCTTTAAAACTGTGGGCGTGTATAGCGAACAAACAAACAAACAAATAAACAAACAAACAAACAAACAAACTTTCCCTTTTATAAGTATAGATCTAATCATTAAATTAATTTCTAATATTGTTCAATACCGTTGCTCACCTTCATATCAAAGTTGTTCCAGAAGCTCGTTCTTAAACGTCTCCATATATTGCATCCATACCTACACAATTCTCATAAACAGAAAAACATGTTGTTTTTATCAAGTGTACCGTAGCATTAGCTTGATAGAACGAGCATTTCAGAAAATAAATACTGTTCAGTGGATGTCTGATGCTTCACAAGAAGAGTATGACAGAAACTTTTTTTGCAATATTGCAATACAATACCAGACAACATCTGCAAAATATTTGAATTATATAATTCAAACAGCAAATTCCCAGTCGCATAAAAATAAAAAAAGATCGAAAACAACATCTTTAAACGTATTTTGTATACATACTAGCGGACCCGGAAAACGTTGTTTTGCCCTTAACCCTTAATCGTTGTTGCAAAAAAAATCTGGTTAATATTGTTGTACGTAAAAGGTCTTAAAGTGTTTATGAAAAATAAATCCATTTTTTTATTCTCTAGAGTCTAGTCCATCTTTTATTATTTTGATTTAATTTTTTCTAAAAAAATATAACATTTAACTGTTAAATTATATAATGCAAAAAAATAACAACAAATCAAAAAGATAACAAAACCTCAGTCTTTCTCTTCATAGAAAATTTCTTAAAACTATAAAAAATATATATTTTTGATTCTAACACAACTGTATCTACGATATTTTTAGTTTCTCCATTTTGTACATATAGAAACAAATCTGTGGACTTGCCAACACGTGAACGTGCGAATTGTTCATGTGTAAAGCATTCATTTTCCAAATCTAAGCCACAAATTTGCATAGATTGACCTTGTGCTTTATTGATGCTCATAGCATATGCCAAACGAATTGGAAATTGTAACCGTCTGAATTGAATTGGTGAATCAGTTGGTATCATTGGTATTCTGGGTAATTGATAATACTTTAATTATTTATATATAGTTTTTTTTTTCTCTCTCTTTTTTTAAATTTTTAAATTTTTTACCTAATTTTAACCTAATTTTTGAATTGCTAAAATTGTTTATTATTAAAAAAATTACTTTGTTTTGTAATATAAATGTAAATTATTTTTTTTTTTCAATGTAGTATATATTTGTTATTACCCCATATAATAGAAAATAGTATTATACATAAAAAAAAAAAAAAAATAACAAGGTGACTCGATTCTATTTTTTACATTAAATAAAGAGTCTTCCTATGATTTTCTCTTAAGTATGTAATTTTTAAATTTAGTGTAATTTATTTTTATTGTTAAGCGAAAAATATGAAATAAAAAATAATAAATAAAATAAAATAAAAAAAAAAAGTAATAATACATTTTCCTCTTCTATTTTGATCAGTGGGACTACTACTAATTTAATTTGCTCTGACGCTTGTCATTTGAAAACATTGATTAAATTTCCTAATTTTTTAAAAAATAATTTCGATTCTGCTGTTTCTCCTTTAAGTAATGTTTTTAAGGGTTCTGGTTGTGGATTTAACTTCGGCAAATCAATGTTTCCGGAACAGCAACACATCCCAGCTGTTTCATATTTAAATTTTAAAGCATAGCAATATTCACATACTTTGTCCATTTCCCCAATGCTTTAACTTTAGACTGAGAAGCATAATCCATTTCATGTTCATAATCAAATGCAATACGACCAAATGATGAAAATGTTAATAATCTAAGTTCTTGCATTATTCTTCTATAGTTTAATTTTTTTTTTATAGATTCAAATTCCTATCTATATCTCTTAATTGTTGACGTGATCTTCTTTTTGCATTTCTTACATGTTGTAGTCATGCACTTATGTCTTTTTCACTCTCTCTTGCATATAAGTTTTACATTCTTGTTCTTACTGCTTCTGTTTCTTCCTGTTGTTGTTGCTATGTTAAATTAGTTCGACGTTTCCTTTGATTTATACTTCGTTGAGTACACTGACTTAAACCTGTAACTCGTGGCATTTTGTAAGTTCTCTTGTCAATAAATTAAATGATGTAGATATTTTAAATTTAAATTTTTTATTTGTTTTTTATTTGAACTTTTCCGTAAATACTCACAACAAAATTTAATGTAGAAAAATACCATAAAATATCACTTTTTCTTAAATATATCAACTTGTACGCCACCTATCGGGTTCAAATTTTATAACCTAAATATATGTTCCAAATTTCAGGCCATTTCGCCCTTAAATACGATTTTTCAAAATAACGCCACCCCGCGCCATCTATAGAAAAAAAGTAGGCTATATGTTAAGTTTCGGTGTCAGTAATATATCGTCGTCTGCGTTCCTATATATCTAATCGACCAAAAGCAATCGACAAAATTAGAATTTTATAAAAATTTGAGTAATTTTTTAACATTTAACATACAAAAAAATATTAGTACCTATAGTGTAAAGCTTCATATGTCTTTGGACATTTGGGAATAAAAATGGTCTGCTAGATACTTAGGAATACAAATTTGTTTGACGTCTCAGTACATAAACTGTAGTTGGGATAGATAGGCACAACTTGAAGGCCTAAAAAGCAGCAAAATGTAGGTTGTTTGGATAAATCAGAAAAAAATATTTCTAAAACTATAAGAGATAGCATTATTTTGACTGCAAATTCGGATAGAGCATAGTCGAAAATGGTATAGTACATTGAAAAGTCAATTTCGGAAAAAATGGTCTGTTGGATACATAGGAATGCAGCCGACGATATGTTGAAAATATGGTAACATTTGATTCAGTAGTTTCCTAGATCTAGGGTTACGAATATATACACCAACGATTTTATATATTAAGATTATATCAGAAAAACAATAAAAAGGCTAAACAAAAGAACCAAATGAAGACATTATAACTGAATAAACACTCTGAACGAGAAAAATCGGTTCACAGTTTTTTTTTTTCTATATGCACTACGTGGCGCGGATATCCTTCTCTTAAACTTTTTATTTGACTAACTTAACAATATTCATACAATGTACAATCGTACATACATATTTTGTATTAAACAATACACTCTTTACAACAAAATAATCATAATAAAAAAATTAGTTAGATTTTGTATTAGAAAGTGCATAGTACGGTGATCCATTAAGAGCATTAAGCTTATCTATTCGATATTTATCAACAGCCAGTTCTATTAAGATTTCCCAGTTAATGCACACATTATTTAAATGTAAAATTTTAAAACCAAAAACCAACCTTAATTGAGGAAAATTTAATTTATAGAATAATTAAGAAACTAAACTATACGACTTGAATAATTTAATTTTAGTATTGTATTTCTCTTCTAATTTTTTTTTCAAGTTCTACAATGGAAATTTCTGAAAATGACACAATAGATAATAATCAAAAAACATTAGAAAGAACACCAAGTAATGCATCAGCACTACATTTAATAAAAAAAGGAACAAAATTGCAGGTAATACGTGGTATAATAGCTGATTATTCAGATGCAACCTCAATACATGGTATTAAATATTTTGGATCACGTAAAAAACGTTGGTATGAAAGAATTATTTGGTTTTCACTGGTATGCGCTTCAATGTACTATGGAACAGTTTTAACATTACAAACATGGAGTAATTGGTATAATAATCCAGTTATTGTTGGTTTAGCTGAATCTACAACACCAATATGGGACATACCATTTCCAAGCGTCACAATTTGTCCTCTAGTTAAATACAAACGAGATGAATTCAATTTTTTAGATAGTTTAGATCATGCATCATTTGTTAAATATTTGGAAATTTATAAAGATATTCAAAAATTTAATGAATTATCATATGAGAAGTAAGTTTTTGTTTTGTTTTTTTTTTTTTCTAAAAACCATTCTATGAAGATTTCATTTGTCGTAAGAGGTGTATTGGAAATGTGATTATGCGATTATTTCCATTGGCTATGTAGTTTTTTTCTGAAGGATTTTAAAAAATAAAATTACACATTGCTTCAAATTTAAAATAAATTATTAAAAAGCTCGTTTTATTAAAATGTCGTATTGAAAATTAGTAATTCCGAAATAAGTTTTGAGCCATCTGAGGATTGCGACGGTATGAAAAAGCAGCAACCACTTAAAGTTTTTCCACGTTGAAATTGTTACAGGGGAGGCGATAATACCAAGCAATTAGACATTAAGTCTATACAAGTGTCATTTTTTTCCTTTTATTTATTTTTATTCCGGAAAAGGGGTAAAAACCCCTTTTTTTGCTAACGGCAATGTAAACGACGACGTCAATATTTTAGTAAAAATAAAAACAAACCAAATTTTGTATAGATTAGATTTTAAAAGGCAAAATTATAAGAGACAAGATTGTATAACACTCTCGTATTTACATTAACAAATTTGTTATTTTCATTTCAACTGTTATATTTTGAAAAAAAAATTCTTAAAAAGACAAAAAACTACAATACCAATGCTATGACCCCAATATTAGTCGCTTATATTTATTTGAAATAAATTTAAATTATAAACCATAGTCAGCCTCACAACAAACAAATCCTCAGAGAATGAACAATACAACAAAATATTTTATTTATTTTTTTTCTTCTTCTATTAACAGCCGACAAAAATTGGAAGCCATTTCGCATGTTTGTATAACAAGTTTATTATTTTTTAAAAATTTTAAATTTCCAAAATCATCAAATAACATTATAATCGATACTATTACAAATCACTCAACAACAATTCATTCAAAATCAACAAAACTTAGAAAAAATCAAAAATTGAATGGTTCAAAATTACCAAATATTTTACAGTCACTTGCACCACAAATTAATGAAACGTTGGAAATTGTTAAATGGCGTAAAAGTGAACTAATAAATTTTGAAGATCAAATTAAATATGTACTCACTGATGATGGCATCTGTTTTAGTTTCAATGCATTCGATGATTCAAGGATATTTCGTGATTCAAAATATGGGTAAATGTTATATATTAAATGTGGAGAATGTGTGTGTATGTGTGGTTTTGTATTGTGATGCAGTTTAGTTTTCAATTCAATTTTCAGAAAATTTATTTAAGTTTTCAATTTCTTTTTATATTTTTTTTATTTTCTATTCGTATAATATCTTTTCTTTTATTTTGTTTTTGTTTTTTTTTTTTGTTTTTTGTTTCTAAATGGATTAAAATCACTAGAAATGTTTACACTCAAATCACAAATACAATGATGAACAAAAATTGTGGAATAAATATTGAACTATGATATTTTTTAAAATTAAAGAGATTTTTTGCTAGAAATTTTCTTTAATAGAGGTTGTTGTTAGAACGTCTGTTATTGAGGCTGTTTTTTCGACAATTAGAACTCATGTCCAGCCTTTTAGTATTATAGATTCAAATATTCCGTATTCAATATTCCAAATCTGGGATTACAAACATTCCAGATTAAATGAATTAAACAAAAAACTTTGTAAAAACTGCGGAAGTACAAAAAAATTTACCAATGATATTTTTTATGAGTCGACTAAAATCAATACGTGTATCCAGTTGGAGTTTGTATCATCATATAATCATTCAAATAACTCAAAATCCTATGACCAGTTCAATATGTCAACGTACATATTATTTAAAATGTATAAAGAAGAAGTAAGTGGAGCAACCGCAACAATTTTTAATAAATCCATTAGTGAAGGTATTGTTCTAAGTTTACTTAAAGTCGGAAAGGTAATCCGTATCCACCAAAATGACAATATGTGTGGAACCTGTTTTTTACAAAATATTGAAAAAATAATTTATCAACAAGTGCATGCCTTTTCGATGAAACATAATGTATTAAGCGATAGACAATATTTTTTTAGAACCTAAGTCCAGTACTGAAACTACAATCATTGATATGGTCACACATGTTCAAAAAATAAAAAAATGGTATCATTAATTTTTCTTGATTTGACAAAATCATTTGATACTGTTGATCATAACATACTATTTAAAACATTATACAGTTTTGGAATCAGATGATCAACTTATAAGTGGTTTTTGTTATACTTGAGTAATCGCCCACAATTTGCACAAATCAAAGATAATCAAAGTAACAGAGAAAGTATAAATTATGGGGTACCACAAGGTAGTATTTTTGGACCTCTCTTATTCACGCTATATATGGAGAGTCTTCAAGAAATTAATTTAGATGCTGAAATATTTTTATTTGCGGATGACATTGCGGATAGTATTTGAAGATATAAACTATTTATTATTACAAAATAAAATGAATATGGAGATTAAAAAGATACAAAAATGGATACAACCACATAAACTAACTATTAATACCATGAAAAGTAAATATATTATAATTGGTAGTAATACACCTGAATTCAACATTTGCATTTCTAATGACAAGAGAGTTTTGGTTGTAATTTAAAATAAAATGGAGCTATGCTATTATGAAGGCGAAGTACTCTACAGTAGATATAGTTTTCCACATTTAAATTAGTAGATATAGAAAAGGCTATTGTATGTCATTGTGTATTCCAAATCTCTGTGTAAAAGCAGATAAGATATTCATCCCATAGACTTGAAATTATATAAAAAAAAAAAAGTTGGAAAAAGTAGGAAAATACAAGTATCTTACAAGTATCTTAGTATATGGATTGATAGAAGTTTGAAATGGAATACACATATAGAAGTACTAAGTGAAAAATTATCATCAACTGCAGGAATATTTTATAAAATTTCTATACTCTTGCACAGTGCAATCAAACAGTCTGTTTATTATGCTTTATTTCATAGTCATCTTAGTTACGGTGTTAAACTGTGGGGTACTAATTCAAAAAAATATATTGAAAATATTCAAGTAATACCAAATAAAGCTATAAAAAATTTATATAATTATAAATGGAGAGAAAGAACAGATTTTATACACAAAGATAATAAACTTCTAAAAGTCAAGGACTTTATTGAAATGAAACTAATTATGCATATACATGATATTGCTAGTGATAAAATCCATACAATGTCTACTCGTACGCAGAAGAAGGATATACATATAGCGTCAACACCAGAAGTAAACATTTTTTCCATCAGAATAAAATAAAAACTTCACAATTTTGAACTTCCACAACTCTATACTCTGGTACCAACTAGATATACATTTAAAACAAAAAAATTAAACAAATTTAAAAAATTAATAGAATCATTTATAAATAGCTATAGTAAGCATCAATATTTTAATTTCTCAATAATACATTTTTTTGTTTTTCTAAATTTGTAGGATAGACTTAAGGCATAGCAATTATTGTTAAAAAATTTTCTTCTTCGCTTTTGATTTTTTATTTCTCACTATACAAATTTTAATTTCTGTAAATGTTTTGCAATTTTTTCATTATGCCTGTTACATTCATTTTCAAATGTTTATTTTTTATTTTTATAGTTTTATAATTTTAATTTTTCGTTATTAAATTCTTTGTAACTATATTTTTATAATTTTAATTATCATATTGTTAGATTAAAAGCCTAAATATAAATTTATATGGAGTGTGTAATGAGATAACCCTCTTCAGACATTTGTTTTTGAAATAAATGAAAAAATAAAAACAAAAAAAAAATAGTTAGGGTATAGACTTGCAATTATATTTAAATACAAGCAGGTTTTTAATCACGAGCTTCATAATTAAATACATGATATTGATCTTCATTTTGGGATATTATTTTAGCCATAATTTGACTTATATGAATTCAACTTAATTTTAGAAAAACTGAAGATCAAAAAACGTAACAACAAAAAACGAATTTGGAGCGGTAATGTTTGTTATAATTTGTTATAATTGTTATAAATAATATTAATTCTTTTATATAATTTAAGAATATTATTTAATTTATGAAAATATTCACCGGTGTTTCGGTGAGTCCATTGGTAAATTAAATTTGTTGAAATAATTTCATAATTTCATAAAGTTCGATGAAGTGAAGATCTGAAGAAAGACGACATGTGGGAAAACCATGAAAACGATGGCAGGATTGATAACGAAGTATTCACGAAAAAAGAATTGAAAACTGAATGTCAGATGATTTGATCTAAAAAAACATTTATACGTGAAGCACAGACAGACAAGATTCAATTTTTCACTGATTTCAACTTATAGTAAAAGTGGGTAATCGTGACCTAGTGGGTATTTGTGATCTAGTCAGCCTAAAATTGATTTAAAATGTATTTTTTAAAAGAATACTTTTTGGGAATTTATTTCAAAAATTTAATTATTTTATTCTACTATACTTTTATTGGTACTTTAATGTGATAATAGAAAACTTCGTGCCGAAAAAACAATTTGTTCTTAAGCACCTTACTTTTTCTCGTAATTTCAGTTTTCATCAAGGTTTTGAAGTGAAAAATTGATAAAAATGTTTTTAATTTATAGCAAAAGGTTGGTATTATTATAAAATTAAATGCATGCAGTTCCAGAGATTTTTGAACGTTAAATGATCGAAAAATGTGATTATTTTGTAAATAAGTTGAGTAATTAAATAATTAAAAACGGTCCGAATTATAAGCTATAATTTTTTTCTGTTGAGGTATTTGTGACCTATAGATCACAATTAGAGTTTTGAAGTGAGTTTTGTATAACCAAATAGTTAACTTTTTATTACTTTTTATAAATTTAAATTACTTTATTTGGAAAGTATTAACCTATTCAATTTGTGACCTACAATATGTTTCGATTAAATCCACAATTCGTCAAATTACTACAACGGTCACAAATTCAAGCATTATTAGAGCCGAATTACCCGCAAAATGTATCCGAATTACATGTTTTAAATTGTAGTTGTTTTTTAGAATTAATATAATTAATTTATTTAATTTTATATTGGTCAATTCTATTTTTTTACTGTAAATTAAATAAGGAATCATCGCTCATTTGGTGACCTACACAAAATTTAATATAATAAGCTGAAAATCAATAAAACATTACAGCGGTCATAATTATATTCAAAACGGTCGAAAATATGCCAAATATCTTTTTATAAAACAAAAAAATTTAAGAGCACGAAAAAAATAAGTAGTATAGGTACTTATAGTATATTAATTTTATCATTTAAAAAGTCTCTATTTTGGCCCACAGGTCATGAATATAAAAAAAACGAAAGAGCAACAAATGGCTTAAAGAAAATTTTCCATCTGTAGCTAGAAGTGAATTATGGATTGCAAAAGTTAAAGAAAAGAATAAAGCTTTGTATAAAACATAAAACAACAACAAATGAAATAACGACAACAAAAACTCAAAATGGTTTTATTTGAAAGGAAGGGTAGAAAATAAACATAACGAAAGTTCTTCAATAGAATCAGAATCCAAGATTAAAGTTAATTCATAAGTCATTGTGTAATACGAAGATGAATATTGCCACGCTGATGTTTAGAAACAAAAAACGATGAATATCAAGTCAAAGCTATGGTAATGAGCGGTCATAATTGGAAGTGGCCAGAACAAGATAATATATTGTGGCATAATATCGGTGTTAATAAAAATATTGAACCAGTTTTAGTCAATGCAAAAGAAATCCACTTCGTTAAGGAAATATATCTTCGCAGATCAATGAAAAAACTAATAATATCAAAATTAGATATAAGAAAGTTTTTTTCTGTTATGAACTTGTAAATATTTTTTGTTTAATTTATTTATAATTAAGTATTATTGACTATTTTTAATTCTAATTATTTTTTTACGATTTTCACTAACTGAATTTATGTAATAATATGTGATACATTATGTTTTATTAAGTGATAAGCATAGCTATTAAAGTTTTGAGTTTAGTATTATTTTTCATAGTCACAAATACCAACACCAAATAGTCACAATTTGGAGCACCCTAGGTCACAAATTGGTGCGAGGCTGAAATTTTGAGTTTTTATGTAATTTAATTTTTTTTCTAGAAACTATTAATAAAAAGCCAAATAAATTACATTTTATTAGCAAAGAATTAAATAAAGTAAATTAAAATGATAGTGTAAGAAAGTTGTCTTGAAAATTGCATTTTTAGCGCATCGCAAAAGTCAAAATTTAGTTGACATAGGTCACCAATACCCACTTTTACATTAACAAGAAGAAGATTTTTCAGTTTTTATTTCCTTAAATTATTTAACAATTTTTGTTCGTAACTGTATAAAAATCTATATTTGCATAATTTTTTGATTATTGAAAACAATGATGTTTGAATGAGGCAAGGCAACAAGTTGCCAATAGCAAAAATTATTGACAATAAAAAAATAATATATTTAAATTGTTAGTGTTTTTATCTTTTGTTTCACTGCATAAAGTGCATTCTAACTAAAAACGATAACATATATTCTCCCACACATTATTTTATTGAATAACGGTATAGGTATAATATTTGTTCAACTCAATAGTTGTAGTGAAATATTACTTATACACCATTTCTATCACTTTTTATTATACTTTTTTTTCCTCTTTTTTTTTATTTTTCCTATGGCCTAAGCCTTCAACATAGAAATTCTACAAGAAAAATGTCATGGTCATTGGAGAAAGGTTATAAAAAAAAAGCTGATACCGAAACATATCCAAGACGAGTTCTAGCTGGTGATGTTGATGAAAGTTTTTATGTTAAATTAAAGGCAAACTTACGAGATACTGATACAACCTGTGGTGGAAAATCACAAGGCTATAAGGTAGTAAAATTTTTAAATTATTTATTATAACTACTTGTGGTTTCTTTTGATAAATATGGGCTTCAAATCATTATTCTAACTCGATATACGGTAAAATGGGTATTACAAACTTTTTACTTTTTACTTTTTTTTCATATTGGTTAAATTGTATGACACTTTCTATTCGGAAAGTTATATAACTTTGTAACGGTTGGTAGATTCCAAGGTAGATGATTTAACATTAGAGCCTAAGTAGATTATTTGAAACTACTTTTTCTTCGAACAGAACAAATAAAATAACCTATTTGCGCCGGGCTAGTATTTGCGGAATTTTCTACAACAGTAACCACAAAATTTATACGCTTCTGATAGTAAAAATTATTTTTCTTACTTATTGACTTTTTACCTTATCAATTTTATTTCTCTATTTTTGTTCTGTTTAAAGAAAAAATATTTTTAAAGAATCTACAAGGCTCTAATGTTAAATCATCCAGCTTGGAATCTATTAACCGGTATAAAGTTAAATAACTTCCGAACATTTATATGTCTACATCGAATTTAGCTCAGTTAAAGTTATGTACAATAATTTATACTTTCATATTTATTTTTCTTCTTTCTCTTAGGTTAGGCTATCGACTAGCATATTTCAATCATAATCGTCTTATGATACCGGTGTTAGCCCCGGTTAAGTTTTGGAACTATTTTTTTGATAACTATTTTTTTGGACGCCTGAACTGTTCTAACGCAAAAACTTGACATATGCAATTACAAACAAAATAAATTTTATTTTTCTAATTTAGGATATATCGAACGCATCTTTCATAAAATTTGGCCTTCGTTTCCCGCATCAAAAATTTGATATTCCACATAAGGTTCTTCAAACATTCTTCCGTTTTCTGATCTGATACAAGCTTCGACGTAATATGTAAATGGGATTTATTATTCTAACAACTTGCTTGCATATTAGGGATTCCTTTGTTACAATAATAGTTTCTGTTTTCGGTCCGAAAATCATATGTTGTATCATTTTAATGTTAAAAGAAGTTATATAAAAGTCTTTGTAAGCATAGGTATCCATATATATCCAAGTATTACTTCAAATATACTATTAATAGTAGAGCTACTTCAGATATTTCTAGTTACGTCGTTGAACATTAGAAATTTCAAGTAATGTTAACTATTGCCATTGATACACTCTCTATAAAAAATAGTAGATATTTTTCCTATGCATTACGACATCCAGAGTAAACCTTGCTAAGTCTTATCCACAACCCCAATCAAAATCCACCTCTATAGTCAAATCCGCCTGTATTTCTTTTCATAACATTCAGCTTTGTTGGCAATAGGAGATCAGATTGGTCTTAAGCAGTATGTATGAAACTGCTTTTTAAATAAAAATTTAAAAAATAACTTTAGTAATAAAAATAAAAAATAATACCAATAATTTTATATAAAATTTTCTAAATAATTTCAGATAATTCTTCACACACCGGTTGAATTTCCGCAAGTAACAAAACGTTTTTTTCTTGTACCATACAAACAAATTATTTCAGTTGCTGTCAAACCAAATATGATAACAACATCACCAGATGTTCGAAATTATGATCCTGAAAAGTATAAATTTTTATTTAATTATTTTATATTTTCCCCAAATATAATTTCCATTTTTATTTTAAGACGTCAGTGTTTTTTCAACAACGAAAGATATTTGAAATATTTTAAAATTTATACACAAGGCAATTGTGAACATGAATGCTATATGAATGCCACTCTAAAAGTTTGTAAATGTTCAACTTTTTATATGCCAAGTATGATTTTTGTTTTTTTTTTAAATTATAAAAATTAAAAAAATAATTTTTTGAAATAATTAGGAGACCCAGAATACGATTACTGTGCAGCATCACAAATTAAATGTTACAAAAAAGTACGTAGAGAACTTTTAAAAATTGATGGATTCAAAACAATTTGTAACTGCTTACCATCATGTACATCGATAGCATATGATGCTGAAATAACCCAATCAATTCTCAAAGATACTGAAATTGATAATGAAATGAAAGATGATAATGATACATATTCTGATATTCAACAGAGCCAGTAAGTATATATTATGTAGATTTAATATTTTACTAAATTTAATAATTTTATATTTTTTTTATATTTTTATTTCAGATACGCCAAATCCATTATGAATGTTTATTTTGCTAAAAATCAATTTTTATCAGCAAAACGTTCTGAACTTTATGGTATTGCTGATCTTATAGCTAATATTGGTGGTCTTTTTGGTCTTTTTATGGGAGTATCAATACTAAGTGTGGTGGAAATTATTTATTTTTGTACTTTAAGACTTTGTATTAACATGAAAATGAGGAAAAAATCTAAAAAGAAACTGGAGAAAAAAAGTAAAAAAGATGAAAATAGTGTAGAATAAAGCTGTCCCGTAGAATATTGGGTTGGATTCAATCGATTAAAAGATATTTTCAAAAATAAATTTAATTTGTAACTTTATAAAATGAAATAAAAATTGTGTTTTTGAAAATTTAATTCTTATAGCAAAACAACACATTGTTGAGGGTCAAATCCGAGAACACACTTAAATATACAAAAATGAAATTTAAGCTGCATTTTTGGGTATATATTTTTTATTTAGTACTGAATTCGAGAACAATAGACCATCTATCAAAGAAAAGTAGCATGGAATGCAAGAGTATAAACCATTCCATCTGCACATTAAGTAAAATAGACTAAATCAGGTAGAATAAATTAATTTGTTGTCGACAGAAATTGATAAATTTAGAACACAATAATTCTGTACGTTACACAGACTATACCATTAAAACAATGCAATCCATTATGCTCATGAAATTACAAAAACTTTTTAACATAATTTGTTTGCAGTCAACAACAACAATCCAAATTATTTCTTCTTTAATTTTCCTTTCTTTATCTAAGCAGTACTAATATATTAAAGATCCCCAATACAATGTTGTAAAATTAAAAAAAAAAACAAAAAAAAACATTCACAGTTAAGTTAGATCAGATTAGGATAGATCTAGACTTTGAGAGACCAAATGCTTCAAACTGTGAATTAAAGCAAAACAATAGCAGACCCCACTACGTCATTAGGGTCCATAGAACCAGCTATATCCCTAATAATTAGGTAGGAGCGTGCTATTTATCAATATTTATTGACTGTAACGTCATTTTCATCTGCCTATATTTTTTACAAGTTGATTGGATTATCATATGACTGTATTTTATTTGATTGTATCGTCATACGGCACCGGAAATTGACGCCATTAATTTTTATGTGCTATTTGAACAACAAATTAACACCTTATTTTAAACAAGAATCGAAATTATTATATTTTTTGCATTTTACATTAATTCTGCATTTATGTACCATATCATTAAATAAACGGTGAACGTTTGTGCTTAAATTTAAATAGTGACTCCACAGAATTAACCCAATTTAGTGTTCTTCTTCATTTTTAAACGCGATAAATTTATCATCGATATATACACAACAACAAATTCGAGTTCCCTAAACAACTCATCCATCAATCTTTGAATTCTTTGTTCTATACGCTAGACAATCCAAACATTATTCGCGCAAATTCGTCAAAAGCCAAACGGCGTAACTATTGATATCGATCGGCTCTACTGGGATTTGGTGGGACACCTCTCTCAGGTCTATACGGAAAATGTATTTTTTGCATATAAATTACTTACAAAGTTTTGTATGTGGGACTGGGTACATAATAGAGTTTAGCTTACGATAGTCGCCATTTTGACACTTTAACATTTAACCCCACATTAACATTTCCGGTATAATAGCTTTCGCCAAGGTCATAGGCCTACAATTTTAAGCAATCAAACGAGGAAGTATAATAGATCTTAGCAGAAAAGAAAAAAATGAATCTATTTCTACACATATAAAAAGGGGAATACCCCTAATATAGCCAAATGCAATAAAGGGAAATGAAATACAATTGTATGATAATAAATTCCCTCTGATATCGCAAATTAAATTCTTTTTAATCAACAACATTAAAGGTTTTCTATGTTTCTCTGATCAACTGTTTGGGACCCAATCTTCGGTAATGTATCTTTCAATACTTTTAAGTGTACTACTGACTTATCCCGCTGTCTTTAATAGTCAAAAACATGTTTTATTTGCTTTGATCTAAAGCTCTCGCTTCATAAATTTACCATTTCAAATATTTTCTACATTCTTACCGCTTTTTTGATTTAATTTAAATTTTCGTAAATTACACATTATTAGTTTTAGCCTTCTGTCATAAATAGTTTAATATTTATTATTTATTTATTTATACTGCTTAGCAGAAACACTTTAGAAAACAAAACTACTACATAGTTATTTGAAACAAATTAAATTAAAATTAAAAATTAAAATTTAATGAGCAATTACGTACACTTAATAAAACAACAAAACAATGTAAAAGAATAGCAATATCCTAAACATAGCGATTGTATAATTTTGTTTTTTTGGAAATGTTTTGTAGTGTAAAGTCAATGTTAAATTTATGTCTGTTACTTAAATTTTTGCCATAATTAGATCTATGATTGCTGATTTTAAATAAATTGAATGAGCGTAAACGGGGTAGATTTCTAATAATGTTTTTGCTGGAAACAGTTAATTTGCATCTCATATGTATAAACAAAATTTTTTTTGTTACCAATACCATGTGACCTACTACAAAACTGATGTAATTTTTGTATTAAAAAAGACTATATGCAAGAACCTATTACAAAGTCAAATTCAAGTTAGTTCAATAACATTAACTTAACTTTATTACTATTGGAACTAATAAGCTTTATAATGTGTAATCTGAACTAGTCACACTATTCAAAATTCAATATACACACACACACATGCACAAATTTATTTTAAAATGACTCATTTAGGATTATTAATAATATTCCATTAAAAGTGTTATTAACCTTCAGATAATTTTGATAATAATTATTTTGTCATTCCTATACGTAGCTACTCGTATATACATTCATAAATAAATCCTTTGGGAACTAATAAACAAAAGCATATAGGTTTCAATTCTAGATTTTTCGTTTTATTAATTAAATTATATTTAAAAAAAAAATTTTTTTAACCGCGTAATAATTATTTTTAATTAATTTTGAAGTCACAGATGATTATTCTGAAATTGTCAAATTGACGAATTTTTTTACAGATCACATCAGTTCAAAAACGTTGACAAAAAAAAATTCAATTTTGTCCAAAAAATTTTCATATCCTGATTCAAGAATTTTTAAATGTAAAAAGAAATAACGAAAAAAAAAATTATAATTGCACAAATTGAGAACTGTACACCCAAACTATTCTCTTTTATAAAATAATATAATTTTCTTTGAAAAAGGACTCTTTTTAATGAAAGCAAAATTTTTAATGAATAACAGAAGGAAAATAAAAAGATCGAGTAAAAGTTCTTCTCCTAAGTACCTTATCCTATATTTTAATTGGTAAATAAAGTTACAATTTTTTCATAACACATGATAAAAAGTAATAATTTATCCAGTTAGCTTTCAAAACTGTAAGATCTCATATTAGATTTTAGAATAGAAATTTTAGCCAAATTATATGAATTTATAGAAATTAAATTTAATCATGGAACACAATTGGGTTTTAAGAATCAAGAATACATAAATTTTGCTAAGATATTGAGTTTAACTCTAATGTGGTTGATGACTGCCGCCAGTCATAAATTCATTTAAAATGTAATAGATATTAAATGCCCAGTAAAGCGAGAATCAGAGCAATACTAAATACATTGAACGTACTGCAACAAATTATCAAAATCATAAAATGGTTGAACTCGACTTTATTAGAGTATGATGTGCAACCTCAACCAATAAAACTATTTTAAAATAACATGAACAAATTCTAAAAATACAGATACTAAAACCAGAACACTTCAAGACTCTGAATAAGTCTGCAATTAATAGTCGAATTACGCGTATCTGTGTGATAAGCATATTTAGCAGAATACTTACTGGAAACAAACTATCTGAAAAAAAAAAATATCCAACAGAATACAGTAAAGCGATTGAGTAATCTCTTTAATATTTAATCTGGTTATAGATCAAATAACTTTCAATCCAATCCATAACTTTGCAGACGATAGCACTCTACTAGCCTGGAGCAATATTCATAAAAAACCTGAAGCTAAATCTATCGCTGTATCAACCAAAAGTGACATCAGAGCCAGATCCCTCAGCCATGATTTGATCACAATAGTTAAATTGGGGCTTAAAAAACAGAGTCGAGTTTAACACTTCTACGACTGAGAGCTGTACAATCTCTCTCAATCCTACTCTTTTATTTCAGAAAAATAAACTTCAGCGGTTTAAAAGCTTAAGTATATTTAGGTTTGCATTTAAATTGAAAATTGATCTGGAATGATCATATATTTGATGTTGCAAAAAACTTAGCCAAATGTTTAGCTTTCCTTAGCCGTTGTAAGGCTTACTTCTCCTCCTGTGAACTCTTGAAAATCTATAAAGCTTTTATACGACCCAAAATGGAGTACAATTCTCACATATGGGCTGGCATTTCTAGTATTGCGTTACAAAATTTGGATAATGTCCAGAAACGAGCTATTTGTCCATTGATCAATGACCTAAATGTCACGGCTCATCTTGCTTCCTCTTGGACATCGTCATATAGTCGGAAATCTTTCACTTTTTTATAGATATCTCGTAAGCACCGGCATATGCTCAATGGAAATCAAATCTATAGTACACCTCCACTTAAGCACTTCCCCCGAGAAACACGGAGGGCAGCATGTGCTCATCCCTACACCTTAGATATCCCTAGATGGCAGAAGACAAGTTGTGTAAATTTTCTTATAACCTCAACATTCCGAATATGGAACCGAATTCCATCTTATGTTTTCCTAAAACATGATATATTCTGTATTTGAGGCCTAAACAAATTCAAGACGAACATTAATACCTTCATTCGTAATTGTCCTCCTTCCCTTCTATCTTCCTCGTTTTCTAATTTTCCTTTCCCATCTTAGCCAAACGTAGCAATCGGTATAAAAGTTAAAACCCACCTAGGGTTTTGCTACATATAAAAAAAGCATCAATCAGATAACTAATATTTTCAGAACAAACTAAGTGAGACTTAAAATCATATGCTACGCCGTTAATGCCCTTATAATATCTGAAACAGAAGACGGCTTACAAAGACATTTAGTTTTTCTTAACTGGAGAAGAATACAACATGCTGATATCAGTACCAAAAATAAAAAACTAATAGTTATGTGGAATAATAAATTTACGAATTGTGAGGTAAAGATCAAAATATATAAAATATCTGTTAGATCAGTTACGACATATGCAATAGAAGCAAAGAGCTGTGTTCGCATTCTTAGCACTATTACAGAAAGGAAAACACTTAAAAATATTGGAGGATATAGAAATAGATACCAAATATAGAAAGCGAAGAATGATTCAGTATTTGGACGTAGTCATGAATAAGAAGTAGAAAAAGAGCCTGGAGAAATCATATGTCCCGAATGGAAGATCAAAGAATTGTTAATAAAATAACTGAATACCACAAAAAAAAAATATCAACCAGAAATATCATCAAAACATTGAAAGACTTTTTTAGGCTTTCACTAGATGAAGAAGAAGACGAAAAATAAAAAGATAAAGAAGACGAAAAGAACAAAGAAAACAAAGATGGAGAAGAAAAAGAAGAAGATTATTCTGTGAAAGTTTAAGTGAAGAACGATTTACTTGGCGGATTCGTCTTCTATATACAGTTTTATTGCAAAATGTTGCCTTACTGAAACTGGTCCCGTAAGAAGAGTTTGTTTCGGTAATGCGTTAAGTTTAAGACTATACTTGTGAAATCAACTACTTCAAATGATGATTATGTGACGTTATTGAGATGTGGATTTATAATATTTGGCACCTCTTAATGAGATGCTGATTGAGTTTATAATTCCGTTATTTCATTCTCATTTTGCTCCATATGCCTAAACAGTTTTTAGACTTAGGCTTTCGACAGCAATAACAACCTCCCACATCCCTAAAAATATAAAAACAAAAATATTTTTGACTTATGAAGCAAAATGAGAATTCGGGGTGACAGAATTATGAATTGCATGTACTTTTTAGGATGTACCAAATATTATTACAGAGCCACATTTCAATTGAAAAAATTATATTTATTTTAAAAAGTAAGATTTATAATTTAACAAGTATAGTTTTAAACTTATCGCATTTCCGAAACAAACTCTTCTAACGGGACCAGTTTCAATAAGGCAATTCATGTTCATTAAAATTAATATTCAACACACATATCTACATTACAAATGGACTACTACATTTAGTATACATTCTTCGAAATACGTTAAAAATATGTTTAAACAAAAAAAAAAATGGCGGTAATAAAACAAGAACTGCAAAAATTTTTACTGCTTAAAAAGTTGAATGAAATAAATGTTTAATTTGTCTAGGGAATCACAAAATGCCGAACTAGCTGTTGACGTTAACGAAAACTTCTTTTTAGATTCATATACAGTATACCAATACAATAATATGCATAAAACGATATGGCGATGTCCTCAGTATACCGTTAACATTAGCGACAAAAAAAAACTACATTAGGACATTTACACGCAAATATATTTTTTTTCTCTTTCACACACAACTTATTTATTATTGTTCGTTAACTCGGTAGACATTGGATAAAACAGTAGTGTCATCTGAGAATAGAAATCAGAAACTATATGCATAGTGTATGTATGTATGTACTTACAAAATTTTCGACCAAAATAAAAAGAGTTTTTTGTATTGTTGTTTTCTTTTTTTTCAGAAAAGGAATAAATTAATAACGAGTTCTTAGTAAAAAGGTGAAAATAACTGAATTAGTAAAAAACACAAAAAAATAACTTTAACACATCAACTCTTTTGGGAATTAACAAAGGAGAATAAAAATGAAAAAATTATAATTAAAATGGATGACAATGATGGTGAAAAAAATGATGATGATTATGATGATGATGATGATGATAAAACAATGAAATTTACTTAAAAATAAGAGAATTGAAAATGCATTAATCAAAAATAAAAGAAAAATCTATTTTAATTATTAATCATCCATTAGTTTCAGATATTGTTGTTAAATAAATAATTTTATTCGATTTTTTTTTTATTTCAATTTATCAGGAAATAAAAGGTAAACATGTTTTTCCAAAAAATAAATTTAAAAATATTCTTATCACTTCAGTGCTTATCAAAATAAATAAAAGTTTTTTATAAATTTCAAAGTATTTCAAATCTTAAAAATTCGTTATTAATACCCAAATAATATTTTAATAAATATTTCAACTTAAATTTTTATTTATTTCTTGATTTATTCATTTTAGACATCATTTAACTAAACTCATTGATTAAGAATACTATATAGATAGACATTTTAGAATACAAGATTTTTGAACTAAATTTAATGTCATCTTTAAAATTTTCAATTTATCCTCGATTTATAAAATTTGATATTTTTAATTTCGGATTTATACTCATGCATATTTTTTATAATTCTGTATTTGAAAATTGAATATTCATATTGCTTCATTATTTACACAGTGGGTGGCGCAGTAGAGGTAAAGCAGGCTTTCAACCAAAAGGTCCCAGCCTCGATTTCCGACGACAAAAAAAATTATTTCTGTATTTTTCGACCTGGTCCAGTACCCTTTATCATTGGCATAAAATAAATGATAAATAGTTTCCGAATCTCTGTGTAAAAGCAGTTAGGGTGTTCATCCCATAGACTTGGAATTATATAAGAAAAATTATTATTCTTGTTCTTTAATGTGTTTTAGTATTCTCAATAAAATGATGGTATACTGCAACGTATGTATGTCAATTATATAATCAAATAATATAATTGACATACATACGTTGTAGTATCACCATCCGCGCAGCATCAATAACAATTTTGCGGTAAAAATTGTATTTAATTATGGTTCAAATCGGGTGACGATATGTTTTATAGTTGTTATTATCCAATTACACCTCCAGTTGACTGGAGCATTTTCGTTTTCAGCTCTAGGTGTCCGAGCTACTGTAGCCTCTTAACTTTAATTTTCGTGACTATATCCCCCTCGTTATACAGCTGATAGGGTTCGGCATTATATCATCTCCACCAAACCGACTCGTCGTTTTTAGGACCATATATCCGGTGAAGAATTTTCGTTTTAGTGTATACTCACTGTCCTTCGGCAGTGTCCCTGATTATGAATCCGTCGAGCAAAAGCGGGAGTACTTTGATGTTTCGCGAAAGAAGTTTTGACCCGAGATATTTTGACAAACCGAAACAGCAATGATTTACATTGAACTACGTCAAAATTATGTATGCCGACAGTGATGTTTTGACTAATATGATGTTGGTATAACACAACGTTTCTCAACCTTATTTACCTTGCGGCCCATAAAATATGAACAAAAAATTACTCCACCCATTCTAAAATGTCGTATATTTAATTAATGAAACAAAAGTATTAATTTTTAAATATTTTTTATTTCAAATGGCTTATTTGCTTATTTGACATTCGTTTCCCAGCTTATTAATTCTTACTTCAATAGAGTTACTCAATGCTACTCTTAAAGTAGCACCCACATCTTCAAGTCGATTTCTGTATTTATTTTTGGTATCGACTAATGAAGGAAATCTAGTTTCTGCTATATATGCAGTTGCAAAAGGAAGAAGTTTTTTATCGCTTTTTCACTCAACATCGAATATTCATTTCGTATTTGGATCCAAAATTTGTTAAAATTTTTTTGGTTATTCAACTGCAATTGCAGCGTTTTATCGCAATTATCTTACTCAGATTCAATTTCTACGTGAGTTGATGTTTTCTCTTCTATCATTTGATAATAACATGGAAACATTTCATATTGTGCCTTTTTAACTCGATCTATCAAGACATCGGTTTTTTAATAAAGGCTTCTATTTTATTATTGCATATAAAAAGATTTATCATGTTACCTTGCATTGATAAATTTAATTCATTTAGTAATGAAAATATATCAGCCAGATAAGTAATTTTAGCAAGTCACGTGTTACAACTGAAAATTTCTGTTTGATGTGATTTTTGTTCGTTTAAAAAATATCAATTTTTACTCTCAGGTCGAAAAACCTTTTTTACCCCTTGAAAACCATCGTATGTGGGAATATAATAATAATTTTTTATGCTCTGAACCCATTTCTTCACACATAAGCGACAAAATACGAGGGTTGACGACACTATTCCGTATTTGGTTTACTATTTTTAAACAATTATTTAAAACTTTATGTAAATCTTCACTCATATGCTGGCAGCCATTTGTTCTTTGTGAAGAACGCAGTCAGTTTTAATGTGAAATTCTCATCATCTTTATGTGAAATTTGCTGTAATCGACCAATTCAATCTTTATGTGTTCCTACCATTGCTGCTGCACCCGTCAGTGCAAAGACCTATGCACTTATTCCAATGAAATTTTTACTAACAATTGTACCGTTGCAATAATGATTCTAAGTTGTCAGTGTAAAACAACGGTATATTTTTTATGATTTTTGTTACAGGCAAAAAGTGAAATATGTTTTTAAAATTATATGAATATGAATAGATAGATAAATTAGGAAAAATTAAACATTATATTTTTATTTGTAAAAAAAAAATGAAGCATTTTTAATTTTGCAAAAGCATGTATTATTTTTACGTATAAGAAATGACCCATTTTAAGTCATTCGCGACCCATGGATTGAGAAATACTGGTATAACATATATTTTGTCTTTTCCTCATTTACTTTGAGCCTCATTCGTTCCGCTTTTTCTTTAATCTGGTTAAAAGGCTCGATTGATGCCCATTGTGATCTGGCGATAATGTCAATGCAGTCGGCATACCCTATTAATTCAACATATCTGAAAAATATATTCAAATTAGGTATTATAAATCACATTTGGTTTCCTTAATACATGTTAGAGCGCTCTCATTATGAATACATATACAAAAGTATACAGAGTATATTACTTTATCTATAAATGCATTCTACTTACATACTTTATATAAATTTCCTTGGGTATAATTTTATTATTTTATTACTTTATTTTTACTTTATCATTTCTATTATTTTATTTACTTTTCATATATAAAATATTTCATAGTTTAAAAAAGACAAAATAAAAAAGCATATAGAATGAAAAATCAAAAGGAGAAAAAATAACAAAACAAAAATTTCAATCAATACATCATAATGATATTATGGTAACACACACACAATGTCAATATAGAATCAATGAATAAAAATTTTAAAAATTGTGGAAAAAATTTAAATTTGAAATGCATTATATTATTGCATACCAATTAGTTTACTAATAATACATACTGGAAACATCTATCTTGCTATATTTGGCGCGTTCATAGTACATACATTTTTTTTTAAACTTTTAAAATATTATTTATTTATTTATAACAGTAGGATCTGCAGATAAATCTGCATTCCAACTACAGGTCTGTTTCCCTTTCGAAATGTGAGCCTTGGAACAACATTATATAGTAAAATAGTGGGGTTTATGATTGAAAAGTATGGAAAACGCGCCGAAGCTCGAAGATTATTATTCATCTTCACTTTATGTTAGTATGATTGAAAACGCGTAAATAAAATTTAGTACGAAAGTTTTCGAAATTAAATGACAGTGTTGTCAAAATTAATTTTTTAGTATAATAATATAAAAATGTAAAGTTAGAAACAAAAACAGATACATACATACTAATAATTTGTTTATTATCTTTATTTAATAAAATATAAAAATAAGTGCTAAGAAGTTTAATAAAAAATTATCATATTGCGTATAGGTAAGAAATTTATAATTAAGTTTTGCCGATTGCAATTATGGGAAATAATTTTTAAATTACATTTTTGTAATGTAATTGTAGGAGAAAAATGTATACAATTGCTTTATATTTTTTGGAAGACGATGAAGAAGATGGCGTCAATATATGACAAGATGGGTCCTAAAGTGTTTAAAACACTTGTGATATCTTCCCAAAGCTTGATAAATTCGAAGACAAATTTAATACCAAATTATTTGCCTTCACTCGTCTTACTAGTTCGCTGTACTGCTCCTGATTTGTTATTTTTCTCTTAATCGCAAAAATTTATATTTAAATTAATATTTAAAAAGTTTAATAGAAGAAAATACATCTTAAATTTTTCATTAAAACTACTAAATATTAAAAATTACTTTGATTTTTTAATTATTAAATTTCCAAACGTTAGCACACTGCACAACAACACGTTTCACTTTTATTCAACAAACTGGTTTCGAGCGTTTTCAATCATACCAAAACACAACGTTTGATGAAATGTTCGCGTTATCGTTTTCAGTACTTCTTCAATCATAAGCCCCAATACCTTTGCACATGAGTATGTACCAGTGACGGGGCGTAGAATTTTCAACTGGGGAAGCACTATAAAAGAAAACATCAGTTTGCTTTGGCTTTCCTTTTCTATTGAAATTTTTGCTAAAGTCGACAGTTAAAATTGTTCATATCTATTTCTCAAAGTAATTTTAAATCTGTTTAGGCAGAAAAACGATTATTATCAATTAACAAAGTTTAAACTATTCATTAAAAGAGTAAGTTGTTTAATTCTGTTTCAATTATAAATGTTAATATTTCGCAAATACTATTTCTGTTATTAAAATTTTAAGCTGAAAATATTACTTTAATTTAAGTTCTGATTTTAAGAAAGCAATGTAAAAACAACTGTGAATATAAAGTTTCCATATTAATGTTGGAAAATACAACGTATACGAACTATAAGATTTTATTGAAAAATGCTAATTACACCGTTTTATTGTTGTTGTTATTAGTAGAGCAATCATTTGTCTACCGTCTTTAACAATTAATAGTTTTTGCTCAAAACTTTTAGCAGAAAATAATTTTTTGTTAAGCTTTCAATAACACAATTACAATTATATATTTTAATTAATTATAAATAATAAAAATAAAATGTTTTAAATTTTTACCTTTGATAACAAATTAATTGTTTCAAAACTGCATAAAACACAAAATGATGGCTGAAAACAAACAAT
This sequence comes from Argyra leucocephala, assembly GCA_963942445.1. Classification (NCBI taxonomy): domain Eukaryota; kingdom Metazoa; phylum Arthropoda; class Insecta; order Diptera; family Dolichopodidae; genus Argyra; species Argyra leucocephala. The sequence goes on along the minus strand of OZ012681.1, from coordinate 43,150,428 downwards.
GTAGCATTCAATAATAAAAAACTACAGAATTACTTAATACAAATAAATACTACTCTCTAAAAAAACCCAAAACTACATACATTATTTATATAAATATTAAATCTCATTCAAGTCAACAACCACAATAATGCACAAAATTAATTCTTTCCTTGCTACTTTTTTTGTTTGTAAATTCATTTTGTGTCATGCGATATTTTGTTGTTGTTTCCCTAGATAATCTATTTTCTATCAGATATTTTCTAATTATATCAGGTAGATTTGGAATGAATATCAGCGACTCATTCAATTTTTTTCCTTTTAAGATTTTATTTTATTGTCGCTTCATTTATTATTTTGTTGCTGTTGCTAAATAGAGAGATAGTTTGAGTGTATGTATATTGCAAATAAGGAGAATGATATTTAATTTGTCATTATAATTATGCAATGTATAGGCATTATTTTCAAATACTTTAAATTTGTGGTTGTTGAATATCTCTTGTTGTCTTAAGTAATTTTTATATAAGTAATTTTTATATTAAATTAAATATAAATTTTATATGAAGTTGTAAAAAATAATAAATAATATTTTATTTGGGGAAGCACTCATTCAACTCAATACATTGACGCTTCGTTCCTGTATGTACATATTTGTATCATTGTAAATTTAAAAATAAGTTTTGAAAAAAAAAACCAGAACAAAAATAGTTTTTGTTCCATTTGAAGTTTTTTTTCAAAGTTATAGTTCATGCAATGTAAGTGTATATGTGTCAACATAGTCAACAACAGAGAAGAAGAAGCCAGTCTATTTTTGATTTATTCATCATAAAAATAATATTCGTGATTAAAATTCGTATCTGTTAATAGGTTATAGATGGCTTCAACGACCTTAGTGGAACAGCATACCATTCAAATACTTTGTGAAAATAATTGTGATGCCACGTCTTAAAACTACAATATAAGCTATACCGATATCCTGTACTCGCAAATAGGGTGAAAAAGGATAAATTATGATGCTAAGCTTCTAAAGTAAAAAAGTAAAAAAAATAATAAATTTAAATTCAGATTAAGATAACTTATAATATACCAAAAGTGAAGTGTATTGCAATTTATTGATTTATTAGTTTATAATTAGTGTATTTTTTTTTGCTTTTATTTATTTTTATTTCTTCTATTTACAGTATCCAGAAAAAAGTTTACAAAACTAGATTAAATTCTAATACTGATTAACATTATAAAAAAATATATAATGTTTTTTTTTTTTTTTGTTAATTTTGATATCATTTTTGGTTTTATAAAGCTTGATAATTTTAACATTTAAGTTTCAAAGTATATTTTCAGCTATTGTAAAAAAAAATTATAAAAAATCAATACATTTTCTTTTAATTTGTGCAATAAAACCTTAAATTAAAAATTAACAACTAACTTAACCTACTATAACCCTAAAGTGTAATAGTTACTAAATTCTTATTAATTTTTTAACCACCAATAATCTCTGTAATCAAACATATCTTTAATAGGAATATAAGTATCGAATTTTAAGCTTTTTTACAAATATTATCAGAATGCATATTAAATTTAAGCTCTTTATCTACAATGACTCCTAGATATTTAATACTGCTAACACACTCTAATCGTTCATTATTAATATTTATATTTAAATTTTCTATTCGAGAATTTATCACCATACATTTTGTTTTACTTACATTAAGTTCTAATTTGTGTTTTGACAACCACTCATATAATGTTTCTAGGTCCCTGTTCAATTTATTTTCTAAGTCTACCAAATTATCCCCTACTAAGTAAGTTAATGTGTCATCCGCAAACAAAGACACTGAAGTAAAGGCAACACTATCCTTTATGTCATTTATGTATAATAAAAACAACATTACTCCCAAAACGGATCCTTGTGGCACTCCTAGTTCTACTCGTTTTTTGGCTGATACATCCTCTCCTATTTTTGTTTTTTGAAATCTTTCATTTAAGAAACTTTCGAACCACTTCTTTTCAGTGCCTCTTATTCCGTATTTATACATTTTTTCTATTAAAATTTTTCGATCCAGTGTCTCGAAAGCCGTTTTTAAATCCAAAAAAACCACGATGATAACTTTCCCAGAATCAGTTTCTTTCTTCCATTCATTTATTATCCAATTTAAAGATGTTTCAGTTGAAAATCCTTTTCTGAAACCAGATTCTTCTTCACAGATAATATTTTTTGTAGTTAGAAATTCTTCCATCTGAAAGCACACAACTTTTTCGAGAATTTTTTCATACATTGGTAACATATTTACAGGTCTTAAATCACATGCCATCTTTGCATTTTTAATTTTTTCTACAGGCACTACTATGGACTCCTTCTATGATCTCGGAAACATTCCTTGCGTCAATGAGGTATTAATAATTTTCGTTAAGATAGGATACATTAATTCCTTAGATTCTAACATGATATTTATATTCACTCAATTAAAATCATTTTTACTATTCATACTTTTCATAATTTTATCTAATTCAGATTCATTTATTTCCTTAAACTTAAGTATTTCATTTATTTCTTGTATACTATCACTATAATTTATATGTTGAATGTTCCTATTTAGCTTATTAACGCTATCAACAAAATATTCATTTAATTTATCCACTAAATCTTTGTTATTTATATTTTTAATAGCCAAACTTTACAATAATCAATTATAACGTTAAACATTTTTTGAGCAGTTATGTTGATATTTTCTATTCTACTATCACTAGCGTAAATTATTATATAATCAGCAGAGAAATTTTCACCTTTGAATGCATTCAAAAGTTCTAATAATTCATAATCTATTATTATAATTGACAAGCTTTTAAGGACCTGCGCAATAGACATTTTTTCATTTTATTTCGCTTCTCTTTAATGAACTCATAATATAATAAATAAGTTGTATATAAAACAATAATGCACACACAGTTGAAATTTTTTTAATCATATGGTTTTATTATTCACCAAATACATTAAGAAATAGGTAGAAACGAAGCAGAAAATGAGAAGTAAGGTATTTATGTTTTTTAACGAAAATATATTAATTTCAAAGCTTTTCATTAAAACCTGAGTGTTTTCTGCTTTGTAATGAGAAGTCTATATCAGTCCATGCAAATCCCTGTTCTTTTAAAAACTTTAAAATTAGGCTTTAACTTGAATTATGATTGCTTAACAGGGGCCCCTAGTTAGTCTATATTTACTTATTTATAGACGAAAATCAATGTTTGGAAGCACTTGAATAATAAAAATATTTTGCATACATTTAGGGGTAAATTTGTTATTTTTTTATCTTTGTATTTTGTTTAATTTTTAAAAAGACAATAAATGGTAATAAAAAATAAATAGAATAAATCAATCAATGTGATTTAAAAACTAATTCAAAGTCTACTTTAATTTGCTACTAAGAACTCACAAAAAACAAATAAAAAACAACAAAGAATATTTTTTAACAATCATACAAAATTGACAGATTTATTTTTTATTTCAGACCAGTTATATTATATTGTCTTATCATATAAAACTAATTTTCGCAACTACCGCCTTAAGTTAACCTTAAATGTTCGTAAAAATTTCATAACTTTTATTCACATTTCAAAAATTATAATACAACTTAAATTAAAAAAATACTATAAATAAATTATCATTCACAAAAAATTATACAATTTTAATTATAAAATTTCTTAAAGTTGAATGAAAAAACTTCGTTAATTCGTTCCAACGAACTTAAAAAATTATTCAAATTAATTAAAAACATTAAATTCAAATCAACTTAAATAATGTAATGTAAACATCTCCTCTTGGAATTAAATTTTTAAAATTGAAATAATTCAAAAATTTGAACTGAAAATATAATAAATAAAATTAAATGCTTATAGTATTCCCAATGGTTACTATCCCAAGTACTTTTAAAATTTATATTCTTTTATTATTAAACACGCACACATTCTCACCATTAACATATGATTAGTTCTAACATTCAAAATGAAATCCACCTTACTTTCTGCTGGAAAATATATTCGGATCCCGTTATATATAAAAGAATAATTTTCTTTTTTATTTCCATTTAATTCCAATTTCCAATTTCCACTGGAATAGTATAAATATAAGTGATTTCAATGTAAAATTAAATATTTTATTAAATTCACTTGATTAATTCACACCCATCAAATTTGGATTTGAATTGTAAAACAAAAAAAAGATTGAATAGAGTTACAAAATAATTAAAAAAAAAAAAAAATAGAAGCTGAAAAATGCTTGAGGCGCGTGCCAAAAACTTAATGTCCACGGTAAACAAACCGCCGGATAATAGTAGTAATAAGTCTGGATCGGATAATAAAGAAAATGGAGATGTTACTACTAGTGCTCCTGTTCAAAATGACAAAGTTAAAGCATGGTAATTTTTTCGTTTATAACAAACCATTTTAATTTTTTTATTTGTTTTGTGTTATATCTTTTTTTGTTTTGTTAATAAACAAAATAGGAAAAGAGCAACCTTAATGACAAAAACTATGAATGCATTCAAGGATAATATATCAATTGCACCGAGTGAAGCACCATCTGAATTTGATACAAGAAAAATTATTAAATATGGTAATACATATCAAGCTGCATGGGGTATATTTTCCGAGTATTGTAACAATAGTACAATTCATGGTGTACGTTATTTAGGTGAATCAAAAAGACCATGGTTAGAAAGGTATAATTAAAATAACGCATATATTATTATGTATAGTTATTATTGGCATTTTTCCAAATTTATTTTTTTATTTTTGTTAGTGTATTATGAAATTCATATATCAATTTAAATTGAAATTGGCATATGTAAAAACAAATAATATTTTATCTAATAATTTATTGGCAACAATAGTGTTATAGCATTGTTAATAGATATAATATAATATTTCCGACTTCTATAATAAATGTCAAGAATTAAATGTCGCAAATCTAAATTCAATAATGAATATCTAGTACAATTTTAATTTAAATCTAACTAAGCCAGATATTGATGAAGAGAGGTGCTTGTTGCGGATATAAATCGTGTTATGTGAGCAATGCATCGCTACAGAAATTATAATTTGCATTACAAATTTTAATAATATAATTTTTCACCTTCATTGTTTGTTTTTTTTACGAAGCTTGCAATCGCTACAACTCGTGTTTAGTTTAACGTTAACAGCAAATTGTATATATACATACGTATGTTATTTTTTTTTATTTATGTAGAACTAAAACTACTTTCTCTTATTGAAAAGTTTAATTAGTGTTAGTAATTTTAAAATTATATTTTTGTATGGCACCAACTATTGATCTCATGTTGAGATCATTTTGTATTTGATTGTTAATGATATGAGGATGGGCTTCTATCCTGTATTTTATATAATACGATTATTATAAATATGACGGTAACAATACGATAATTATAAATTTCTTTATCAATAATACCATGATATTAATCGATTGGTAGAAATATTCAATATAATAGTGTAGTAAACTTAAGCGCAGTCTCAGAACCATAATGTTTAAGCTATACCGAGCTAAACTTAAGCTCGCAAAGAAAGTGACAAGGATAAATGAATGAATATTACAATATCATTCAAAAGTATATGTTTTAACTTTGCTGATTATTCTGTGTTCCACTTGGTAATTTTATGGAATCGTAACACCATCAAGTCACATATTTTTGCATAAATTCAATTTTGTTAAATTTCACTTGTAGTTTTTTTTTTACCCAAATTCCTACAAAATTGCCTACCACTACGTACGAAAAACGATACATACCAATTAATTGTCACGAAATTCGAAACCTAAGCGTCGTCTACTCATGGTTCCAGACATTCAAATTCTTTTTAAATTGTTCGCGTTTACGAATTTTGTTGTGCCGTTTAACTTTTAAAATAGTGTAGTGCAGTATGATTAAAAACGTGTGATAAATTTAATATTTCAGACGCAACATGCAATTTCAATCGAATTTCTAAAGATACCGCAAATTAGAAGGTTAATCACCATACGGTATACGGTTGAAAGTTTGCGTCTTCCATTATAAGCCATGTCATTATTTTAGATATTGTTTTACCCTTAAATATATCTACAGAACTTGTTTTTTTTATATATTAAAAAAAATGATCTTCCTAAATATAGGCAATTTTTTTTCATTAAGCAATTAAACCTCTATATATATTTTTTATTTTCTAGATTATTTTGGATATTTGTATTTGGATTTTCAATATACTTGTGTAGTCGTTTAACAATGAATATTTGGGATAAATGGAATCAAAATCCTGTTATTGTTAGTTTTGCTGAAAAATCAACACCAGTTTGGCAAATACCTTTTCCAGCAGTTACAGTATGTACTGAAACGAAAGCACGACGAGAAGTTTTTAATTTTACTGATGTTTATTATAAAATTATTAGTGGATCAGAACCAACTGAAGAAGAGTATGAACTATTGTATATAATATGTTAACACCTAATATGAGATTTAACTATTTTAGGCAATATTTTATGGAAGCAGTATCACAAGTTTGTGATACACATTTAATTCAAGATTTAAAATGGGGACCAACATTTGCTAATGCAAGTCATATAATTGATGCATTAGAACAAGCTAAAACAATTTTCAATGAAACTTATTTTACATGTAAATGGAGAAATCGTATGGGTTGTAGTGATATGTTCTTTAAGACACTAACAGAAGAGGGAATTTGTTATAGTTTTAATTCACTTGAACCAGAAGATATTTATAGACGTGAAGCGTAAGTAAATTTTAAATTATTTTCTTTATAAAAAATCTCATCAGTCATCAGTATATTCTGATGATCGTCTAATAACCAAAATCGATTAAAACATGCCTATAGTTTTAATATTTATTTAATTTTAATAATGTTTCACCTAAGGCCTACAGAATATTATTATAATATTTATTAAAATATTTTTCATTTCGCTCTTCACTTTATACAATCGTAAATCATTAGAATTCATCGAGATTTTATTCTAAAAAATGAAATTCTAGTTGATAACTATTTAGTTGGCCTCAAAGAACAGGGTAAAGATGTTCCAGACGATTTAACATATAAAAAGAACTTATCAACAATATGGAATTTAGAAGATGGTTATGGTCCAGATGCTGGCAATGATGCATTTCCAGAACGTGTTTTAGGTGCTGGAGCAAGAGCTGGCCTATTTTTAGTATTGAATGGTTTTAAACAGGACTATGATCAAATATGTCGTGGACCAGTTCAAGGATTTAAGGTAAATTTACAATGTGTATAAATTGATTTATTATTTAAATTAATGAATGATATCATTTTATTGTAAGGACTGCTTTTTTTTTTTATTTTTACCACCAATGGTGTTGCCTCCTCCCATTATGCTACGATATTATATAAAAAGAAAAAAACGAAAACAATAACGAAAAAAAAATAAAAAATTTCAAATTAATTAATTTCCACCAGAGAATTGGTACAAATACTCACAATTCACCAATTTGGTTATAATCTCAATTTTAAAAATAAATGTTATATGTGTATGTGTGTGTGTGTGATATTGTCTGAATAACTGTAATTTAAAATAAAATTATTTAATAAACATTAACACATACAAACACCAATTTATTTATATGAATTTTCCAACTTTATACCGTTATTATGTGAAATTTTGTTAAACTTATACGAAAAATAAAAATAAAAAAGAGAAAACAAATAAAACGAATGAAGTGTCACTAGAGTATTACGAGTTATCAAAATTGAGGTTAAAATAAAATTAATTTTAAAACAATTAATTTAATTAAAAGGCTCCAATAAATGGGTAAAACTTTTAATATAATATGTGAGAAATAAAAAATAAAATAATAAAAAATAAATTTTGAAAAAACAAAAATTAAAAGAGTAAATGAGATAGCAATATAAAGTAAAAAATTACTTAAATATTCAACGTTAATTGAATTATTTAATTAATGTGTGTGAACATCTGTAAATGTGTGTGTTTGATTCTAGTAATTTTTTTTCTTAACTTTTTTTTATTTATTATTTATGTATTTTAACATTTCTATTCATTTTAAGTTTAAATTTTATTTTATACAATATTGTTATAATTGTAATTAAATTTATCTTAAATTGTTTAAAAAGTAAAATAAATATTTTAAATAAATTTTCATTAAATTTTAAACTAAATATATTTTTTTTAGATTCTATTACATACACCTGGGGAAATTCCCCAAGTATCAAAGCAATATTTTCGTATACCATTTAACCAAGAAGTTTTAATTTCAATTAAACCAAAAATTATAACAACATCTGATGGCTTAAAGCATTATCCACCTCAAGTGTAAATGAGATAGAAAAAACAATTTAACTAAAAAAACATATTAAATTAATAATTTTATTTATTACAGGCGACAATGTTATTTCCAAAGAGAACGTCATTTAAAATATTTTAAACTTTATACTCAAAGTAATTGTGAACTTGAATGTTTAGCAAATTATACTCTAGCCAAATGCGATTGTGTGAAATTTTCAATGCCAAGTAAGTTTATAGAATTTCAAGAGAAGGTAGAATAACAAATGACATTTATTAACTTAATTATTCTTTTTATATAATTTTTAGCCAAAATTTAGGTCATAGATATTTTGGTATAATTGGCTTTTGGAAAACAAAAGTCAAGGGATAGTTAGAGAGAAGAAAAAGAGAAAGAAATTGGGGAAAGGTTCAGCGGGGAGTTGCGAACTATGTTATTGATGTTCACTTTAAAGTTTTGTAAATTAAACAAATAGAAACTACCACAGTCTTGAACTAGTCCATAGTCTAGTTGCTATTTTGATATTTTTCCGGTATAGGAGAGAGCATTTGCAACCTCTCGCGATCCTCGACAGAATTGCTTAAGAAACGGAAGTAGTTATTTTAGTTCTTCCGTGTGCCTACTTCCACCAGATGTCTCTAAAATAGACCTAAGTCTCCAACGATACATCATTGACCAAGTGAAGCAAGTGTTCATGAAACATTTTCATCATCTATGAGGCGAACGCCGTGTTTTTGTACTCTGTCGAACTTATTTAGTTAAAAATTTGATTCTAAAACCCGGTCTTATTAATATTATGATAATTATATAGTATAAATTTGATCTTATTCGTCCCTACCTAGGACACAAGTGTATATATTGTTCCTCTTTAACACAGCTTAACCAACTAAAATAGATACGATTAAAAAAGTAATATCCTAAATAAATCTAAAGATATTGAAAATAAGAAATTTTAAGATACCCCTCGGGATAATCTTGAGTAGCATGTAACCTACTAACAACCTGAAACTATTTTTTAACAAGTCGGGAACTAATTTTTATCATTAAATTTGACAAAATGGGTTTGATATGTTCTTGTACCCCAACACACTTATAGATGCGCTAATCACCTGTACCGACTTCTGGCACCAACTCTTTCAGGGTGTTACATATACGTACATATTCCAATCGGAATATACCTGGATTTTGGTAATCCTATATGAATGTCTAAGCTTCTGAATCTAATCAAATACATAAAATAAAATATGGTGGTTGGAAAGCAATTTTTTTTTTGTTTTTTAACTTCTTGATAATAACTTGGGAAGAACCACCTTTTCGTGCTTAATTAAGTACGGTACTGCAAGTTTATACTACAGTATCAACAATGTTTTTCGAACATTTATTTCCCAAATTACTGGTATATGAACTTGCAAAACTACTGCTTTTGTCAGGAACTAAGACTTCTTAAATAGAATATTTCCTTTTATTTAATTTGTTACCAGATTATACTCTCCATTATTTTTTGTTATTTATTTTATTCCAATGACAAAGAGTCGAGTCCAGGTCGAATATTTTATTCCAATGACAAGAGTCGGACCAGGTCGAAGAGCCCATAAGAATTTTTTTTTTTTGTTTCATCAGGAGTCGAACTTGGAACCGCTTGGTTGAAAGTCAGGCGCTCTTCTTTCTGCATCACCCAGCGGGTAAGCAATGACGAATCTTAAACATTTTTCGTTTGCAAATCAGCTTGATGCATAACCCAATAAAAAAAAGCATAACATAGTTTAAATGCCATTCTGAGGTGGACAGATCCATCCGAACTCAGAACTCATAAAACTGACATCATTTAACAAAAAAAAAATTACAATTTTAACCAGCATAATTTTTTTTTCTTAATTTCATTATTTTAGGAAATGTTGAAACTCCTGTTTGTGGTTCAGAAAAAATTTCTTGTTATAATGACGCTGAAGATTCACTATTAAAAAATGAATTTGAACAAGGTCTATTAACATCTAAAGTTAATTATAGAGGTGAAACTGATTGTAATTGTTTGCCAGCATGTACATCGATTGCTTATGAAGCTGAAATTTCGCAAGCTGATTATGATTTTGTAGCACAATTTCAAGCATACCAAGCCGAGTCATATTTAAATGATCATCCAGGGTACGCATCACTCATAATCATTATGTTTTCTAATTCTAAATTTAATATATATAATTGTTTTATTATATTTTAACTTTTGAGAGTTCTAATAGACTTGTTAGAATATATATATTTTTTTTATATTGGAACTTGATTAATTTTTTTTTGTTTGTTTTAGAACTCAATTGGCCAGATTATCGATTTTCTTTAAAGAAGCTCAATTTTTAACATCAAAACGTTCTGAACTTTATGGTACAACAGATTTTCTAGCTAATTGTGGTGGTTTATTAGGTTTATTTATGGGTGTATCAGCATTAAGTATCATTGAATTGGTTTACTTTTGTACTGTACGTTTAATAACAAATTTGAAAATGAGAAGTCGAAAAATGAAACAATTGAGAGCAATTACAGAATTGGGTGTTGCTCCAGCTATTATCATATCAGATGATATGAATTAAATTTACAACAAAAAAAAAAATGAAAAATACGAAAAGTTTTTTGTGAATTTTATCAATTTTTAAAATTAATTAATTAATTGTTACGTTGTAGAGAGGCGATTAAATTTTATTATAAATTTTATTAAAAATAAAAATTAAGAAAAGTCAAGGAAAACTATTTAAAACATTTTATTTATTTAAACCCTACCCTACTTTACGTCGAATACTTACCTGGAGATCTGAAGATGATAAATTGTGGATCTTTGTTTACTTAACTGTAGAACCTTTAATAAATTTACAAAATAAAAAATTAATTTTTCTATTGATCTGACAAAGCGAGCCTGAACCTACATTACACTATCTTTGCATTGATTATATTTTTGTATACTGTTACTGGTTTTATTCCGTTTAGAACTATATACCAGTATTCCCTATTCCGATTTTTTGCATATCATTCTAAATCTAATTTGGTTTATTCTGTCGTATACGAGAGTCCGACAGTGTTTGGTAAGAATTAAATTTTCAGACATAAACATGAACGTTTATAAATTGGTCGTTACTTCTGACGGGATCATTGTTTAAGATGCCGTTGTAAAAAAAAAAAGTGTTCTTAACAAAATCTACCATAGACAATTTATTAGCCTTAAATAGCAAAAAATAATGGAGCTTAATATAGTTTTATGTTACCCGTTTTAAAGTACTTTAAAACTTTTACTTACTTACAAGCCGCTAAAAAACTTCCAGGTCTTCTAAGGTATCCTTAATTGTCTGAAACACAATATTTACCTGTCCTACCTGCAATTACGGATGCTTGATTCTCTGAACCTTTTCAATAGACATATTTTCCCTCTCAACGATATATTCCCTAGGGTTTCCAGCTTGAAAATATTCTAAATAAAGATTTTTCATCCATGTGCTGTACATGAACAATAGCCATTGAAAATTTATTTTTTGAGGGTATCTATGTCTAGGTTATTGAATAGCAGTTTCAAGTCATTGATATTAAGATTGATGTTATATCTTCTTATTGTCAACGTCGAAAATATGTTCTTTCAAAGGCATATAATACCATTTTAACTTCGTTTTCACAATGTTCACCAATCAGGATGATGTAGCAGCAATGGAAGGATTATTGTTCTGTACAAATGCGCATTGGTGTTTCGAGATGGGAATTTTGAGATCAGTTATTTACACATATCAAAGTAGCAGCGATTTACAAGAATAATTCGCTTTACATTACCTTTATATTAATGCTTTTTCTGTGGCTTGTACTTATTCCAAGCTTCCAATCTTCTTATGTACAATTTATATAAATAAATAAATAAATATTATGTTGTGAGGACTGTTTACAAAAATATCCACATTTTTCGTTTCCTCTTCATTCAGTTTGAAGTTTTAGCTGATCGCATACTGTGATGTTGTAATGATATTAAAGTCATTGTCGGCACTCCTAGAAACAGCACACACCACATTACCGATTTCACCCTATATCGCACTATATAATGATCCATTCATTGGCTAGGACATGTAGAGCGTTTGGATGAAAATGGTCCGGCTAGAAAACTCTTTGAATCCAAGCCCCAGGGAACTCAGGGAACGACGAAGTATCGGCATATATGAAAAAACTTTAAATTACCAACTGGAAAGATTCCGGTCGTGACCGAGGTCATTGTGGGACCATTTTGCGTCCGGCCTAGGATCTTCAAGGTCTGTAGCGCCCAGCAAGTAAGTTAGTAAGTATAATGATCCAACATTAAATTGAAGAAGTCATAATACATCATATCACCCTTTGTCTATTTATCACTACCGTTTTAGTGTTATTAAAAATGTAGTGGTAGGTTCTAGTGTTATTAAAAATGTATGACAGGTTCTTATATTATTAATACTTCAAAATTACTTATTTTAAAATCTTAACATCATTCACAATAGCGTCGATGTGTACGTACATATTTGAATTCACTTTCTGATTACCTATTCGAAATACTTTCAATAGAATTTTAATTTAAAAAAAATTTTAATTCCTAAAACCTAATAATATTAAATTTTTATTAAGGCTATATTTTTAATAATTTAAATAAAAGTATGTAAGATATTAAAGTTAATAAATGTGCTATACACTCCCTTTAACCCCTTCTAAACGAAAAAGTATTAAATTGCAGAATAATAAAGGTTAACTGTTATTTTATTGTTTACAAAACGTTTAACGCAATTAACAAAATTAAAAATATAAAACTTAACCCGACAGCAGATTTCCTTTAACTAATTAAGAAATTTATTCAGATAATTTTATTAATTTGAAGAATTCACATCACAAATATTCACGGATTACATAAAAATTTTTAATTATTATTTTTAGTACCGATAAAGAAGAATTAATTTTTCTATTTAATAATTTCTAAAATGATAAAATGGCTGGTTTAATTCATATTCGAAAAAGAAACGAAATGGAATTGGAGAACATCTCAAAACCAAATATTAATATTGCATTAGATGTACCATCTACAATACGAAATAATATTAAATATGGTGATATAACTTCAGCAGCATGGGGTCTATTTTCAGAATATTGTCATAATAGTTCAATACATGGTATTAAATATTTGGGTGAACAAAAACGAAGTTTATCGGAAAGGTTTGTAAAAATAACAATATAAAAAAAACATTAAATAAATTTATTGTTGTTGTCTAGGGTATTTTGGATTTGTATATTTGCATTCTCATTTTATGGCTGCCTATCATTAATTGGTAATACATGGGATAAATGGCAACAGAATCCAGTTATTGTTAGTTTTAATGAAAAATCCACACCAGTTTGGCAAATACCATTTCCAGCTGTAACAATATGCCCTGAATTAAAATTTCTACAAAATAAATACAATTATACAGAAGTCATATTAAAAATTATAAATTCAACACAAAATATTACGGATAAAGAGTAAGTTATAATAATTATAATATTAAAAATTTATTTTTATTTACTTATGTAACGGTACATGTAATTTAGATGCTGAAAATGGAATTGCTTCATAATCTTCTATTGTTAACGTTCTCTTGAGTTAAAATGTCGAAATTTGAATATTTATTCATTCAAACGTCGACCAAATAATAAACTTTTGCAGAAATGATAATAAAACAAAAATAAAAACTAATTTTCATACTTTTTTTTTTATAAAAATTAGTTTTCTAGCGTTAGAATAAAATTGTTTATATAATTTACAAAAATAGTCGAATATTTTCCTTTCAATTTTACTGATATGCTTATCATACAAATACGGGTATTTCGTCTACTATACTTGCAGACTTCTTCAGTGTTTTGTACTGGACTGAGGAAAGAAATGTAAAATCGTTGGATAATAAATAACCATCTAGCTGCGGGAAACATCAAATTGCTACCTATGCAAAACTAATAAATAAGACAATTTTAGATTTCTTTCGTCAGTCGAGTACAAAACACTGAAAACGTCTGCAAGTAGTAGTCAGAAATTGTTTTACGACTGACAGCATATCTGTCAATCTTTCCAAAGAATATTTAATATTCGCCTGGGCGCCTTTTACTTTTAAAAGTTGATGTCAAAAAATATTTTCTTGGTTGAAGTTTTTTTAACTTTTCTAATTCAAAGGATTTCTATTTTGATGTATATAGCTTATTTTACAGTTTATTGAGTACAGCTCATTCCAGAAGTGTGCTTATAGAGTACAAAGAATTTGTTTTGCAAAAATTTAAAGTACACGTTCGTTTGCCTTGGATGACTTGCAAGTTAGTATAAGTTTTTACAGAGGTCCCTTCTGACCGATATAGATTATGTAATTTGACTACTAATTCAAATGTCAACAGGTCGAGCTTCAATTCCGTTTCGAACTTAAATGTAGGAGAACAATATTTTCAACTATTTTTTTAAATTAAAGTGGAATACAATTTGGTTATCATTTATAATGAATTGTTTTACTATGAAGGTGAAAATAAAATGATAAAGACGATGAAATGAATATAGCAAAGATATCATATAACGAATTTTTATTATTTTCTGTGTACCATAGACCTGAAAAGCCGTTAGCCTGGCGTTATATTATCTTCAATTGACTGCACATATGAGCTGGAATTTTAAAGTTTTGTTACATCCGTATATTTCATTTTTGATGTCAGTTGATGATGCATTCCCCAGAACCTGGATTCGAAAATTTCTCTTTGGAAAAACAAGTTAGTGAAGCATTTTTATCCATATACGCTGTAAATTGCCAGTCTTAATTCGGCTTTTTTGTCTGTATATATACTTATCATTAAACTTAATAACGTCGTCTGGTGGAATGGGACAGAAAAATTGTTAAACACGGGGCGACATCCCTTGGGGGAAACGAATTTATTTGTTTTACTATGCGATAACTGGTGTAAGGGACATTTAATAGAATAACTGAACCTGAAGTACAATCTCAGAACCCCAATATTTACCACAATAAAGTAAGCGAAAAGTATAGATTATATCAATAAAAATGTGATGTAATTTGATATGATAGCTTTACCTTCAAACTTCTACGTTACATACATGACTATTATAAGTAATTGTAATCTCCCTACCGGATTGAAATTACAGTAAACTATTCTTTGTAATAATATTATCCATATCCAATTTTTAAATTTCTATATTTAAAAATCAAATGTAACATTGTTAAGGGCTGTAATAATAATAATAACGTATAGATATTAATTTGTGATATAATATTTATTATAATTCAATACTTAATATTTACATGCTGATTGAAATAACAGAATATGGCATTAAGAAAGCACACTACATGACTATAGTATGCATACACTTTCTTTTTCATGGCGCTAAAGTTGGTCAAAAGGCTTGTCTTTCTTAGAAATGCTTCTCCAAATAATCTGATGTATTGCATATCTTCTCCATATATATATACTTGTCTTCTGTATATGTATCTCTAACATCGAGCCACTTTTGACTTATTACTTTTGATTTTTTACTTGACGCTTGCCACATTGTAGCTGGCTATCAAAAAGAAACTATGCAACGACATCTCAGTGTTCATTCAGAATTTTGTACATCGAATTTTATGCACTGCAACTATATAATTAAACTATTATTAAATTTATTGTGGAACGTAAGTTATAAATAAAATTTGCTACATTGTTTGTATTTTCTAGATATCTCTACACAGAATTAATGGGTCAAGTTTGTGATTATGAAACATTAAAAGAAATTTTTGAATTATTAAAAAATGATACAAGTATGTTTGAAGGTCATAATCAATATATTGACTTGAAAACAATTATTGCAATACTAGAAGAACTTCTACCATATTCAGAAAGACCATTTGATGCATGCACTTGGCAATCAAAAATAACACCATGTAGAAATTTATTTCGTAAAGTTTTAACAAAAGAAGGAATTTGTTTTAGTTTTAATTTATTGGAAGCAAAAAATTTGTACAGAAATGATACGTAAATTTAATTTATTAAAAAATTTTTATATATATATATATATATATGTATCTTTATATGTATTTTGATTACTGCAGGGTACATAGCGAAAATTATCTTAAAAATATATCAAATTGGTTTCAAAGTAAAACACAAAATTTAGAATGGAATATAGAAGATGGTTACAGTAATACAGCAACAAAATCTGCCTACCCTATGAGATCACTTGGATCTGGTTCGAAGACTGGATTATTTTTATGGCTTTATGGTAAAAAAGATGTATTATGGGATAAAATATGTCGAGGGCCAATATTAGGATTTAAGGTATCTTACAATGTACTTTTGAATTATGTTGTATGTTATAAAATCTGAATAGATTAAAATTATTATTTGATTATGACCACAAGGTCATTAATAACATACTTGAACAAATTTTTCTATTTTCTTTCTTTTATTAAACATTTTATTAAAGCACATCAGATGTAATAAAAAAAACAAAATAATATATATTGATAAATTTTCAGATGCTTCTTCATGCTCCAGATGAATTAGAGGACATATCCAGTCAGTATATTCAAGTTCCATTGGGTCAACAAATTTTAATTTCTATTAAACCAAAAATTCTACATACAACGGCACGATTAAAAAGTTACAGTCCAAATGCGTAATATATAAAATTTTGAAATTTAATACGAAACTCAATACTATTATTAAAAAAAAATATATTTTTAGACGACAATGTTATTTTCAAGATGAACGATACCTAAGATATTTTAAATCTTATAATCAAAAAAATTGTCAATTGGAATGTTTAACAAATTTTACACTTTCAAAATGTGGTTGTGTACGTTTTGATATGCCAAGTAAGTTATAAAATCTAATTTTGTGGGTTTTCAAAATGGTGCAAAGGGTGCAAAGCACTTAATATAAAATATTTCTCGGTTTTGGTTAATTAATCAACATCACTGTCATAAAATATCATAGCACGGCATTTGATAAATAAAATTAAAATATAAAAAGTGGAATAGTACCAAAATTTGGTCTAGGTATTCCATATTTAGGTCCATTGTAAAATAAATAAATCAAAAATGTTATTCAAGCAACGTCGAATCTAAACATGGTGTACTAGATTTATAAACACATCAAATTTGATATATTATAAGTTTTTTGAAGATTTTGATTGATTATCTAATAAAAAAGTTATAAGTGTGATAACAACGTAATATAAAAATTCAATATTTCAGCAAACATTGTAGAAAAATTTTATGTATTCCGTAAAAAATTAAACTGTGAAAATTTTTAGATATTAATCTGTCGCTTGATTCAAAATTTAGATTCAAGGAATACATGAAGAGAAAAAACAAAAGTTAGGACTGGACTACAATCAGCTATATTGGCTAATTAAGACTATAGGCACACATGCAGTTTTTAGTTTTGCAACTGTTTGATTGCAAAAACTCTTTGCGCGCACACATAAGCAACCAAACTTTTTGATTTTCTGGTACCACGCACAGCAAGCAATTAAACAGTTGCATTTCATTTAGTTTGAAAATTAATTTTATAAGGAATTAGCAAGCATTTGTGCTGTTAAAATTAAAAGTAGAAAAAAAATTAAGGAAAAGGACATTGCAGGTTCACCTTTTATTAACCCATACACTTTCACGTAAAAACAAAAGAACTTAAAAAAAAACCGTAAATTTAGTTAAAAATTATAACAGTAAAAATGCTTTGCACCAACACTATGATGATATTTTTAATAAATAAGGTTGTTTAAAGAATCAGCAACTGTCATAAGGAATGAAACTATTCTATCCATCAGTTATCATGTTTACAAGCAACGTATTTCAATGATATTCATGACTCTCATCCTATTTTCAACTTGCAATATTTGCTAGGTTATTGCAACTGAACCAAAACATCCACTTTTTCTAGAGCATGAAATTCAAAATAGAAAATAATTCTCTCTAAAATGATAGGTATTTCTTAAAATAGCACAATTTCACATGTATTTCTTCTTGTGCCTTTCAAGTAGTAAAATTTCTACGTTAAAATTGATTTTTCCTCACGTTAACTGGATTTGTTCTTCAATACACAAATTTCAGGTATTTCTAAAAAGATTGTGATAGATATTGTGATTGATATTGTGATAGATATTAGTGATACTAAATCTAACCTGAGCGATTGCGGAAATCAACCAATTCCTTGATTTTCCTATCCGAAAATATCCCTCATCCATATGCTGTTTGGAAAAATTTAAACACTCTTGAATCAGGAATCTGATTCCAGTGAAAGTTGGACAACAAAAAAGATATTTTCTAAAAGCCGGGTGTATGTCTATATAAAAACATGAATGAAGGCTTAAAGGAGTTCTCAACGTAACATTTAAAGGCTCTCAGTTAAACAATCTACACAAATTGACTTGGTTTGCCAGTTCACTCATGTTCATCTATTAACTGAATGTGTAATTTTCGGTTTTCCAAAAGTTGGTAATTGGAAAAAAATTCAGTTTTTAAAAAAAAAAAATTCAATTAAAATCGAAATATTTTACATTGTCTTATAACATCGTTATATTCTATACATTTCATAATCTGACAACTCCAAACCGGTAAAGTAAAGTGGTATTTCATCTGACTACTAATCAAAATGTTTTGAGTTCAAGTCCCGTTCGTTGAATGGATGTTCGTTAACATTTTTTTTCATTATTCTTTGAAATGTAGAAAACAATTTTGAATTCATTCCCCCTCATACCCTTATGAGGGGCAAATAGTTCCACAGAAAACGTAACTTGCCGAATTTGAATTATTTGATTTACCTATCAAAATAATTCAAAAAACAAAAACCTAGTTATGGTTGTCATCATACCAAGTATCTGTAAAAATTAGTTAACGTTTCAAACCCATAGTCTTGGAAACTGCAGAAAACCAAAGCTTTAAATTAATAAACTTTAACAATTAAGATAAAATGTTTCGAGATATATTAAGCGAATAAATGTATTTTTGAGCGTCTTATATATAAGCAGGTCATATTATTTGAAGAACCCACTCTTACATAATACATGTTATCTAATTTATAGTTTTACTCTCAATATGATTCAAAATGATTCAAAATAAAATAATTAGCAGCATACTTATCAAAATTCCAAATTGTAAAGCTATTCCTATTCCAAAAAACAATTTAATTCTGAACAAATTAAATTTAAACATTTATTCATAACTATATATAGGAAATAATCAAACACCAATTTGTGGATTAAAAAATTTAAATTGTTATAACGAAGCTGAATATGATCTTTTGAATGATGAGTTTATAAGGGGTTGTCGTCAAAAAAAAAATCATATTTTTAATAGTTTTTTTAAAACAAAATGTAATTGTTTGCCAGCATGCACTTCGATAGCATATGAAACTGAAATAACACAAGCAGCATACAATGTTACAACACATTATGAATCATTGTTGGCAAATTATCCAGAAGAATATCAAGTTATGTAAATACAAATCAAGTACATACAAAACTGTTTTCAGGACCTAAATAAAATCTATTTTTTCTCTCTTTTTAGATCTGAAATGACACGACTTTTTATATTTTTTAAAGAAACTCAATTTTTAACATCAAAACGTTCTGAGCTTTATGGAACAGCAGATTTTTTAGCAAATTGTGGTGGATTATTGGGTCTTTTTATGGGTGTATCTCTACTCAGTTTTGTTGAATTAATTTATTTTTGTACAATACGTTTGGGTGCTAATTTAAAAATGCGTCAAAAACGAAATAAAACTCATATTATGAAAGTTATCAATTATGAGGGATACAAATAAGAAATGATAAAAATATTTTGATTCTATTTTGATGATTTGCTTTAAATGTTTGTGAATTGAATTTTTCAGTTTGTGTATGAATGTGTGTAATAAGAATTAAACAATCAATGTTTACAAAAAATTTAAAATTTTATTTTCTTGTATTAATTTCTAGGTTATTAGTGAAATATAGAAATTTTATTTCTATATAGATTTTAAATTCCTGCCTTCGAAATGTTTATTTCTGATTCATAATTTTGAAGAACATTCCGGCACTTAGGAAAGTTGGATTAGTCCCCAAATTCACAAAAAACAAAATCTGTAATGACTTTTGCCACAAAAAAAAAAATTAAGAAAAAAAATCTAAAAAAAAACGATCCTTGTTATTGCTTTTATACATTCCACTTTATTATCTACAGTACTGCAAGTTTTTACTACATATTTTTAATACCATGGTTATTTTCGATAATTTATTTTATCAAATCTCTGGCTTATCAACCGGAGCGTATCGGAATCTCACCAGTCAAAACTCCAGCGGAGTTTCATCATTTTAAATGCTTTAGGAAAAATATAAATATTTAGGTGTTCATTTAACTTTTTCCAAAGTATTTACCAAAATAATTCTTATGCGTAGCCGCTGTTGGATACAAAAAAGAGAATATCTCCTTCTTCCAGTACTAATCTTGTCACAAACTAATTGATTTTTTTTTGTGGATTTTTATTTCTGGATTTCGGTTTGTGGATTTGCAATTTTTCTGTTCAAGGTCGTCGGTCCCAACTTCTGAAGCGCGGACCTATCCGAATATTTATAATAATTATTAATAACCTTTTTTCAGACAAGTACAATTTAAACACGAGATATAGAGTTTCGGCCCCAATTCCTTGGACCTCGGACATATTGTCTTCATCACATTTAAGAGCCATTGCACTCATGACAAAAAAAGAAATTTCAAGGTCTTGTTTTTATAGTCCAGCTGCTGCCACCAAACCCCGCTACTCATTTAATAAAACTCTGTTTTTGTCGACAACAGGTAAACGCAGACGGCAAGGTTTTTCGTTAAATTCTGGACTTTTTCTGCTAAATTTTGGTAATAACAGAAAATGACAACAAAATAAGCATCAAAAGTTTTAAATTGTGTTTCATAATGTAAAAATATTACAGCAAATTTTTTACTATGTAGAAAGTAAGTTTTAAAAATTAAATTTAAAAACAGTTTAAAGGCGGCTTAAGAAATGTGTTTTTTACAATATGGAAGTTACGGTACATAAAAATATGGCAAGATTAATCTTGGTAAAAGGAGATATCTTCTGTTTTGAATCCGAAAGCGAATATACGGGTACAAATGATTAGGTGAATACCTTAGGAAAAATATTTAAAATGAATATGTAAATATTTATATTTTACCTAAAGCCCTTAAAATTAGAAAGAAAGAAATTGAAGACAGTAAATTAAAAAGAAAAAATTATATTCTTCTCAACTATTAAGGTTAAAGCAATAACATAAATTTTTAGCAAAGTCAATAATAAATTTTGTTAGATAAAAACCAATATTTATTTTCTTCATTTTATTATTACTATACAAATATAGGCCCTTATTGCGATATGCAGTTTTCAGTCGACTGATAAACGAAAAATTTTGAGATTTTATTTGGTATTGTGAAGTCATACTGACAACATTTTGTTCTATTGTGATACTAATCAAATTGATGTCTTTTTAATAGTTAAAATTTTAAATTTGTAGTTTGTTTTAATTTTTTTAGAAAAAGTAAAATTATTTAAATTAAAGTATTATATTATATATTTTCCGTTGCTCAATTGTATTCATGCGATCCAAATTTATTGGAGCATTCTTTGGTGTTATCCTTAAACTTTTTAATGCGTTAAAAATACTAGCTGTGCATAAACTAACATTTTAGGTTTCAAATACCTTTATTTTTTGAATGTAATGAAAATAATTGAATGAAATTACATCAGTCAATTTTACCTTTCTTCTAACACCACGACTTCTTTTAATAAATTTAAAATCATCTTTTTTGTAACGATTTATTATAGACATGGAAGTATTTTTATTGATTGACTCAATTATGGTTTTGCCTTTTTCATACCATTTTATTAAGATCTGCTTTTTATCTAAACTAGTTTTACTGTATGGTTCCTATGGTATCCTCTATGACGTACAACCAAGTTAGATGTAGTTTCTACACTGCTATCATCACAGGATATTATTAGTCGAATTCCGTTCATTGGGACTAATCAAAGGACTAGATTCTATGGACGAAGTCTTATTGATTTTTTAGATTAACAAGATTACTGCAATTGTTAAAACTTATGTAAAGTTTGTTTGTTTAAAAAATCTATTTTTGTTTGTATACTGTTTGTTTTCTTTCAAAAATTTAAAAATAAAAATAATAAAATTTAAAAATATTGAATTTGAAATAAAAATATTTGAATTTGAAATAAAGAAAATTGAATTTGAAATAAATTAACTTGAATTAGAAGTAAAAAACCTACATACATATATAAAATACAAATATTAATTTGTCTATTCTACAATAATTCAATCGGTATAATTGAATTTTATTGCTGTAAATTTTCGTCATTTTACTAAAAATAAGCATGCGTGTAGTTTTACTACCTATAAAGCACATGAAATAAAAATAATTACAATTTTAATAAAAAAATAACAACAATTAAAATAAAAAACATTTTAATTAAAACATTTTTTCCTTTAACACAATATATTTTGTCAGACTAAAATTAACAACTGAAAAACATTGCTTTAAAATGTCTAAGCTAACTGACTGTTACTGACATTCACAATACCAACTTTTGTCAGTATTCACAATTTATCAGTACTTTGCAGGCAACTGATAATCAAAATACCGATTTTAAATATCTACTGATACTTCTCAGATATTTACTGAAAACTGAGACTTCACAATAAAGGCATAGTCAAAACAAAAATTGCTTAAGTTAATCATTTACTTATATTTTTTACACAGTTGGTTAAGTTAAGTTGATTAAATATACTATATTTATAAAAAAAAAATTTTGCGCCTAAAGTTCATAAATATTATGTTTTTTTACAAATCGGATTTGGATTTAAATTTGGATTTAAAAAGAAGTATAAAACGCTGATAACTGTTGTAATTTGAGAGAACAGTTGTATTTTACATTACTGATACTATAAGTTCTTCTACATTGTACAAAAAAACAGAAATCAAAATGCAAATGCAAATCAAAAAGCTACTTTTTATTTATTTCAATCGTTCCTTATTGACTGATTATTTAATACTGACTTTATTTCAAAATCTTGCATACTTTTATGCTCGTATACAAAATTTTTGAATAAAAATAATATGAAATTTAATGTAACAGATAAAATTTATGTAACTTACATTTTTATAATACATACACTAATCATTTTATACAATATCCAAATTGTAAGAAATCCTTACAAATGCTCTCGAATGGGTATAGTAAAATGTTTTCTAACAATATTCAACCTAAGATAACATTAATCTGCATCTACATTAAATGTTTTTATTCATTTTCTCTAATAATTTGTTTTTTATTTTAAACTATAAATTTAACCAATCTTAAAATCAGCACATGATCTTTACATACTGAATCCCAATAGCAAACTAAAATCTTTTGTATAACACTTTTTAAGTATGACCACAAGTTAAAATTAATAATTCTAAAATAAAAACGTATACATTTAAATACATGAAACACTCATGATATTTTTTAATGCCTATTATTTCATATTTGTGTAATAATATGACGTACAGGCCGACATTATTTGTAGGTTACAATAAGTCTACATAATTTTTACTAATAAATTCAATAAATTTAACACAAGTTATGTGTGTAATACATAAATAATATATGATTTATAATCTTTGTTTTTATTTCAATATATGTAAGTCATTTGATGTATAATATATATATATATTTTTTTTTTTACTATATAATTTTAAGTTAAAATATTTTATGATTATTTTAAATTTTCACAATTCCGTATTTTTTTGAATGTTAAATAGCTTTAAGCATTGGTACAATGTTCTGTTATTATTCTGCATTGTAGTTGTGAATATAGTGATATAAAATGTTGCTTTATTTCTTGTATTGGTGTAAAATTTACAAATAAAAATCCAACACTCAAAATTCAAATTTTTAAATCTAAACTTTCAAAATCCAAACTGATCAAAATTCACTCGTAAAAAAATTCAAAGGCATCAAAATCCAAATCCATTAAGCCAAACTTTCAATATCCAAATACGTAAAGGTATAGGTATGCATATCACAATATAACATATTTATATTCACCCCAATCGTAGTTGTCAGTTATCAGTATTATTTATCAGTATTTATGACAAGTTTTAGAAAATACGATACGTCCTATCGTGGTTGTCAGAACTATCAGTTTTTCAGATCGATTGGCAATTTTATTAAACGTCACTGATAAATTGGAATCGGGGTGCTTAAAACTTTTCATATTTTCTAATAATTGTATCAGTTACAAATAAGTTGTATAATAAAAATAAATAATTGTAGAGATAGAAATAAATTTAGAAAAAAATGTAAGTATAATTTTAAAATTGTTAAATAAAATGCATTAAATTAATAAAAAAAATTATAATTATTAGGTCAAACGTAGTCACCAGCAAGAGACAACTAACTCAGCTAGTCGAAATTATGGAGCAAAACCCAGAGATTGCCACCGGCGTAATTTCTAAAGCCCCAAGCCGGCATAAATGGGAAAGGTTTGATATTGAAGTAAATAATATAGGTTCACCTGAAAGAGATTGGGAAAAATGGCAGCGAGTAAGTTAATTAAGTAATACATTTTCCCTTGAACTTTTTTATTTTGATTTTCTATTTTTAGGTTTGGGCTGATTTAAAAAAATAAAAAAAACATTAAAAGACGATAAAGATGAAATAAAATCAAGTGGTGGTGGCCCAAATAAGTAGCATACATTTTTAAATACGGAAGAAACCGTTATTAGAATAATGCAATGGCCGACTTGGTTGAATCCTGCTGGTAACTATTTCAGGGTAAGGCCACATAATCAACAACGACAACAACAAAATATAGATATGATAGAGATAGAAAGTTATGAAGAAAATGCAGAAAATAGTTACGTACTTTGTGCTGTAGCTAGATCCAAATGGAAAGCTAAAACTGTTACACAAGAAAATATTTATTTTTATTTCTTTTTAGAATAGCCATAAACGAAATTGAAGAGTTTGCTGAAACAACAACAAATAACGAAGAAATTGTTGTGCGCTCTGGAAGAAAGCGAAAAAGAGGGCAAAAAGAACCAAGCCAGCGAGAGAAAAGGTTAGAATGCATGAACGGTATACAGAAGTTTTTGGGTACTATAGAAATGCATTCCAAAAAAATTTATTACTAGAAAATATAAAAAAGAAAAATTAGAGTTAAAAAAAAGGGAACTCGAATTACTAAAAGAGATAACTGAAAACAAAGAAAATTACCGAAGAATGAAAGAACAAGACAGAAATATTAAATTAGATTTAAAAATGGAAATTTTAAATTTAGAACGCAAAAGTCGATTAAGAATTTTATAATATGAATTAATTTTTTGTTTTATGAATTAATTTCAATATTTTTTTTTGTTTTAATATGAATTAAGATATTTGAAGATGATTCTTTTTATATTTTCTGTAAATACGTTCGTGATATATTAAATAAAAGACTTAGTTTAATTTGAAAACAACTATATTTAAATAACTTCTCTATTATTTTTATTACATTTAATTTAAGATTCTGCCTCTCATTCGAGTTCCTTAATTCAACAAATCACGAGAAGATACGTTATTGTTTTCCACATCTTCAACATTTTCTTCTCCATCATTATTGTAGTTCCCTTCTTCAACCTATTTTTCAAACGTAGGTATATTATTTCACAAATTAAATTTATTGTATCTCACTCACCTTTTTTTTCAATACATGAAATTATTTTACTTTAACTTTTTTTTATTTTATTTAACAAAACTTGATTCCTTCTTTTATTTATTTTATTTTACAAAACTATAGAAAATTAATTTTAAAATTTCATTCAATAAATAAATACAACTGATTTTTGAAATGTCCAATTATCAGTATTCACAATAGCAAATTTTTTTCAGTAAATTTATCAGTATGTATCGGTATCACGATTCCATTTCTGATAAATTTTTTCAGTTATCAGTTTACTGATTACTGACAACCACGATTCGGATGATTATCTTTCTTGTTGCAATTTTGATAATAAAAATTTTACTACATTAGAAATGGTATGCATTTGGATTATCGTTTTTGGATTTTTAAAAAAGTTTGGATCTTAATTTTAATTGTGAAATCGAAGCTTATTTATTTTTTTTTATTTTTATACATTTTTTATATCTGTACAAAAAATCACTTAAGCCAAATAATATTTTTTTTATTTCTAAACTTACTGAACTTTTGAGAACAGATTTCTAGAATTTAAGATTTCTTAAATTTACTATATAAAACTCTATTTATTATTATTTTATTAAAATACATGCCTTGTACATGTACTTTTCTTTCTTTGTATATATTAATGAGAAATTTTGAAACCAATTTTTAGTTTGTATTTTGGTATTTTGTATTGTATTTTGTGTAAAATCCTATACACTTTATTCTAACCTATCACCTAATTATAGCTAATTTACAATCAACCTTAATTACCTTAACTACACCTAGATACTATCTTTTTATGTTTTTATGAGTTTATTCATTATTCTGTTCTAACCACCAATACTTAGATAGTAGATTAGATACTTAGATTTACCAATAAAAATTAGTGCATAATAAGTTTTTATTTGTTATTAGCTGGACCCGGTCCGCATTACTGACCCAAAGTCCCTATAATAGAAATACTTAATTTAAAATAATTTAAGTTTTTACCAAATCTCTTAATGAAATCATATCAAGACTTCATAGACTTTCGGCTAATTTGCTTTTTTCGTAATTACAATTATCACTTGCTTTGAAAACCTTATATCAAGCTGCGATTACAAAGTTAATAGAAAGGCAAATATTTAAAAAAAAAAAATGTTTTTCTTTATTTTATTTTAAGTATTAATTGATATTAGTTATTTCTTATTATATAACTTTAAAACAATTATAAGAATTTAAATAATAATTAGAAAAAAATATTAGTTGTGTGGCAGATGTTTAATTAGGGTGATACATTACATGCTACATACTTTGTTACATTAATAGCTTACGTGCTACATACTTTGTTACATTAATATTACAATTTAGGTATAAATATGTAACTAACATGCTGATTGTCTTTAAGCTAACGTAAATACGTCTACCTGTTCGAACTTTGCAAACGGATTCTACAAAATAATATTTGAATAATAAAAATAATCGACTTCTGTTTCACCAAATGTTAACAATAAATTTTTTTAAACGAAATTTAAATAATAATAGAGTTATAAAAATTTATTAATTAATAAACATTAAAACCTAAAAAACAAAATCTGCTTATTTCTTTTAAAATTACTAACAAATTTAGAAAACGGATGTCTTTGTTGTGTTTTTGAAGGAGTACCTGATCGGAAAAAAACAACTATTTTTTAAGTTTAACTAATAATAAAGTTATAAAACATAATAAATTGGCTAATATAAATTAAAATTAAAATCTGCCAAAACAAAACGAAAAATCTCTCAAAATTTATATATGAATCTCTATTAAAATTACTCAACATTTTAAAAATGGATGTCATTATTTTATTTATTAGGGAGTACCTGAAATTCAATTTTCAGTTAAATAAAAACTTTAATTTTTTAAATATTCCTGATAGATGTTGGGAGTTGTATGGCAGCTACCCGAACCAATTAAAAATTTTAAAAACGGTAACAGACTTGTTTTTTTTTATTTTTGAGGCAGTACCTGAGTACAAATTTTCAACTCTGTAACAATTTTAATTCTTAAAATATTTGTGATAGGTGCTCGGAGTTGTATGACAGCTGCTCGAACCCGTCGCAATTTTAAGAAGTGGGTAGCCTTATGACCTTCCTCTCAATTCCAGTAATATACTCTGAAAATTTCATCCAAATCGATTCAGTGGTTTGCGAGTCTAAATAATATAAATTATCTATCCAGTCTAATAATATAAAATAAAAAATATAAAGCCAGACATCAAAACATGACATAAAAAAAATTCATTTTTATATATATATATACATAGATAGATATAGATAGATACACATATCGTAGCTTAACATTTCCCTGTTGTATTCGGTTTTAAAATTTTTGATTGTATTCCCTTTTTTTTTTGTAGCTCTCCTAAATATCTGGTATTATGGACAATTTGTCATCATTTTAAATATACTTATTTTTATCCAGGTAAATCTATCCTTCTGGTCGTATATAACTTGTGACTTGTTGTCATCTCACAATGTACCCATCAATTGTCACCGATTGGTTTTGATTAAGTTTATTTTATAGCTCAATAATAACAGTGAAAATAGTCGAATATTTTCCTTTTAATTTTACTGATATGATTATCATATAGATACGCGTATTTCGTCTACTACTTGCAGACTTCTTCAGTGTTTTGTACTCGACACTGTACTCGACTTTTTGTCACGATGAATCAGTAGTATTTCATACTTTTAACATGTATACATAAGTGTATATAAATTAAGTTAATTTTTATTATTATTATTTTTATTTTTGTGTCTTTGACTAATTGCGTTTTGCATGTGTTGTATTTTTATATATGTATGGATTTATATTTTTATTATTTTTTTTTTCTTTCTTTTTCTTGCTTTTTTTTTAATTTCTTTAGTTTATACCTAAATAAATTGACTAATGCTTCTTCGGCATAATTTAAAATTACAAAATTTTGATTTAGCCTATCTTGACATGTTGGAAGATACATAGTCTAAATTTATGATATGATTTTTTAATTGATTAAAGATTTTAAATTGCTTCAGCTTTTGACTTGTGAGCATATTGCTTATTGATTTTTGTTCTTTGATTTGCCTTGACATGTTGGAAGGAAAATCAAAGTTACTAGATTTTTAACCGTTTTTTCAGTTTATGGATTTTTTTTTTGTTAATGTTTTTAGTATTCTATCAATTTATTACTAATTACTAATTTCCTTAATAGTGTTTACTAATTCCCCTTTTTTTTGTTTTGCATGCTTGTTTTAAGCATTTCTTGACCCAATTCTCTCCTTACTAACACATTCTTCATTAAGGGTTATCCCGTGCTTGTATTCTTTTTTGAATAAAATTAAAATATAATAATGAATATTAAAGTTTAATTAATGAAAATTCATTGAGTGTATGCTCATCACAGTATTACATACTGAATAATTTAACTTATTAAAATCTTTCTATACTTATTCTTTTAAGCACTGTGATGACCTTGTATACGACACTCCTAGTCATATGCTAAATAATAATAATAATGAGAATGGAGACCCGCGTGCGCGGTACGGAAGGGGTAATTGGTCGTAGGGATATTATTATTATAGCAATTTCGCCCAAGGAAAATAATTTTATTTTTCTTTTTTTGTACTTAAGTACAATCTATAAAATTCGAGCCATTTTTATTTATAATTTTCAAGTTGCAAGTTTCTCATATTTTATTTTCATCTTTATAAACTTATTGTACACCTACATCATCACAATACACATAATTAAAGAACCTCTTTCAAACACAGGGCTAAAATAATTAAAATAAAAATTAAATAACGTTGAACTACAATAAAAACGTGGCCTTATATACATCTTTATCAATTATTACAAATTCTTGAATAATCCAAATTTACAATATTCAAAATTACAAATTCTTACTAATGAATGAAAAATTGTAAATTATTTTATATTTAAAGCCAGTACCGATCCATGCGGTTATAAAAAAAATCTAAAAAAATAAAAATGCTAAATACAGTACAAAAACGTCATACAAAATTAATCCACTTTATTCAAGTGACGTACTAAAATGTTTTCTATTCGTGAGAAAAAACATTCAATTTGGGGTTACCTACTTTTGGTTTTGTATTTTTTTTATTATTAAAACAGTCAAAAGAAAGTTGTTTTTTTGATCATTAAACGTTAACATTACTCATTTATGCTTCTGAACAGAAATTAATTCAAAATAAAAAACAAACCAAATCAAATTGTGGTTAAACAAAATTTTGTTGTTATTATAAATTATCATCAAATACAATTAAATCACCCTGTCACATTTCTAATATAACATACAAAAAAAAAAAAAATTGAATGCTATCAGAAAGCTTTTACAGTTATAAGTGAAAACAACATAAAAATAAAATAACCCGATAAAAAAAATATATCCGGATAACATTTTAGTAAAATCAAACGGAATCAAATTATGAAGAGTAAATCACATTTGAATAAAAACAATGATCCGGGTCTATCCTTTATTACATTAAATCCAAATAATTTAGAAGAAATTGAGTTAAAAACTAGAAAAACAAAATTAAATTGTACTTTGCAAGAAGATTTAGATTTAGAACAAGATTTAGCGACAAAAAGTAAACCATTTTTAAGAACGTTCATTGATTATTGTGAGAAAACTTCAATTCATGGTGTTCAATATGTTGGTGACTTTAAACAAAATACATTGGAAAGGTTAATAATATTATTTATTTATTTTTTTAGATATAATTAATAATTTTTTTTTATTTCTTTAGAGGGCTTTGGACTTTCATTCTTCTATTGGCAATATTTAGTAGTATAATCTTAATTGGAAAAACATATGAAAAATGGTGTCAAACCCCAGTTATTGTTGGCTTAGATTCAAAATCAACACCAGTATGGAAAATTCCATTTCCAGCAATTACAATTTGTCCAAATAAACAATTCAGTAAAAGTGATTTTGATTTTGTTTCAGCAATACTAAAACTTGATGAGGATGCTGACATACCATTAAAATTGTGAGTATTTTTAAATATAATTATTTTATAATTTAAGGGTGTGCATTTTTAAATTTGTTTCTTAACATCATATTTTTTTATAAAATAATAGTGATTGTTAGTTTTTATAATTTAATTACTAACAGTAATATATATAGCTACTATTGAATATTTGTCGCAAAAGTAATGTCCGCCAAAGATATATCCCTGCGATTTAAAATAATCAAAAGGAAAAGTTCAATAAATCTGAACAGATCGCACCTACATAGAACACACTACCGTAACAAAAACATAAATTATCTTTCCCGCAGGTTGTAATATTTCACACTACAAATTTTCGGATAACGGACCCTTTTTATTTTTTATCGGATCGTTTTCATTTTCGATTCCACTATTAGATTAGATTAGATTATGTTCTGTGATTATTTATGTTTTATGCGTGCTAAAAGATTATTGTCTTAAGAATATTCTTCAATTACAGCTAAGGCTAGGCGCAGATATGCAATTTTTAGTTTTGCAGCTGTGTGATTGCGTGGCATAAAACCAGTTGGATGTATACGCGCTTTCATATAAACTAAACGAACACAAATGTGCAATCAAACAGTTAAAAAACTAAAAATTTGGTATCTGTGCCTAGCCTAATTCTCATCGCTTGGAGAGGTATGCAAAATTTTCCTTGTCAATTTACTATATAGTCCTAATATTGGAATATCGAATATTTAAATTATTATTCTAATGCCGTCGCCCTGTATCTTATAAAATATTGTGATCATATTCGATCAGTTCAGTACAGAGTTCGTATTACAAGTTTTTGGCAGTATTTTATATTGAACTGAGTATCCTACTATAGTCCAGCGTTCAAACTTAATTACATATACTTCAAAGAATAGGTCTTGCAAATTGAGTCTAAATACTCAAAGGCAGTTTCCGTTTTAGTTACCAGCGGCCACCTTGAAGAAGTAGAGCAACTGCTTCCAGAGGAATTGAATTGCAAAAAATTACAAATTTTAACAAAAAAAAAAAAAGGCAGTTTGCATAAAAATAAATTATTTTTTTTAATTTCATTGCAAACAAAAATGTTTTTTCTTTTTATTATAAAAATAGGAAAAGTGAATTTAAAGGCTTGGTCAGAGAAAATGTGATTCTTAATAGATGTAAAGTGTAATAAAAAATTTATAATAATTAAGTTTATAATAAAAATTCCATGGTAAATTATTTTATTGTTTTTTTATCATATATAACATGTATTCAAAGTAATTAAAGAATAACATTGAAAAGTACTCCAATTCTGTTTTAATTGTATAACATTTAACAACCAAAATTATGCACATTATATTATACTCCATAGATGCATTCCTTTAGAATCCTTGTAGTGCGAATCAACTTAAATATAATTAAAATCCCAATTGCCTTATACTGTATGTGTTACTATTTTATTATATATATACATATATAATAACATGAATGATCATAATCAATATAAAATTAATTATAATTATAGAAGAACACATATGGAAACTATTGGACAAGCATGCAATCATATGGAATTATTAACTTCATATAAACAAGAATATTTTAAATTAAAAGGATTCAATGATACCATTAAAACGTCATACTTTATGAATGAATATCATTCCTTATATAAAAATCGTTATAATAAAACTGAAATTGGTGATAGTGTATGTAAATGGAGAGATGAAAAATATAGTGATAAATGTTTTGGTAGAATTATAACAGAAGAAGGTATTTGTCAAACATTCAATTTACTTTCACCGAATGAAATCTTGCGAGAAGACGTGTAAGTAAAAAAATTGTGAATTAAGATTTTTATTTGATTATTTGATTTTTATATAAAAAAAAATAATATATTTTTTTTAGTCATCATCATGAACAACTTTTTTATTGGGCTAATTATAAATCTAATTGGGATTCGAAACCAAAACATGCAATAGGAGCTGGAATGAAAAATGGTTTGGAAATATTTTTTGCTGATTTTAAAAATGATGATTACGATGTCACATGTAAAGGTCCAATACAAGGATTTAAGGTTTAAAATATTATTAAATTGGATAATTTTTTTAATTAATTTATCGGAGTTAAGAAAGTTGTGTAATACTTTAGTGAAAATATTTAATTAAATTTTCCATTTATTATTCTTTATATTTTAGTAGCAATAATACTTCAATTTAAAATCATTTCAATTGCGAATAATTTCTTTTTGCTTACGGATCCTGAATTCGGTTCTATATACCTACTTTACAATTTAATTGCAATAATGACTTTCCATAAAAATTGACATTTGGGAAATTTCCTGCTCTTCGGCTTGATTGTTTAAGAGTGGTAATTAGTTTTTTAAGAACGTGTCTACAACAATGAACTATAACAATTTATAAAATAGGATACGATAGTACAAGATAAAGTTGAAAATCGATAATTTTAATGATACACTAGTTATCACTTGACAAAGTTCGCCAATACATTTTGCATTTTGGATCGTATATAGGATGAAGCACGAATGTTCAAAAACAAATGTGAATATTTGTTTCAAATCAAAAATTTGATTGAATTTTTAGCATAGCAAATAGTTTCTAAAAATAATTTGGTTTAGATCCACCCCCTGTATTTGACCAAAACAATTTGCATTGCAACTATTAATGTTATCCATTATATACACTCATATATTCTGCTTTGCTGAATGAATGTTTTGAGGATTGTCAATGGTCCATATATATGCCAATTTTCCTTGTTCACATTTCTGTTTAAATCAAAGTTTATACTTCTCTTAACAAAACGCAAGAATTTTTGACAGAACTCTGATCTAATTGGTCGATCTTCTGGATACAAGTAACTTGTAATTTTAATTTTATATGGGCAATAATTAAACAAATTCAAATTTTCTTTCAAAAAATACGCGAAAATTTTTGTCTCACCTCGTATAAATTACAAATTTTATTAATTTATAAATTTTTAACAATATGTGAGACTAAAAGTACATTTTGCATAAAATACAGTTCCCAACGTCATTTTAATGTCTTCGCTCATATTGCGTTTTTGAACTAATTAAATATCACAATATTTGAAATTAATACTATAGTTAATATTGCTATATGTACTATTATCAATTCCACTACTATTATTGTTAATGTTATTATTACTGCTACTACTATTGATACTAATGCTATTGCTACCAAAATATAATTAATAATAAAAATTAGACACTCTATGTATATGTCATAAGTTTAGTTTAATATATTCATAAATTTCGTAAAAATTCATATATTTCATCAAAAGACTGATTTCCTTCAAATATAATTATCACAAAGGGCCAGCCTGCCAGCTGATTAAATTTCTAGTTCGATTATTAACATAGACGGTTATTTATTTATTTTTCGATTATTTTTCAATTTAGTATGAAATGTGACCGTTAAAAATACCAGAAGACAATCCCACGATTTATTTTCAATATGAGATAAAATGTATTTTAATAGTGTAAAGAAAGTATTTAGACGTAGCCCTTAAAATTCGAAATTACTTCATTTTGAAGCTTGAATAATTTTCAGTTATTTTTGCATAGAAAAAATGTTATCAAAAGAACAAAAATTAAAAGAATCACAAATTCATAGACAAATTTCGCAGAGAGTCACTCGAAACACCTAAAAACAAAATCTATAGTATACAAAATCCCGAAATTCTTAAAAAGCGCCCTAAAAAACAATTCCACAAAAAATTTAAGGACATTTTGTTTCTTATTTTTGTTGATACGGTTTGGGGTTTTCAGTATCTTTCAATAAACGTTTTATTGCCGTCAGGGAAAGCTACATTTTAATAAAATAAAGTGGGGTTTGAGTATGGTAAGCCCAACTTTAAAAATACCATTGTTTTATTTATTTATATTTTACTAAAAACTTATCGCTTATCTGCGTTTACTTGAAGTCTAAAAACAGGTATAGCTACACACTTTGTCCCTGAAAACAAGTTGTATTTAAAGATTTTATATTTTTAGATTTTTGATGTCGTGATTCCATACGTGAAAAAAGCTAAATATCTTGGCATGACCTTGGATGCAAAACTGAAATGGAAAGAGCATGTGAAAATCAAAAAACAAGAACTCCAGTTCAAATATAGAGAAATATACTGGCTGATTGGGCGGAATTCTACGGTCTTGATCTACGACAAAGTTTTGATGTATCATCAAATATTGAAGCCAGTCTGGGCATAGGGTATTCAAATATGAGGATGTGCTAAACAAATCCATATTCAAACTATCCAAACGTTCGAAAATAAGGTACTGTGCAACATACTCAATGCTCCATGGTATGTTCGAAATGCTGATATTCATCGAGATCTGAAGATTTCATCTATAAAAGACGAAATATTGAAATGCGCTGCACGGCATAAAACTTGTCTGATCCAACATGTCAATACCGAAGCATCTAGCTTAATTGACAATCAAAACTTTGTGAAGCGATTAAAGCGAACGAGACCACTTGAGTTAGGTTGAAACCTTTTATCTATTAAAATCTTATTGGATTTTGGTAGATCAAAGGTATCTTAGTTTCTTTGAGTTAAATGTAAATGGTTAGTCTATAAGACCAGTTTTAATGTTGCAATAATGATAGGAGTTTTTAGTGGGTTAAAGTCCCACAGTCCTTCAAACTGCCTTTCCCGATAATATGTAGTCCCTGAAGCCTCTTTCGATGATTTACTACTATCTGAAAAAAAAAAAATATTTTTAGATTTTGTCCTTGGATAGATTCAGATTTGGGGATACGGACTCCAACCTGCATTGTAACAGTACATGATCAACCTTTGGACGCTGGGAGGCGCAGTAGGTAGAGCGCCTGGCTTTCAACCGAAAGGTCCCAGGTTCGATTCCCGACGAAGGTAAAAAATAAAGGGATAAAATAAATGATAAATAGTTGCAAGTTTTGTTTATCACTTAAAATAAAATGGAACTATGCTATTATGAAGCCGACGTACTCCACAGTAGATATAGTTTTCCACATTTAAATTAGTAAATAGATATACCATAAAAATTCTACAGAAAAAGCTATTGTATATGATTGTGTATTCCAAATCTCTGTGTAAAAGCAGTTAGGTTGTTCATCCAATAGACTTGGAATTATATACAAAAAACTACCTTTATTTTGTACACAACCATCGCCAGGGCGGTAAAACCTCTACTTTTAACAAATAGAGCACTTATTAGTACCATGCTATTTTTTTTATGCTATTGACAGTAACATAGGTAGGATTACTTTTTCGTTTTTAAATAAGTACAGTACTTTAAGCTTAATACCACCACAACTACTCGTATTACTACTACTTAGAAAAGAAAATGTTCAAGTATATTGCCATTTTATGAAAACAAATTTTTAGAAAAATTTACACTTTTTAATTAACAGATTGTTCTACACACACCATATGAATTAGGTGATATTTCAAATCAATTTGTTCATGTCACCTTGGGTCAACAAGTTTTAATTTCAATAAAACCAAAAATTATTTTAGCATCAAAAAAATTAACCAGATATACTCCAGAGAGGTAAAATTGAATATGAAATAAAATAATTCATTTTTAATTACAATGAATAAAAAAAAATTTTCAGGCGTAACTGTTATTTTAAAGATGAAAGATATTTAACATTTTTTAAGTTTTATAACCAAAAAAATTGTCAAATCGAATGTTTGACAAATTACACATTAAATAAATGCGGTTGTGTGAAATTTTTTATGCCAAGTTTGTATATTAAAAATTATTTTCGAAAATTTTCCATTCAATTTTATAACTTTAGGAAATATTACAACACCCATTTGTGGATTACCAAAATTGAGATGTTGTGAAGATGCTGAAAGAGAATTATCAAAAATTAAATATCATGATGCCGATAATGATGAAAAAGATGTATGTGATTGTTTACCCAATTGTAAATCAATATCATATGATACAGAAATGAATGTTGCCGACTATGATTATCATCAATTCTATATGCAAATAATCAGAAAGTTACATTATAATGATTCCAAATCAGAAAAACTTCTCATCGAATATAAAGAGTAATTATTGTTACTTTGTTTTTATTTAAATTATATTTAATTTTGTTTTTACATTATTTACTTATTCATAATGAAAGCTAAATCAGTTTGTACAACATGATATCGATTCCAAGAGTTATATTACGATTGGATTTAATAAACTAAACATCTTGCAGATGAATTTGATTCTAACCACCAGATATGTATTTGTCTCTTTTTGCGATATTTTTTCAAACATTAATTGGATACGGGCTTAGATTTTTTTTACTAACTCATTTTCTACTTTACGCTGAACATAATCTATCCAGCGGAATTATTTCAGATAGATCCGCTCAATTAAGCTAAGAATATTTAATACACAATACTCTTTAAATGATAATTTTATTTTGAATGACTTATAATTAAAATATGACTTGTAACAGATTGGCTACTAATTTCGCTTTTTATAATTTTGTTCTTCTAAATAGCGTTTATTAAATTTTTTGATCTTTTTCAAAGCTAAAATTCGAGATTTCGTACCGCTCCCCTTCAACTTAAACAATATCCAATACAATTCTATATCAACCTAATTCAATACTTTAATTTCTAATTTGTGTTTCAGATTCATTAACTTAACTTTAACATCGGCAACCAAAGTAATATCTCTGGTCTAAACAACATAATCAAGGGTTTTGGAAGCTTAACTAATATTGTGTGCAAAGCAATGAAAACGGAAATTGTAATTGGGAACGTTATCACAATATTGTGAAATTGTATCAAAGACTCTTCCATTATAACGTTTCAATATAAAAATTTGAAAATATGCTCTACATTCTATGAGTTTCTAAAATGAATTAACCACAGTGAGTAAATGTTGTCAATTATTATTGAACGTGTAATTGAAAATTTTTATAATTGTTGCTTGACCAAAAACTATTTTCCTGATACACTTTTTGTCAAATTAAAAAAATTATGTAAACCAGTGCAATGTCATTGCTAATCTAGTAAAGTTTAGGGGCACTTTAAAAAAGTTTACATCGTCATATTGTCGAAGCTATTATCTAAGTTTGAATCTTACGTCAGACATGCATGTTTAGATAGAAATAAAAGCAATAATAGAAGTAAATTAAGAACATTTCTATTAAAGAAGTTTTACTTATTAAGAATAGGTATCTGCAATTTGTTAAATAAAACCTTGAATCAATTTATAGAAGAAGAGTATTGCACTACTACCAAAACAAAAAGTTTTATTTTTCAATCTTATAGTAATTTCTGTTTATCTCTTAATTTTCGACATTAGAGTCTCACACATTACTAATTTGATTACTAACTCAAAAAACAACAACAACGTTAAGTAAATATATATTATGTATTATCTCTTATCATAATGCATTAATATTTCTCACTACATTCTAACTACTTCCATAATACTTTAAAAAAAAATTATTTATTCTCTCAATTTTCATTCGTTCATTCATAATGAACTGTTTTTTCATTATTGTTGTTGTTGTTATTACTGTGTTAGTTGATATTCTTTGCTCTACATTTTTATAACTACGAATGTAATATGAATATGTAAATTATTAAAGAATTTGATTTCTATGAATATAAGTTGAATTTTTGGTAACTAAGGCTTCAGACAACAAAATAAAACTATTATTATGCACTAACAACATGGTATAAGTCATTATTTCTTCTGATATTTATTTGTTTGTAAATACGATTAGGCCACGAAATTAGTTTTAATCCTGGGAATTTTTAGAAATAAGATCAATTGAATTATGTGAAATTCTGTGTCAGAATCTCACGTTCTCCTTTGTAAAAACAAAACTTAATATACCTAATTTTATTTTATTTTATTTAATATTTATGTTTTTATTTAAATAATTTTTAGTTTAAGTGCTACAAGACTTTATATTTACTTTAAAGAAGATCAATTTTTAACATCAAAACGTTCTGAGCTTTTTGGTAGTACCGATTTCATTGCACAATGTGGTGGATTACTTGGACTTTTTATGGGATTCTCAGTAATTAGTTTAATAGAAATTATTTATTTTTTTACGATAAGATTTTTGGCAAATATAAAACTATATGTTAGAAATTCAGAAAAATATAACTCATGATTATTTGTAATTTATTTTTATTTATAATAATTATGTCTAATAAATTTAATTTAACTATAAAATATAAAAATATTATCAATTAATAAATTTTTATTGAATAATCAAAGGTTTAAAAAGTAGGGTATTTTGTACCTTCGCTGAGAATGTTATGTTGAATTTTTGTGACTTCCTGTCGCCACCTTCAATTATAACAATAACATCATACCAGATGAAATTAAAAAAAATAAGCCTGTTTGTAAAACTATTTACGATTAATTGGTATGTAAGCACCCCTCTTCAGCCCAAAATCCTTCTTCAATACCTGTTGTACACTTTTTCTTTGAAAGACATCTTCAGAAGCATACCATCTCAATAGAAAATTCACCGCAAACCAATTTAAATTTCGATTAACAAAAATGTAATGAAATATCTTTGTGGAAAATCTATTCATAATTCACAGTATTGACTTCGATTGTTTGACAGCACTCTGATAGCATCTTTTGATTTGCTTATGTCGCGTTTAGAATTGCAAACCTAAAATCGGTCTTGTTGTCAATCAATACTTGCAATTTGCAATGACAATAAAATAATTTAATATGTTATTTGTATATATGAGGGGGAAATATTTTGAAAAATCTTTAAAGCAAGAAGAATAAAAAATTAAGAATACTAAAGAAGACGTAATGATAAACTAAACCAACCAAACTAAGACGGGATAAATATATTGTTGTTAGAATAGATAAGCAAATACCTCCAAAGAAGTAGTAAATTTCATAGCTGAAGACCAAAAATGAAATGAAAGTAAGCCAAATCGAAAATTATACTGGAACAATACATTGTACATTGCATAGGTGTGTTTGTT
Source organism: Argyra leucocephala (assembly GCA_963942445.1). NCBI lineage: Eukaryota > Metazoa > Arthropoda > Insecta > Diptera > Dolichopodidae > Argyra > Argyra leucocephala. Next base: position 43,110,441 of record OZ012681.1, on the reverse strand, counting down.
AGTGAAAGGCCAAGAATTGAACGGGTAAACATAATCGAAAAGATAGTACTGGTATTATTCTTTGTACATTGTATTCACGATTTATACTTGACTACTGCAAACCAGAGTTCTAGAGCTACATTAACTCAACATTTTAAGATTAGGCTAAAACCTGGACACTTTCGGAAGCCTGCTTCAACAAATAGAGGCCTTTGAAATGTAATGTTACCGAAGGATATTGAAAATTAGTTAGACGGAAAGTGATTGAACAAAAAAGAAATAAAGAATGAAGAAAAATTATTGCGAATAATGAAAAAAAAAATGTAATATGAATTAATTGAATTTATACTTGACGACAAAGTAACAACATGAATGGTTTAAAATTAGCAAGATGTCTATCTATTCAAAGAGATCCATATGAATATTACAAACCTCATATGGGATAAAATTGCTGAACGTAGTTTACTAAAAGGAAAATTAATGCCGAATCTAATCAGCATGAAAAATAATAATTACGTTTACAGTATAGATTAGCATATAAGGCTACACAGCGGAATGTAAGATGTGACAAACGAAACAAAATTGAAGATCTGGATTTGGATATTGAAGCTCGCATCAGTAAAGCCCGTATTTCTTTCGGGATGCTCTCAAAAATATGACAGGCAAGCAGCATATCACTGCGCACAAAAATAAGAATATTCAACGCAAGTGTAAAATCTGTTCTCGTGTACGCTAGCGAAACATGGAAAGTTTCAGTAAGCATCACCAGGAAACTCCAAGCGTAACTTGGACGTTTCAGGAAACATTATTAGATGTCTCCGGCGCATTCTAAACATCCGTTGGCCACAAGCTATTTACAATAGAACCCTGTGGCAAAAACGACATAACTGTGGTAAAAACGGTTACAAGATATTGATGATGATGGTGATTCTCGACGACAAAGTTAAAGAAAACTTAGGTCCCTGAAGAAGAAGAATATCATGGTCAAAAAATATATGCAATAGATAAAGCTATAATTCCGATCATGATAGCTAGATCCCGCAACTAATAAGACGCAAAAAAGCTTTTTCAATTTTATAACGGAATTTTAAAACGAATTTTTTACAATAATATAACGGTAACCCCCATCATGTATAAATTAAAATTTTTTAATAAATTCGCAGAAAACTAAATTTTTTTTTTGTTTTATCCGATTTCGCAAAACACTAAAATTATTAAAGGTCTTCCTTCATCCAACATCCAACTACATTTCTAAGCTATTTCCACCAAATCTTCTCACTCTTCACTGAAAATTTTCATTTTTGTATTAATACAACGTATTTTGTAAACTAAATTTTGTTTTTTTAAGTTTTCTTCATAAGTTGATATTTTACAAAGATGATTTCTCAAAAATAATTAAAGTTTTTCCATCTTTTTTATTTCCATTTTACTTTGTGGTTTCTTATCGTAATCAATAATAATTTTAATGTTAAATATAATATTATAAATATAAATAAGAAACATTATAAACTGTAGTTAGACTATAAGTAAAAGTCAACATCTTTAATTAAAAATGATTACCCCCACAATATATGCCAAACTTTAAAATAATTTTCTCACCCAAGTTTTTCAAAAATATTTTTGCAAAAAGTTGAAAAACTTTTTAAATGAAATGAGTCCGTCATTTATGATTTTAATTTGAGGTGAAAGCAATGAACCAAAATTGACTGTTATTACATTAAATCAATTCACTATCGACCCACCACGATATTCGTATTATAGAATAGTTCAGCAGATCTAAAAATTTTATTAGAAATTATTTTTGTTTTTTTTTTGTTTTTTTTTTGTAAAGTAAAATTAAAAATTTTCATTTTGATTCCTATAAACTTTTAATCGCTTCCGGGATTTATTTACCCTAAGGTTTTTTTGTTTAAGTTTCTAGTTCGTTAGTGATCAAAGAATACTTTTTTTTTCATTTTGTTTCTTTAACCCAAATTCCTTTTAATTTTTCTGTTCCCTTATAGAATTTTAGTTTTTAATTTATAAAGAATTACTTAATCGAAGATCATATTCAATATAGGAATGGTGGGGGGGTCTGCATATGATAATATCAATTTTATAATAATTGTTTTTCCATACTTCATATTCATTAAATTTTTGTAGGTGGTTATTGAATGCTATTTTTTTTTTATTTTTACAAGTTTATTAGATAAATTTCTATACTAACAGCTACTATAGCCTCCGCGGTTGATAAAGCCAATCAGATCTCTGTGAAGTAATATTCTCTCTGAGATATACCATAATTGTTTGCATATTACATAAATGGCTTTACGTAGAATATGTGTTCTGGGCAAATGGAAAGAAAATGTTTAAGACTCTTACCATCTCTCAACTAGAAGTTTGTGTTATAGGTTGCGTTACCTCATCTACATAATACACGTTAAAACGAGTACCTAACTTGATTACGTGGTTTCCTATCAAAGAATAACTCAATACCCGATCTAGTTAGAAATTCGTTTGTTTTGTTTTACTTTTAATTGTTTGCCGTATTTTCTAAGATACTGCACAAATATTTAGTAAACATAAATTTACTTCTCAGATAATACGAATTGATGCATTCACTCAAAATGGTCACTCATCACCCATCGTATCGTCACCCATCGTATTTGCTTTAATTTATTTCACTTTTTGTACCGCAGGTGAACAAAAAACAAGAAACTCACAGGTTCTTGATACTTGAAATAAAATACCTGAAATAAAATTCCACTAAAACCCAGTCTACAAATTGTTTTTCACATTTCGTTTTCAAAATGCAGATCGAAAACATTTTCCACTTTAATTTGTTTTAATTTTAGATTAGTTTGAGTACTTTCGGGAAAAGATCTAGCACCTATATCACAGCAGGTTCAAATGTGCTTATTTTTATTACCCGCGTTAATACTATTAATCATCTTAGTTGTTAAGGATACCTGATTTAGTCCCAGGATATTCCCAGGATAGCTCCCATGGTTCGGGGAATTCTGTTGCCAGATGACGAATTCTACTATAAGTGAGCCCTGATCAGGTATGAGATTTTTAATAGATTTTTCCTCTATTTTACACATTCAGTACAAGTTGTTGTTATCGCTGGCATATAATATGTATTTGTTTCCTAGTGAAACTGATTTCTAGTTTTCATAAATTATTTTAATTTTGCCAATAGCATTTTTGTTTGATATGATCGTTAGTGCAGAAATCCTTTTTGCTTCGCCTGCAATTTTCAACTGCATTTTAACTGTGCTCAAGTGAATCTCACATAATTGACTTGGCCCTTTGAAAAACACATATCCGATGAATTTCTTGCCAGATAATCTACAGTTTTATTTCCTGCTATACCAGAAGGCCCTACTACCCACATAAATTTGATTTTATTTGATTTGGCGGGTTTAAAGTACTTCTAAACAGCCCCATACTGGTTTTGATGTGATGGTATCTGAACTGATACCTAGAATGGCTGCTTTAGTATCCGGAGAACGTGGATTTCATGTTTTTTATAATTTTTATAACAGTTCACTCACATGTACTTCTGCCTGGAAAATTGTATTCACCAAATCTAAACTTGAGTAAATATGGGCTCTGAGGCTTTTTCCATATACTCCCAACTCGATTCCATCCATTTTCGTAGAGCTGTCAATATAGCATACTAATGCTCCTGCATCAAAAGAGGGTGGGTTAGTTTTCCACATCTCTCTGCTTGGCATGATTATTTTGAATGGTTTTTTAAAACTATATCTTTCTCAGCAGTAGTTAGAGAGTTCTATCGACAGCGTATTATTTAAAATTTGTTTACTTAATGAAACCATTTGCTCCGATTTGAGTAGTATTTTAATACTAGTATCGAAACTCAAAGCTCTTCTTGCGCAATGTCTTTTAAAATCAATTTTGTCTTTTAAAATCAATAATACAAATATTAAATAATTATTTGTTTTCATTAATTAGTCACCCACATTTCCGCCTTATCTTCTACAAGAAGACTTTAATGATGATGATAATATCAGCTCAAATAATACTGTTTAATTTTAGTAATTGCACAAAGTCAACGCAACAGGAGGAAAAATCAATTAAATTTAATAAATTTAAAAACAATTGTACAGAGTTGTGTCTATGATGGGCTTCTTAAATAAATTAGATATCAATGCGAACAACAAAAAACCGTAGCAGGAAGCAGAGCTTAACCCCATAACAAATATTTTTGAGTATACTGTTCCTAATTATAAATCAAAATAGGTAATAATTTTAAAGAAGAAATTAATGAAATTAAGTTTTTAGGAATTCTTTTAGATAGTAATTTGAGTTGGAAACCTCATGTTAACAACTTAGTAAGTAGGTTAAGCTCGTTAAACGACCTTTTGTTGAAATTTAAAAATAAAATACCTCGCGAATAAAATTAAAAATGTATTTCATAATAATGTTCGCATTTTGCAAATTGCTCAAAATAAGTTATTAAAGAATATTTTGAACTTGCCATTGCTATATAGTACTTATAGATTATACTCAGATAATCGAATTCTACCTATGAAAGGAATATCTCAGTATCAGCAGATTTTGAAAATATATATAATTATTAGTAATGTTGATCACTCTAATATTACTTCTATACAGCGTCATGGTCATAATTTTAACACCAGGAACAGAAATGTAATTAGGATTGTGGGTGATCAATCTCTACTATCGTCTCAGAAAATCTCCGTATCTGGTTCAAGGTTATACAACTCTCTGCCACGAAGAATTAAAGATTTTTCAAACATAAGGCATTTAAAACACAAGGGGGAGCCCGGTTATTTGGATTTTATTACTTGAGTTGTACCTTAAAAGTTTTTTTAGTGAATTTAATTGTTATTTTATTTTATTTGATTTTGATTATATATCTGAATTTAAATTTTGTAATTATCTATCTAACTATAAATTTTTTAAATTTTATTTTTATTTTATTTGTGAATCTTATCAAATTTTTATAGTATGTATTTCAATTTCATAAACAGTAGTATACTTAATTCTGTATACATACTTATGTACATTAATTTTAATATAAATGTTACCTTGAATTTATTGTGAAATAAGAATTAAATTTGAATTCGATTGTATATAATGTTTCAATAATGTCAATCAGGCGATGAAACAATACTAAAATGTATCATAATGAATTAATAAAAATGAAAAAAAAAAATGAAAAAAACAAAAATAATAAAAACAAATAAAGAAATACATAATGGAATACACAAATTTAATATGACGTCAACACTTAGATGATTGCTAAATTAATATTAACCTTCCATTAATCCAGTACAGGATAACTACATAATTTTAAAAATGTATATCTTGCTTCTATTTCAATACGACTTACAATGAGCGCGTCCCATATACAGGTTGTTATGTCATCATATTATCATCCTCGATTTCTACCCTGACTTTACCACTATTCTGTACCGTATCAGCTGCATCAACAAGTGAATCCAAGTGACACAAAGCTAATATATTTTTTTTATTCATTTATTTATTTATTCATTTATTTACTCAAATGAGCTCCATTGCTCGTACATTGGTACATTTATAGAATTATCCAACAAAAAACTATACCCAAAACAAATTTTCGCAATTTCAATTGAATAATAATTATAAAATACTTCTATAGGACACCTAATATCAATAATTAATTTTCCAAATTTTATCTCCTTATATGCTTCTTGTATGTTAAAAAGTTGTTTTCTATTTTATAACTCAATAATTCTCACATCTAGCAACAAAGAAGAAGCTTCTTCATCAAAAATCTTATACATTAATTTTTTATTTTATTTTATTTGTTTTCTTTCTTTTCTTTTTTGTGTTTGTTGCTAACTTTATGCAACAAAAAAAAAATTTTTTTAACGAAAAAGGATAAATAGAAAACAACTATTAAAAAAAACAATAACAACAAAAAAATTGAATTCAAGTTGTGATGACGTTGAACTTTTTCTATCCTACGGTATATGCGGATATTATTAAGTTTTTAGTATTCTCTAAAAGTATTTTCACCAACCACATTGAATATTTTGTGGTGGTAATGTGGTACTACTAAAGTTTCCTGATGCGGCGATATCAAAAATATACTTCTAATATTGATGATGATTGATGATGAATAAAAAATGATTATAATGTACGAAAATGATTACAATTTTAGATATACATATCCATACACACATATATAAATATATATATATACATACAAAGAAAGTTATAGTTTTATTAATCAATTTCTAAGGATACAATTGTACAACATCAAAACAAAAGCAAAAAAAAAAACGAAATTAAAAAAAAAAGTGGCCTGAAACCATTTGTACTTGCCACTTGAGTTTTATACATATTTTCTAATTACATTAATAAATTTTCAAAGGAACAAGGCAAAAATTATTTTATACACAACAAAAACAGGAAGTTCAGCAGGCAACATAAATAAAATACAAAAACAAAAAAAAAATAAATTTCTTGACAAAACTTTTACTTGAAAATAATTTCCATTACCGAAAATACTCTTTTCTTTCAATTTTCATCTTAGAATAAATTTATTTTTTTTTGTTTTCTGTTTACAGTAACGTTTCGATATACTGATTGTCTGGAGCAAAAATAAAAATAAAATAAATTGTGAAATATCCCTTGGTAAGCGACTTTCTGTTTTTTTTTTTTTTCGCAAATGTCTAGATTCGATGATGGGGTCACATAAATGGAGATAACTTAACATAGAACATGTCTATACCAGATAGAGACAAAAAAATTAAAATAGAATATTAATGGTTAGAAAACACATTCAACCAGAATTAGGTTCTAAACATATATTAGGTTTAACAATTAGGTTAAGTTAGATTAAGTAGGCTTAATAATTAGGTTAAGTTAGGTTAGTTTGGTCTAGGGTTTTTATTTAACAAAAAAAAGGTTTAATATTGATTTTTAAGCCTTATTTTTACAATATAATAGTAATAAACATGTTAACATACACTATACAGTAATAATTACAAGCGAACCAAAATAAATAGTAAGAAAATAAAATTAACATAAAAATTTAAAATAAGTTTAAATGTTAATAGTAATTAGTTATAGTAAAGCCGTTTTTCTTAAACTTTTTCTAGGCTAAGATAGTTTTGAGTTTATTTCAAAGGCAAATAATAAAAGTTTATATTAAAAAACAAAAAAGATGATACAAAAAAAGTATAATATCTCTGTATATCTATGTATGCTAATGATCAGAAAGTCATGGGTTTGCATAGACTAATTACATTTTTTTTTCATTTGTTCATTATTGACAGTATTTTCCAAATGCCAATGTTAGTCGACTGCTTCAAAATCAAAATTGTAATTTTTATTCAAAGATAATTTGGAAATAATTCAAATAAAATGGAACTATAAACCGTCATAGCATTAGCTAGTTCTAGCATTTCACATAATAGCTGATCATGGTAATAGTTTTCTACATTTAATTATCTGATGTACCAAAAAAATGATAAATTAAAGAATACTCGTATAAACATTACCAGGTCCACTTTACATAATTGATTGCAGTAACGTACTCAAAAAAGAAAAATTAAAACACGCAAGGTAGCGAGTGTATTTAGTAGGTAGAGTGTATTTCGTTCGAAAAGTCCCAGGTTGGATTCCCGACGAAGGCAAAACAAATTCTTTATGGGTTTTTCGACTTGGTCCGGTACCCTTTGTTATTCGCATAACATAAATGACAAACAATCGAGTACAATTTGGTTTCAATTTCATTAAAACGGCTACTCAAGAAGGCTTAGTTCCTGACAATACTAGTTGTGGGAGTCTGTCTAAATTCCCAAAAACAAAATACCAAAGACACAAAATCTCTAGATTTTTAAAAAGCCTCAAAACCCAAAATCACCAAAAAAAAAATCCCCAAACACAAAATCCGCAAAAAATTCGTTCAAGAAAATCCCCAAAAAAAATGTTTTAATCTATATCGTTAAAATTACAAAATCCTAACGTAAACCGATGGAATGTGAAGAATTATATTATATTTAATTCTTGCCGTCTACATCTTCCTGCCGTCGGGGAAATCAAGATTTCAATAAGATGGAGCGGAAGTTTGGGGGCGACAACCCCCGGTAAAAAAAATATATTTAAGGACATGAACAATTTGTTTCACATTATGTACTTAATTAGGAAAAATTAATTACGAGGGATTTTAGAATTGGATACAAAAAGGGGGATATACACCTTTTACAAAATATTTACTGTAATTATTTTTCATATTTCTAGAAAAAGCAGCTATCCATATCCATATTCCAAATCCCCAAATTATGTGTACAATTTGGGGATTTTTTTTGGGGATTTTCTGTTTTGGGATTGTGATTGGGCTTTGGTTTTTAGGGATTTAAACCCTAACCCAGTAGTTGTTTTCCACGGGATAGTCCGTAAATCCTGAAAAAACAAAAATCCACAAAAAAACGGTCCTTGTTATTGCTTTTACGCATTTCACTTTATTACGTACGGCTCTTTATGCGAATTTCTGAGTTAGGAGAGATTTTAGAGTTGGATGCAAAATCAAAGTTTACAGAATATTTATACACATTATTTTATACATTACGAATATTTATGCAAAGCCGCTGTTGGATACAACGAGGATATCTTCCTTTTCCAGGTATAATTTGCCACAATGTTGTAGATTTTGAATTTATGGATTTTTTTGTGGATTTACTCACCAACCCGTTTTCCACATTTAATGAGTTTATAAGTTTTTATGAGTTTATTATTTTTATATTTAATAAATAAATACTCGGAAAAACATTGTAGTAAAAATTATGTAGTAAAAAACTTAATGCATGACCGGGTAATTAATTCTACATAAGTTACTCTCAAGAACATAAACTAAAATGAATGAAAATGATATTAAAAAATATCAAATTAAAGTGCCGTAAATGAAAAATGTAGAGGTGGGCTAGAAATTAACATGAGTATAAATAACACCAATACAAACACCGTCACAATAGAAAGTGAAACAATCAAATATGTAGAAAGCTTCACCTACCTAGGTAACATTCTAACAACAAACGGAGCTGCAGAAGCAGATGTCAACAACAGACTTTGTAAGGACAGAGCTGCGTTTGCTGAATTAAGTCCAATATAAAATACATGATTCAACTGAAGATGTACTCACGTTATTTTATCAAGCTATTACTGTATAATATTTAATATGAAGATATTTAATCTAAGAAAAAAAATTCTCTTGAGAATTATTTCAACCCATCAAAAATGGAAATTATAAAATATTAACAAGCCACAAATGGATCTGAAGCCCAAAAAAAAAATAAACAAAAAACAAAATAGAAGAATGAGATTATAATGTTAAGTTAAGGATAAGAATAAAGTTAGTTCAAAGAGATGCTGTAATAATTGAAACTTTTATTTAAGCATCCTTAAAAATTAATAATTGAATACACTTTAAAAAAAAAAAAATTATCCATCCTTTATAAATGATTTTATTGATGATTTAATGTATTGAATATATTATATGCAAATATCTACGACTCGAGTAATCATTTTTTAAATCATAATACATATTATTATAAAAACATATTTTTTAAGACAAACGAAAATAATGTTCAACGGAAATATACCAAATTATAATCGTGGCTTGTGCTATTTTATTTGTCATTAAATGTGTGTGTATAAAAGAAGACAGTAAATTCTAGAATATTTCAGAAGGAGTTTCTCAAGAAAATATTTGATGATATTCTATTCTATTGCGTGAAAAATTTTGTTTCCAAAAAATGCTAACATACTAGCTGGTTATACAAAACAAAATTTAACTATAAAAAACTTTTTGCTATAGCTTTGAAATGGTGATGCTGAATATTGTAATTATATAATCTATTATACATTATTTTTACTATTTTTTAAATACATACTATACTAAACACACTGACTTGAAAAGTCAAGCGATTCAAATTACAACAATTTTACGTGATTTATTAAGTATGATTGTTTGCAGGAGATTATTAATGATCCCAATAGTGATTAAATATTATATCAGCAGCAATCACTCCCATTCCTCTTACTTACTTATGAATATTAATTTGTGATATTTCTAATCTCTGTGGCCTCTGTAGCAGAATGGTAAAGCACTCGAGTATAGTGATATAACGACATAGGGGCATGGATTCAAACCGCGTAAACGGCGAAAAAAAATTTAAATGATTTTTCAATATAATCACATCGGTTATAATATAATATAATAATTTAATAAAAATATAATAATTAATAACCAATAAAAGTAATATAATATAACATATAAAAATATATACCAAAAATAAAAAGACCATCATTGCGAAAAGGGAAAAGGACCTGTAAAGTTTATCTGCAGATCCACTGTTGTATAAATAAGTAAATAAATTTCTAATGTTTCAGAAAATTACAAGCACTTTTCACTTTAACACAGTTCGTTTTGTTTTATTTATTCAAAATTATAGTTTTATATTGTACATCACCTCAACAGATGAACATAGAATATGTTGTATAATTTTTCTATTTCATTCGAATAGCTTACACCATTCGGATAGTTACAGTAGCAAAGCTTCAGTGCTGCAGTTCCCTTTTTCAAAAGACGTAGTTCAGTTACATAGTTCGTTTTTTATTTAATAACCTGTGGATGACGAATTTTTAATGATTTCTTACCTTGAAACCTCATTTGTTAATCTATTTTGCGTTTTTACTTCATTTTGAACTTCTTTAAAATTATCCCAACAAATGTTGTTTTTTCTACTTTTTTATAAAGAGCCCAAGCATTAAAGAGAATTATCTTTGGTGCTTGTATAACACTTGGTTCGGATAGGATAAAGTAGGATAAAATACGAAGAAAGATATGAAAGTAACAGAAATTTGCAGAATAATGTTGTTACTTTTCTTAAATTTAAAGGTAAATTAATTACTGGTTGTATTCATTTGAATTCGAATGTAAACCAGGAGAGAAAACTGAACAATATATGTGTTACCAAATATGTACCTAATAACAAATCTTCATCAGCCGGTTGTAGGCTCAGTTGTACCGCGGTATTAATGGGTTAAGTTTTATTTTACTAAAATCTTTATTTGTCTATTTTTACGAATATCGATATTTCGGCAATAATATGTTGCCTTCTTCAATTAATGGCGTAATTAAATTTAATTAAGAGCTATATTAGATATATATACTTTTTTTTTATGGGCAATAAAATTACAAAAATTAAATTAAATTTTAAATTTACTTATTTCTACCTGATAAAGAAAGGATTTATATTTTTAGATTTATTATTTTTAGTTTTATATCACGGTAACGTGATCACTATTTAGAAGGGTACCTGACGGTTGTTTTATGATTTCTAGACTTTCGCAAACATTTAGTTTTCTGGTGTAGTTGATTTCTTTGATTACCTCTAGGTCATCTATGTTGATGTCATGTTTCTCGTTTGCGATGTGTTCTGCTACAGTAGATTTGAAATTGGATATTAAATCTGTCTTCTTACCAATTTTTGCTTCGCTTAGATGTTCTTGAAATCTTACAGTTGCTAATGTCTTTGTCTGTCCAATATATATCTTCTTACAGTCTCTGCTTTTACTTTTTCATAGTCTCTGTTTGTATTTTTTTGTCTTTCGCAGAGCCTAGTAATGTTTTCAATTGATACCGCTTTACTAGTACCTATGACGTCTATGTTATGTTTTTTTAATTTTTTCCTTAATGACTTTGTTATTTCATCAACATATGTGATGGAAATTCTTTTAGTGTCTTCTTTTATCCGTTCCTGCTGGAACAATGTGGTCATATCATCCCTTTTCACATACCTCCTTTTCTTGTTGATAACTATTGTAATTGTTGTGCTCGAGTATCCGTTTTTTGCAGCTGTGTCGATAATTTAATTTTTTTCTTCATTGTAATTATCCTTTTCCGTAGGAACTGTCACTAGTCTATGGATCATTGAATGAAATAGGGTTATCTTATGTTTGAAGCTATGTTTGTATGTTGATGTACTTGGGGTTACTTTTTGGGTGTTCGTCGGTTTCCTGTAGATTACGAACTTTATTTCAGTATCTCTCTTCAATACTAAAATATCTAAGAAAAGTACTTCATGATGCTCTTCAATTTTTGCTGTGAATTTTACGTTCTCGTGAATATTGTTCAGGGTCTTGTCTAATTCATTCCGGTTAATGATAGAGAACACATCGTCTACATACATTATCCAATATTTTGGTAAATTTCTTTCTTTGTGTAGTTTGTCTTCTATTTTTTGCATGAATATTTCACTTATATATGGAGACAGTGGATTCCCCATTGCGACTCCGGTTTTTCCTTTATAAAACTTTCCTCAGAAAGTGAAGTAATCCTCTGTCATGCATAATCTTGTTAGTTTCATGTATTGCTTAACTTTTTGATTCCATTGCTGACTTGATTCTTGTTTAGATAGCCAAATTTCTAAGTCGATAAGTGCCTCATCAACTGGAATACTGGGGAATACGGCTCTGACGTCGAATGAGACTAATACATCTGTTTCTTTGAAATTTTTAGAACTTTCTACTCTTTTCTTTCTCGTCTTCGTTCCTTGTCTTGAATTCATTAAGAAGCCATTATGTCTTTAAGTGCTTGTAATCATGGTAGCACAAAAATACACCCCAGCCCAAACTATTCGTAGGTGAACGTACAAGAAAATTGTCCTCAGAGACAAAATCCTCAAAAACAAAACCCACAATGAAGAATATTTTAATTTTTTTGTACCCATTTTTGGAATAAATATTTTCTCCCAACTCTGGAAATAGGATAATTCCTTTTTTGTGATCAACAAAGGCCATGTAACACAAAACCTGGGAATTTTGTTTCTTGGAGGATTTTGTTTTTTGAAAATTTTGTCTTTCGGAAGTTAGTCATACTGGAATTTTATCCAGGATGTTAGGTTCAATTCCCTTAAATTCCTGATTACTTAAATTCGTGTTATTTCTGTTAAAGAATGTTTATTTATTTAAAAATGTTAAAAGTAATAACTACTAATATGCTAAATAAGTAAATAAATTTATAAATTTCATTGCCAAATTTCATTCTCAAAATTTGAAAGCGTATTTAAATGACTAAATAAATATTCCGCTAGATTGGCTCTGCTTTAAATAATCGCAAGTAAGGTCAGTAGTTTTACTACTTCATTTTATTTTTTGAAATAGTTTAGAGATTCATTAATGGTCTATAGTTGAGTTGTATAAAATAAAGAAAATATTTTTTGAATATTCAGCGACACTTAACTCGTTCCACCCCATACTTATCTGTGTAATAAATTAAAGTTTGAAGTTTGTATTCAGATTGCTCATATAACAGAGTTTACAAAAATAAATACATTGAATTGGAAAATGTTTATACTAATTTTAAATACCATTACTTGTTCCCTTATTAAATTAATTGAACTTAAATAATTTATTTTCAATTTTTAATTTCTAATATTTCATAATTTTCTCTGACAAATTCAATCCTACTAGGAATAAAATTTTTAATTTTCAAAAATTTCCTTATCACAATATTTTTTTTGTAATTAGAACCTATTTTAAGTGAAATGATATCGCATAGATTAAATTTTCCCAACAGAACAACCCTTTTGAATATACTTTTTCGTAATTTAATCTGATATTCTCAATTGTATACCTACCTATAGCTAATTAGACATCTATAATTTATATTTAAGCTTTTTTCTACTCATTTTGCATTTTATTTCAATTCCTGTAGGAAAAACAATTTTCTTTTGATAATATTATGGATTTATCAGAATAATAAAATACTCTCTATTTACCAAAATGCCAAATAAAATTAAATCTTTTATATATTTTTATTTGAAAAAAGGGTACAAAAATCGTGAAACAATTATTTAAGAACTCAGATAAGAAGTAGAAAATATAAAAAATAAACCAAAAACAAAAAACAAATATTTATCAAATTAAATTAAAAACATATTCTTGTTTAATTGCCCATATAAGTCGGTTAGATTTCACATCATTTGATGACATAAAAATTCACCAAAAATAGGTACCTATTTGCCAGCATTTAAAGTAAGATAAAGAAAGCAAAACATAAACAAGAAAAACTAAAACAACAACATTCGTACATTTTACCAATTCATTCTATATTGACACCATCAAATACAATTACAAACACCACTTATAAATTGTATGAAAAAGGAAAAATATTTTTCTTAATCCTAAATGAAAAAAAGGAAAAAATTTTTTTAAAGAATTTCCATCACATAATACAAAAAAAATCTTAAATATTAAAGTCAAATATTTAAGCATTTCTAATAAAAATCTTCTATCTCTTTCTAACATTGATATTAAGTTTAATTCAAAAACCAATAAAAAAAAATAAATAAAACCCTACAACCAGAATCAGTGGTGGATTTTAATTTTTGTTTTTTCAAACTAGATTTTGACGTACGAAGGCTATATAGTGGGGCGGCATATTGTTATTGAAGTAGTCATACCCAAAATAAATGGTTTTATTGAATTTAACTGAAAGATTTTTTTTTCTTATGAATCTATATAATTTAACTCTATTTAAGGCATTCTGTATAGCTCGACAAATGCCACAAGAAAAGACAAATGCCACTACAGGTAAATAGACACACAGGTAACTGAAATACCGGCATGAGACAGTAGTCCGCTTTACTACAATATTAAAAATTAACAAAAAAATAACCATCTCTCACAAATAAGAATTAGTACGAGTTAGTAGTAGACTGTATACAAAATTTAATTTCTTTGATAAATTAAAAACTTTATACATTGAAAATACAGAAAATATGCTCTAAAATTTTCACAAGTAGGTAAAACCGAATAATTAAATCAATATCAAAATCTACCGGAAAGACTTCCGAAAATATGATATGAAAGCTGGAGGTCATCATCACAAAATTCAGGATAAGAAATGTGGAAAAAAACAGGCACTAAATGCCGAATTAAAGAAGAAGAATAGTAGGTGTCTGATTCATTCTGCCTGTGTGACAAAATTTATTTTTCCATCAACTTTGAGCAATCGTTTAGGCTTTGTTGCCAAACTTCATTTTTATTCTTATTCTGTACAGACCCTTAATTGCTTTTCTGTTTGAATTATATTTAAGCAATTAATGGAAAAATTAAGTATACAATTAAAATATTCTAACGGTATTTCCCCATTTCCTTTATTTCCCTATGTCTAATCCGTAGAAGATTTAATTTGTAATTAAACTATTCAATAACTTTGTTACAATATCCTAGAATTAAATTTTCTTGTACAGATAAGAGTTCAAACTAGTTTGGAAGTATCTAAAAAATGTAATCTTTTTGGTTAATAAAATTTCTTAATTATTTTCATTAATTATTATGTTGGATTGTTATTAACGGTGAGAACCCTCACTTTCATTTTAATGATAACTTAATACAGTCCATAGAATACCTGTGGATTGAAATTGAATCAATTATGCATTAATATACCTGTGGATTGAATGTCGCAATTATGTTATGACATTGAAAGTTTCTTGGTTCAGCAGAAATGCAACAATGGTGTTAAAATGAAAAAGTCAATTGTATGCTTTACATGATAAAAAGAGATGCCTCAGGGTTAAGATTTCAAAAAATCCATTGGAGTTTTATCCGAGTTTAATTTCTTATTTCAAGCTTAAATAAACATTTATATAGTTTTTATGTTTGTCAACTGCGATTACTATACTATTTATGGATTCAATTTGTTTGGCGTACTAGTGTATTAATGTGCTTATTAATAATTACGCCTCTTATAATTTGGGAATCAATTACAGCCAATGGGTGCTTGAATTATAAATAGAAAACCTCAGTAATGAGGCAAAATCATTGAATTGAACCAAAGAAGATTACGTAATGCAAATCTTATGAAATATTTTTTGAACTGACTCTATTCTCTTCATATGAGTAAAGTCTTATGGACTAACGCATATTCAAGGTGAGAGTGAGAACAATGAATTAATTCTGTATGCGGATCGTTGAATTCTTCAAACCATCTCTTTAAAATTCTTACTTTAAAATTAGAAACATTTTAAGTGTCGCATCAAAAGCATAGTTAGTTACAAAGGGGATGATCTAATTAGAGCAAATTTGTCAATATTAAATAATAGGTTGTTGAAACTTCCACAACTAAAAAACTAGTCTAGATTTTCTAAAGTAGAAAGATGAAGTCATCTCATCGGTTAAGGAGATTTTTTTTATAAATTTTCATATCATCGGTATATGCAACAACATTACTATTATCAGCATTATATAACTTTTAAACACTAACAAAAAAAAAAATCATTAATAGAAATAATGAATAGTAATGGAGCCTAGATGGATGGCTTTTGGTGCACGCAAATATTTAAAAAAAAACCGAGTAATTTTGACACTGCAACTACAACTTTAAACGATTTTACTTAAAAATTATAAACACTGGCGCTGAACCCATATCTTGTTTCAATATGTTGTTGTATGTACATGTTATTATTGAAACCCCGATAAGGACCTCAATAGAAAAAAAAATAGATCTAGATCAGAGTACATGGTTATACAAAACCTAGGCTAAAAAAATTACATATAACAATTAACTAAAGCACTTGTGTATAAATGAATCGCAGGTGTTAGCCCAACATTGCAACAGCATCTACAATTTGTGAAACATGAAACATGGAAATATGGAAAACAAGATGTAAAACATTATCATGTTAATTAAATAATTTAGTCTGATGTAATCTGATGATTTGACTTTATTTGTATGAATAGAATGTTGACCGATGCCAACCAGCTCATCGATATGGTGTAATGATTATGTAATCTGATTACTAATCGGAATATCCTAAATTTGCATTCTGTAAAAAGCTTTTCATATTAATTATTCTTTGAATTAATTTGATTGTCACTAAATTATTATATGCTATTATGAAGGCGAAGTACCGAACAATACATATATATATTTTTTTACATTCATTGGTAGGTATTAGTGCTCCAAATAGAAACAAAACAAAGAAAACAAATGAAGTATGTGATGTTAGTATGACAAACTGTGAGCGGAAAAAAAGCAGTTAGATTGCTCATCCCACAGTTTTCAAATTAAATAAAACAAAAAAAAGTTAAACTGATTTTACACAAAATATGAACGAACGGAATATAAGGTATCTAATGCTAGAAAATTTATTATGAATACTAAAAGCGGTGTCAATCGGCCGGTGATGTAGTAATTAAATAAAATTTCAATTCAACTCTTTTTTAAGTCTTGTGTTATTTTATCCCTGGCGTAATTAGTGTAATTTTGGAATGCTTTTCTTGATAGAAGTTTTATTATGAGACTGACATTTTTTTTGGTGGTAGAATCAGTGTAAAGAGAATGATTATTGTATTGTTTTTTTTTTGTTTGGAAGTTGTTGAAAAGTAAGATTTTTAAGCTAAACTAGCTATTTCAGAAAAGGTTTCAATACATTTTTTTTGTATGAATAATTATAAATTCGGCTGTAGATCTATTGAATTTTTTTTTGAAATTGCTTATGAAAATTTGATTGAATTCAAGATTTGACTGTATTAAGTGGTATTCAATTTTTTTCTAAAGTATTAAATTAATACGCTTTTAATAGTTTGGGTCTGTTCCAATATCTCAGAATATGAAGCTTGGTTTGCTGCAAAACATAAAAGTTATTGAGGCTTATTGAAGTTATCGAAGCTATTGAAGCTATCGAAAATAAAAAAAATGTAGCAGTGTTCAAGATTTTAATTATATAGTTATATTTGTTATATTGAAACAACTTTTTAGTTTGTATTTTTTTATATTCTAATCTAAAACTTGTTTTAATATTTATAATTTATATTTATTCCTATTATTTTTTATATGTGTAATACAAATAGTTATTTGCAGATGCCACCCATGACGTACTCATAATACTAATCATATTTTGACACATCCTAATAATTATATTTTATTATTCGACATTATCAGGTTACTACTGATATTTTTTAGGTAGCTGCGGAATGCTATAAAACACTTCACAGGATTAATGTTGTTTATATTTAACAAAATATTGTGTCGAGCTAGTGACTAGATAAACAACAAAAGATTAACTTTAATTAATTTGAAATACGTTTTCTGTGCTACAGTTTAGTTAACAGATAATATAAATCCTAATTTATGTAATCTATTCAACAATTTATATGGTTCAAGTTAAGCATAATGAAAGGAAAGCAAAATAAAAATGTTTTCGCATTACTCTGTTTGAACAAAAAAGACTTTTATTTCAAGTAAAATATTCATTATTTTCCTTTCTCTCCACTTGAAATCAATGACCAATCAAATAATTCTGAGGTGTCAGATTGTAAGAGTAAACTTCCAAGTTTAATATTTAAGTAATAATATTTAGATTTTTTCCATCTTGAGTCAAACATTGCAAGCCCAAACGCCTATCTATAAAGAATTGTAGCCAATTGGGAAACTAATACAATAATTGTAAAAGAAACTAATACCAAGGACTATATTATAGTCTCCTTTCCGTGGTCCATGCAGTCCGCTTACGAGAAGAAGCATTCTACTTTCACCTTCTACTTAAGTGCGATACCACAGTTCGCAAAAGAAATAAATGCTTCCAAGTACACAAATCGGTTAATTCAGAAAATATCATTAACGCAATAATATCGTCCGCCATGGGCTTTATTCTGTAATTTTGAATGATCAAACAGGAACGTACAATAGATCTGAAATGATATCTGAATGCTATCGACCATTGAAATACACACCTTTTTTATCATCAATTAACATAACTTAAGCATAACTTTCAAAATATTGTATGTCAAACTACAATCAAATAAATTTTATTCTATTCAAAAAAATCTCTCAAAATTTAATTTAATTCTTCGCTAAATAAATATTTCATTTTCCACTATAAATATAATTTCAATCCAACCCTGAATAAAATTCATTAAAGCATAAACACCTTTCTCCATTTGAAATAAAACCAAAGATATG
Organism: Argyra leucocephala; assembly: GCA_963942445.1. Taxonomy (NCBI): domain Eukaryota; kingdom Metazoa; phylum Arthropoda; class Insecta; order Diptera; family Dolichopodidae; genus Argyra; species Argyra leucocephala. Next base: position 43,091,471 of record OZ012681.1, on the reverse strand, counting down.
AAAATAAAACAGAAAAAAAAGGAAAATCAAGAACCCTAATATTTTTTTTAACAGTTGAATTTTCAAAAAAAAAATTTTTTTTATTTTTTTCTGATTTTCTTTTTTTTTATTCTTATCACCATTTATTTCTTATCATTTTATACCATCCAACTCATATTCAAGCATGTATCTTACCTTATCTAGAATTTTAAATTTCAATCAAAACAAAAAAAACTTTGTTTTTCCTATGAACCCTCAAAGAATAATCATCATCAACATTATCACCATCATTATCATCATCATCATCATCATTATCAGTATCAGTACCAATATTGTATCAGTCAACATTTGAATTGAAAGATGAAACACCAATGCAAAAAAAAAAATTAAGTATATTTGAAAAACTGAAATCATTCGAATAAATGGTGTAAGATTTCGCATTCGAACGGTTAATTCAATACCATCGTAAAAATAAAAATAAAATGAAAATAAAAGTAAAAAAGAAAATAATCAAAATTCATAAAAATCCTTGAAATAAAAAAACAAATCATATTCATTTTGAATTGGAATTTGGGAATCCTTTAAAACATTTTGTTTCCTTTAATTGTTTACCAATTAATCATATTGTATGTACACTCTCAAAATGTAATTCATTGTTTATTTTCTTTTGTCAATGTTTGAATATGTGATTTTTTTTAAATGAGCTTTGTTTTATGAAAAATGTTTGTTTTCTAATTAACCTGAGAACTCAAAACTGCCACAAAGTTTTATTTTCATTATTGAATATTTAACTGAATTTTTGTTTTTGCAACGTATATGGTCTATCTTATTAACAATACAATTAGAGAATATTTTCTAAAACTATAGAATGCAAAAACTGAAATCTAAATATTGTAAAGAATTCAAATCGTATTAATTTCATAACTTTTAGGATCCAATTCAAAAAGAAATTAGTATTTAATTCCTAGGATGGTGCTTTTTTTAATAAAATTTAACCTATTCTCATTGCTTAAAAACACTGTATAAAGATAATATTGGAAAAAACTAGACTTACAAGTTTTGCTTTATTTACAAAGTTGAATATTCTACCCCTTAGACATTTATCTATACTTATAGAAAGAAAAGTTTGCTTGTTTGCTTGTTCGCTATACACGCCCACAGTTTTAAAGATAGATTTCTGAAATTTTGCTCAGTTATTCATGGTTAAATAAGGTACTGGACGCGTTACAAAGCCATCAGATGACAGGTTCGGGTTGCTGCCGTACAACTCCTAGCAAGGCTCAGGAATATTTTAAAAAGCATGTGCGTAACAGATATGAAAATTTACATTTAGATTCTCACAAATAAAGAAATTCGACTGATACCGATTTCGAAAATTTGGACTGTTTCGGGTTGCTGCCGTACAACTGCATGCACGTACGTCTCAGAAATATTTTAAAAACTAATAATGTTACAGGCATGAAAATTTACGCTTAGATACTCTATCAGAAATGTTTCAAAAAAAGATTGTGTTACAGACTTGAAAATTTATTCATAGGTACTCTATGAAAAATAAACAAACGTGTATTGTCCTGAAAAAGTATTTTCGAATTTAGGAATCAGTATAAAATTTTTACATGACTATGTGAATTAGCCACAAAAATGTGACGATTGGTTTTATTAATCAGAAAATACTGCAGAGTGTTCCAGGGAGTCCATGTGCACAAGTCAATAGATACAGTTATCGAGGAAAATGAAGTTGTTGTTCCTTATCAATTGGAATTAAAAGTAGTTGCTTCAATATTGGTTCTACGAAACTTGAAGAAACCAAAGCTACGGTACTAGATTAAGTATAAGAACTTGGCATCTTCATTTCATTTAAGTAAAAATTCCAATTGATTGTTGAAAAGTCGAATATCTTTATTTCAAGAATACCTCAACAGCAAGGAACGTATTTGCTTATAGTTCATCAGAAAAGACCACCAATTTTTTTCAATTCGATTCATAAATCAGACTTCATTGAAATAAATTCGATACATTTTGTGGTCGACCTGGACAACATCGGGTATGTTTGCTAGTAATTGATAAAAATGTTGAAAGTTTTTTTTAATTTATTCGCCTATCTTGCTCATTGATTTACAACTAGATATAGGTAATCTCAGAAATAATAATTTACATTTCGCAACTGTTCCAAAAACCCGTATCTACCATTTTTAACATTTTTATGATTATATAGGTCTTTTTAAAAACTGTTATCTTTAAGATCGGGTAGATCATAATAATCGTTCGGCAAAAATCTTAGATTTTCGCTATTTAGAACTGGATCACATTCGAAATGAATCAGTTCTTAACACAATTTAGTTTTTTTTAACTAAAGATATATTTTTTAACTTTCTTTCACTCATTTATTTCTTATATTTTTTATTGTTTTTTATTTTTGCTTTTATTAGTTCTAAATTCTGCATCCTCCGCTTTATATACATTAACTTTTTTTATAATCTTACGTTTTATTATTTCTTATGTTGAAAACAAAATCACGACGAATGACGAAATTTTCGTCGCGTTCACATACATGAGATTATATGAAAATTGTGACGAATGTCGAATAACCAAAATTTCGCGTTCAAAAAATAGATCTATCTCTATTTTATTCGTCGACGAATGTGAATGACATTCAGTGATACCAACATAAATTGGTTTTACTTGATGTCATTAGTTTGTTTTTGTTGTTGTCAGTTCAAAATATAAATAAATTAGGTTACAAAATTGTTTTAATAAAACATTTTTAAAATATAAATTCAAATAAAAATATTTTTAAATCAAGTTTTTTACAATTTTTTCCCCATTTTTTGAACAAACAAATTTTGAAATTTCAAAAACACAAAAATTTGTTCAATAAGAAAAATGGATTGTGAGTGATTGAAAATTATATTTTTTGAACAGAATTTTGATTGGCTACTGATATTTTGAACATTTCAGATTGCATCTTACAACATCGATTTGGTCTAGAAATTGTTTCAAATTGATTTATTGAACTTAAATCACTTACTTCCAACTTACTTCTTACTTACTTACTTTCAATCACTTACTTCCAACTTCCAGATGATAGATATCCATTTTGCAAAGAAATAATTTGGTTTAATAATATTTTTTAAAGTAATATCAATTTAAATAATAACGACAATTTATTTATTCTGTTTTTGTTTTATTAGTTTTGAAGTGTGTCAAAAAAGCAGTAGCGAATAGTTCGTCGTGATTGTGTTTCTAAGCGCGAAATTTGGTTATTCGTCACTCGCCGTTCGTCTTGATTGTGTTTTCAACATTATACAAAATATTTACCGTTTTTAATTTTTAAATTTTTTTATTTAATGATTTTGAATTATAATGTTATTTTTTTACTTTACGTAGCCAACTATATTTTATAATATTTATTTGCTGTATTGTATTTTTTTGTAGTTTCATTCACGCTGAAAACACAATCACAACGAATGACCAAAATTCGCCATTAGAGACCTAATCACGACGAATATTCGTGACGAACAAATTTTTGTGTTTTGAAATTTCAAAATTTGTTTATAAAAAAAATGAAGGAAAAATTTTGAAAAATTAATTAAAAAAATGTTTTATTTGAATTTAAATTTTAAAAATATTTATTAAAACCATTTTGACCAATTTATGTTGGTATCAATGAATGTCATTCGCATTCGTCGACGAGTAAAATAAAAATAGATATATTTTTTGAACGCGAAATTTTGGTTATTCGTCATTCGTCACGATTTACATATAATCTCATGTATTTGAAAGCGAAAAATTCGTCATTCGTCGTGATTGTGTTTTGAACATCATAATGTGTTCTTCTGAGTATCTGAATAATCATATATATTAGGTGGTGTCGCGACATTCAATATTGATTTGACTTTCAACTAAAATCGGAATATTTCAATTGTCGCTGTCAATTAATTAATTGTCAATATCAATTTCTGTAAATTTTTTCACTTTTTTTGATTTTGAAATTCAACTAAATTTTTTTAGTTTAATTTTGAATTTCGTTTTTATTTATTGTGATTTGTTGTGACAAAATTTATTGTAATAATGGATAATTTATGTTAATTTATATATTAATATATTAATTTGAAAAGACGTTATTTCCACTTTCGACCGAAATAGCTTTTTTGATGCAATTTGATGTAAAATCCTGAATTACATTAAATTTTCATTTTATTTCTTGTATGTTCCCCGGCGGGTTGGGGTACGAAATATCCGCAGTAAGGCATGCTTGTGGTAAAAGTCCACTAAAAGCCTAGAAAAATCCAGAAGCGACTGACCCAGAATGGGCGGCTTTCTGGTCTGCGACTGATCCCAGAGGGACGGCAGAATAAAAGGTACCGCCTTGTACAAGGGAAATATTATCCTTAGGCTAGGAGATGGAACTCCGAATTAAAACAAAAAAAAAAAAGTATGCAATGAATAAAACTCAAAGATTGTATACCCCAGGTGGTAATCCAGATCTTCTGGAAAATCCACCCTCTTTCGAGGCAGGTCTCACGGATTCTGGGGGAGACCACTTATTGCAAAACCACGAAAGCAGAGCTGCTTTAATTGACCCATTCAGAAGAAAATCTGGGGTCCAGAGAACACCTCCAGTAGGGTCTCAAAATATCTACGAAAACATGTCCCAAAAAGACAGATATAGAAACCCCGACGAGGGTAATAATAACGAAAAGGCACTTGAGGCAAAAAATAATCAACTTAATGCCAGAGTTACAGAATTAGAAATCTTATGCAGGGAATTGAAAAATGAACTCTGCATAATTAAAGAAGAAAATGTGAAACTAAAAAATTCACAAAACATGTCTACTAAAAGAGTAGTACTAAAAACTGCTGAAGAATTTCATACAGATGATGAAGAACTAGCTCGAGAAACCGACTGGATCTTTAAAACCAAAAGAATCTGTAAAAAAAGAAAAGCAGAAAAATCACCTACTTTAAGCCCAGAAAATGTTGCGGACAAAGTAGAGAAAAATGTGCAAATAAATGAAGTTGCGAAATGTAAAAGTAAAAGAAAAGGTAAACCTCCTCCAGTTATACTTAGTAATGTAGTGGAATACCCTCAAATAAACAAAAAATTAAAAGAAAGCAATATTAAATATAAAGTTAATATGCTTAACAATAAACAACTAAAAATTAATGTTGAAGAAGAAAAAGAATATAGAGAGTTGACTAAGGCAATAAATGAAGCCAATATTGAATGGCACACTTATGAAAATAAGAGCACCAGGCCTATTAAAGTAATGGTTAGGTATTTACATCCGTCATGCCAACCTGAAGATATAAAAAATGAATTGAAAGATAGAGGCTTCAAAATTTTAGAAGTCACAAATAAAATAATAAAGAAAAAGGAAAATAACAAAGAATCTACGGTACGTCTTCCTCTCTTTATGCTAACATTCGAAAACTCCGAAGATATAAACAAAATATTCAAAATTGAATTTATCCAGCACATGAGGGTTAAAATGGAGGCTATTCGTAAAACGACTACCATTCCTCAATGTAAGAGATGCCAAAGATTTGGCCATACACAAAAGTTTTGCCAGCGTCTAGCTCAGTGTGTTAAATGTGCTGGTCCCCACTTAACAATTTCTTGCAAAGAAAAAAAAAATATTAAGCCTAAATGTGCTAATTGCCTTGAGGCACACCCAGCGAGTTATCGTGGTTGCCAGGTGGCTAGAGAGTTGCAAAAAAGAAAGAAGCTACAAAAAAATGCCCCAAAACAAATGCAACATAGACAAGAAAAACAAAAGACAAAACCTAGGCAACCTATTGCACAGAAACAGAATTGCATTGAAACTTCAGAGAAACCTAAAACTTTTACGTCGAAAAAAGTCGTAGAAGGCTTATCATATTCACAGGTAACACAAAATAACCTAAGTCAAAAAAGAAACCCGAAAGAACAAAATAAAGTTTCTACACAAAAGTTGACTGAAAATACCATTATGCAGATGATGCAAAATATGATAAAAACAATGAATGAAATCTCAACAAGACTATGCACATTAGAAAACAAACATAATGAAATATATATGTATACACCAAAAAATAAATCCGCAAGGCATGGTTAAGAACGCACTTCGTATAGTCACGTGGAATGCCAATGGTATTCTGAACAAGAAAAATAATTTGGAAATTCTATTGAGAACACAAAATATTGATGTATGTCTCTTGACAGAAACACATATGACAGATAAGTCATCGCTTAAAATAAATGACTATACATGCTACAGCGCAAACCATCCGAGTAATACACCCAGAGGTGGTAGCTCAATTTTAATAAAGAAAGATATTAAGCACCACGAGGAACTTAGTCTAGAAATAGATGAATTCCAACTAATCGTGCTACGAATTATGTCTGTTAAACAAAGCCTTTGTGTCGGTGCATTATACTGTCCACCCAAATACAACATAAAGAATAACATGTTTGAAGAAATTCTTAAACTACTTGGCGATAGATTTATCCTGGGAGGTGACTACAACGCCAAGCACATAGATTGGGGGTCTAGAGTAACCTCTACGAGAGGAAGAGAGCTAAGAAAAGCTATAAAAGAAAAAGGCTGCATTTACCAATCTACCGGTAAGCCAACCTATTGGCCAACTGATAGAAATAAAACTCCTGATCTGCTTGATTTTTATATAACAAAAAAAATTTCACCCAATTATATTAAGCTAGAAGATAACCATGATTTGGACTCAGATCACTCTGCAGTCATACTAAATCTATATGAAAAGGTTATTAAGAAACAGTCGAAACCTCTGCTAACGAACAAGACAACTGACTGGGCTAGCTTTAAACAAGAAATAGAAAACAAAATAAACATAAAAACAAAACTAAGATCCAAATGTGATATAGATTCTGAAGTAGAAAATTTTATTAAAATTATTCAAAATGCTGGATGGAATAATACAAAAAATTGTGAAATAGAGAAATATTAAATATGATAAAAATAAAAAGAAGAGCTAGACGCAGATGGCAACAATCGCGTGATCCGGCAGACAAAACTGTGCTAAATAGATTAACTCAGAATCTTAAAAGAAAAATTAAAGATCTTAAAAATGAAAATTTTGAAAAATATATAAAAAATTTATCAGCTAAAAGAGAAAATAACTACTCGTTGTGGAAAGCAACAAAGAGTACAAAAACCTCGATCTCTCAAATCCCGCCAATCAGAATGAAAAGCGGTGAATGGGCGAGAGATAATAAAAATAAAGCTGAAACATTCGCAGATCATCTTGAAGAAATTTTTTGTCCAGACGAGACAGATTCGGATGATCTCACTGAAGAAAATAATAATTGGCAAGAAAATGTTATATCACCATTTTCAGAGAGTGAAATAGTGGAACAAATTAAAAAACTCAGAGATAAAAAAGCTCCAGGTTTTGATCTAATTACATCGGAAGTCCTGAAAGAACTTCCGAAAAAAGCTATAACAATGCTAACACGCATTATAAACGCTGCTATAAGAATAAGGTATGTGCCGAATATGTGGAAAATAGCAGAGATAATTATGATACCAAAGCCAGGTAAGCCCATAAATGAGGTCAAATCCTACAGACCAATATCATTACTACCAATAGTATCAAAATTATTTGAAAAACTATTATTGATTCGAATGAGACCGATCATAGAAAATAGTAATCTGATTCCAAATTATCAATTTGGCTTTAGATCTAAGCACTCGACAATCGATCAAATTCATAGAATAACAGACATAATAGAAAAAGCTTTAGAGGAAAAGAAAGTATGCTCTACCATATTTCTAGATGTAGCCCAAGCTTTTGATAAAGTATGGCATCGAGGCTTAATAAATAAACTAAACAATACGTAGATATACTCTCATCATATCTAGAAAACAGACTATTCAGAATAAAACAAGACGAAGAGTATTCTACTATTAGAGATATTAAAACGGGTGTGCCTCAAGGTAGTATTCTGGGTCCCATACTGTATTTGCTCTACACCAATGATTTACCAGAAATGGAAAATATAACTGTAGCTACATTCGCTGACGATACTGCGTTGATGGCAGTAGGATCAAATATTGACGAGGCTACAATTAAATTGCAAAGAGCAAGCGACAAGCTATACCTCTGGACAAAGAAATGGAAAATTAAACTCAATGAGTTAAAATCAGTACATGTAAATTTTACAAATAAAAAATTAGAAAATCAACCACCATTGGTAAATCTGAATGGGGTCAATATACCCCAAGAAAACAATGCTAAATACCTAGGAATGACATTAGATGTCAAACTTAGATGGAAAGAGCACGTTAAAAAGAAAAAATTTGAGCTTGAAAATAAGTATAGAGAAATGTACTGGCTCTTAGGTCGTAATTCTAAATTACCTATACATAACAAGATTTTGTTATATAATCAGATACTCAAACCAATATGGTTGTACGGCATACAAATATGGGGATGTGCCAAACAAACACATGTACTTTGTATACAAAAATTCCAAAATAAAGTCTTGCGCAACATGGTAAATGCCCCCTGGTATGTTCGCAACAGTGATTTGCACAGAGATCTAAAAATTCCTTGCATAGAAAATGAAATAAAAAGATATGCAACAAAGCATATAGCTCGTCTGGAGGGACATGTTAACGTCGAGGCCACTCAATTGCTAGATAATCAAAATGATGTCAGAAGGCTTAAAAGAACTAAGCCACTAGATTTAATACGATAGAATTTCGTAAAATTTTTCTTTAAGAAAATCAAAATAGCAATAAATTAATGGTTAGTCCGTTGGACTAGTATTAATGGGAGGGGTGTGGTTTAGTCAGTAAAAATCTGGCACACAATGGAAGCTACGGGGCTCATTGTGTCTATGAAGATTCCCACCAATCCACGCAAAAAAAAAAAAAAAAAAAAAAAAAAAAAAAAAAAAAAAAATTTATTTCTTGTATGTATTATTTAAAAAAAAAAAAATATAGAAAATAACAAAATATTTGATTCCTTTCTTAGTCCAAAAACAAATTCTACAAATAGAACGAAATATAGCTAATTATATTTTATGTATTTATTTTACATAATATATATAGCTATAGCAACTATTATATTACTAAAAGAAACAGTAATTATATTATTGAAATAATATTAACTTTTAAAACACACAAAACACATAATGGATTTGCATAATGCAAGTTAATATAATTTAAAAAAAACTAAAAAAAAAAAAAATTTTGGCCAGACAAATACAGACTAGAAAGAGCTTAAAACTAAATATTATATTGATATAACCTTGACTTCAACTACTTTTCAACGTCTTTTGAAATTCTGCTCCTCAAATAAGGTAAGAAAATTTCACAAAACAAAAATTAACACAAATTAAAAAATATAAAAAGAAATGAAAAATTTAAAAAAAAACCTAAAATTAATTGTACACTTATAACCTCATAACTTTTTTAAATATAAACTAGTGAATCCCCTGTGCAATTGCACAGAAGTTGTTCTTTCAAACTTTATATAAAAATAAAATTTCTTTTTGTATATTTGTTGTTGTTTTCTGAATCGGTTGATTCTTGAATATTTATACTTTATAATGAAATCAAAGTACCTAATACTTTATGACGAAATTAATACTAATTTCAATATAACTTAACACAATAAAACCCCATTACTCTCAACGTAGTAGATCGATAAATTAGTGTTTTCGCATACGATATCAAAGTGTATTTTAGAATTTTATTGTAAAATATATTCTGAAGCGTATTTAAACCATTAATTCATCAGATTTGGTTCTTTACATAATCAAAAAATATAAAAAACCGCCATTAATTTAGACGGACTAAGATATAGTGTAGTGGTTATCCTATCCACTATTAAATAGAAATTAATTTGGAATACAAGTTCGTTGTCATTTAAAATAAAATGTAATTTTGATATTGTAAATGCAAAGACTTACTTTACTATAGATGTAGTTTTCCACATTTAAATTGGCTGCTATATTAAAAATTAAAAAATTGATGAGTAGACAATGTTATTGTCTATGCCATTCCGTTGAAGCAGTTAGGGTGTTAATCGTTCAGTCTCGAAATTATGAAAATAAACAATCTGATCAATTTAATGTGCTGGTAGTGTGCTAGTATTTTATTTATCCCATATTTTTTTACTTCTTTAGTCAGCAAATTTATGTACCACTGGGCGTTAACCATTCATTTTTAAATATTTGACAACCCAATGAGTTAATGTCGCAGTAAAATATACAATTGTATGTTAATTATTAATTTTAGGTTTTATTTTTAGTTTGTTGGTATTTAATTTTAAATGTTACCATTATTTTTGGTTTGTGGAATGTGGAACTGATCTAAATATTTTAAGCATTCACCACCGTTTTGCATATTTTTATTTTTGGCTTAAGAACTTGCTAAAATTTTAATATTTTTTGTGGTGTAATTTCTGTGGTGTAAAAAATATTCAACTATTTTTGCTTTTATACTTCCCACATCGTCGATCTTGTGTATTACATATAAGATATGGATCATCAAATTCTCTGCCTCATCTTTTAATCAAACCCAACATAAAATTCGCTTTGTTAATAATTTCTTTAAGATAATAAATATATTAATAAATATATTAAACAAGTGTAATGTTGTTTCTTTTATTGTTAAACTGTTAATTTTACATCAGTTCAAGTAAATTTTGGAGCATGACAGTAGTGACAATTTCTTTAAATAAGTTAAAATTATCATTCCCATAAATAATAACGTTGCTACCCTTATTTAACAAAACTATATTATTGATGGAAATATTGAAAATTAATATACTCAAAGGACTGTCTTGTGGTACATCCGAAATTGCTTGTCAAAAGGAGAACATTATAAGACCTTTCCAATAAGTAACAAGCTATCCATTTTAACAAGAGAATTTATAAACTTACAGATCAGGTTTTAATTTTAGCAAAACTTCCCAATTGTAACTAAAATAACTAATTTATGAATTCTGCAACGTTGCCAATCAACGAACTAAAAACACTTTTAATTAAAGAGTACAAATTATTTTCAAAAATAAACATAATCCAGAATGAACTGAAATTCCAGATATAGAATTTTAAATTTTTACACTTTTAATTTGCACTTTCAAGTAAAATAATTTCTCTTCTATACTATATTTTTGTATTGTGATAAGAATTTTCATTCAATCCATCATCTACACCTTCCTTCCCCTTCCACATTTTACTTGCAAATGAATTAAAATTTTCCTTTCAGTTCAACACAATAACAACAACAACAAAACTTACAAGAAGCTTTCTTTAATCAAATAATTCGAATAGGGAATTTTTCTTATCCAAAATTCTATACCCATCTTATCATTTCCAATTTCAAAAATTGCAATTTTCTCACTCTAAAAATTTTTCGATTTTCTTTTTTAGATTTCAGTTTTCTTGTTTCATTTCTAATTTTCTTTATAGTTTTTATCAGATTTTTATATCAACAAAAGTATTAAAAAACAAAAAAAAAAAAAAACAATTCCAAAATATTCAAACCCATAGAAAATCAACGAGAAATAAGAAACAAAAAAATATGTAATGTAGGCTTTTATTTGAAGTTAAAGATAAAAAAAAAACAACAACAAGAACAAAATGGTATTAAATGATGATTTGAAATGTTTGATGGCAACCCAATTCTCATTCATTTTTCCGAACCATGTACTCCCATCCAAAAATTTCTAATCAAAAATAAGACTACAAAAAAAAAAAATAGAAACAAAAACAAAAATTTCTAAATTCGAAATCTAAGAAGAAATCTTTTGCCTTACCTTCTTTTGTAGTTTACCACTACAAGAAAAAATGTGAAATTTCAAAATCCAGGAAATGTATTTAAACTTCTTCTATCTACACATTTATAATTCTCATTCCCCAAAAAATTTGAACAAAATCTGTAAATTTAGATTTTTTTTTTTTTTTGTGTTTTATTTGTTTGTATTGATCCCATAAAATAGTAAAGAATAGAATAAGAAATGTCAGTTAAGGATATAAAAATGTCTTTTCCAATTAAATGTTAAAATATTTTGAACAAAATAACCAAGTAAATATTTTCTCTTGAACACTATAACAAATTGAAAATTTCTTTTTGTATGCTGTAGTGGGTTCAGGGGTTCATGAGTGAATAATTACTCATCAAATAAAATTAAATGTAATTAGTTATGTGATTTTTATCTTTTATCAGATAAATTTTAAAAAAGAATACAATGGAAGCATCAAGAAATTAAAATTTATTACACACTATAAAAATATTTACACTATTTAAGAAAAATAACAGAAGAGTGTTCTACATATACAATTTTTTTTTTTTTTTTTCAGATAATAAGGCTTTAAAAATAACAATAATATGTTCCCTAACCGGTTATGAACACTTAAAACATTTAGAGTAGTTCCACATTCCACAAACCAAAAATAAGAAGTATACAAAACGGTGGGGAATACTGGAAACATTTAAAATTAAATACCAATTAACCAAAAATACAACAGATATAATAATTAATATACAATTGTGGGGTTGTCAAATATTTAAAAATGAATTGTTAACGCTCTGTGGTACATAAATTTGATGACTAAAGAAGTAAAAAAATATGGGATAAATAAAATACTCCCAGCACATTAAAATGATCAGATTTTTTATTTTTATGATTTCGAGACTCAACATCGTTGTAATAGATAGACAATAACATTGTCTACTACAACTTTGCCTTCATAATAGCCAAATTTTATTTTATTTTAAATGACAACGAACATGTATTCCAAATTAATTTATATTTTTAATAGTGGATAAAACAACCACTAGACTATCTTAGTCCGTCTAAATTAATATAGGCTGTCTTTAATATTGACAAATATTTTTTGATTATAATATAAAGAACTTAATCTGATAAATTAATTGTTTAAATACGCTTCAGAATAGATATATTTACAAAAAAATCCTTAGACCCACTTTAATATCTTATGCGAAAACACTGATTTATCGATCTACTACGTTAAGAGTGATGGGATTTTATTGTGTCAAGTTATATTGAAATTAGTATTCATTTGGTTATAAAGTTGGTATAGGTATTTTACTATGATTTCATTATAAAGTATATAATATTCAAGAATCAAGCGATTCAGAAAACAACAACAATTATACCAAAACAAATATTTTTTTTTTATATAAAATCGTGTCTGAAAGAACTGCTTCGAACTGCAATTGGATTCACTAGTAATATTCTAAAAAATTAATGATCTTATTAATCGTCAATTAACTTTACAATATCGCAACGTCAAGAATTAACACCGCAATATTTGTAAGTAGACAACACAACTTTTGTAAAGTAAGGTAAATTTTTTTTTTTCTTTTTTTTTCTTTTTAACTTTGTAGGAACACAAAACTTAGATAAAAAATATGATAACATGAAAAAGAAATTTATTTATAAAAATGATTATCATTAATTTTAGTATTTTTCTTATTTGTTGTCGTTGAATCTGAATTTGAATTAAAAGGTACCCCTTCCCATTTGAAAATCTCGATTTCAGCCAAATTCGGCGGTTTTCAGGCTTAAAAAACCGATTTATGGTCCTTTTCGGAAGTTGAAAATACCACCAATCGATAGAGCACCCTCAAATTAGTTAACGAACTTGTTTTAAATTTTAAAATAACGGCTCCTTCTCCTCTTAAAAAACTGATAAGCATGCTCTGAAACACCCGGTATACTCTCAATATTATTTTTTGTCATTTATTATATCCCAATAACAAAGGGTACTAGACCAGGTCGAAAAACCAATAAATAATTTTTTTTACTTCATCGGGAATCGAACCTGGGACCTTTCGGTTGAAAAGCAGGAGCTCTATGTATTGCGTCACCCAGCGGGTAATTGGTATTTGATGTTTTTAAGAAAGATAATGAAGATTATTTATTTCTTCAAAATTTTCAACTTTGAACTACAATATCTCCAAAACGGTAGCACCATCAAATAAATTATATGACCTAGACCGCTACCTTACTAGATAAAAAAACTGAATATATATATTTCTAATAGATCAACAGATATAACGATTTATATTATATTATATTATTATATATCAGGGCACTGGTATTATCAGTTACAACAGCATAAACAACAGTAGAATAGATCTTTTGCAATATTTCAACAGACTTCAGAACTATTTCAAACAAGTTATTAATATTGCTTTCCTACATTGCTATCTAAATATATACTGGCCGAATTTTTTTTATATAATTTTAATAAATAATTTAGATTGTTTTTATTGTATACAGCATAGTTTGCATCGTCTACAGTAAATTACAATAAAGTCTAATTCAAAGTGTAGACAATTAAACATTAGACGTAAAGGAACAACACTGAGTTAAAATGCCAAAACAAATATTAATTATACCAAAAACCTTTAGAATAAAAATAAAACAACACATGGTGATGGCATATAAAATTACAGAAATAGAAGACAATACTTTTATCTGTCATATGTATTATCCTAATACATTATACTTTAAAAGGTCAATGAAAAATGGACTGGTAGACAATTAAACATTCATATATTTAGACTCCAAAGGATATTTACAAAACGATGACGGACTGCCAATTATTTATCATAATTATAGAAGAAATAAGGACCAAAAAATAGAATATAATTAATTACGTTACATATTAGTTCTGAAAATTTAAGATATAATATGAATATAACTGAATGGGACAGAAAGTGTTTTAATAAAAATAATAGGAGATTTTGGCTATTTATAGCACAACAGTTCTATTTTTTTTTTTTCGGTTTAGTATTAGGTTAGGTATTAATTTATTATTAAGAAATGGATTTTGGGTTTTTTTTTAATTTTACCAAAAAAAAAAAAAAAAAAACTATACATTAAACACATAAAAAGAACAAAATTAACATAATACATAAGTCAATAAATTAAAATTAAAATAGATCTAAGAACTGCAATGTAAGAGACAGTAGACTAAAACAAAAAAGAAACAGAAATAATCAGAAATCTAGCTTTTAAGATTAATAAATTTGTTATAGTAAAAAAAAAAAAAAAATGGTGATGGTATATAACTAATATAACTTTTTAGTAAAATAAGAAACGAGGTTATTCTTCAACGTTTCAACGTCCAATGATCTTTTATTAAAAATAACATAAGACATTAAATTACATTTTTGTTATATGATAAAGCTGTCACACACTTAAAATATATCTACAACACTTTTAGATAAAACTAATTTACAATTTATCATATCAGTTAGTATCATTTAAAGAACCCTGTAAAACTAAAGAAAATTTGCAATTTCTTTGACTTTCTTTCACTCATGAATATTCAAATATTATGATTTATACAGAAGCAAAAAATTATGATTCCATTCTTCTATATGAATCTACCTATAAAAATAGATATTATTTTTTAAAATCTTAACTATGTACTAATATTTACTTTCTAAAAAAACAAATTTTTCTTATGTCAGTTTAGAAAATTTCTAAAAAAAAAAAAATATGCCAAAAATTCTCTTTAAAAATATCTACATATCTATTTTATTATTTTTATTTGGCTATCACATCAAACACATTACCATTTCACACATTTTCCAATTTGATGATGTTGTAAACAAAAAACAAAAAAAAAAGTGTCAAGCAATCAAAAGAAAAAAAACTTTTGGAAAGGATTTCATTTCCTAAAATCCAAAAATGTCAACAAAAACAAAAGCAAAAATTTATTGAGAAAATTTTTTGTTAAAAAAAAATCAAATACTTACTAGTAATAATAAAACTCTCTTTTCCTCTCTCTCTATTGTGGTGAAATCCAAACTACTACAATTTTACCATAATGCAGCTGGTTTTAAAGTGTGAGTAAAATTTCTCATGCAATTTATATACAATAACTTTTAACTTAAACTGGAGTTTTGGAAAACATGCAGTTATTAACCCTTATGTTTTAAATGCAATATTAAGGCACCATTTTATTCACTGACATAAAACAATCATATTTCGTATTAAAATATTATTCATAAGCTGTGTGAGTATAGCAACAGTATTACAAAACTATAAAACTATATTCAAACAGTTTTCAGCTATTACTGGTGTAAAAATGTTGATAAAAAATAATGTACTTTGTACTCGAATCAGAAATAGGCGGCCCATTTCATAAAATCTGACAAGTTAACAACTTACAAGTCTACAATTCATTTGTCAAGACAATTTTTTGCTTTATAAATTTGTGTTCATAAAAGAAAAAAAATTAATCTCAAAAACCAAAGTTGTTACTGACCTGAAAATTTGTACTCTTTCAAAAACAAACAAATTAGTATTACCGTTTCTTAAAATTCTAACTTGTTCGGGTAACGAACCCCCAGCATCAAGTAGGAATATTTCAAAAAAATAATATTTCAAAGGCGTTACAAATTATAGATTTTAAATGTTTTGACTGGTCGGGTAACTGTCGCAATAGTCTTACAACTCTTAGTATGAATATTTTGAAAACCAAAAACTATATAAATGTGAAAATGTATACACATGTACTCTCTTACCCTTTTTCAAAACATGGACTTGTTATAAGAATAAAAGAGTCTCTTAGTTTATGACTAAAACGTAAAAAAATTAAAGTAATATAATTTTATTTTTTAAACTTGCTTTTCAAATTTTTCGTACATTAAGTACATTGAAACGAAGAAAATAAGTAAACTAGATTCAAGCTCCTTTAAAAAAAATTCTATATAGTCATGATATCTCTGACTACCAAAAAATAATGGTGGATAAAATTTTTAAGGAGGAAATAAATGAAAATGCTAAGTGTGCTTCACCAGTCAAAATTTAAAAAATCAAGAGTCTACTTATTTGTTTATTTTTGAAATTACACAGAATCAAAAAAACTTTCTCCGAAAGATCCCAGATTTGAATCCCGCGTGAGCAAACAAATTGGACTACACTCCGAAACGAAAAGAGTATAAAAGTTTGTCTGAAAGAGCTGCATATATTATTATACAAGTAAATTAATATATAACTTATATTACTAATGTTTGTTTTGCTGTCTGAAGCCTTAGTTACCATATATTATGTATGTATATTCATAGAAACGAAATTCTTTATACAATATACATATTCATATATTCATATTCATATACGTTATAAAATAATGTACAGCAAAAGATATTAACTAACATAATGATAACAACAACAATTATAATGAAAAAACAGTGAATTATGAATGAGAGAGTGACAGTTGAGAAAATAAATCTAATTTTTTTTAATGTATTTTGAAAGTAAGTGTAGGTAGAATGTAGTAAGAAATATTAATGCATTATGATGAGAGATGATACAGAATATATATTTACTTTACATTGTTGTTGTTTTTTGAGTTAATAATTTCGTAAGCTCATTTCGATGTGTGACGTGACCTGTATGAAAAAGTACAGTGAATATTAATTCTAACCCAATTATAACAACAAAAAAGATAAAGTGAGCCTACAGATTGATCTGTAAGATCAACTGTTAAAATAAATAAATAAATATAACAACATCTTTAATAGCAAAGTTTTAAATTTATTTTCATTATTGTTTTTACTAGAATTAAAACATTTTTATTAGTATATAATAACATCTACAGCATAGCGATGTATACATTTTTACACTGCACACATACTTTTCTATTGTATAGTTAGCAGTGGTTAGTTACATTATACTGGTAAATAAATAAATTATTATGAATATCTAATAAGGCACATTGATCACCCTTTACCCTTTAAAACATGCCAATGAAATTTGTTGAGTTGACTACAGATTGTCAAAAACAAAGAAAAATCTAGTGAAAAATTAAGAAAATACCATGGTAAACCAATTCTGTGAACATAGTTTTCAGTATGACCATTTAAAAAATATTCCAATTTTTAAATTATTCTGTGAAAAAAATGGGGAAGAGATAAAAAGTCCTGTGTATGTTCGCAATATTCATTTTTATTAAATTTAAAGTTTTAAATACCGGGTGATACAAAGCATGCGTATCAGATTTTTAAGTGTAGTTAGTTTATAATAAAGAATAAAATAAATTTGATTTTCTCAACTTTGAAAATTCATAAAACCTTTTGGATTTTTGTGGAAGATAGACTTTTGCTTGTAAAATGCAATGGCAACAATAGGCGTCTTGGGAGTGATCGTGCCTGCGCAACAAAAAAGATTTTTTGTTCGTAGTTGCATATTATCAAAAATTTTGCGCAGATAAAAAGCAGGCGCTTGTGTTCATAGTAATCGGTGTCGCGTCAGCGTCAGGCAGATTGCGCAGATATTTCAGTGCGCCTGCTTTAGAATGATTTTTAAATTGTATGTCATTTAAAATGTAATAAATAAGAATGTTAAATAGAAATGTGAGAAAATATTTAATTAAAAAATAAAAATTAATTATTAAAATAAAATAAAAAATGTGTTTATAATAATAATATATAAATATAAACATAATAAAATAAATATATTATATATAATATATATACTATAATTTTAATATATTTTAATATATAAGTAATATATATATTAAAATATATTAAATATTTAAAAGAAAATATATTTAAAAAAAATATTTAAAAAATATATTCCTCTCTGTTGAGTACTACTTCCTTAATATCGTCCCAAGTATAATTGTTGACTGTTAATTCTTGATCGATTGTGCGTCTCCATGTGTTGTATGGTCTGCCGGGTCTCCTTTGTCCTTGTGGATTCCACTCTAGAGCTCTTCTTGCTATATCACTTTCTGATTTCCTTAGTGTATGACCTATCCATTTCCATTTTTTCCTATTTATCTGTCTGTTGATAGGTTCTTCTCCAGTTATCATCCATAAATCCTCGTTGCTAATTCTTGCCGGCCAGAATATTCTGCATATAATTCTCAAGCACTTGTTGATGAATACTTGTAGCTTCTGTTTGATTCTGACCGAAGTGAGCCATGTTTCACTGCCATATATTAATGTTGACCTAACACATGCTCTGAATATTGTTAGCTTTGTTGTTCTCGATATTTGGTTGCTCCGCCATATCTTCATTAGGCTCCCAAATGTTCTTCTTGCCTTATTTATACGGCTGTTGACATCTTCTGTTGCACCTCCTCTTGATGTTATAATGCTCCCCAGGTAGTTGAATTCTTCTACGTATTCTATCTGTTGTCCACTAACTGTTATTGGCTCACTATAACTGTTGTTTGTCCTCATTGCCTTGGTTTTCTCGATATTTAATTCCAGTCCCGATTTCTTTGCTTCTTCCTGTAATCTGTTGACTTTGTTCTGTAGGTCCCTTTGATTTCTTGATATGAGGCATACATCATCTGCGTAATCTAAGTCTTCTAAGTTTCCGAAGAGACCCCATTCTATTCCGTTTATTCCAGTGCAAACTTCTCTCAGAATGTCGTCTAGTATTGTGTTGAAGAGAAGTGGAGATAGTGGACATCCTTGTCTAACTCCTATATTGGTGTAGAATGGATCACTGATCTTACCTCTGTGTTGAACTGTTGTCTCTGCATCTTTATACATCGCTTTGATGATGTTGATGATTTTTTCAGGAACTCCCTTCTTTGTAAGTGTTCTTCATATTGCGCATCTCTTGACTGTGTCGAATGCTTTCTTAAAATCTATGAATAGTAGATAAAGTGGGGCATTCCATTCTGCTGATTGTTCAACTATGACCCGTAAAGTATTTGCCTGGTCAACACAGCTTCGGTTTGGTCTGAAACCTGCCTGCTCTTTCCGTAGTATTGGTTCTAGTACTTCTTCTAATCTTTTCTTTATAATAATTGCTATTATCTTATGAATAGTATTTAGAACCGTGATTCCTCTCCAGTTGCTGCAATTTGCCAAGTCTCCTTTCTTAGGTATCTTGACAATCATTCCTTTCTTCCATGATGGTGGTATATTCTCCTCTATCCATGCTTTCCTGATGTGGGGTTCAAATGTTCAATATATATAAAATATATATAAAATATATTAAAATATTAAATATATATAAAAATATATAATAATATAATTATAAATAATATAATATTAGTATATAAACGAAATCATTCTCTTCTATGAACAAGAATGACTGCTAAACAATTTTCTGCGCGCCTGCGTAAGTTTTTTTGTTCATAGTGACAGCGAAAAAAATCTGCAAGACACCGACGCATGTTTTACTGCAACTACGAACATGACTAATATCTCATTTTTTGCTTGTGTCGACTTAAGCGGTTATAAATTATTGCCACAGAATTGGCTAAGAACTAATTAATCGATATCTATTAATTAGAACAATCGGTATATATTAAAATGAAATGAACAATTTTCAGTTTTGAATAAAGCATTCAAGGGTTAAATATAGTGTACACATATTTACAATACATATTATTAGACTTGCATACATTTGAAATATTCTTAAAAAAAAAAATACATTCAAAGTCATTCAGGGACTGAAATTCAAAGAAAATATTTTTATACATATATGTATAGGTACATATAGGTAAGTAGGTATATGTAACTTTTCAAACTCATTCGATTTTGCATTCTCTAATCTTAGCAAATTCTAAATTTAAATTCAATAGACAAGAATAATGGAAGAGGAAAAGCAAAAGAAACAAATTATACGAAAAAAAAATATATAAAAAAAAAGTTAAATAAAAAATAAAATCTAAAAAACAAAAAAAAAAGTTTTTTTTTATTGTTTTTCAACAAAAAAAAAAGATGGAAAAACAAAAAAGTTGAAATTTTTATTTGAACGACTTTTTGGCTTCAGTTTCTATCAATAGAAAATTAAATCTCGACAAAAGCATTTCAGTGTTAGGTTAACCTATAAATGAATCCTTTTGGAAATTTGGTAGAAAAATAAATATCGCATTTTTTTGTCTTTATTGTTTTTGTTTTTTTATTTTATTTCATTCTAGTATCCAAGAAAAGTAATTTTTTTTTAAATTACTTTTTTTTTGGCTTTTGAATTTATGGCTTAAAAATGAAGATTGTTTAACTAAGCTGAAAAAGACACAAAAAAAAATAAATATCTCCAGAATGTGGTTTCTTAATTATTTACTTTCGCAAAAGATAAGTTGTACACAGTATGCTATGTTAATATAATGTACATGAAATATTTGTAGCTATGTACATAGATGTTCTATATAAGCGATGTCAACCGACGACCAAAAACCTTAATTTTGTTTTTCTAAAACTTAATTATATATACAAGTCACATTTTTTTCTTATTTTTGTGTATTTTATTTGACAACAATTAAAATTTAAAGAAAAATAATAACAACAACAATTTATTTTTTATTTTTTAAATAAAAAAAACCAACAAAATTTTATGAAAACATGAAAACAAAAATAAAGACAGTAAACATGTGACATGAAAAAATTATTTCGTAAAAACAAAATTAAAATAAATGTTATTTTTAAAATATTTCTTCAGGCTATATGCAATTAAATTATGAGCAATCTGTAATAAAATTAAAATACAAATACTAAAAAATAGAACTCTTAATTAAAGGGATAAAATGAACAGAATTAAATTTTTATTTTGTTTTAAAACAAAAATAAAATAAATAAAATAAATTTTGTACATTCTACCCGAATTAAACTATACTGTTCTTTCAAAAGAACATCTTCTTTCAAAAATTTAAGCTGTATTGTCGAACATTACAGATCGAAAATCCCAATATTTAGACCCAAAGATTTTCGATATTTTCCGATATTTTATCCTATATTTAAACTGTTCGATATTATCTTACCCTACCCTATATTTAAACTGAATCTGTGAAATTAAGCCAAAACTTTTTCTGCTTGTTTTGTCACGAACAAGCTGTTGTAGTTGACGTTAAGCCTAAAGTGCAAAATAAATGAAACAAAAACAAAAATTTGACACGCAAAAAAAACCAAAAATAATTCGAGTTTACTTTGTTTATTGTTACAACAATATCGGGGATATTTCAATAAAATAAATCTCTTTTTTACACAATACTCAAACACTGAGAAAGGATTGCTTTATACAAAATTATTGTAGGTTCGGGTAATAAGAAAACGATTAGGATGGAAATAGGATGGTAGAAGAAAATTGGTAGGTAAGTTGGAAACAACCCGCAAAAGGTTCTTTTTACAAATTGTAATTGTATAATGGCGCAAGAGTTGCAAATTGGGTAAGGGAGAATTTTTACAAAGGTAATATATGAGATAGAAACATCCTTCGCATTTAAGCCGTTCAAACAATAAATTAATTTCTGAACCCAGTATTGAGCCACCTGTGTATTTCAACAGCATTATTGATTTTAGTTCAATAGCATTTCCAACAAAATATCTATAAAAGAGAGGAAGAGAGAGAAATCCAACGTTTCGACGTATATTAAAAGGATTACCTGGAACATAGAGTTGTCAATTAGGCGTAAGACGCAACTTTGATATTTACCAAAATAACCTTATACAATTTGGGATGCGCCAGTCCATATCTGAGAATTGTACTCCATCTAAGGTCGGATACAACCTTTATAGATATTGGACAGATCTCTTGGATAAAAGTAGGTTTCACATCGAGAAAGAAATTCGAAAATTTTACAACATTCTTAACTATATCAAAAAGATGGTCATTGCGCTGCATTTTTTAATATTTAAAATTTCACACCGTTGTAGTTTTCAATCACAGTGAAATCACAGAGTTGGGACGGTTTGTTCTCTTTGAAAAGACATCAGGCCGATTTGAGTATTGTTCGTTTTGAACTCAGCTCTGTTTGTGTCAAGCTAAAAAAAAAGTGATTAACAAATCGAATTTTCACACAATTTTAACGCAATAATGTTATCAAACAATATATTTTGTAGTAGTTTACGATATACATTCCAGGACAGGTATTAGAAGCAGAGATGTTGTGTTTCATCAACAACAAAACAGATTAAAAGAAAGGAGATTTTGGGAAAACAGAATATCATGAACCGAGATTACATAGCCAATCTCCATATTTTTTAAATCTTTTTATATTTTGGACATTTTGATTTGGCTACAAAGTATGAGTGCTTGTATATTTGTTAATTTCAATTTTTCAAAATCCAGTTTCTTAAAATATAATTTTTCGAATTCTTAAAATGTGATTTTTGTTAATTTTGTTTTTCATTTTTAAATAAAATTTTTACATTATGAATGGTACCCTTTTCAATTCATTTAAATATAGATTTTGTTTAAAACGGAAATGCATGGTAGATGGCAATACTATAAAAATAACAAATACAAATTTTTCCAAACTTCCAGTCCCAGAGTTGTATTCTGTATGACCATATAGGCTTAAATATAGCATAGGAGCATCTTGTTTTCCAAAGACAATTCTGATCTTTTATCCATTAACCAATGTAGACTTCTCAGGTTTTGTCCCAATTAAGAGCGCTTACAAATTATGTGCTTTCTCCATGTTAAGTTATCTATATGAATATATGACAAAATACTCTTGTGGTATAACTGTGCTGTTCAAAGTTACTGACGGGCAGTTACTTTTCCTCAGTGTAAATGCCACATGGGTTGACTTGTTTTCATTAACTTTTATTTTACAACTGTGAAACCAGCTTTATAATAAATCGATATCTGAAGCCATATTTGCTGTATCATCAGCAAAATTTGCCACTTTTACCATCTGGTGTCGTTTGGATATATGCCATATATAAATGAGGTAGAGTGTGGGTCCAAGAACGCTTTCTCGAGACGCGCCAGATTGAACATCGAAAAAGTTTTATGTGAAAATCTATCTGTCTGATATAAAACGTACGCTTTTCTGTATAACTTCTCAGCAGTTCGTAGAAAACGCATGGCGTTCTTATTTTAGTTTATATAATAAACCCAAAATGCCACAACATATTGAATGCTTGGTTCATATCAAGAAATGTAGAAGAACAAAAATTTTTTTTGCTCCAAGTTATAATTTATTTGATTTACAATTCGATGAACTTCTTCTATATAGTGGCATGTTTTATTCTAAAACCGAACTGGTGTTTTGGTATTAGTCATTATCCTTTAAAACTGGGTTGAGACTTATTAAAAATAGTTTTTCAAATTATTTGGACAGAAATGATATTAGTTGTATTTTCCACGTGAACAATTATTTTCCATGATGATCCTTGAGTGACCTTTTTCTGTGTGGGCGTGTCAATGGTTATCTTTCCTAGAATCGAAAAAAAACAAGACTAAGGCAGCGTTTACACTTCAATATTCTTCAATATTTATTGACGATTTAAGTTTGAAGAGAGAGATATTTGTGTTTACACATCAGTTTCTAGACAATCAAACTATTTGTTAGTATATTGAATATTGAAGTATATCAATATATTGAAGTGTAAACGCTCCCTAATAAATATTGTATACCGCTTCCGTATTGTACATTTTCAATTTATACAATTAATTAGGCAATTTATACTTCCTTTGAATCTTCAAATTTTAATTCTCTTTTCAACCACAGTTTATTTCATTCATAACAATTTAATAATTGTATTTTCCAGGACAATTAATGTAATAAAATTTAGTAAAATATTAAAATACTGAATTTGTATGAATCAAAAATATTTTTTAATTAACCGCAAATGTTTAACTTTTATAATTTTCTTAAAGCTTATCAAGTAATAATATTGCTCCTAAACCTCTCGCATTTCTATTTTTTATTTTTTTTATTTTTTTATTTATTATTTAGTTAATTTACAATTTTTTATTTTATTTTCTTTTACACTCCGTCACAATTGTTTCTACATTTTTTTTATGTCAATAAAATATTTAGAGGTTTTCATTTTAACTTTTTGTTTTCGTTAACTTTTCTATTTAATGTTTTTTTTTTTTGGTACAAAAAATCATTCGACGAACCTTATCCGAACCACTCCATTCGACGAACCTTAAAAATTATTCAATAGAAAAATTTTAGAGGAAAAAAAATTGCTACCAAATATCTATAGGTACACCGTTATTTTGCATTCGCGGTTTGAGTAAAATTTAATTGAAAAAGTTTTCCCATTTACATTTTTGATTTTTTGTTTTTGTTTTTTTTTTTTTTTTGTTTTTGTTTTTATTATAGGCAGCAATTTTTTTTTTACGCAAATACCATTCAAATTACAAATTTTCCAAAATTTGAGAAAAATCTTAGTTTTTTTGTTTTTTTTTTTTTGTTGTGAAAATTTTACTTTTAGAGGATATTTGCACTAGACAGGAAGACATTCAAATATACAGAATAAGCGAATAACATCATGACTGACTGATTGACTGGAGACAGGTAGGCAAAATAAAGAACATATTTTTTTATTTGTTTTTGTTTTTTTTTTCATTTTTTATATAAATACACCTTGAAATGAAATAAAAGAAAAAGTGAAGAAAAACTTCAATTCAGTTGAATGAAATTTCAAAAATAAAAGTTTCAAAATTGTTTTCAGTTATAAAATTTTACAATAATGTTTTTTTTTTTATTTATTTATAGTTTAAAAATATGAAAAGTTTTTGTTTTTTAATTTTACTACGAAATTTTTTAAAACTTTAAATTTCAATATACCTGAGTTGATTTGAAGCTAAAAAGTTTTATGTCGCCTAAAATAGAAGTTGGTTGAAATTGATTGAAACTGATGAAAAATTTTATTTTCACTTTGCCAGTAAATAAGAATGATAAATATAAATCGTTTAATAGAAATTTAAGTAACGATAGAAAATAAGATATTTACTTATTATGGTATTGATGACGCCTAGTAAATGCGGAAGTTGAATAGTATTTACCTTTAACATTTAGCAGACTTATGAGTTTTAAAAACGATCTATATATAGCCTTCAATTTTTAAAAATACTGACATTTTGATTGAAAAGCTAAACGTACGAAGAAATTAGAAATTTCAAAACTATAGTCTACTTTTTTAATTTAAAATCAAGTTTAATAAAAAAAAAACCTGATCAAAAATTGCAACAATGAGCAGGCTATGCATCTAATTTGAAATGTTATTATCTATTCTAAAACAAGAGAGACTTAGGAGGCCTTACTTACTTTCGGGACTGACAGACTTTGAAGATCCTGGCTCTTGTCAATACTGCTCTCTATTGGCTGCGTTTACGATCACATTCTTTCCAGTTGTAAATGAAGGGCATGGGAGAAAAACACGATATGCCACATTTTAAAAAAAACGGTGATTTAGTTATAATTAAGTTTGGTGAGCAATAATACAACTTTCAAGTTTGATATTTCTCAAATATTCCAACAGATGGTGGTAAAAATGCTAAAGTCTTGTTTTTCAATTTTACGAAAAATGTGGTTTTTCCCCAGAATAACAAGGTAAGCCACAACATAAAAAGTTATATTTTGTACTAACAGTCGCGAAGTGATTTTTTTGAAAAAATGTTATACGATTCAGAGAGTTCTGAATCGAAAACGGATTTCAGTGTTGGATCCTGGAACGATCCAACTTTCATTCCACATAGCGATGAAGAAAATATTGTAATGGTAATTATAAAAGATTATTAATAATATTTCGTGTGTGGCATATCTGATTTTTACACAAAATTTTTAAAATTTTTGTTCAGAGGAAAACTGAATGTTTAAAAATTAAGGCTTATCTTAAATCTATATTGATAAGGATTTGCCGTAGTCATAGTTAGGTCAATTTTGTTTTTAAATGTTGCTTTAATTGAAATATCTTTTTTTTATTGTTATTTTTTAATAAAATAGCGAGAAAATGAAATTTTCCCATCAGTGGAAAAAAATCCCACACGTTGGAGGCAGAAAAAAGTCTCTAAAACAGAAAAACGAAAAATTAAAAGAAATTTGGGAGAAGGATATTTAAATAAAATCAAAAAGGTTGAAGCTCGACAATTAGGAAGCGCATGCAGTTGCCAACAAGAATGTAGAAAAAAACTTGATGGAAAGGAAATAAATATATTCACAGAATTTTGGGATATGGGTGATTATAATATGCAGAATGCTTACCTTTTTTCTCAAATAGAAGTGATATCACCAAAAAGAAGATATCCAAAAAAATGTAAAAGAGCAGGGCATTCGCGAAGACAACATACAATTACTTACTATGTCAAACCAAATGGACAGAATGTAAAAGTATGCAAAGAAGAATTTTTAGCTGTTCATGGCTTACAAGACAGCAAATGTAGAATTGAATTAATTGCGCAACAGATCATTTCAGGCCTATCTATTTCAAGGACTGATCGAAGAGGAAAACATTCCAATAGACCTAACAAGCATTCAGAAGAAAGCTTGAAATCTGTAAAGAAACACATCGATTTGATACCAAAATATACAAGTCGTTACAGTAGAACAACTAATCCTGGTAGGATATATTTAAATTCTGATTTGTCAATACAAACACTTTATACAGATTTGTATCGTCCCTGGTGTGAAGAACGACAGATTGAGCCAGTATCAGCTGATAAATATAGAAGAATTTTTGGAACCGAATATAATATAGGATTTAAACTGCCACGATCTGATACTTGCAAAACTTGTGATAGCTTACAAAATTCTATCTCAAGTTGCAATGCAGAAAATGAAATTGGGAAATTAAAAACGGAATTAGAACTCCATCAAAGACGTAGTCAAGCGCTACAAGATTTCATGAAACATAAAATTGAAGAAGCAAAACAAAATGATTTAAGAAAAGTGATCACGTTTGACTTGCAACAGGCACTTGCCACGCCAACATTAACAACAAGTGTAGCTTTTTATTTGAGAAAAATATGGACTTATAACTTAGGAATTCACAATTGTGGGACCGAAAAGGGTTACAT
The DNA here is from genome assembly GCA_963942445.1 of Argyra leucocephala. NCBI lineage: Eukaryota > Metazoa > Arthropoda > Insecta > Diptera > Dolichopodidae > Argyra > Argyra leucocephala. The sequence continues at coordinate 43,063,754 of OZ012681.1, read as the reverse complement.
GAATCTTTGGTCCGAAAAAACAGCAAAAAGGGGATCGGAAGAAGTAGCTAGTGTTCTTTTGACTTATTTAAATACACATATGCCGGAAGCAAAAGAATTGTTAATATTTTCCGACAACTGTGGCGGTCAAAACAAAAATTGGACCATTATGACCTTATGGTTGAATATGGTAAGAGAAAAGAAGTATGCAAAAATAGAGCATTGGTTTTTAGTTCCAGGACATACCTTCTTGCCATCAGACCGTGATTTTGCAATTATAGAAAAGCATAAACGAAAAATTTCGCACGTATATACAACAGAAGAATGGGCAGGTTTAATAAGAAAAGCTAAAAAAAAAAATCCTTTTGAAGTTCGAATTTTGCAAGAACAAGATTTTAACAGCTTTGAACATTTATTGGAAAATGTTTCAAAAAAACTCATAGCAGATGATAAATCGAAAGTTGATTTTTCGAATGCTAGATGTTTTATGTTCGATGCGAACGAGCCAAATAAAATTTTTATAAAGCATTATATAAATGAAGATTTCAAATCGATCACTATTACCAAAAAGGGAAGACCAGTAAATAATAAAGTTTTTAATTTGAACAATTTACCAAAAAAGTACAACAGTCCACGGTTGATTGATACAAAAAAGTTGGCAGATATAAAGAAACTGATGCCTTATATACCATCCGCTCACCACTCATTTTTTACAAGTATAAATGGATTCACAGAAGCAAATGGAGAGGAAGACTTTACAGAAAATTTGGAAACAGAAGACTTGAATTAAAATGTTGACTCAATTAATTTGATATTACTTTTATTATTCTATTATGTCAAAGAAAATTGACAAATTTTGTTATTTTTTACATGTGCAATTTTTTATTTTGTTTAAAATGAATTTAACTTATTTCGATTATTTTGCCTTTTATTTTGTTTTCTTAAAAGAAAAATGAATGAAACTATATTATGTTATTTGTATCAAATAAAATTAAAAAAAAAATGTTACCTGTATTTTTGATTCAAGAAGAATTATTTTTTATTAATAATTTAAAAAAATAAAATTTTTTTTTGGAGAAAAACAAGATATACCACAAATTTTGAATTTTTAATAGGGGGAAAAACAATATAAGCCACATTTTTTCTAAATTACAAAATGTTTCTTTAACGAATCAATTTTTCTTTACCGGTAAAATATGTTAGAGCCAATAACCTACAAATACTGAAAAAATTTTTAATTTCTGATTAAAAATGTGTTTTATGGGTTTTTTTTAAACTTATAAACTTAATTTTCTCGAAATTGAAAAAGTGTGGCATATCATGTTTTTCTCCCATGCCCTTCAAATATGAAGCTCTTTTATACCCTTCCATAATTCATCTTCCCAATGAACGTATGGCATTCTTTGACGACTTTTTCCGCAGGGTTTGTAGTTGAAGAGTGGAGTTAAAGAGTATGTGTTTTCTTACGTTCGCTTTAATTTATCTAATCAGTGAAGATTTCTTAATTTGACTTTTTTGGCCTTGTCCAGCTAATATAATTCGGTTTTATATCTTGTACTCCAATACGCAACGTCGGATACGAAGCTAAATAAATTCGACGAAGAAAATACTAAGTGCTTCGAGCTTGTTTGTTTTTGGTTGTCGACGCTGCAGAACCACAAAACATTACCCAGAGAAACGAGCGTTTTATATTATAGTAATTGTGACTTGGTATTTTGAGATTGGTGCTTTGAACCCAGTTGTTTAGACAAATTGTTGTAGTAACAGTTTGAAAGAGTAAGTCTTCGTCTTATTTTAACATCGATGTTATCTTCCGCTGGTTCATGTTAGTTCCAAAATACACAAACAACAAACTCCTAAACTAGATCAAAGTAATGCTCACCGACAGTATTATTGTGTCGTATATGATGTTACGAGACATATGATGTAGCTGCAAGCAAATATGACAATCGAAAGAAGAGACACAAAAAGCTAAATTTAAGTTTCTTAAACAGAAGAAAATGAGTTTAAAACCACCAGATTAGGTTAGATTGTAATAAGGTAACAAATATATCAATAAAAAAAACATTTAATAAGGCAAGGGACAGTGGAGCTACCGAGTGGAGTTAATGTTATGTGGACTTATTGCCCCGTGTCTAATCGACTATACTTTGTGAAATATTAATGATTAAATTAAACAACAAATTCAAGCTGAGCCGTAATCCTATACTTCCAAAGGTATGCCACTTACCAGAAAGAGAGAAAAAAAATTTAATTTCTTAATATCTTTACATTGTGTTATATCTTTGCCATGTGAGCTATTTCATCAAAGTGTAGTTTGATGTATCTAATTTCACATTTTGCAGAACTGTCATCTCATTTATAATAACTGGCTTAAATTATTGTATTATTGTATATATTTTATTGACTGAGAATGCAACCTACAACGCTTTTTAATCTCATTCACCTTCATTTTCCATTCATAAAGCTTAACATCTACATTTTTAGATGCTGTATTTGAATTTGGATGAGAACTTAACAAAAAAAAAATTATTAATATATGTTGGATTAATCCTGTTTACATCAGGTAAACAAAAAATATAAACTAGGCAATTAGAGTAGCCCTAGAATGATCCTTGTGGAACACCAGAATCATTGTATTACCCAGTCCATGATACTAATTAGTTAAATAATACATGATATTAGTAATTAAATGAATTAAATAATCACTAGCAATCTTCGAAATGGAAACCTAATACCATTATAATGTTTTTTACATAAATAACTCTACTAATATTACTCTTTTTAATTAAATAAACCAAAAATAAATTATTTATAAATTCCTACCACCTCCGCTAACTTAAAATAACAATTTAATCACTCAATTAAACTGAAATATGTTCATCAACGAAATCAATCAAAATTTTAATAATGCACTTTCCGCAAAGCATAGCCAAAATACAGTAAATATAATATTAAATTTTTTTTTTCTATCTGATTTCTATCAATCAAAAAATCTAGTTATTACAGACAGCATAACAAATCATGTTACTAACACCTTATCTATATAGAAAATAAACTGTAATTAAATGTCTCTAATATGTTTGTTAAGTTGTTGTTTTCTTTCGATTATCTATTTAAGAACATAGAATTGCATATTTTAAATATTATTTTTGTCAAAACATCAATTAATGTACATAACAGCAGTACATAACCTCTACATTTACTGACCATGAATGGAAGTTACAAAAAAAATAAAAAATCATTTGACAAATTAAAAAAAAAATATAAACTAAAATGTTTTTTAGCAATTTTAACAGAATCAAAAAATATAAAGTGATTAACAATTTATTTATATACACATATTTAAATACATCAGTAATATGAGCTCTAGACTAGGGTAAAAATACAATTATTTATATTAAATTTGTAATGAAATTTTAATTGTTTTTAAGAATGTTTTGTTTGAAGATTAATATTATTCAAAAAGTATACACCTTTGAAACAAAGTTCAAAATCTAAGGAAAATGCAACTGACGCCCTTTTTAAATCAGACAATCTAAAAGATCAATAAAGTAAAATTCAATTCATATTTTAATCGGATCCATTGAATTAGGCCCCTATTACACATCAATCAATGGCCAATCGATAGTCAATATATTGTCAATATATTGACCGTTGATTGATGAGAAATGATTGATGGTGATTCTACTCTCATCAATCATGCTGTCAAAATTCTCATCAATATTACTGTCAAAATCAGCGGAGGTAATAAAATGGCTTTTTGGGGAATGTTCAGATATTATTTTTTGGGAATGTTCAGATAATTTATATTAATTTATAATGTAATTCTAAAAAGAACAATTTTTATATTAATTTTAATAATTATAGCAATTCTTGTAAAAAAAAAAACAATTGATATATTATTCAAATGTGCAAAAAAATAATTTGTTGTTTTTACACAACACAACATTTACTTTAAAATTTCAATTTAAACTGAAGTCAAAAACATTCCTCCAGAAATTATATTTTCAATATTCATATGTTTCGAAATTATCAATATATTCAGAACACTTCCACAGTATGTCCTTGCAAAATATCATAATTTGGATAAAAAGATTGATGGGTGCATGATTGATGTGTCAATATATTGACGAAAAGATTGATGAAAATTATGATGTTTAATAGGCACCTTAAAGGTAAATCCCAGGACGTAAAGCAAAACAACATCTTGGAATGTAAGAAAGCATCTATGAGACTAAAAAACTGGTTCATGAAATGAATAGACTAAAATTAAGCATACTTAAAATTAACGAAACCTTATAAGCAAACTTTGTTCAATGTTCAAACTGAATTTGACTAAATATTTTTACTGGAAATAACACTTGATTTACACTAAACCAAATTAATCCATACTAGTAAACATACAATTCAACACCTTAGTCACTAAAATCAGCACATTTCCATGAGAAGATATACCACTCGATCACAACTTAGTCCTTGCGAAAATTAAAATTAACATAGCTTCAATACGTTATCCAACGCTCTTTCAAAAAAAAATTGAACTTAAATAAGCTTAATTCAATATTACAATACCTATTTATAATAAGAAAAAAAACAATATAACATTCGTAAACATAATAACTAATACAAAACAATTATTACCTATGTAGGATGAATAGTCAAAAATATGACATGTAACATAGTTAAAGCTATGTCATACTTTATATCTAAATTAAGTCATATCATATAGTAATTGTATAATGGCAGTATCATGATTTCACAGTATAATGACAGTATAATCATTTGACAGTATAATCATTTCAAGAAACTGAAACATAAACTATAAAAATATACTCTCAAAATAACTAAGAATAAACCAAATAATAGGGCAAATTATGTGTATTGTCCTGGTCTAAAAAGTAAATTAACAAAACACAGAAATTATTAACATAAGAATAATTTATACACGCTATTAATTATATTGTATTTAAATTATTACAAACATAATTAATTTTCACACACTCTAATGAATTTTAAAGATAAACAAAATAATAAACCGATCTAATATAAGTTTGTTATGATGGACTAAAAGTAGAAACACTTTATTAGCTGCACTCTAATACATTACCAACACCACAGGAACGTGCCGTATGGCTTTTTATGATAAGAACCAATAATTAGCACTTATAACATTTGAAATGACCTTGTTTTATGCTTACCAAATCCGATTATAACAACATAAATTATACTCTATTTCCCTTGCTCCACCTTTTATATTACGCAGAATGATGGTAGTATACATTGCGCAGAACGATGGTAGTACGTTGTCTTATTCAATCAAATACGTTATTTTACCTATATTCTTTGATAAATAATTCGGTTTTTTTTTTAACTTTATTTTACCCATTGTACCATCTTATAATTACTTAGCCTAGATAAGTTTACAAAAATAGTTTTTGTTATATTATTAACATGTAATATAATCTTGTATTATTTAAGATAAAACTTAACCTAATTAAACCTACTCACAAATTCTTCAGCATATAGTTGTTCCAAGCTCTTCTAGTACTTCTTATTCACCTGACTACATCAAAAACTTTTCATAATTATTTGATTTCATTGTTTAGGTTTCGATCTCTAATAGTGTATTTTTTTCAATATTTCTAGATGTTATCATATCTGCAATGCAAATAATGTTGTTGGTTTTGATGTTAATCCCGGTGTCTGCTGCGTATCTATGTCGTAACCAATCGAACCTATGATTTATAATTTGTGTTTAAATTTTGAGTTTAGCTCTTACAAATAAATTTATTCTTCCAAATAATTATCTTAAGAAATTACATTTTCACCATATTTAATAACTTTATTTATACCATTAAGCCAAAAATTAACACTTTAACCTAATTTAAAGATATATAGTTAATTATATAATAATTGACATTTATCACCAGTTATCAATCTTCAATTAACACTTTTTAAATTTTAAAAATTTACAAGTATGTAATTCAAAACATATTAAAATTAAATAATGTCATTAAAAAAAAAAAGCAAAAAAAAAAAACAAAAAAAAAATTAAACTAAATTACTAAAAGTTATTTGGTTTTTCGGCTTTTATTTTTATTTTTTTTTTTTCAATTACTACCTACCTACCAAATATGGACAAGTACACACTGAACTTGACCAATAAAAATATTTTTAATCGAATCACAAACATATTCATATAATATTACTATGTACACATAACCTGCACATTTATTTACCTATCAATTAATAATGTGATGTTGCCTGACATTAAAACCCAACAACATTATTGGTATACACAATATTTTATGTTGTAAGTTTCGTTTGGTTGTAAGCAACATGAAAATTTAAAATTATGTATTTTCGTATCGTGCTTTAATACCTAGATTTGATTAAATGAAAATGTGAAAAATGAAAATTTTTATTTTTAATGCGAAAACAAGACAGTCAGCCACCTGTTTGTGTGAGAAAATTAAAAACCGGTTTAAAAAATTTAAGAAAGAAGAAATTTTTATGCATAATTATTATAATTGATTCTTATCAAAAATTATATATTTTTCAGAAAGAGATAGAGTTAAATATATATAATAATAAATCAGGTATGAAAATTAAATGAATAACAATTCGTATACAATTTAGTAAATATGAAATAAAGTGACCATATCACTTATAGTCTTTTCAACGAGCTTTTCCTCATGTTTTAATTTTAGACAATATATTTGATTTTTTGTGACTGATATAGGATTCTATGAGTATATAGGAGAATAATAATAGTTTCGTAGACCCAACATCGTTAGATATTTCAATATGAATGAATATGAATATGAAATGTAGACTCCTAAAAAACATTATGTCGATTAGGCAAGTTATTGTACATTTTTTTTATGTGGAATTTAAAACTATTTTTATTAATAAAAAAAATTACTCTAACTATTCTCTCTTTGTACATTTAATAATAATATTAAATTAGTTTTCTTTAGTTTTAGCCATAATTGAATTATTTAATCATTGTAAGTTTTTTGTATATTGAATATTTTTGGTTTTTTTTTTCTATTCAATATTATTTATTTACACCATTTAATTTACAATTCTAACAATTTTTCTTTCTTCTTTTTTACAAACTTATAAAAATCCTAAAAATTATATATTTCACAAAAAAAAAAACAAAAAGGAAACAAAATAATGAAATAAATAATTTGCAAGTTATGTATAAATAAAATAAGGAAAAAAAAAATTTTTTTTTAGAAATATTTGCCTTCAATTTAAGCGTACTAAAACTACAAAAATAAACTTTAGAATCGCAGCTTGATATAATGTTTTCATAGCAAGTTATGATTGTAATTACGGAAAAAGCAAATTAGCCGAAATTCTAGGAAGTCTTGAGATGAGATTACGAGATTTGGTAGAAAGTTCGGCTAATTTGCTTTTTCCGTAATTACAATCATAACTTGCTTTGAAAACCTTATATCAAGCTGCGATTCTAAAGTTTATTTTTGTACTTTTAGTACGCTTAAATTGAAGGCAAATATTTCTAAAAAAAAATTTTTTTTTTCTTTATTTTATTTTCAATTAAACTAAGCCATATGATTATGTATGTAACAAATGCAAGCCCTATATGACACATGTACGTACATTTGCATATACTTAGTCAGAGAAAGAGAAATAATAAAAGAAAGAGATTAATGTGAGAAACCAAATTAAAAACACAAAAAAATATAATGAAAATATAATTGAATAGTAATAGAAAATGATTGAAATATAATGATAATGATTTGTATTGCACACATTTATTTTGTATTCCATTTTTGTTTTTTTTTTTTTGCTTCTTTACACCATAGAAATGTCAATAAATATAGTGAATTTAAAGAGAAACCAAATTTTAACTTTATCAAATATCCATATTCCATTATTAGTACACACACATATGTAAATTTCACCTTAGTTGAATGCAAAGAATATCTATAATCTATATTAACAAGAATATACACTCCCATTTTACGTAAACCTAATTTTTAAGAAATACCAAACCGAGCAAAATATCATTAGTCAAAAGAGGTAAAATTTACATTTACTTATCGTATACCAAATTTATTATGAGAGAGAAAAGGTACAAAACAGATGTTTGCCTTTTGCTTTATACTGTAAAATAATTTTGCGTTCTCATTATTCTCCTTTGGATTTGCTTACGTTTCCTCCCATTATTTATATGAGGCAGGCTGGCAAAAAATGTTAGTTCTAATTTAGTTTGTTCCCTTATACGATGATTAATTCTGATCTTTTATAATTTTAATATTTTCGTTTTAAACATTATTATTTTCGTATATACCTATTAAAAATATTAAATTATAATTACATTACAATAATATAAAATATTATTAATATTTTTGTCAGTAATAATTTGGAGTTACAAACATTATTATTTTTTATTAATTATATTAGTAAACCTAAATATTTATTATATTGGTATACGATTATAAAATAATACTGAGGACAACATCTATTTACAAATCAGAAATTTAAAGAATATGATAACGCTGTTTTAGTTAGGTCTCCTAAAAATCTTATGCATAGTTGATACAATTTAGAAAATAATATTGTTAAATATTTCAACGAAAATTTTTGTCGAAAATTTTTTTCAAAATTATAAACTTTATTTATTTAATTTCAGCCAACTTTTTTTGTTACTCTCTTTTGTTTACTATATTTTTTCTTTTTCTTACACGTAAAATTCTTATTATATCTATTTCTGACAATGTTTATCAAATTTGCATATGAATTTGTGTGCAAACAAATGAATACATACATGAGTTCTTACTCTTTTTATGGATATACTTTGGTTAAATGGTTATTGAAATGGGTATTTTGTTGAATTGAAGCAAATTGAAACAAACATATAAAGTCCAAGGCAAGTTAATTAAGGCAAATATAATAAAATTTAACTATACCGTAGTGAATTAATACTAGTGATGTATTATAATTTAAATCATTATTAATTTTACTTAAATTTACTTTTTCAAGAAATTAATTGTGGGGTTTGAACAAAGACTAATACTAATTTAATAATAATATTTACTCTAATAAAATAAAATTGAATTAATTAAGTTATTTTTTTTTTAGATAATAAAATTTATTTATTGCAAGAACAAAAGTGGATAAGTAGAGCCATAAATAATTTAAAATTCCTTTGAATATAATTTTATCATATACATCTTTATAATTGTATTCGCAGTCTAAGTAACATCTAGCGTGTCTTTTTAGGTCAGATATATTTTACTGATAAGCCATTAATATAAATAAATTTCACAAAATTTAGATGAAAAGCGACTTCTAATATTTCCAGTGTAGTTTGAAACTAGAATAAATAAAGTTTATCTAATTGACGTAATTTACCTTAGTAGTTCAATATCGTAATAATTTATATTTAAAAGCCACTTTTTACAAAGTTTAACAAATTTATTTAAACAATTTGATTTTTTTATATTCATAGGAAGATTGTTAAAGTATTTTGATGCCATAGTAAAGTAAAACTCCTCATAGTGTGTCTTATTACAGAAATGTATATTGACTATCATTCTATAATTTATTCTTAAGTTGTACGAGTTTATATTGCGAAGTCTCAAATGATGTTTGTCCTTGTAAAATTTAATTAATGAGTAATGAGCAAAGAAGTGTCTGACAGGCAGTATATTTAGTTCTTGGAATAGAGGCCAATAACTGAAGATTCTATTTTTAAAGCACATGACATGGAGAATACATTTTTGAGCTTTTAGTAATGGTTCAATTGTATTGAAATATGAACCACCCCAACTAGTTATACCATACTTTATTTTATAGTGAACCAAAGCATAATAAATATTTAATAAAAGCTTTTTTGAACGATATAGTCAATATATAGAATTTTCTAATACATAATAACATATATTTATATAATTTATCTAGATGAGGTTTCCAATTTAAATTTTTATCAATAATTATTACCAAGTACTTGTATCTTTCAACAGATTCAATTTTAAAACAACCTACTGAGCACAAACTATTTAAACATGAGTCAACAATTGCAATGAAAAGCATAATTTAAACGACTACAACCTGTAGAATGAAATTTAAAATTCTAGATCATTGTTTAAAGAATTTCTTAAATTAAAAACAATTATTTTGGTTTTATCACTTATTATAAATTTATGAACTATGAACCATTTTCTGAGCAAATCTACATCAAACTCCATACTTTGTTTTAGTGAATTAAGACTATGTTCCCTATAATATGATATAGATTATAAATTTTAAGTATTTTTGTTTTAATGTACTTATAGAGAATATAAATATATTTTATAAATTCACAATTTTTATAACTTTTCTAGAACATTCTGTTGGATTTTTATTATTTTTTAACATTTAATTATATTTATTTTCTATTTTTAAATCACATCAGCATTGACATTTAAACTAGACAATAAAATTAGAATACATTTACTTAAAAAGAATTCTAGAAATATGGTAACTCTATTGTTAAAATTAACAGGTAAAAATATTTAAGAATAAAAAAAAAGGAAAAAAAAAAATTTAAAAACAAAAACGTTTATTTAGTTTATTTAGTTTATTATAATTTCAATTACCGAAAAACTTAAAAATATATTATTTGTAATTTAATTTTGTTTTTTTATTTTTTATTATATAGAATTGCAAAATCAAGTAATATTACAGTACTGTATTTAAAGTTAACGCTAGAGGTAGTCACACAGTTGTCTTTAATATGATATTTTTGTACAATTTTCAAATGATATGAATTATTTTAATGTGATAATGATTTTAATTAATTAAAAAAATAAACAAAAAAAAAAACAAAATGGAAGATCGATTAAAAAAACATATTTATTCAATAATAGATTATGGGTGGGAATTTCATTTTTAATTAATTTTAACACTCTACTTTTTCTTTGATATCACATATTTCAAATTTAAAACACTAAAATTTCTTAATTTCAAGGACATATCATCAAAAAGAATTACAATTGGAAGAACCATCAAATGTCAATGCTGATGTAACAGATTCAAAAATAGAAAATAAAGATAATAAAATTTTGAAAAATAATAAAAATAATAATATTAAATTAAGTGACGATACGATTACAATTAATAACAGTAATAATGAAATAAAATATGGTGGTAGTGTATTAGAATTTATATGGAGTATATTTACTGAATACTGTGATAATAGTACAATACATGGTTTCAAATATATTGGAGAAAAAAGATCATTTATTGAAAAGTATAGATATATATATATATATATATATATATTTATGTTTTAATTAAATTCTTTTTGTAAATTATGTTTTAATTACAGATTATTTTGGATTTGTATATTTATATTTTCAATATATGGTTGTAGTATATTAATAATGAATACATGGGAAAAATGGGAAACAAATCCAGTTATTGTTAGTTTTAATGAAAAATTTACACCAGTATGGCAAATACCATTTCCAGCAATTACAATATGCCCTGAAAGAAAATTTATGCAAAATAAATTTAATTATACAGATGTATTGTTGGCGTTAAATAGTACCTCAAGGAATTTAACAACAAAAGAGTAAGTATTTTATAGTTGTTGTTATTTTTTTTTTTAAATTAAATAATAGAATTTGGTATGTGTACAAAATTTAAAATTGATATATATTTCCTTTTTCATTCCTTATTTTCATTTATTTCTTTTCACCATTTTTAATACAATAAGGTTGCACATTGTACAGTAATTAAATTGTTGAAATTCTTTGGAATATATTTCACTATAATAAATATGTACGTTATATTTCGAAATTAAATGCAAAAGCAAATTTAATAATCGATTATAGGAATTGTACGTAATTACAATTTGTTAATGAAATATTGTAAATAGAGTAAGTAGTAGCTTTAAATTGAAATTTCATTAAACTTAAAAATCTGTAAACTCATTTATTCGATTAAGCATTGTGAAACTATTCTTAAATACTAAAATATGCATTATAAAATTAAATAAGTATGTGTATTATGTAGTATAGTGTGAGTGTGAAAAAACTTATATAAAATAATTTGACGTAACTATATAATTATGACTATAACCAATCTGAAAATGTAATACAATTTCGATCTTGAATATACCCTCAATTAATACTTCAAACATTGTCCGTTTTTTGTCTTCTTCCCTTTTTATTATACTGACGTTTCAACTTGATATTTCAATAAAAAAAAATTGAATGCTTACATTTCACCCCACATTCAATTACGATATAAAATGTGGCACAGGATAAATAATATTACTTCTTTACTTATTTACTTAGAAGACGAAACGAAAATTACGAATCTGCCACTAAGTAAATAAATTTTCTCCATTATAGTCGCTAATGAAAACTGCTTCTCCCCATAGACCTGGTAGTCCTCGTTTTTTTTTTTTGTTCCTGTCAGTAATTTAGATAGAACTACTGGTTCGAACATTTAAGAACGGTACAATAAGTTTTACTACATAAAATTGATAAATTTTCTGATATAGGAAACTAAATGACATTTAAAAAAATACTACTATTATCAACAAGTAAGTCTTCCTCAATAGTACAGTTTCCTGTTATTAACAAAGTTTACTTTCAACATTGCATTATCTTATAAATAATGAGCAATCTCGGTACCCATTACTTTCTGATTAATACAGTTAGAAAACATGACTAATATAACGTACACGTCGACTCTCGATTCATTTCTGGTATCTGACCTTTAACTTCTTTGTTACATGTGTATTTGAATAAATTTAGCCAATTGTTTTATTTTCTGTTTTCGTGATAATAGGGTTTAATATCAGCCTGTTACCATTTAATTGGTATCTAACCTTGGTTAAAGAATTGCACATATTTTTGTAAAATATTTAGTTATAACAGAATAGTCTATTTTAAATGACTCATATCTGTCGAGACGTAAATTATGGCTGATTATTACGTACCCTACATGCTAATGGAGCGTCATTCTTTTTTATTTGTATTTACCTTCATGTAGGACGAGGAATTTATTATGGATCTTATATATTGAAATAAATGAGTGTTCTTTTTCGTTTACTTTTTTGAGGTTAGTGTATTTATGGTTGTCAAATAATCAGTAGCCGTGAAAATAAAACAAACACGTAGTTTCAAATTCAGCAGCTACCACTTTGGATTAGTAAACGATTATAGTTTTTACTGTTGAACTCAAACTGCTCATAAATAATATGTTAATGTACATGATGATAATATTTTTGTAATAATATGTGTTTATACTAGGTATGTTCCGAATATTCGTATTCGTATTCGTATTCGTACTCGTAAAATTTTGCTTTACATCTAGGATAAAAAAAATTTAAGTTGCATACAATAAATTATTATCTAATATATCGGCAAATATTTGGCTTAGGTCATTCTTTAATTTTAAAGTAAAGATTTATATATAGTTTCGTTGAAATGCGATGCAGAGGTGATTTCATTTTCCAAAAATTTTATAAGCCATTTTTGATTAAAGTTATAACAGAATAAATATTTGTGTCTGAACTGCACTACCCTTTCATAATTTCCTCGATTGGTTTGAGTAATTTATCATATTCATTTTATAAGCTCCGCTGATCGGCAGTAAGCTGCAATCATACAAAAACAAGGAATCTTTCATTTCAGTCATTATTAGCATCATATTGACAGTACGCTATTGTTGACAGAAATTTTTACATTTTTACGTAATTGAATTAAATTGAAAAGGAATTATAAATATACTCTTTACGAGTCCTCTTTTAAAAAATTTAATTGAACAAAAAAAAAACATATTATAAAAGGGTTTTATTCCACTTGGTTGTATATTCTTTAATGACTTTAAGTACTGGTTGCTATGATAGACTTGCGATTTTTTTTTACATATATTTTTCAATAGAGTATTCATTTGTTAATAATATAAGCATTTGATAATATATTAATTTGTTTTCAAACCACCTCTGATAACAAATTGTAAAGAATGGGCAGTGCTTTCCAGATCCTTTTTAATCTGACATATTGCCCGCTTCATATTTAAAGCAACATCTCTCATAACGTAATGCACTTTACTCTTTGGAATATTCAAAAAATTTAGCATTTCGTTGAATTTATTTAGAATATAAGACCCTGTATGACGTTCTTCTACTAATTCAACCCGAAGTATAATGGTTGAAAGTATCTGTAGTCAGACTCATGAAACACACACCTGTACCGTATAAAAATGTAAATTTGGTTCAAAAATATGTATTTAAAAAAATTTTATCACATAAAAAAGGTATTTATTGGTATTTTCAACTATTTGTATTCGTATTTGTATTCTCGAATATCAATTTTCCTATATATTCAGCACATTCCTAGTTTATACGTTCTTAAGAGTTGAAAGCATAAATCAAAACTATTATTTTATAGATTCTGTAAATATTTTACATATTTTTGTGTAGCAATAACAATAAATACCGATTGCCGTAAGAACAAAATTATTCATTGTAATTGAGGGACAACGATTTTATGTCAAAACAAATAAATAACTTATATACATCAAATATTTTGTAAAAACAAATTAAACCTTAAGATTACAATGAAATAAAAACTCACGACTTTTCCTCCAAACTTAATTCAAATTTCATAAATTTTATCTAACATACCAGTAAATGTAATAAATAAATATTACAAACTTCGATTTCAAATAAATTTATTACATTTGAAGATTATCTATTATAAATAATCAAAACTCACATTATTTTCATACATAAAATTTTATATTTGTTATTAAGCTAAGTAATTTTTATTTATTCATTTAAAAATAATTTACCATTACTATAAATTAATTCTAAAAAATGGAGTCAAGTTGATTCAATATGCAAAATATATCTACATAAAAAAAAAAATATAAACTCGTAAAATTATAAACTCTTAATATTTTGAATAAATTTTTATTTTATAATCTATTTAACGCAACCTGTCATCTATAAATAAACATATAGTTTATATTTTCTATTTATTTAATATATTTTTTGTCACTGTATTTATTTTTAATAGAACTACAATTTATATGACGACATTATGGTGCAGTTAGTTTGCATAAAAAAAATTTTTTTTTCTAAAAACACAAAACTTGACTATCAATACTTTATTTAACAAGATTATATTTTTTATTTTTCTGTTTGTGTTGTTTAATAAAAAATTGATGTAGCTATGCAAAATATATTAAAATTTTATAAATTTGTTAATAAAAATGTCTTAATTAAAAAGATATTTAGTAAACTGTTGTCAACTAGATTTGAATGAGAATTGAAAGATTATAAATTTGGATTTTATATAAGTGAATCAAGTTACAGGTGACTTGCAAATAATTTTATATATGTACCTGCAAAAATTCATTAGGTATATAAATAATCCTAGTACTAACAGAGTATATTTATTTATTTAGTTATTTATTTCGTTTAACTCAAACAAATTACAATAATTATTTCTCTTTTTCTTTAAATATAAGATTAAAATTTAACAAAATCAAAATTAAAAAAAAAAAAAAATATTTAAAAAAACAATAAAACTTTACAATATTAAAAAAAAAAAAGGAAAAAAATAGAACTGGAGCTGTTAGTTTAACTACCTAATGCTTAGAGGGGTTAGTTAGAAGGATTCTGGTTACAAAAGTATAGTCGATTCCTTAACACATCTTTTAAGAGTGATAAGTCAATCACGTTCTTATATTTGTTCCCTATTACCATCATTCTGTGGATAGGCTAATTCATACCATAGTTGGTTCTATGAAATAAAGGGGTTTCCAATAGGGATGATATATTTGAAGTGACGTTTCGGCCATTTGTAATATGTCATGATCTGTCTTTTTTTTTCATTGAATTCAGTAATGCTTACAATTTCATTACAAAAGTCGTGAATTTGATGAATTTTTCTAAGAAAATCATCTTCTCCGATGAGGCTCACTTTCATCTGAGTGGTGCGGTAATAAACAAAACTGTGGATTCTGGTGCGAAGAAAATCCACAAACTATTCATGAAAAACTATTACATTCACCTAAATTGACAGTTTGTTGTGATTTTTGATCTGGTGGAATCATCGGTCCGTACTTCTTTCGAAATAAGGCTGGTAACACCGTTACTGTCAATGGAGAGCGGTATAGAAAGATGATAACCAAGTTTTTATGGCCGAAATTGGAAGAAGTTGATCTTGACAACATTTGGTTCCAACAAGACGAAGCTACGTCTCACACAGCAAGTGCAACAATTGAATTATTGTGAGAAAAGTTTGGAGATTCATTGAATGGCCTCCAAGAAGTTGTGATTTAACACCATTAGACTATTTATTGTGGGGTTATTTGAAATCATTGGTCTTTAGCAATAAAACAGACTCTCTTCAAGCTTTACAACTCAATATTGAACGTGCTATTCATGGCATATTACGGGATTTAGTGGAAAAAGTACTCGAAAATTGGGTTAATCGAATTCGTTCCTGCAGAAGAAGTCGTGGAGACCATTTGAATGACGTTTTATTCAGAACTTAATTGCATCGATTTTACTTCACATTAAATAAAAAACATTTGAATTTCCTTAACAATGAGTGTGTTTTTTTTTAAAAAGAAATCATATCACTCTTGGAACTCTCTGGAAAACCCTATTTGAGAGTGAAAATATTAGGTGATTGGAGTCAAGTTTTATTGAAAATTCGGACAAAACTCAATACAAATGGAGATGTAATATTCCCCTTGACTACTTGGATAATCAAAAGAACATTAGCAACTTCACGCTTAGTTTTTAATGTAGCTAAATGTAGCAAGTTTAATCTGTGTTCATATGGAGGCAGAAGAAGTGGATTAGACCAAGGAAGGTGGCGAAGTGCATATCTTATGAAATGCTTTTGAACAGCTTCTATTATTCTACTATTTTAATATAAATTTCATAATAGAGTGATCATATCTGACTAGCATATTCCAACTGTGGCCTCACAAGACATGTTTATAATGATTTCAAAATATAAGGGTCATCAAATTCTTTAGACTTTCGCTTTATAAAACCTAACATTGAGTTAGCCTTAATAAGTAATAATATTATTATAGTGGAATTTAAAAGACTGTTTTTCGTCGAAAATGACACCTAACTATTTCAAGAACATGTCCATTAAGTGAATAGATATTTTAAAAGAAACTGATACGTCTATGATAACTCATCACAACACATTTCTTCGTACCAAGCATAAGGTTATTGCTAAAGCACCATGCAAAGAAATTATCCAGGTCATTTTGAAACAAACTTGAGTCTCGAAGTGACGTGATTTTCTTAAAAAAATTTCATGTCATCAGCATAATTTTGAACTTCACCATTTTTCATTACTGATACAACATCATTAATAGAGATTATGAATATAAGAGACAAAACTTATATGTTAATTTGTAAATACATATAGATAATAAATTAAAATAAATATATATCTTAGTATTAGTTAGGTTAGATTTTTTTTTTTTATATTTCTGCTAAAAGGGAAAGTAATCGGAAATATGGAATAACTGTTAATTATAGGTGACAAACATATCCAAACCAAATTAAGAAAATTGTAGCTACATATTCTAATGTTTTTGTCGTTTCTCACATCACACTAACACTAAACAATATCGATCAACAACTATAATCATAATTTTTGTTGCTGTTTTGTATGCTTCAATTTGACTGTCATTTTACATAATCGAAAGCATGATGATCGTCAAGTGTCGTCAACTGCATAACTGAAAGTGTGATGACAATTGATTTCTTTTACAGTTGCAGTTGCAGCAGAGCAGACAACATAATCGAAAGCAGGTTTAGATACACCATACACAGTATGACTGGAACACGAGATCTAACATTTCATTATAAAAATTCTCAACTCCCTCTATACACAAACGTCTCTTAAAATTTTCATATTTTATTTTAATTTCAGAAGTTTATATTTGAGTGCAGCTCTTCAAGTATGTGAAATGGATGTTCTTGTAGAACTTTATTTAAATTTATCAAAAACAAGACCAAATGCAAGTGATATAATAACAGCACTTGTAGAAATGCGTCCCGAGTATCATGATTTATTTGAATGTGCATGGGAAAATAAAAAGAAGCATTGTGGACATTATTTTGATGAGATTATAACAGAAGAAGGTCTCTGTTATAGTTTCAATTCATTAGATCCAAATTATATGTTCAAAGAAGAAGTGTAAGTGTATACGAGTATCAAATAGAATTTAATTTCTAATTTTGAATTATTACTAAACTATAGGCTTAATGATGATTTCTATTTTGCAAGATATAGAAATTTTTCTGGTAAAAAAAAAGATAAAAAAATTATTGTAGAATGGAGTTTAGAAAATGGATATCATTCAGAATCAGGAGAGAATACATTTCCAAGAAGAGGTTTAGGTGCTGGTACAAAAGCTGGTTTATTTTTAATGTTATTTGGTTTAATGAATAATTATGATAAATTATGTCGTGGTCCAATTGATGGTTTTAAAGTTAATAAATTTAATTTATTAATTAAAAATTAATTTTTTTAATTAGAAGTATTTCAATATTTTTTTTTTAGATTTCATTTCATTCACCCGATGAAAATGCATACATTTCAAATCAATTTATTCAAGTACCATATGGACAACAAATTTTAATTGCTGTCAAACCAAAAATCATAACAACTTCTGAACGATTACGATTTTATAAACCAAAAGCGTAAGAACAAATTAATTGATTCAATAAAAAAAAAAAAATACTTTTTAAATATAACTAACCTAATCGATTTTTAGGCGTCAATGTTATTTTCAAGACGAACGTTATTTGAGATTTTTTAAATTTTATACCCAAACAAATTGTGAAATCGAATGTTTAGCTAATTATACATTACATCAGTGTAAATGTGTTAAATTTTCAATGCCAAGTAAGTTAATTAATATTACAATAGAGGGTTGTTTAATAAGAATAAAATATTTTTTTTATAATTAACATGACGGCAACACTTAAAATGTCATAAAAGTCATTAAAATGTCATTTGTATTTAATATAATTTGAATATACTGACAATAGCAGTAGTGTTCCACATTTAATGAGTTAATAAGCCAGTAATTTGATAAATAAATGCTCGAAATATTGTAGATATTGTGGTATAAACTTGCAGTACCGTATTTAATTAAGCATGAAAAGGTGATTCTAACTAAGTTACTGTCAAGAACATAAAAAAAAAGCTTATTCTGGTAAAATACATATGTCAGAAGTTTTGTTTTAGGTTTGTGGTCTTAATTCTAAATTACAAAATTTTGTGTAATAAAATTCTGAATTTTTCAAATTTTGTATTACAACCAAATTCTGGGTTAAAATGTTAATTTTTAATTTCTTCAGAAAAGATTGAAATAACTTTTTTTAAATTCAAAATTTGTTTATTGTAGCTCAAAATTTTGTAAAGCAAAATCAAAATTAAAGAATACTCTAACAGAATAAAAACCATTAACACAAAATAAAACCATTTTGAAAAAATTTAAAATTTTCGTATGTTTTTTATGATGCTGACATCGTTAAAAATTTGTAAAATTAACAAAATGAAAAAAATACCCTAAAATCTTCATTTTTGAGCCGATTTCAATAGTTTTTCAACTGTTTCAATTGTTTAGAAAAATTTTAATTTTTTAATTTCAAAATTTTGATACAAGCTCTTAACTTGAATGTCGTTCATTTTGAACAACCCGATATATATTCAATATTTTTTAATTGAATTGAATACGATTCGATAATTATATTTTGATATTAATAGACATATAGACTAATATATAAATTAATATATACCGGGTCTTTCAGAGCATGCGTATCAGCTTTTTAAGAGGGAAGATGGCTCCCGTTATTTTAAAATTTAAAAAAAATGTTATTAATTAAATCGAGGGTGTTTTATCGATTGGTGATATTTTTAACTTCCGACAAGGACCGGAAAAGCGTTTTTTAAGTCCAAAAATCGCCGAAATTGGCCAAAATCAAAATTTTCAAATGGGGGAAAAAAATTACTTTACAAAAGTTTCTTATTTTTGACGAAGAATCCGAATTTGCATAAAAAAGTACCCCTTCCCATTTGAAAATCTCGATTTTAGGCCAATTTCGGCGTTTTTTCGGCTTAAAAAACCCTTTTCCGGTTCCTCCCGGAACTTGCAAATATCACTAGTCCATTTACTTATTCGTTTTTTTTTAATTCTAAAATAATGGCTCCTTCCCCTCTTAAAAACCTGATACGCATGCTCTGAAACACACGGTATATAAATGTTATGAATATATTATATGCAATATTTTGAGTCAGCAAAGATTTTAGAATTCGATTTAAAATCAAAGTTCTAATTCTTTTTATAGAATATAATTTATACAATATATTTCTAAATTTGTAAAAATAATGCGTAACCGCTGTTGAATACAAACAAAATTATTGAACTCGAAAACACTAAATCAATTAAAGTTGAATTTTGGAATTTTGAATTTTTGTATACTTTGGGGTTTTGTATTTGGTATTGGGGATTTCATGGCCAATGCATAAATTATATATATAAATACAGGCAAATAACATACTGACATTTTAGGTTTTGACAAAAGAAATACAACTTCTTTTAAAGAAAACTTTATTAATTGATTATAATTAAATATTTATCGCCTCATTTACCACCGTTGATAAGTAAGTTGTTTTGGACCTCTCTCTATCTATATATACCGCTATAACTTATTTCTGAATATTCGCAGTTCAATTCTCAAACCTATATGGATATATTTTTCGTGTGACAAATCTCATAAATAAAACTGATATACGTTCAATTTCTGATGTTTCCCATGAAATATCTTTGCAGCCAATGGCTCGATTGTGTTTATTTTTTACTTGAATGATTGACTAAAGAAGTTTGGGTATTTTGGGTAAACATAATATACCCGAAATAAGCAATTTTTAGACGATTAACTGTTGGCATGAGCTTTCTTTCAATTTGATTTTTCCTTTAAATTTTTACAACCTTAAAATTTTTTATATGGTCACATTTAAAAATTTTCTATTCCATTCATGTAGACATACCAATTTCAAGGTTCATACTTCTATACCATGTAGTAAAACAGCCCATACATAACATTTATCAAGTCGAATTGCATTTACCTTATACATAGATTTTTTCACCAAGCTACGAGAAATTCAAGTTGTCTTTGTTGCACTTCTGTATGCATACAACCACCAACTAAGATAATTGTTAAAAAATAAATGAATAAAAAGTACAAAATTTTTGTGCAGTTCAATTAAAAATAATTCAAAGACAAAAATAATAAGTTCCACAGACATTATAAGATAGAATAGAGAGCAGTACTACACATTTTTAATCCATTTCCCCGGTATTCAGTCCAATTTTTTTAATGGGGAATTCTATGTAAGCGAGACCTCTTCAGATTAATTGTACTTGCCAGCTTATCTCAGAATTGTAGGTCTATGTCCTTGATAAACACTTGTATTGCTCTGATGTCAATTTCAGAATCAGGCATTGTCTATCCCTGGAAATATTTATATCTTTTGCGAGCTTTTTCAATCTTTATTAATCTCAAAATAGTCATGAAACTAGTCATGAATAAAATTGATTATTTAGATCCTACAGTATTAGATAAATGTTTGCTTCAATTAATACATTGAAGGATATAGGTCTGTGAAGCCTAATTATTTAATTATCATTTACTATTTCAAGACTTATCAGACGCATACATTCGATTCTTATTACATACAACTTATATGAGTTAAATTATTTTTTCTCAAAAATGTTTTAACTTTTAGATTCCTAATTTTAAAGTATTTGTTTTATTTTATTTTTTGTTGCACTGAAACACAGGAAGTCACAATACACCAATTTGTGGTTCTACAGATATTGAATGCTATTATGATGCATCAAATAATTTATTACGTCAACAGTTGCTTAAAGGATACAAAGGTGAAATATTACATGATATGGATTGTGATTGCTTGCCAGCTTGTACTTCAATAACATATGAAACAGAAATTACTCAAGCTCATTACAATTTTGTTTCTCATTATGGTGCTTTTTTGAAAGATATGCCAACAACTGATAATAAAACACCAGCGTAAATTGTTTTTTTTTTTTTTTTTGCTATAAATTATTTTAAATTACGAATATGTTTTTTTTGTTTGTTTTTTTATAGTGTTGAAATGACAAAACTTTATGTATTTTTTAAAGAGGCCCAATTTTTAACATCAAAACGTTCAGAACTTTATGGAACAACTGATTTTCTTGCTAATTGTGGAGGTCTATTAGGTTTATTTATGGGTTTTTCATTATTAAGTTTTATGGAATTAATTTATTTTTGTACATTAAGATTAACGAAAAACATGAATATGAGAATTGAATATAAAAGAAATATGAAAAAGAATAAAATTGCAGAATAATTGAAAAAAGAAAAAAAAATATGAGACTTGTTTAATTTTGAATATAAAAAAAAAATGGAGTTTAACTGAAAATGTTTAACTAAACTATGTCTCCTTAATCTTAAAATTGATATTATACATCTCCTATAATACTAATATTTAAAAATATTTTATTATTTGTTATTAAATGCATATACCGGATGTTCCACAGCATGCGTATCAATTTTTTAACCTTCACCTGCGCAGGATTAACGTATATTAATATTCACTTTTTTACTTTTGAATAAAAACCTCATTATTTGGCCGATTTTAATGAAATCACAGATTAGTGCCTAATTTTTTGAGTAGATATTGAATATATAATGAAAAGTTCGGAAAAACGTGTCTATGTCTAATTTTACGGCAATTTAATTTTTTTCTTCGTCGTTGCGAAAATATAACATATGTTAATTTTTTTTTTATTCATACAAAATGTATGGTATTCTATAAAATTTTTGGAAATATTTCGATAAAAGTTGAAAAATAAGATAAAAGGTTCTGAAATATTTTAAATTGAAATAGAAATATATTTTAAAGCATAAAATAAATAAAACACCAAAGGTTTTTTTTCTATTATAATTAAAGTCATAGCACAGAACATGATGTTAAACATTTGTCAATACTCTACTAAAGCAATGCAAGGACTAAATCATTACATTATACATATATTTGTATGTATAAATATTTTCTATTCATATTTTCTGTTAAATTCAAATCAAACAATTCAAAAAAAAATTATACACTTCACCTAACTGCAATAACATCCGATTCTCAAAAAAAAAAAAAAAAAACAAAAAAAAAAAATTAAGCCGATCTAAAATTCAATGTTTCAACTCATAAAATAAATTCCATATTGCACTCTCGATATATCCTTTTTAATTCCCAAAAACAAAAGCACAGAATCGGATTACAGTCAGTAAAAACAAAAACAAAAAAAAAACTTTCTTAATTTTTTTTTTTTTTACCCATAGGGAGAAATTCTTAACAATGAGGAAGGAATCCTCTTGCCATTTTGATTGAATGCGGAACATGTTGATTTCAAATTCAAAACTTTTTTTTTTGTATTTTGCAATCGAAAAGAAAACGTATGAAAATTGAAATTCAAAAAATTGCAACAAAAACAAAAACAAAAAAAAAACGAAATGAATTACTAATTCATCATCATCGGTTTTTACAGTTATTTTCGTTTTCATTTTTTTTCGCATTCCTTTTTTTTTAGTTTTCTTTGTTGTTTTATTTAACAGTATCAATTGGACTTACAAGTTACGAGCTTTAAAATATTACCGGAATAAATTGAATTGTGGAGAACAGAAAAGGCAAAAATAATAACAACAAAGTCCAAATATTCTTTTTTAATGAAATTCTCTTCAAGCTATATACGAAACCGTTATCGGTTTTATATTGTTCTTTTTTTTATTGTTTTTAATACATTTTAATTCGTTTTTTCAATGTAAAAAAAAAAGAAAAATACCGCATGTCTGGTTACTTGCAAGAATAATTTTTAAATCAATATGAACAAAGAGCTTTTTTGATTTTGGGTAAATTCATATGAATTTAATATCAAGGTTTATCTTTTACAGTCGTCTTTCGTTTTGTATTTTAATGAACTTCTTTTTAGAACCAAAACTTATCAAATAAGTCTTCTTTTTACGCTTTCGTTTTGATATATTTCCCAAATAGTGGCATAAATGCAGAACTGTGCATATTTGTGCAGAAATTTAGCATAGTTAGTATAGCATTAGTATAGCTGTTTTGATTTGTATTTGTTTGAAATTTGGATCGATCGATTTGGCTTTCAACAAAACTTTTAAAAGAATTTGTAAACATTTTTCTCAAGCTTACTGCAAATAAATAAACTTTTCAATATAGTTAAATTTGACTAACTAACTAAGCCTAACGCAACGGGCGAACAAATCTGATCAAATAGAGCTACAACAAATCTGATCATTGAATGAAAATAGAGAACAAATCTGATCATTGAATCTACATTATTTTGTTTACTTGCAAAGCCTTCACATTCAAAACAATGTTTTCTGTTTTTCAAGTCATTTTTCATCCATTAATTTCAAAATGTATCCAATCACTGATTTTCAATAATTGACATTAACATTGAGTTTCAACCATTGATTTCAAATGAATCCAATAATTTTCTATTTTGTATTCCATACTCAAAAAAAATATTCTAAGTAAAATACTTCTTCTATCTATTGAATCAAAAAAGCTTTCGATAAGTCGAAAAAACGACAACCACCTTTCTTCCTTTACTTCGTTTAATTTGAATATCTGAGTTTATATTAGATTGTTTGCTAAAGTTGCATTGCAGTTTGCGAAATAAAGTATTATCTAAAACATGGTTTACCACCTGGTTGTTGATACATAGATTTCAATTAGTTTACCAATGCTGACATATATAGATGTAGACCTAAAGTTTTTTATTTCAGATTATTCTTTCATTTTTTTTTAAGTTAAGCCAAGTTTCAAATGATACCTTTACAGACGAATGTATAGCTTGGACTAATTGGGGATTGTAGAAAGAAAAATATTCCTTTGATCAGTAGGGACATTTTGAATAAATTTATTAATATTACTTTTGAACTTTTGTGGATTGTACGTAGGTGTATTTTTGTATCGGGGAAACACGCTTGTTGGAATATGGTTCCACATTCGGGAAAATTTGACTACAAATGAATTTCCATAGCCGATTTTGAGGAATTTGCACTGAGTAGGGGTGGGTACTTTATGCCTCTCTTGTTCCTCGGCGGAAATATTTGAGAGGTGGCATTAGGGTTTTAATTTCATCTGAACAAGTGCCTAATTGTATTCCAACTTGGGTAGTATGTATGTTTTATAGATATTAAGCATGTCCTGGGGAGAGAAATACCAAACCCAAGCGGCATTTTTAGCGATGTCAAAGATATGGTCATTCCATATCATTTTATTGTTGAGCTTCATACCCAGGATGTTCAAGTGTTCAGTTCGCTGAATACGCACACCCTCGACTAATAGGGTGGGGTTAAATGGGGTAGTTTTTCGCGAGACTAGACAGCTTTTGTGAGTTTTGGAGGTGTTAAACTAAACTTTATTACTTTTCCCCCAGTTTGAAATAATGGCTAAATCATGGTTGAGCGTGCTGACCATCATGCTACGTTTAGTATCAGTAACTTCTAAATTATTTCCGAACTTTTTATTTAAATTGGTATAATATTATGGAAAGTAGATCTACAATAACAAATTTATCTGTCTTTCTCCAGCATTCAGTCTTCAATTCTATTGAGCAAGGCCTACAAGTCGATACAACTTTTACTGACATTTCTAAAGTTTTTGATAAAGTGAATCACTTCAAAACTTTTATCTAAAATTGAAGCTCTGGATACTTATGGCACATTATTAAAACTGATATAGGCATAATTAATTGATCATAAATTTTCATCCCTTGTTATCTATAAAACGATTTGAATATTTATAATCTCATCTTGCAATTTGTTAATGATACAAAATTATTTGCTATCATCAGAATGTTCGATGACTGTCAGATTTCAAATTGATCTTGTTGGTGTTTTATTAATTGATTGATTTTAAATATTAATAAATGTAAAGTTATGAGATTTAACTAATAATTTTTTTGAATTCAACTATATATTTTGAAAAATTCTGATATGGATGTTGTTAATCAAATCAAGGATTTGGAAGTCCTTTTAGACAATAAACTCACTTTTAATTCGCATGTTGATTTAATCTTAGCCAAATCATTTCTAATGCTTAGTTTTATTAAAAGAAACTATCTTCAATTTATTATCCCATTAACGTTTCAGAACTTATATATTTCATTAGTCCTTCCTCATCTAAAATGCGCTTCCCTTATTTGGACGCCATTATATATCTATTTATATTAAATAGATGAAAAGAATTGAATCAATTCAGAAAAATGCGATTAGATTTTGACTTCGGAAATTTAATTGGCAGGTTAATGTCGCTCATTGGCTTCATTACTAAATGTCAACTCATTGGTATCCAAACTCTTGACTATGAACGTAATATTGCTTCAGTAATGTTTTCGTATGATGTTTTGTCAGCTATAGAACAAGTTGCGCATCTATTTTAAATATGTATAATTTAAAATTTAAGACGCTGAGTGGCGCACTAGGTGCAGCGCCTGCCTTTCATCAACCGAAAAGGTCCCAGGTTCGATTCCCGATGAAGCAAAAGCTTTATGGGTTTTGCAACCTGGTTCAGTACCCTTTGTCATTGGATTAAAATAAATAAAAACAAAACATACAATCTGTTAACAATTTAAATAAAATAAAGCTATTCTATTTAAGAAGGCTTAGTTCCTGTCAATAGCAGTAGTTTTCCACATTTAATGAGTTGATAAGCCTGTAATTTAATAAATAAATGTTCGAAATATTGTAGATATTGTAGTATAAATTTGCAGTACCGTACTTAATTAAGCACGAAAATGTTATTCTACATAAGTTAATGTAAAGAGCATGAGCAAAAACATATGCTCCAATGCGTAATGTACGATCTCGTAGATTTTTATATATCTAGAATTTCAAAATTCATTCAGAAGTGTTTTGACAGTTGAGATTTTAATTCTATCTATTCCAGAAATATGACTTGTCGCTAGACTTTCAATAAGTTTTATAATTTTTATGAAATATAATTGTTACAAAATTTTGTTCGCTTGTTTGACTGAACAATTTTTGGTTATTTTAGAGTATAGAGCACTGTTCCTATTCCATTCATAGGAGTGGAAAAGCTATTCACTCAAATAAACCATCATTATCAAAATATTTCTATTTCTACTGTTTTCTGCTGTATTGACAACAACTGAATAAAAATTTTTTCAGCACTGAAAATCAAAATGAGATTTGCCTTCAAAGTAAATCTTTGAGTACAATAGAATTTTTTTTTTTTACGCTATAACAAAAAAAAAGAAGAGTGCATAGAGAGGAGGCAAAGATTGTTTTACATATTTGATTGCAAAGCTAAGGATTTTGTGGGTATTTTGAATTATTAACAAACGAATGCACATTTTTGATCCTTTTCTTTTTTTTGTATGTCAATATGTATAACAACATTTGTATATTATGTACAATGTATTTTAATATTCTCTCAATTTCTTTTCGGTGCCATTTATTTCATGTTTTTTTATTATTTTCATCTTTATTATTACCAAATTATGTAACTTTTATTATTTTAAATGATTTATATTACTTTTTTTGTTTTTTGTTTTTGTAGTGATTTCACTCTCACTGCATTTCATTTTCATTCATTGCACGTAAAATTAAAAACAAAAAAACCAAAGCCTGTGTGTACATTAATATAATTTTTTGAAATTTGGAAAATATTTAATTCCTTAGGGAAACTTAATAACGAGTTATAAAATTTTTGCACGTGGTGAAAATTAACTGACGAATGAATAATGAAATTTTTTCAATAATTTCATATAGAAAAAAATTGGTAGACAACTTGCGGCTCATTAATCATCTATATAATATGTACTAATTACAACATTTTTTTAAATATATTTTTTTAAAGAAGAAATATCATCTTCATCTTCTGGGAAATTTGATTTTAAAAACTCTTTCTATATAAAACTTAAAGATGTTCAACCCACTTAAATGATGAATTTTTTATCTAAAAAAATACGAGTTTAAGAATTGAATTAAGTGCGAAGAAGTGCCATCTATCCTTCTTTATTTCTTCAAGCTAAAATACTCATGCCTAAACGCTCTTCCAAGAAAATTAAAACTTTTATAAGTTTCATTAGGAAATAGGTGCGTATCTTGGCAAGGATAATAACACGCCACTGCATTATAAAAATGGCGTGTTATTGTAAATGCATTATAACACGCCACAGTTGTTATAAAATGGGCCTAACCGAAAACAAATTATGTAGAATATTTGAAATAGAGGAACAATCTATTAAACATTATGAAATCAGCCATTTTTAAGGACTCAGAGGTCTAACTAGCACTACCAAATAGGCGTAATCACAATAAGCCTATTTGGGGCTGCTGTGATATAGAGAACAGATCCACTCCCGGAATTACATAATCTGTAATCTAAGAATTGAATCTAAATTTGTCGATTGATATAATGTAGAAGTTAAAAACTGTATTTCAAAATAAGCCGTATATCTTTCAAACAACCACTGATGGACATTCACTGAGAAGTGCTATTTGAACTATGCCAATGTACTGTAGAATATTAAGCCATCTTCTTTGTAAGAACAATTTGAGTTGTTGATTTCTTTGCCATACATTGTCAAGTTTAAGTTCTCTATTTCTATAACTTCTTTCAAATTAGTTGGGTATATTTCAAGGAAAGAGTATTAGCCATTAATTAAGTAGGTAGGTAGATAATAGTGGCTGCCGACACTACGCCGACAGGCTTAGACCAGTAAGGTCGATTGGGATACCACGTAAACTTCCTTTTCCTCCTTCTCTCTACACGTTCTGCAAAAATCGTTTGAGGAGAGTCCAAGTTTTCTGGCATGTTTACCAATTAGACAATGACTCGTAATAACCCCTACCATAGTGCTAATGTCACTCCTTTTCTGAGTTAGTATGTTAAGGGATCGCTTCAGCTTCAGCATAGGCCAGAGTTGCTTGGTGATGTCTAGTCTAGTCTGGTCTAACTGACCATCTGAAGTTTGAAGCTGTTATTGCATCTTTGCGAAGCAATGAAGTAACGGTAGCTAGAGGTGCACCTAGATTGCGCCTTTCCGGAAGGATTTCTAATATGATACCATCAATGTAAAGGTGTACGTATTCTTTGGCTAGAACCGTGCTACTCCTAGTTGAAATTTTTTAAATATTTGCGGCTTGAACAAAATCACGAACATTAAAAGAACATCACAAAGCGTTTCCAAATTTCCATTAACAATATTCCAGGAAATTCATTATATACTTTTGCGTTTTATCTTATAATAATTCTAGATGCTCAACATCCACCACTAGTTTTATTTTCTATTTTTTAGGGGGTTAGTTTTGTTTCGATAAAAGAATATTTTAAAATTTTTTATTTTTACATTATTATTTTATTTTTATAGTGAAAATAAAAGGTTATGGTAACAAAGAACCAAGTTAATTTTAAGTTGTTTCTTATTCGTAGAAAGATTGATTAACATAAACTTTATAGTAATGTGTTTAAACTTATCATAAATTATACGATTATCAGCAACATTGGATCACAACCAACCGCTATTGGTTTGATATAACAGCATTATCAAACAATGATCCTGACAGTCTCGATACGGTGTAGAACCTGCTAAAGCGCTTCCAAATATATGGCAACATATAGTAGTCATCACTAAGCAAATAACAAAGAATTAATAAGCCTTGAGCTACATAAAACTAATAAAAATATTAAATATGAAATAATAAAATAGGAACAAACTATAAATGTAAATACAACAACTAAAATTAGATTAAATTACAAAAAAATTTAAACACTCTAACGACGTGCCACATCAGAGTCCTTAGAATCAAGTTTTTACATTTATGTAATAATTTCATAAATAAATCAAATCAAATCATTGAATATATTTTCAGACCGAAAAAGTGCACTAATATTACGATAATAATTAATTTTATCTTTGATAATTAGTGAATCAATTTCACCATCATTAATGGTTAAAATAAATTCGACATCAGCAGCTATTCTTCTACTTTCAAGAGTGTTCGTATGTAAAAGCTTTTAGTTTGTTCTGTTATTTGCATCCAAAACCATAAATCAATAAACTGTTGCACACCTCTGTAATAGAATATAAAAATAAATATGTCAAAAATGAAAAACCAAAAAAAAACATGGCGTCATTAAATTTTTGCAATTATTGAATTTGATGTGCTCTTTTAATTGATTGTTAATATATTTTTATTTCTTGTTTTTTTTTATATTCTCTACACTTGGGCATATAAAATTATACCCAGGTATTAAATCGAGTTACTAAAGAGTTATAATTTTCAGATTTTCAATTTTTATTATAATATTTTTATTGGCTTTATATTTTTATTTTGAATTTGAATCTATAGAATAATCAATTAATCGGTTTGATTAATAACAATAAAATTATTTAATGAAATATTTTTTTTTCTTTGCCTTTTTTTTCTTTTTTTATTATTATTACAATAGTTTTTGTTGATTGAAATGCAATTATAAATTAAAAAAAGATAAAGTTATAAAAAATAAGTAAATTAAATATAAAAATAACAAAAAAAATAATTAAGGGAAAAATTAAAATATAAAAGAACAATATATGTATTAAAATATGAATATATAATATAATGAATATATATAATATAATATATATAATATAAATAATATAATAAAATAATGAATATATTTACATACGTATATTATACAGTTAACAAAATATTTAATAAATATGGAAGTACATATATTTCATTTAAATAATATAAATATTTATACAGTTATATTAAAAATTATTTGACCAAAGTAATAAATTTAAAAAAAAAAAATAGAATGGTATTTACGTTATAGTAATACTTAGATAGTTAAGGTGAATACTTGTCAACAGAAGACACTGTTTAAAAAAAATTCTCAGATCATCAATAATTGTCAATGCATCTGGTACGTGTTAAATTTTAAGGGTAAAGAAAGGATTTAAATGTGTTAAAGAAACGGTAACAAAATTTTCTAAAAGACATCACAAAGAATCTACAACCAAGCTGACTGTTGAGTAACAAGAAGATTGCAGCTCTTCAGGCCTC
Organism: Argyra leucocephala; assembly: GCA_963942445.1. Taxonomy (NCBI): domain Eukaryota; kingdom Metazoa; phylum Arthropoda; class Insecta; order Diptera; family Dolichopodidae; genus Argyra; species Argyra leucocephala. The sequence goes on along the minus strand of OZ012681.1, from coordinate 43,032,571 downwards.
AAGACATAGGATGATTTATAATAATCAACTTTTTCTTAACTAATATAAAAACATAAATATTTAATTTAAAATTGTATTAATTTTGTTACGAAGACACAATGGAATCGTCGTTCCTAAATCAATTTCTATTTTTAAAAATTTTACTAATTGTTATATGCTTTCTATATTGTAAATTTATAAGATAGTTGTATAATATAATTTATTGCTATTTTTTTTCGGATAGAAGAAAATCAACAAAAGAGCCTTCATTTATCGTTTTATATTCCGGGAAAGAACTGTGTCGACTTTCCCGAACTAAAAACTCCTTCTAGTATTTTCTAGTCTTTTAAACTAATCATTAATACTATTTTAGTTCTATTAATTCAGATATTTTTGATCAAACAAAATTCCACTAGAAATATTAATGTAAGATAAAAGATTTTATCCTAACACAGTTCGAACGGTTTTGTCCATTTAAGTCTTCTAACAAAGTTTTGACTGTCAGCTAAGCCTAAAACTTGATTCATTATCTTTAAAATTGGATTGTAGATTAAAACTTTTTTAAACGTCGAAAGCGTAGATGTCCGCCCAATTAGGCAATACCGGTAATACAGTAATACAAAATTGTATTTCGGTTCTAACTCTTGTTTTTTTTATTTCGTAACCATCTGAGCTTTTCATCAAGTGTCATACCAAGGTATATTGCAGAATTTTGATATGGTAGAACGACATTGTTCATTGTGACTGGAATGGGCAAATCTATTGTTTTTTTTTTTGTAAAATTAACATGTTTGGATTTTGAATCGTTTAGTTGAATTTCAAAAGGCGGAGGTTTTGAACCATAAGGAGATTTTGTTGTTTGCTTGCTGTAGTTTATTTGTCACTTCGTTCATATTATTGTCAACCGCTAATACCGTAATATCATCTGAAAAAGTTGTCATTCGTGTATATAAAAAAAAACATGTCAAATACAAATCTTACACATTTTTTTAAAATTACCAAGCCAAATGAGACTTGGCATACTAACAATTATACAATAAGTTTTTATGTTAAGTTTTTAGTATCTCAAATATTTTAAATGTGGAAAAATACCTTTATTGTAGGACTGTATTATTGTGTAGAGTATAATTTAGTTTTCACAATATTGGAGTTTCATTTTGATTTAGTTATAATTGCATTCCTAAACAATTTCAATTTCAATCGATGCCACTCGAATCTGCCATTTTCTTGTTAGTAATCATATAACCAAACCAGTGACAATCCATGCATTAATTTTTAATTACTAATTTAATATTTAATTTAAATAGTTATTATTTATGTATAGAAAAACAAAATTTCAAAAGGCGAAAGCTACAATCTACAAATGTCAAAATATTGAAAAAGAGAACAATATATTAAATAGAAGGCATGACTCATCGGACTAAGGTTAACTTAATTCTTTTCGTTAAGTTTACATCAAACTAAAAGCTACTTAAGGTCAATAGCATTTCATTCAAACGTCATTTTACTTAAGTAATCTACGAACTGAATCGTACCCACAACTTATGTTGAACGAAAAGTAATTTTTTTAACAAAACTGAAACTTAAATTAACTTAAGTACGGCTAGTTGATTATATGCAACCCGATAAGGGCTTACATAAGTTTGATATTTACTTGAGTTAACTTAAGTATAGCTAGTTAGGCCTTAAACGTTTATACGCAGTATATTTACTATTGTATTTTAAAATAAGTTGAGTATTGCATACATAAAACTACTAGCTTACATATTACTACAATAAAAATCACCCAATCATTAGGCATTACTACTGACAGCGAAATTATAAAAACTTTGATCAAAACTCCTCATTTCAGTATCCTAAAGTCAACAGAACTAACAATATTTTTCGTACATTTTTATATACATATGTAATTATGTAAAATAAAATTAATAAAAATGAGAAACAAAAAATAAATTAATATTCTTATATTAATTTTTATTGTAAAATCCCTAGACATAAACGTTATTAAATTATTTAAAATTAATAAATTTTATTAAAAAATCATACAAATAAAAAAAAATAAAAAAAGATATCCTACCTACATAATGTATTTTCATTATATATTTTGATTGTGGAACTTTTAAATTTTTATTCATTACTTTAATGTTTATTCATAAAAATAGTCGTACTTTATTAATATTAATAAAAATTATATTTTCATTTAATTGGGGTAATGTGCTTCTTTCCTATAACACAATATAAAAAAAAACATCAAAAATCATCCTGGGTTTAACAAAACTTTGAACAAACCTTTTTTAAGAAACATGCTAAAAATCAGTTTATCAAATTACATTTCCTTTCATCTCTTTGGTATTAGTATGGAACATGAATACAAACAATAGATTATGTTCTTTAAGTTTTAAAAATTTGAATTGTAACAACTAACAGTGCAAATCCAACGAAAGAAACAAAAACTATTTTATGTGGAGTTATAAAACTTTCCCAAAATTTGGTCAATACCACAGCAGATTCTTCGAATTAGTAACCCAAGTATGAAAATATTTATATCTTTATTGTTTTTTTTGCGCAGATCTGCAAGAACTTTTAGTCTACAGAAGACTTTAGAGCATCAATTTACCCGGGAAATATTTGTAGAACTGACATTAGATACGTCAAAATTAACTTACCCCAAAAATCCTAAATGAGAGGAATTTTAAATCCGTAATGTTAAGAAAACTGATCGTAACTCTCACAAATGTATATGGAAAACAGTTAATTTGTGTAAAAGTTAAAGAAAATCGAAAGCGGAATCTGATCGGAATTATTGCCAAAAAAATTTTGTTTTTTTTTTCAATTAATTTCCTCTCCAATCTGATAAATCTTACTTTTATTTTTACTGATATTCATCTTACTGGAATTAGTTTAATACAATAATCAATTTATATTTAACACGCGTGACGTGATATGATCCCTTAGTTGTTATAGGGATACGTATGGCTTTCTTATTACTTCCTTATGACAAGATGGCGATAAATAAATTCGAATTTTAATGTCGTGCGAGAATGATTCACAAATCAAAAATAAGGCTTCAGAAATAGCGTCAATTTTTATAAATAAGAAAATAAAAAATTATTTTACCAAAATTAATTAATTTTATAATTTCTTTCCTTGTCATGAGAAGAAAAAACCTAATCGGATTCTTACTCCATATAAGGGAGAAAAAAGCAATGCCGAATTTTTTCATCGATAAGAATACGAAACTTCAAGATGATATTGTAATGTGCCGCAAGGTAGTATACTTGGACCACTGCTGTTTACACTGTATATCGACAGTATACAAGATTTAAAAGTAGATGCTGAAATCATTCTATTCGCTAATGATCTCTGCTTAATTTTCACCGCAAATAATTATGATGAATTACAAAACAAAATGAATAGTGATTTGAAAAAGCTTAATAATTGGATGGCTGTCAAAAATTTACGTTTAATAATTCAAAAACAAAGTAGCTATAAAATAATTGATCAAAATCTGAAAATAATGAATACTAACATCTTTGAAGAAGTACAATGTAAATGAAATCAAATATCTCGGTATTTGGATTGATAATGGATGAACATGGAATAAACATACAAATTATTTATACAAAAAACTCTCAGCAATTGCAAATGGAGTTAAAAAATCAAAAGGATTTCAGAAATGTTGTTTGATTCTATTAAAAGATCAATTTTCTACGCCCTATTTCATAGCCATATTATAGTTATGGTATAAAGCTGTGAGGAATTATTATTGAGTTGGTATTTGATGAGTTACAAATAATGCAAAATAAAGCAATTAAAAAATTATGATATGGATTAAAATAGAAATAACTAATAATATTTACTGTGAATTCGATAAGAAATATGCTGTTGTACTACTTCTTCTGGATTTCTCTAAAATTTTTGATTATGTCAATCATAGCTTGTTATGTCTTAAACCGACTTCCACGTTTATATTCATTAAAATTAAAATAGTTACTACAATAAAAGCCAACAAAAATGCCTAATACTATTGACAGCGACCGAGTTATATTTATCCCTTTCTAAATAGAGTTAATTACCGAAAATTGCAGTATGAATTTATTATAAAAATTTTGTAAATCATATTTTCAAGAAACAAAATAGTTTTTTTTTTGCAAATTTTTGTAAAATTGCATTTTTAATTATTATAAAATTGAATGAGACATTGAATTTTGTTTACTATTCCATTTGATTAAACTGCAAAAATAAAACTCTAATTTCAATTTCAGTTGTTTAAAATGAATTCAAAAATTTATATTATTATCAAAATAAATAATTATTTATAATCTATATTTATGAAAATAAAATTATATTTTCTTTAAATTAATTTCAATCAAAAGAAATGAAACAAATTAATTAAATTTCTTAATAACTAATATAACTATGTATACATTATATACACGTATGTATAATGCTTTCACAATTTGAAATTATTTTCTTTCCCTTTTCTTGCAATTGAAACAAAAAAAAATTAAATTTCTTGAAAATTAAATTTTCTATGTCTGATGACGTTAAGCTTGTCACACTCTCTTATTTCATTTTCAATATATAAGTACAGTTATTACAGTATTCATATTATATCGTCTTTGGTAAAATATAAACATATAAATGTGTATATACTTACATAGTTACATGCACCAATCGGATTTATTATTCATTTTTTTTTTTTCAACATTTCATAACTTAATAAGGATTAATTTTCTTATGCAGATATTTTTCTTCTTTTTCATTTTATATAAATGAAAAATTTAATTTTCTTCTTTTGAAGATAGCTACATTTTACAAAGAAATTTATATGTACACATATTATATATGTATGTATATGTATTACAAAATTTTATTTTTGTTTTCTTTAAAATTTCTATTTAAAATGTATAAAATAAAAATATTACAAAAGGGAATGAATTATTAAAATTTCGTATGCAAAAAATATAAAATTTCGCAATGAAAAAAAAAATTAAAATTAAAATTTCCATTATACAGTTATATTACAAAAAAAAAACAATTTAAAAATCGCTTTTCTAAAGAACAAAAACAAGAAAATATATATAATATAATTGTTTTTTATTTGAAAAAAAAAAGCTTTAAATAGGAGATGAGTGATAACAGGAGATAGATTGTACAATATTAAAGATATTAAGGCCAATACTAGCTTTGAAAAATGTTCTCCTATACCAATTCTGTTACAGTAAAAATTCTGAAAAAATTTCCAAAATTAATTCTGCAAAAAATAACTAAAAAATTTACTATTTTTAAAAATTTTTAATATTTTTCAATTAATATTACTTTTATATTGAATGTATTGAATATTGAATTTTTAATTTTGGGAAAATTTATACACTTTAAGTGTTGTTCTGATCACCGACGAAAAAATAAAATATGTTACGTAGTAATTTATTTAATCACAATTGTCACTACAGTCGTTCAACCCACATTTTCATCGTCGTCGAAATAGAGCTATTTTCTATTTTTTTCTTCGCTGATTAACATTCGATTTCTGGCATCTTTTTTAAACATCAAAACAAAGTCCTGATATCCATTGTTTTTGATTCTTTATACTATTTTTAAAAATATATTTAATTAGGTATATTTTTAATTTATTTATATTACTTATGTAAGTGTTTCATTTTAGTTGTGTTTTAGTTTTAAATTTATTCATATAATTTTATTATTTTATTATTGATTCAGTTTTCTATTAAATCTTATTATATTAGTTAGCAATCTCTTTAATTATATTACTGTTATTATTTTATATAAATACGCGTATAACTTTTTGAACAATTGAGAGAGCGAAAAGTTGTTTTAGAACCGTTTATGTAATGGTACTTACCAATCAATGGCGGAAACAAGCAACCGGATATAGTTACCGGATATAGTACTACATGGATTGATTATGTTCGACGTAGTATCACATGCGCTACACGGTGACTGTTCCTAACATTCACTGTTTCTACCATCTAATATTTCAAGTAGACAGTTCTCTTTCTTCTCGTTAGCTTACGGAATAATTATTCCATTTATATCTTTGCAGAATCTCTTCTTTAACGAGAAAGTTACATATACACTTTTATTCTCATTGACCTTCATTTCCCACTTATAAAGCCATTCCTGTATCTGTCGCAAATGTTCTTGCAGATTTGTAGATGCTGTATGTGAATTTGGATGACAGTTTAAAATTGCAGTATCGTCTGTGTTCCTGTTTCCCGGTAGATCAGACGTATATACTAGGTATAAACGTCTATAAGATTTGAGTCTAACTCTAAAGCGTACATTGGTTATACAAGAATTTATTAGTAGTTGAGACTCGACTGGTAGCTTATGTTGTATTTTATGGATCAATCCATCATCCTGACTAACACTGCTGTACAGAACTTTGTTTCTTCAAATCCTTGTGTGGCAGCTATTCTATGTACCTGTTCGATCGTGCTATCTTCAGCTTGAAAATCAAATGGTGCAGGGGAATCACTCCATCGTTTTTTATTTGCGGCATCATTTTATGTACTATAATTTTTCAAATACTTTTGACTGCATAGGTCTATATTCGGTTGACCTTTGTTGAATCTTTACCTCGTTTTAATTTTATTATAATTATAAAATGCTTAAATAATAATGATGAAAAATAAATTATTCTGAGGATAGCATTGAAGATTTGTGTCATATGATTAAAAACTATGCCTGGGATATCTTGCGGCATTCTAGCGGAAATATCATATTATAGCTAAATGAAAACAAATATCATTATAGCTAAAACTTAGGTTGTGATCCTTTAAGTACTTGCGTAGCGTTGACTATTGGAGAAAGGAAAGAATAATTTGAGGAAAGAAAAGAAAAAGGAGTAATAAAAGTTTTGTGGGAAAGAGCGAACAATGTTGTTAATATTCGTCTTAAACCTCTGTAAGTCATAAATAAAAAATCCTTCTCTCATTGGGAATGCTTCGATTGGGACGCGATATTCGAGGTATTCTAACCATAACCGGACTTAATTTCTTGATTCATCAAACTGCGTATTAGTTCTATATAATGCTCTTGCTTGTATATTTTTATTTCTAGCTGGTACTAATGATGTCGCATCACGTGGTTATGTTATGTGGCGTGACGACTTCTTGCGGGAAGATTAGAAAGGCTTTTGCTTTCTCACTATCTTTTTTCACCCACTCTCCACTATTTGACCTGATTGGAGGTTCTTGTTGTTGTGGCCATTTTTAAGGTTTTTTTGGCTTTCCAAAGCCCACCAAGAATAATTCAATTCACTAGTTGGATAAGGCTGGCAAGATACTCGTGGAATTTTGTTTGTATTGCATCGTGTAGTAACTATTTGAATTAAGCACCTTCTAGCTTTGTTTTCATTATCTGAACGACTTTTTTGCCAGTTTCTCCTACACGTGCGCTTGTATGCTAATGCTTCTATAAATTTTCTGGTTGATGTGGTTGATGTGATAAATTTGTTAGATGTTGGCTACTCCAGGCATGCTTGTTCTAGAATATGATTATACTTAATCAAAGCAGCATTGATGTCGGTTTCAGTTTTCAATGAACTTTTATGTTTAAATGGACACTGACGAATTTCCTAAATCTAACCCAGTCGGTATTTTCATTTGTTTTACTGGTGACGTGGTTTTTATCTATAACTTCAGATTTAAATTCAAGAATTACTCATGTATAATCTAATGAGAGATCCAGCGCTGCGGATGAAGTAATTTTTTTTCTGTGATATTTTTGGTGACTGCAAAATCGATCATCAAATCCGGAATTTTTATCCTGTACTCTGCTAATATATGTAGGTTCTCTTTACTCTGTATATATTTATGTTGTTATTCTGTAATTTAACTTTAATTTCTTATATACTTTATATAAGTTGATGAGATCTTTGAGTCAAAAATAAAATAAAATATTAATCAATAAATAAAATAGTTTACTATTGTTATTCTTCTACTTAGTATCGGTCTGTAGCAAGATAATAAACAAAAACAAATATATCAAACTTAACAATTGTTAACTGAAATTCAAAATAAAAATGTATTTGTTATGTTTTGTCTTACATATTTCGTCTCTTATATTTAATTATACTAAAAACAGTCACTTTTACCTTAGATTAAATTATATTCTTAAATAACGACACTTTAATATTTATGTTATAATTTCCATATGGTTACTAATATATAACATTTTTTTTTTTTTTTTTTTTTTTTTTCCTCCTATTACTCCGCGTGGTAGCATAGGGCTTTGATAGTGAACCTCCATTCCTCTCTGTTGAGTACTACTTCCTTAATATCGTCCCAGGTATAATTGTTGACTGTTAATTCTTGATCGATTGTGCGTCTCCATGTGTTGTATGGTCTGCCGGGTCTCCTATGTCATTGTGGATTCCACTCTAGAGCTCTTCTTGCTATATCACTTTCTGATTTCCTTAGTGTATGACCTATCCATTTCCATTTTTTCCTATTTATCTGTCTGTTGATAGGTTCTTCTCCAGTTATCATCCATAAATCCTCGTTGCTAATTCTTGCCGGCCAGAATATTCTGCATATAATTCTCAAGCACTTGTTGATGAATACTTGTAGCTTCTGTTTGATTCTGACCGAAGTGAGCCATGTTTCACTGCCATATATTAATGTTGACTTAACACATGCTCTGAATATTGTTAGCTTTGTTTTTCTCGATATTTGGTTGCTCCGCCATATCTTCATTAGGCTCCCAAATGTTCTTCTTGCCTTATTTATACGGCTGTTGACATCTTCTGTTGCACCTCCTCTTGATGTTATAATGCTCCCCAGGTAGTTGAATTCTTCTACGTATTCTATCTGTTGTCCACTCACTGTTATTGGCTCACTATAACTGTTGTTTGTCCTCATTGCCTTGGTTTTCTCGATATTCAATTCCAGTCCCGATTTCTTTGCTTCTTCCTGTAATCTGTTGACTTTGTTCTGTAGGTCCCTTTGATTTCTTGATATGAGGCATACATCATCTGCGTAATCTAAGTCTTCTAAGTTTCCGAAGAGATCCCATTCTATTCCGTTTATTCCAGTGCAAACTTCTCTTCTCGTCGTCTAGTATTGTGTTGAAGAGAAGTGGAGATAGTGGACATCCTTGTCTAACTCTTATATTGGTGTAGAATGGATCACTGATCTTACCTCTGTGTTGAACTGTAGTCTCTGCATCTTTATACATCGCTTTGATGATGTTGATGATTGTTTCAGGAACTCCCTTCTTTGTAAGTGTTCTTCATATTGCGCATCTCTTGACTGTGTCGAATGCTTTCTTAAAATCTATGAATAGTAGATATAGTGGGGCATTCCATTCTACTGATTGTTCAACTATGACCCGTAAAGTATTTACCTGGTGAACACAGCTTCGGTTTGGTCTGAAACCTGCCTGCTCTTTCCGTAGTATTGGTTCTAGTACTTCTTCTAATCGTTTCTTTATAATAATTGCTATTATCTTATGAATAGTATTTAGAACCGTGATTCCTCTCCAGTTGCTGCAATTTGCCAAGTCTCCTTTCTTAGGTATCTTGACAATCATTCCTTTCTTCCATGATGGTGGTATATTCTCCTCTATCCATGCTTTCCTGATGTGGGGTTCAATTGTTTTTGCGAATAAGTCAGGGTCCAGTTTGGCTATTTCTGCTGGAATTCTATCTTCACCTGTTGCTTTGTTGTGCTTCAGGATATTGATTGTAGCTTTGATCTCTTCTACATTTGGAGCTTGAGTAGATATTGGCAGTCCCTCAGTTGGGTAGATATTTGCATTGTCCCTGTTTCTTATGTCTGCTTCATTATTTGTACTTTCTTCGTTGCTCAGTTTTTGGAAATGTTCTCTCCATCTCTTTAATTGATCCTCTAAGTTTGTGATGAGCGCACCATTTTTATCTTTAATTGGTTTGTTTTGTTGTTCCGACTGGTTTGTTAAGTTCTTGATTATGCGATGTAATTCTCTCAGGTTATGTTGCTGTGCTACTTTTTCTGCTTCTCCGGCTAAATTTTGTAGAAATTTCCTTTTATCTCTTCTTACTGCTCTTTTTACTGTTTTCGCTATTTCTTCATATTCTCTTCTTCATGCCATCCTGTTGTTTATCATTTTCTTCATTTCACCTCTTCTTTTAATCAAGGCCCATGTGTTATCGGTTATCCAGATTTTTCTTTGTGGTTGTGAAATTCCAAGATTTTGTTCGCTTGTTTGGTTGTAAATTTCCAGAATCTCTTCCCAAGTGTATTCTCTATTATTTCTAATATTTTCTCGTAACGCCGTAACTATGTCAGCTCTTACTTGCGGATTTTTTAAGTTGTTTATATTTATTTTCTTTCTTCTTTCTATTTCTTCTGCCTCTTCCTTGTTGGCTTAGTTTCATTCTGAAGCCCCAGTTAGTAATTCATGATCGCTGTGTATATCTGCTCCCCTTCTATTTCTCACATCTAACATTGATTGTTATATAACTCGATTATAATATATAACATAACTCGATTTAATCTTTGTACAAACTCTACTCCATTTAATCCTTAATTTTTCCAATGAATCTGAAAGAAATACTTTTCAGTGTATTAGATAGGAATTATTCTGGTCAAATAAATGATTGCTCAATGCGAACTAGTCTTGTAAAAATTATTAATTATACACAATGTAATAAATTTTGTCAAATTAATTTTTACACATATCAGTGAACATTTGCTACACATTCTCACATTCAAATATAACTCTGGACAAAAAACAAAAATAATAATTCTACTATTTCTAAATTAAATCTAGCAAAAAAAAAAAAAAACACAAAAATTCTTATTCATTTTATTTATCTAGAAATTTAATCAAAACCTTACAAATTCTAATTTATACATTATAAAAACAAAACAACATAAAAAAAAAAAAATACTAAACTAAACTCATTTTTACTTTTCTAACTTTAATACTTACTAAAAATAACTAATGCTTACCGTAATCATTAAAATGACCACAAAAACATTATCCTCAAACACACTTAATTATTAAAGAAATCTTATCAGATACTGATGATGTTGATATTGATGCTGATCATAATGATTATAATGATAATGATGAAAACGTATAAAAATTCAACTCAACTTTATCAATCTAATTTAAGAAAACAAAAAGAAAATTATAAAGGAAAACAATTCTCCCCTTAAAAATAGGATATTAAGTGGTATCTTTTTAATTATATTTAATTCTTCTTAAAAATTATCCTTATCCTTGTTCACATCATACATTTTATTTGTATATTCTTGAAAATTTTACAAGACACACCAACAAAAAAATAATAACAACATTTACTACTACTACTACTACTACTTAAAACTACTTTGCCAAATAATAATCTAAAAAAAAAAATAAAAAAAAACAATCTATAGCTTTACAGAAGTCCTTAAAACTAAATTACATACGTTATAAATGAATATGTGTGAATATATATATATATTATTTAAGTTAACGATATAAAATTCATATATATTTATATATATATACAAACTTACTACTGTACTGCCCAATTATCCAGTTTATAAGGGTATTTAAAAACATTACAAGAATAATTTTGTTTTTATGTTTAAAAAAAAAAAAATTACTGTAAAATAAACTCTTAAAAAAATACAGTAGCAACAATCTTACTACGAACTGTTATTTTATTTAATTGATAATTAAAACATTAATGCCAACATCAAAAACACCATAAGTTCCAAGAATAACAAGATAAAAATTAATTTAAATGAAAATTTAATAATTTTTAAAATATGTAAATTATTTTAACAAATAAGGTTTCCGCAATCCGAATTTTGATTCGTAGATAAAACTCACATATTGTTTTAATTTAATCATTACCATATTAGTTATAGAATTAATCAGATTTTAAAGAAAGAAGTTTTAAGGTTTTCCAATACAATAATAATATATATTAATGAGTTTCAGTATCTATTGGTTGGACGAAACACTCTCTCAATTAAACGATAGTCCAAACCATGAAGCATTTGAAATTTTTTTTCATGAGAATTACGATGTCACCGATAGTTTTGCAAATTTCGTTGATGACAAGTTACTGATATTTGATTTATTTTAAAAATTTGTCATATATACATATAAATTTGGTAAAAAAAATTAAACTATAGAATACTGAAGAAATAAGTAACAGTAACCAAATCACTCATATAATATCACAGATTTAATTATTTTACATAAAAACATCCTTGTATTGTACTAATGAGGATAGCTCACATTTTTATCACTACTTTCCTAACTCTTCAGATGTTACTAGAAGTAAAGAATGGAAAATAAAAATTATTGCACAAAATGTGATCAGATAGTATGATTCCGCTTTCAGTGTTCGCTTTATAATGATTTTATATAGTAAATCAATGATAATAATAATAATAATAAGCTAAGCCAGAACTAAAAAATTCCAGTTGGGAATGAGAAAATAAAAATTGATATAACAATGTATTCAAAAATATTTACTCTTTCAGTTTTAATTTACTGCAAGTTTTAATGTTATAATAACTCAATAGTAGCTGTATTTTTGTCCAAAGCTGTATTTTCAATACTGTATTCTAAAAGTTTATAAAAAGCATCGAAATATTTTTCGATACGTGCTCTGCTTTTTTTGCGCATTTGAAACTTAACTATTAAACAATATTGAATAGACTAGATTATAAAAAAAATGTTTGTGTACAATATGGAATATAATGTATTTTAGAAAAAACGTTTTAAATGGAAGTCACGATACAACAACACCAGGAACGTCATTTGTACATGGATAATGCTTATGAATGCAAGTAATGTAAATTATAACAGTTCCCTCAAATGACAATAGTTTTTGCAGTTTTATTTTGAAATTTGAGAGCTGTATTTATAAATTCTGTTTAAAATCCGAATCCATAGGTATTTTCTTTGGTGAAAAATTTGCCACAGCTAAGTTTTTTAACATATATTTAATAACTTAGAAGAAATTTCTAATATTCCATTATCATCATTGCCCATTATATATCGAATATAATATACATTCATCTGTTGGCCTAAAGTTTAACGAATTACGGATAATAAAACCAGCCGAGATCTAATGAACGTTGTACAATAATTAATGTCAATTTATCAGCCCTAGAACTATACTACACCGAGTGTTTCAGAGCATGCGTATCAGGTTTTTAAGAGAGGTTTTCAAAAGCCGAAGAAGCCGTTATTTTAAAATTACAAACAAAAATTAAAAACTAAATCGAGGGTGCTCTATCGATTGGTAATATTTTCAACTTACGGGAAGGACCGGAAATGGTTAAACCGGACATTCGCCGAAATCGACATTTTCAAATGGGAAAATCAAGTTTTTATACAAATTCGGATTCTAAGTCAAAAAATTATAAACTTTACGAAAATAACGTATTATGTATTAGCAACTCAGTATAAATCAACATTCGTTTATAATAAATTTGTTATAAATTCATACATGATTAATTGTAGATAAAATTATCTTCCAGTTTAAAGGCCCAACCATAATGTACTTAAGTTGGCTTAAGCTAATGTCAAAACTAAACGAAAAGCCAGCTAAAGTTTTTTAATTTTCTTAAGTTACCCATAATAAACTTTAGCTAACTTAAGTGATTTTGGACTATATTGTTAAATTGCAAAATGTAAATAAAAATACGTAGATAAACAGAAGTTTTGTTAAATATAAATTATATTTTTTATATTATATTATATTTGTTTTTCATATATATTTTAAATTTTATTATTTGTTAATTGAATTTTGTTTTCAGTGTTATTTTAATTGTATTATAATTAATGTTTTTAATTTTTTTTCCTTTTATTATTATTATGTATAATTAATTTGTTATGAAGTTATGTAAATTATTAAATAATTAAATTATTTTATTATATATAACAAATTTTCAATAAGTAATGACAGATCCTAAATCAAATGTCAAATTGCCGTACAGAATGTGCGAATGAAATCGCACTTTCCTTAAGCCAGCTAAAGTTAACGAAAACTTGACGAAATTCTCTGATATTCCTATTATGGTTGCACAATACAATTTGCATGTAATCGTACATTTCCTTAAGTTGGCTTAAACCAGCTGAAGTTCATTATGGTTGGACCTTAAGTCAGCAGTAATTTGCAGCTGACACTTCTCCTTTTAAATTTATTTAACCTAACAGAATCAGTATGTTACAAAATAAACAAAGAAATCCAAAGCTATGTTTAGTTTTTGTCCTCAACAGTCATTTTCTTAAATCTTAAAATACGACTGATTTATTTTGAAGCCTCCGTTCTAAGAATTATTATTGTAAAATTGAAAAATGTTATTTACTGTAAATAATTTTCAATGTTACCAAAAAAAACTTTTTTTCACAAAAACTTTGTAGGTAAAGCATATTTACATTACAAGTCCTGAATTTTGCCAAGAACAGATTTTGCCGGTAACATAATTGACATTTATTTTTTTTTGTTTTTTTTTTTTTTAAAATATCCTTTTGAATATACATATGAACATAATATATTTTTTTATTCATCATTTGTGGTTATATTATTGTCACATATCTACATAATGGAGAGTAAAATTTGTTAAAGTTAAGTTCCACATTCCCCAAGACAAATTCTAATAAAAATATTTTAAATTTTTTTAGAAATTTTATTAAAGTGAAAATCATAAAATTTGATTGAGCAATGAAAATTTGTGAGAAATTTTATTTAATGTTATAGAGAAAATTAATTTTTAAAGGTAATTTCTAATTATAATTAATTTAAACAACATCAGTTATTGTTTTTTATAAAAAAAAAAAATAAGTTAACAAATTTTTATAATATGCTAGAACTTATGTAGTATTTTAAGTTTTAAATTGTGGACAAAAATCATAATATTTAATGTACTTTTCACAATTGAAAAATATAGAAGAGATAATTTCAATATTGAGTTTCTATTTATATTTTTGGAGAGTGCTCTAGGCCCCTCTAGTTGTAGAGAACATGATTCAAATAATTCTTTGAATCAAAACTTTTACAAATATACAGTGGTCTACCGCAACACTGTTTTATCAAAATCCAGTGTTTTCCAAAATTCAGTTTACTTTTAATTTTTGTTTTGATTTTGTTTTGACATTCTAGCTTCTGCAAGTAAATTTTAAATAAAAAAGCGGATAACCTTTCTTTTGTAGCCAAACTCTGACTATGCATGATAAAAGTTCAATAAACAGTAAAAAATTTTGAAAAAAGAAATAATAATTTAAACAACCTCGGATTTGCAGCAGGGATGGAATTTTAAAAAATCCGATTTTAACAAACTGAATTTAAAAAAAAATCGCGTTTTGATAAAACTATATCTGTATGTATTGGAAAAATATTTAATTGGTATTTCAAATTGAGATTCCTTAATTTAACGATATCTTGACTATTATCAGCAGAGATTATTATATACGGTAGTATTTTCGATTAAATCTCGAACATAAAAATCATAATCGAAGATCAAAATCACTTTCAAAAACAGATGCTCAAAAATAATTTGAACTCACTCTAGTATTTTAGAAATTATTATATTGATTGGAATCTGAACATGGCAAATTAATGTCAATGTAAATGTCGACGATACGCAAGAAGCACTACTACAACAAGAAGGCTTGAAAGTGGGATTTTGGAGAAAATGGGAACTTGGAAACGCTTTGTGATGTTCTTTTAATATTCGTGATTTTTTTCAAGCGGCAAATATTAAAAATGTCCATTAACAATATTTCAGCAAGATTCATTATATACTTTTGTGTTTTATATTATAGTAGTTCTAGATGCTCAACATCCACCACTAGTTTTATTTTCTACTTTTAAGGGGGCTAGTTTGGTTTCGATAAAAGTATATTTTAAAAATTTGTATTTTTACATTATTATTTTATTTTATACTTTTTAGTTTTAAGAGAAACCTATAGGTATTATAATTTCAGAAAGAGTATATAAGTGTAAACTCTTCTGTCTATAATACAATTGGTTTTTGAAATATGCCTCAGACGTGCCAAGAGTTGTTCGGCAGCAACCCGAACCAGTCCACATTTTCGAAATCGGTAGCAGTCGTATTTCTTTATTTGTGAAAAAGTATTTAAGTGTAAATTTTCATGCCTGAAATAAAATTTGTTTTCAAATATGCCAGAGACGTGCTAGGAGTTGTTCGGAAGCAACCCCACCCAGTCCAAATTTTCGAAATCGGTATGAGTCGTATTTCTTAATTTATGAAAAAGTATCTAAGTGTAAATTTTCATGCCTATAATACAAAGTGGTTTTCAAATATGCCTGAAATGTTCTAAGAGTTGTTCGGCAGCAACCCAAACCTGTCATTTGAGAGCTTTGTAAAGTACCTTGTCCGGTTGCTTTTGTCATCGTGAGTAACTGTGCAAAATTTCAGAACTCTATCTTTAAATTTTTTAAACAAAATGATTCTTTTTCTTTTTGCATTTGGTTTGAATATTAACAAAAAAATTCCAACCTACCTACCAAACATACATATATACATATATACATATAACCAGTGTCAAGTTAATATAAAAGTATATAATTAGCAAATTTAAAGAAATATAGTAAAGAAGGCTAAAGCTCACACTGAAGTGCTACAAGATTATTGATAGATATATTTTTGAACTATGTAAATTTTTAAAATAATTAAATTAACTATAAATAAAGAACTTATTACAAAACAAGAAAATGGTCAAAAAAGATTATAAAAGCTTAAATTTTCAAATTCTTCTATTCCTTTTGAAAAAAAATCATTCCATTTTAAGTTAACGAAAATGTGAACCTATAATTTTTAAATTAAATACAAATCGAATTTCACTTTTTTTTTTGTTAAAGAATTTTATTCTTATATTCTGTCATTTCTTTAAATCGAATTTGAATCGTTGAGTTAATTTTTTTCTTTTTTTTTTTTCTTAATACACCAACGAATATCATATACATTTGATTTGTGAATCAAAACAAGCCAAATTATGCTTGAATGACTAAAAATATTTTACAAACATAAAAAAATAAAAAAAAGTATCGAAATTTTCTGAAATTCTTTCAATATCAAAGAAATGAAAAGTAAAATTCTTTTGAAAAATTATCGTTAAAACATTGATGAAAACACAAAACAAAAACAAAACAAAAATACTTTGTCTATAAATCTAGACTTAAAAAATGTTATTCTTTCAATATTGATTCACGATTTTGAAGTGAATCAAAAGAACTGAAGGAAGCAGTCATGAAATCAAATTTATGAAATAACACACAAATAAAAAAAAATAAGAAAACAATTTATGTATAGAAAAAAAAGGATAAATTAAAAGATACACAAATATCCTTAAATTCTATCTTAAAGCTAAAATATTTTCTCAATCGACTTTCTGATCTTATTTGTTTATTGGTTTTTTTTTTTTATTTATTAAATCAACTCCAAGTAACAATCGAATTTTGTAAGAGATATTAAAAATTTTATTTTAAGTTTAAAATTCATTAAATTTAAACGAATTTTTTAAGACCGATGAATATACAAATATATATTATAAATATTCACGAATTAATAACATATGAAAACTAGATAAATAAAGAGATTAATTTGCGTATTGAGTAATTGAGAAATAGTGCGACCAGCTTTCTGCAAATACAAAAAACTTTTGAATCAAGATTAGTTTAGGCAGCTAAACATTTGAAATGGCACAATATTATGTTGTCTCTAATAATGGAGATAATATGAAATGTTTTAAATATAACATAGTGAGAAAATATCCAATATCAGGGATAAATATCACCAGGTTATTTAACCCTGACATTGGATATTTTCTCACCTATTGAGATATTTTCACCTTCGTTTTCAATATTTTGATTTTATTATACTTCGATGAAGTATTATTATTATTATTTATGTATTCATTTCACAAAATTATTTTTTACAATTTTATAACATTATTATAATGAACTGATTTCTGAGCATTATTATAATGAACTGATCTCTCTAGAGAGCTCAATTTAATACAAACAAAAACTATACAACTATGATTTAGGTAAATGATTTCTGTTTAATTAACAAGGGTAGTAAATTGAATTTTTAACATTTTTGAGGAGAAAATTTCAAAAAACCTTCTAATTGCAATTCAATGAAATATATTTTTAAAACAACAAGTATAGTTTAATTATACTGGCAACACTTTTTTAACAATTTTTTAAGTAAATGTATATAAAAATAAAAAATTTACAAATTTCAACAAATTTTGACGATTTAACAATGTTTTCGTGCAAAAAAAAATAAATTTCCCAAATAGAAATTTAGGAAATTCTTTGAAGCGATCTGTTCAATAACCTTTCTCCATTTTTAAGGCTAAAACCCATATTGAACCCATTCAAAGATTTCAAAACATGGTGCTAAGGAATATGATCAATGCCCCAGAAATAGTAAAAAAAGCGACAGACCGAGATCTACACATCGACCAGGTGTCTGCAGTAATTAACAAACGACATGAACCAAAATTGATTCAACACGTCAACACCGAGACGCCACAGCTCTTGAAAATCAACTTGACACGAAACCCTTCGAATTGTTGTCATAGGACGAAAAAGAATTAATATTGTACAATACATATAGAAAAATAATAGTACTTAATATTATCTAATTAAAATAGTAAATAGTTAAACCTTAAAGAAACCGCTGGTGAACTTAAACCATTTATTTAATGTTTGTTAAATTAGTGTTAAATTAATGGTAGGGTCCACAAGACCAGTTTTCATATAATATAAAAAAAATATAAGATAAACTTAAAATGCTCTTGACAGTAACTTGGGTAGAATCACCTTTTCGTGCTTAATTAAGTGCGGTACTGCAAATTTATACCACAATATCTACAATAACATTTCGAGCATTTATCAAATTACTGGTTTATCAACTCATTAAATGTGGAAAACTACTGCTATCGTCAGGAACTAAGAATTCTTAAATAGAAAACTTCCATTTATTTAATTTGTTACCAGATTATACTACCAACTATTTTTGTTTCCATTTGTTTCCCAATGACAAAGGGTACTGGAGCAGGTCGAAAAACCCATAAAGCATTTTTTTGTTTCATCGGGAATCGAACCTGGGACCTCTCGGTTAAAAGACAGACACTTTACTTACTGAGCCACCAAGCGTGTTAATAATAACTTCAATATGAAGTTGAAATTGCGTTGAAAGCAACATAAATTGCTAAATATTTTGAAATATTATTTGCAACAGAGATATCGTCTTCGTTTCTCATATAACCATAATTCAGTAAAATTTGAAAATGGTATTGAAAACTGTATCGAACAAGACGTTCTCATACCAATATAAACATCTTAAATTCGCCAAACTTTTATTGAGTTTATAATACAGTTATCTTTATATTACAGTGTGAATACGTTTCAAAATAATTCCCATGATTTAGAAGGGCATAAACAATTGAAGTTATGTTTGGACTAATAAAGGGGTTTAAAATTAAATTAGATATTTTTGCTAGAGATACTGAATCTACAAAATTTAATAATTCTCCTAAACTTAAAAACTTTTTTGAATGAATCAACAATTTTCAAAAAAAACTGATTTAAATTTCACCTACAAATTTTCTAAAATTCTTGGTTTTAATAAAGAACAATTTTTCAAATAGATTTAAAGATTTCAAAAGAATTGATAATTTATTGAAGATTGTAAATTATCCTGATTGATTGGACATACAGTATTTCGATAACATTGTTATTGACTCGATGGAATTAAAAAATTTAAAAATTCAGACTGTAGATCTGCAATCTAATCCAATTTGGGCACAGAAATTTGGGGATATGCGAAAACATATTCAAAAATTGGAACTTAATAAAATCTCACAGGATGGAGAGTCAGAAGTCGCATTGAAAATTCAATATTAGAAGTGTGGAATAGTGTGCCAGATGTTGACAGACGAAGACTCAGCAGCATGCATTACCTTACAATCGAAAATATACCAACCCGATATTCAAAATCTTGCAAGTAACACGAAGCAAAAAACTTCTAACAAAATCTAATTATATTTTATTAAAATTTATAATTTATTTTTTCATTTCTTGAATAAATTGTATCATATTAACGCAGATATTGTACTCTATCTCTATGTTTTATTTATTTCTAATCAATAAAAATATTTTTATAGGTACTGGCACGCGAAAAAAAATTACATTTCAATTTATTTTATTTTGGCACTTAGACAAAATCATATTTGCCATCCCTGGTGTAGGATGATAAACAACTCAAACAAATAATACGAGTCAATTAGATGTAGTGGTATATAAAAAATTATTTTTGATTAATTTTCTGAATGATCTCAACTCGCTCTACTTCGATTGGTACATTCTATAAGCGAGAGTTTTAATCACTCGTTGACCAAAATCACCGCATGTCGTAATTTTTGTATAAAATTTTTTTAAAAAAATAACTTTACTGGGGAAAATGAAGTAAGAAATCAAATTCAAAACCGATCCAGAGTTAACGATTTATGTAGTTTATTGCACTACACCCTGAATAGGGTAAATAAATGGAAAGAGAAGTAGATTATAATATACTGTGTCAACGATATAATAACTTCGTTTTGTTCTGCGTTTTGATATATACTTGGTATATGTCTTTAAAATTGCTTTTGGCTAAACACTATATAGAAAACAACAATAGCAATTCGTACTGCTTATTTTTCGAATACTACTTACACATTTCATCTGTTTAAAATGATATGATTGAAATGGGAATGAAAAAAGGATATGTACATATACATATGTACATATGTTTAAAACCAATCCTTTTGATATTGAAAATTTTCTGGAATTTTGTTTATTTGATAATAGAGGAAAAAATAAAACAAAATCAAAAAACTTTTTGACTGTTTTATTGAATCCTAGATCATGATAATGGCAAGATATAGGTGAATGTCAATTATCTTTATTCTATGGGTGCGGTGTCTATCAAATCTGAAAGTGAATGAATTGTATAATATAATATGAGTGATTGTTTTTCTCTTTTTATTTCTATTTCTATTTATATATATATAAATATATATTATATTATACACATATATTAAATGTTTGATTCCGATGATTTGAACTTTCCCTTTCCAATATTTTTTTTATAAAAAAGGATATACAAGTACCTACCTATGGATAATGTTAAAAAAATATTATTAATTTTGTTAGTGTTGTTTTCTCTCTTGTGTCGTCTAATATTATGTTTTATTTTTCTTTCATAAAACAATATTTGCTATAGAAATTTATAAGAAAATTTTCTTAATACACAACACATTGCCAAAGGAGGTTTATATTGAATAGAAAAATGTAATAAAAACAATTCGAAGAACTTTTGAAAAAATTAATGTCCTAATATTTAGATGTGCTATATTAATTTTGTACAGAATAAGAAATTAACTAACTTGGTTGAATAGTTAGGAAACTTATTTCCTTATTTCATTTTAAATTCTTCAAAAATTACTATTATTCCTTCCGCTTATTCTTAACAACTAACCATCGTAACCTAAAGAAAATTTGTGTGTATTTTTTTTATGTTTTTTATACACAAAACTGTGTTGAGGCTTTATAAAAATAAATTTCAAAAATAAAATATGAAATATTAAAGTCTTTTATCAAGTGTAAATTTCAGTTTTAATCTAATCAATTTATATACATGTGTACATACATCCTTAGAAACGCAAAAAATTACAAAAAAAATTAAAATGTTGAAATGTCAAAAAAAATTGAATGTCAAAGAAATGGCTTAAGCACTTGTTCAGATGAAAAAAAAACCGTAATGCAACCTCCAAAAGATTTCCGCCGAGTAACAGAGTGCCCACCCCAACTCAGTGGAATTTCCAAGGTGGCTCAAAACTGGCTATGAGAATTCGTTTGTAGTCGAATTTTCCCGAATGTGGATCCATATTCCAACAAACGTGTTTCTCCAATGCAAAAATATACCAACGTACAATCTACAAAAGTTCAAGAATAATATTAACAAATTTATTCATCCCTACCCATCAAAGAGACATTTTTCTTTCTACAATCCTTAATTAGTCCACGCTGTACATTCATGTATAAATGGATACCGTTTAAAACCTAATGTTTGGCTTAACTTAAAAAAATGGTATTAACATTTTCAGTTCATTTTATGATGTTTTCTTTATCTTAAATGAAATAACGAGATGACAACATAAATGTCAGAAAATTTAAATGGAACGTGCAGCAGCACTCTTCGGATTAAATCGTTTAGATAACAGATTTTAACAGAACAGATAATACTTTTTCACTCCAAAGATATTTACTGCTGGCACTTAAATTAATTTGTCTCGAACAGAGTACTAAATTTTGTTAAAGAGAGTGATAAAAGACACGTAAACGACTTAAATGATAAAATAATACACATTAATATTATCAACATATAGGCCAATATTTACAACTTTTTATCTTTAGCATCACCTTCTTCAAAATCTCGAATACTTACATTTGAACAACTATTCGCGAAACATTTGCAAGATAGAAAGCTCAATTATGACATTAATACCAAACAAGTGATTTTTTTTTAATTATCGTTATTATTTAACATGCTCTGATGTTGCAAAGCACCAATGAATTACAATAAAACCTTTATAGTTTCAATGACTAAATTAATTAAAGCATACCATCTAGCCTGAAACTGTGTCCTTTAAACAGTCATTTTCATAACATAATCAACTTAAAGGAAAATATATATCAAAATATTTTTTGTATCCTTAAACTTTTTCCGCCATCTAAATTATTGTTCTTCTTTAAAATTGAAATAGCGACAATGTCACACAATCATTTTATTCTCTTTCTACAATCTTAAACTGATTTGTATATGTATATACGTATACGAATTATATGAAATTATAAAAATTAAATTACATTTTCATAAGTACATCCTTAAGACTCTTCTTTAAAGCAATTCGCAATAATGGTAATTGTTATCAATGGTATTATTATGAATATGTGCATACCATAATACTGATGATAGTAGATACCAGTAGTGAAACATGACAGTAGTACTGAAAATTATTTTGTATATAATATAATCGTAATACAATAGTATCAAAAATCAAAAGAAGAAAAAATATATCCAAACAATTCAGTTCAAGGTTGTATCGTAAAAAAGAAATTTTGTGGTTGGAATGTAGTATTCATTTCAAGATTAAATGAAAATTTTTTTAAATGCATTCAAACTTCATCCAAATTACCACTCTTTTCATCACTTATTCCATATTCGATAGTTATATAAATATATACTTGTATATAACAATTTTCGAATTCAAGGATAAAAATCAAGAAATTAATTTTTTTTTCGTTTTCACTGTTGTCCTTGTATTGAATGTAATTTTGAAAATATTCAATGAAAATTTTATTAAAACAAAAAAAAAAAATTAATTAAAAAAATAAGAGACTTGAATGCAACAAAAGAATTCATTTGACTAAAAGTAAAAAAAAAAAATAATATTGCAAAATTGAAAGAGAAAACGATAGAAACGCGATATTAAGTATGTTTGTGCATCAAATAGAGACAAGAAATAACATTTTTAGTGCAGAGGTTGGGAATATTTTACTAGTGATTTTTAAATTTATTCCGACAATTATTAGAAAGTGATTAATCAAATGTGATTAACAAACATATTAACGGAAATTTAATATTCAATATTATTTAAATAATTTAAAATTTTGATACAAATTTAAAAGCCAATTAGAATAGATTAAATATTAAATGTAAAGCCTAAAATTTAGGAACACAAGACCACCAACAAATTGTGGAATAAAATTAATTAAGTTTCGGAAACAATCGGATCCAGAAATTTAATGAATATTGCAGATGATAAATAAATTTCCTAAACCATAATTGGGACATGTTCCTTCTTCAATGTACATATCAAAATCATATATCATCTCAGAAACTCCAGCTCGCGTAAAATTTTAATGACTCATTTATTAGCTTTTTTTAGAAAGATATAGTATTTTAAATAAGATCAACCTAAAAACATAAAAATATATTGTAATACAATAATATTATGTAGAAGCATTTTTTATTATAGAATATATTTATTACCTTTGAATGGAATCATCTGTTCATCAATACTTTGATATTCCTCCTCCTGAAATAGGTTAAATTTGTTTTTTTTTTTTCAAATTTTTTCAATAAAGGACGAACTTTTAACAACTTGTCGTATTTTGAACTAGTCTTACAAGCTTGTTTTGAATTATTATTTTATATGAAATGATTTTTTAATTTTTTAGAAGCTGTTACGGGATAACGCATTCGTTGTAGAGCAATAAGTTTGAATTGTTGCTTCCAAGCCATTTTTAGTTGAGTTGAGATGATAGTGAGAGATAGTTAAACAATTGATCTCGGATTTTGTGAACTTTAGAACTTTTTCCTGCACCAAACTTCTGTAGAGAATAATCATTAGTTTTACAGGTAATTTTTTAATAACTAGTAAGTCAGCCCGTTTAAAAACGGGTCCCGAGTAAAAAGATACTGAACTTTTTTTCGAACATAACCACTCAGTGGCCCCAAGAAATTTTTTTTCTAGAAACACATTTTTTTTATAATTAATTAATAATTTATTTTCCATCCATTTTATTTTTTATCCATTTTTCTTTTCTTTTTTTCACAATTTAATTGAAAGGAAAAAACTTAAAAATCAAAAAATCATATAAAAATAATTGAAAGGAAAAATATTTTTTTTTTAATAAAAACAAAAAATGTCAAAAAGCGTCGCTTACAAACATACAACTCTGGTCTTTTATATAAATAATTTTTCCTGCACCCAAACCAACTAAGAGAAATAATTCATTAATCCAACTAACACAAACTGATTAGCCCAGAATAAAAAGAAATTAATCTAATAAGTACATAGTTTCGACTGCAACACTTCCAAAAAACATTCGCTACATTGATCTTCTTGTTGTGCTTCTGATATTATAAACACATGGTCCTTTTAATTATTTTACTAGTTTGTACAACTGGATATTTTCCTTGTACTTTTCACATATCAAAATCTTGTACAAAATTATTATTTATAATAATTATATTTTTTATTTTTTCATTTGGATTCGCAGAAGGTACATGGTACCGGTGACTGGTAATTGTTATGTTAAAACTAGTTTGCCATCCCTGTTTTAACATAACAATTTAATTTTTAATGTTTTTTTTTAAAAGGAATTTTTTTATAAAAGGACTCGTTAAATAAAGGAATTTTTGAAGTTCATATACACACACACTTCTAATAATAGTATAAATAGTATAATATACATTAAAAAAAAATTTAATTTGAATTTGCGAAATTTGGAACTTTTAAAAAAAAATTTAAACTATGAGAAAAAACCCGTTTTTTAGTTGAGCAAATGTTTTCCTTTGTAATTTTTTTAAGTATATAATTAAATTATCTAATTAGATAGGAATTAAATTACCCTTTAAAAAAAAACAGTAAAATGTTATTATTTGAAATTCGATAACAAACGCTGTAATAAAAACTATAAAAAGTACAACAACTACAGATACAAACCACAGATACAATAATTGAAAAAATCTAAAATATATTAAAATGTTTGTTTCAAACAGTTTGAAAGTACAAACAAAATGCTATTTTTATTCATTACATACCTAATAACAGTGAGTCCAATAAGATTAAATACTCTTTATATTTTTTTAAATCTTTGCTTATAAGCCGTGCTGATTTTGGGAAAATTTTTTTTATACATATTTCAATTATTTTGACGATTATTTACATATTTAGACAACAAAAATAAAAAAAATTCCATATAAAAGGTAGCAAAAACAATAAATATAAACAAAACTTTAAAAGTTATAATAAAAAAGTTTAATAACTGTTTGTGCATTTTAATTTTAATTAGCACTATCTTTTTTTTTTTTTTAAGATTTTGACAGTAACTTAGGTAGAATCACCTTTTCGTGCTTAATTAAGTACGGTACTGCAATTTTACACTACAATATCTACAATAATTCGAGTATTTATTTTAACAAATTACTGGCTTAACTACTCATTAAATGTGGAAAACTACTACTTTTGTCATGAACTAAGCCTTCTTAAATAGAATAGTTTCATTTTATTTAATTTGTTATCAGATTAACTCACAATTATCTGTTGTCATTTATTATATCCCAATGACAAAGGGTACTAGACCAGCTCGAAAAACCAATGAAGCATTTTTTTTTGTTTGCTTCATCGGGAATCGAGCCCGGGACCTTTTGGTTGAAAGGCAGGCGCTCTACCTACTGCGCCACCCAGCGTGTAACTACTTTTGTTTTTATAGATTCTTTTTAATATTTCGTTTGATTGCCATTTGCTTCAAGCGCAGCTACCATTATACGCTTTGGATATTCGAAATCAATTTTGAAGTGTATTGTGGTGATATTTTTCTTCATTCGCTTAATAATGCGCTTTTTAATATTTCTTTGGTGTTATACGATGCTTTCAAATGTTATGGTTCAACATACACCACAAAATTTTCAATTGGATTAAATCGGAGGACTGTGGTGTTGAATGGTATGTTGAAAATACACCATTCTTCGACGATTTGTGACATATGTTTAGGGTCATTATCTTGCTAAAATGTGAAGTGTCATTTACCAAGTCCCAATTTTTGTTATTAAATTTTGGTTATTAAATTTTCTTTCAAAATGTTTACATTATTTGTTTTATAAATACTAAATTTCCCACACCAACAGCTCATGCACTCATGCACCCCCAAACCATTACATTACCGCCACCATGCTTTACTGTTGGTATAATGTTTTCTTTGCAGAATTCTTTGTTGGTTTTTCTCCATACTTTTGCATTTCCATCACCACCATCACCACCATAAGTATTATATTTGCTATCGTCACCAAATACAACATTATTCAAAAAGTCATTTGACTTATTTTTATGCATTTGAGCAAAGCTAAAACGTTATCGAATTTCTATTTATTTCATTTATGAAAGGTTTTTTCTAGATGAATGCCCATGATATCCAGCTCTATTATGAATATTTCTAATAGTTTGGTTACCAAATTTTGCTAGATCACTGCTCTTTTTATTGCGGCGGAAATTTTTGATTAATTTTTTACTAGTTGAAAAGGTCTGAGAAAATATTTTTGGCTAAGCAATTCGTGCCTTTTTCTTAAGTATACCTGAATTTTCGTAGTTTCTAATAACTGTTTGTATGCTACTATGACTCATCCCAATAGCTGCACCAATTTCTCTAATGGATTTTTTTTCTAAATACAACTTCAGAATAAGTTTCCTTTCCTTTACTATTTTTAAATTTTCCGGTGATCGCGTTACAGAATACCAACAACTTTAAGTGACATCTTTGACTATCGCAAAGGTAACTATCGCTTATCACAATACAGAGGTGGCAGCACGTATTTTTTTGTAACAAAATTTTAATTCGAAAATAAAGCTGCCACCCCAGAATGCCACCTAATCTTAATAACCTAATCTTCTTCAAACTGTATTTGCACAAAAAAGTGTTCTACTCTAGATCGTTCTATAGCGGTCTAGAATAGTTTATTGAACAAACCTAATAATTGAAAGTATTAATGTAGCAGAAATACATAACATATGTATATTTATAATGTATGTAAATTTTTGGTAAATTAAAAAAAAATATTCAAATGATTAATTTTTGGGTTGAAAGTTTGTTATTATTGTTTATTAGAACTTTAAGTTATAGTAAATAATAATAAACAGTACTTTTCTTAATTGGAAAGTGATACATATTTTGCGAATGATTTTTGTCCTATATGATGGTTTTCAGTCGAATTTTTCTTTTTCTTAAAACGTTTTCTCCCGAATAGGTTCCAGGTATCGAAATTCTGACCCTCCTAAATTATTCATAAAAACTTTTGTAAACAAATCAAATAGGTCTGGGTAACCTTACTACAGCAGGTGGTTTGTCGGCATCACGATGTAGAAGGCGCGAATGTGACACAGGTCTCTAGTTTATTTTTTTTCTACTCTAGATTATATTTGAAGTTTAAATATTTACTAACATTATCTAACAAAAACAAACTAACTGTTTTGACAAAAAAAGCAATGAGTAACTTGATTAGACATAACAAAACGTTTTGTATTTAAACTTTTTTCATGTAAATTCTGTGATTTTGAAACTTAGCAGATTCAGCGGATTAGCTAATTCAAAATATCAAAAAAATTTTGTACTAGGTTTGGTTGTCAATTCGCAAATATAGAACGTAGTGTAGATACATTTTGGAAATCCTAATAAAATTGAGATAAAAACTGTATCTAAACTTTTTGGGATTCACGGTAAATATAAACTAACAACTATTGTAATTTCCGGTTTAAAAAAACATTTCTTTTGACATTGAAGCAAAAATTTTGAATTAATTTTTTAATCAAATTTATATTCTATTAAATTTAACATTTATTTATATAAAATATAAATAATTATTTCTGCAAAAACTAAATATCCCATCAGATGTAAATTATCCATTCACAATCAAGGTTATTCTATTTAAAAAGGCTTAGTTCTTGACAATAGCAGTAGTTTTCCACATTTAATTAGTAGATAAGCCAGTAATTTGATAAATAAACACTCGAAATATTGTAGATATTGTAGTGTAAAATTGCAGTACCGTACTTAGTTAAGCACGAAAAGGTGGTTCTACCTAAGTTACTGTCAAAAGTGTAAAAAAGAGCTCAATTTTAAATATCTGGGCGTATATCGCAACATAGAAATAGAAACAAGAACCCAATCAGGAAAAGCCGCAGCCATTTCGGGTTATCTCCGTGATGTTATATGAAGAAACAAATACGTGCTAATAGAAAACAAAAGCTGTATTCACCCGATATTAACATACACTATTGAAACAACGGGACACATCTAAATCAAAATAGAAAAGGCGAACTCTGAAGCAAATATATGGATACACATTACGAGATAGGAAACGTAGCAACGACATCAGAAACGCATACGAAATACAAGATATTGTCCGTTGGAGTCGAAATAGACGAAGAAACTTGAAAGAACATATAGATGGAATGGCAGACGGTCGACTGGCGAAGGTAACAATGAATGGCCAATTCAATGTCAAACGTCTACCACGAAGACCTCCCAAAAAGATGGTATGAATGCTGGAAGTCGTCATAACAAAATGGGAGAGATATTTATGTTGAAAAAAAGAGGCACTAAATGGCTATTTCAAGAAGAATAAGAAGAAGACATATCATATGTAAGATTCTGAATAAGGAGAGATTTTGGAATTGAAACAAATATTACATGATTACTTTTTGGGCATTAAGCTTACAGAATCCAAAAATATTTCTTTTGCGTAGCCGCCATAAAATGCATTCCACCCATTATAACTCCTTACGATTCAACTTCTTGACTATAACTTTCTCCAAATAGTTTAACTATATTAAATTAGTACATTCAAATTTATTGAAAATATTAACAAAGTTCTTCTTAAATCTTTCAAACTGATTCAACATTCAACATTTTTATTTACACAAGCAATTAAAATAGTATCAATTGAATTTTTCGAAAATTGATGCCTTAAATAATCCAATTTCAATATTAAAAAAGAAACTTAAGGTTTCAAATCTTAAATCTCTATCACTAATTTAAAAGTTTTTGATAATTTTTTTTTCTTTTTTTTTTAACTAAAACTTTTTTTTTCACTTCTTGAAAATAAAATGTGTGTGTGTACATAATTTTAAAATAAAATTATATTCTTAGAAAATTTTATACATTACAAGGTTCTGAGAAGTACAACTTGACTAAAATTTTATATAACAAAAAGAAAGAAAAAATTGAATTAAATAAAAAATTAAATAAAAATACTTTTAATTAAATTTAAAAAAAAAAAAAAAAAAAAAGAACTTGAATTATACTTTCAGGATCAATCTTAACTACACAAAATAATTCAGTTTCAGACAGACATTAGGAAGATAGAGAAAAAGTTGTCCTTGAATTTAAAATTTTAAATTTAAATTTTCTTTCATGTAGTACAAAAAATGTGAAAGTGGATGAAAATTTTATAAAAAGAAAATATTTTAAGATAAGAATCAAGAAAAAATAAGAAAAAATAATTTATAAAAACAAAGCTTTTAAAACTAGCATCAAATATTTTCATCTCAACCTTATATATTTTATGCAATTTAGATATTATGTTTTCAAATTTACAGTTATTTGTTTTTCAGAAACCTTTTATAGATTAAATAACAACATTATTCGTATGTGGCTTAATAAAAATATCCGATTTAATTCTGTTTCAAAATCAACATAAATAGTGCCATGTAAATTGACTTAAATAAAAACACAAGCTACATAAAACTATCATCATCACCAATTAGTATGAAGCGGCAATACTAAATAAATAAAAACTAACAAAAAAGAACTCATTATTGAAAAACATGTTTTACAACAGCAACAAAAAAATACATTTTCCTTAATTTTCCAAATAGATTTTTGACCTTCTGACAAAGAAATTTAAAGTCAAAAAGTTACTACAATTCTATTTTTACTTTATTAAAAAATTCATATCCTTTTATCACAGACCAGAAAACTGAATAAACCTTTCTAAAATTGGAAACAAATCAACCTACAGTCAGTATTAAAATTGTTTATACTAGTTATTATGACTGATGGAATTCCTCATGTAAACGAAATTTCCCATCTAAACATAGAATCTTTACAAGGAATACGTTCACTGGTATTTACTGGTGGATCTCAAATCTGCCAGTATATGAATATGTCAATTGAATGGTTTTGTAAATGTATCACTGTAAATGAAAATCGATCTGAAAAATATTAGGTACATTTCGTGGATGTGGACTTTTTATATGTAAAAATAACAACAATTTTTTTTAAATCGAATCTTGTGCCATCTACTCTGAGAAAAATTGAATGTTTATATTTTTTCATGAGAGTTGTCAGGTGATAAGGTTTTCACTATCCTGCTTTCCCTTAACAACTTAATATTAATATGAGAATGTACCATTTATTTAACATTTAAAATATTTTAGCTGTAAAGAGAATATCTCTAAACTCTGTAAAAAATAATGTGTATTTAAAAAAAAAGTATATTGAAGGAAATAAATTAATTGAATTGAATGAAAGTTGTCAAATTTAAATTGATATTATTTTTTGAATTGTGCAGAAACTATAGTGAGTGTGAAAATGGAAATTCTTGAGGAAGATTTATTCGCATGTAAGTAAAATTAGTAGTTATAGTATCAACACTCGGACAAACAACGTAAATACAAAACTTACAAAACAAAAATACCAAACAAATTTGTATGTATTCGAAAAAAGGAAGTAAAAAAAAAATACGATTGAACAAAATTGCAGAGCATAAATAGGAAAGTACTTTTGAATTATTTCTATGACAAAAAATATATTTTGTATCTATTTTATAATAAGTGTGACCTTTATTTCATTTTATTTTTATTATCGCGTTTATGTGGCAGCTTCAAGGGTACTTGAAACCTACTTCGAACTCAATAACATAAATATTTCAACATCTGTCAAACTCAAGTTGATTTGAAACTAAATGTCATTATCAAGCTTTCGAGCTGATATGCTAAAAACACTCCTTGAAATTCGACCTGATTTAAAGTCAAATGCTCAAGTCGTCATATAAACGCAGTATATGTTTGTCTTCAAATGCTTTTAGTTTTGTGTAAAGTATAAAATCGAATTACAAAAATAGAAACTGCGTTTTAAAATGGAATACAGACTAATAACCAACTACATATTTATATATTAAGAAATAATTTATTTAAGTTTTTAAGCTACTCTACTACTACTACCCTCATCATAATTAAAAAGTTTCATGTCGCACATTATTTCTAACTGTAAATATAGATCTTTTGTCAACTTATGTAGAATCATCTTTTCGTGTTTCATTAAAATATGGTATTGCAAGCTTATGCTACAATGTTTTTCCAGCATTTTTTTATTAAATTACTGACATAATTCATGAAATGCAGAAAACTACTGCTATTGACAGGAAGTCTTCTTAAATGTAATTTAAATTGTTACCAGGTTATAGTCTCAATTATTTTTTGCCATTTATTTTATCCCGATGAACTGGACCAGGTTCAAAAACCCACAAATCATTTTTTTGCTTAATCAGAAATCGACCTGGGACCTTTCGGTTGAAAGGCAGGCGCCCTACCTACCTATCTAATTTATCTTAAAAAATTATTATCTTACAAATTTTATGTAAGCTATTTGAAGAAAATAACTGCCAAACCACTTTAAATACAAACAGATTTAATTAATTTAATTTAATTTTGTTATTTCAACTGCACATAAATATACAAACAAAAGTTATGGTCCTTTTCCGGGTAAGATGTGGGCCATCACTGCATTACAAGTCTTATACTATCATACCTATTTGATACTAATAGAAATTAAATACAAACGTTTTCAATCTAAATATAATCTTTTTTTGATTGATCGTTTTTTTTTTTTAACTTTATTCTTATCTCAATGAGATTTGGGCTGTGTATAAAATATTTTATTATAAATTTAAAAAATATTATGTGAAAAACTTTAGTACACACTGTATTTCAATTTGTAATTTTGAAAGAAATTTTCTTCATAATATTAAAAAAGATAAAAAAGAAAATCAAACAAACAAAAAACCTACAATAAAAAAAATTAATCTGAAACTACGAGAAGAATAATATTACGAAAGGATCAAGGATATTATAAAACAAAAAAAAAATTAAAAGAAAATACATTGTTTTACCTGCTCAGATGATACAAAGGAGTAACAAAAAAGAGTCAATTATTATCACATCAAAAGTTACATAAAAAAAAAAGTAAACTTTTAAAGTTCGTTTCTGATGAAAACTTTGACTAAAGTTATCCTTTGGGAAATGTAATCTATTCTTATTATAATATGATGTACTATATGAATGTGTATAAAAAAGTGTTCATATACAAAGATTTTAATAATAAGTACATATGTATTTACATTCATGTGAATTTACCTTTAATTATATTCAAATTGTATATTTTTTCTTATTCACTCTCTTAGTTCGAAAATAATCGGAAAACTTTTCAACTCTTTTGTTTTAATGTTTTTTTTTTCCTTTTTGTTAATTACACAATATGTGGGAATTAAGGATTATAAAAATGACTTTAACATACCAATGGGTACACTACTCAAGTATAAAAAAAAACACAATTTCTGTAGTACTTTAAGTGGTGAAATAATTTTTAGATTTTGTAGATTAAAGTCAAAATTTTTAGTTATAAAAATGGGTGGGGTATTATGTCCAAAGATTTATTTTTAAATTGTAACACAAAAACAATAACTATATATTATATACTAAGTGTGTACTTATATACTAAGAAATTTAATATTATTTGAGATAATTTAGGTGAACAAAGAATTTTCAAAATGAATAAAAGTAAATTAGAGACTACTACTTGTAAATTATATATATGTACTCTTGTAAATAATTACACAACACAAACATAATAATAATAGAATATTATTTTATTTTTATTCAAATAAAACAAAGTAAATTTAATTAACATAACTTAATCTATTTAGAGATTAAACTTTCAAAGAATTTTTATTTTTATTTTAGTCTGCGTTAAGCGATTGGAAAAAAGGGTTTCAGCCACGACATTTTTTTTAATCCCATTCATTGCAAACACATCTTCCAGAAAAAATGGACAATACAACTTCAGATTTCCAGCTGTAGAGAATATACTTACGATCGAAGGTAATAGAATTTAAAAGAATGCCGACTTCTCTAATGATAGAGTTGGCTACAAACAGGTAGAATATGAATTTGAATTCCAGTTGAGACATGGATGTTATCATGAAAAAAATATATGCAAAATTTATCCATGTACATATATCCATACATGAAATGTGAATAGGTAGTTTTTTATATTTAAATAAGTTTAAAAAACAAAAAAAAAAGATTTAAAAAAAACTTATACAGTTCTTTTTTTTTGTTCTTGGCAGTAACTTAGATATAAATACCGTTTCGTATACATTAAGTACGGAATTTAAAATTGTAATTACATGTGTGAAAATTTTTCTAGCATATCAGCAGATTAAAGTGGAAAGCTACTATTGTTGTCAGAAATTAAGTCTTTTTAAATATCACAGTTCCATTTTATTTAAGTTGTTAACAAATTATATCCTCAACAATTTTTTTTATCATTTCTTTTATATTAATGACAAAGAATACTGAAGCAGAACAAAAAAACTAGGAAACATTTTTGCATCTATCTGGAATCGAACTAGGGACTTTTCGGTTTAAAGACAGGCGATATTTCAGATTCACCTGTCATCACAAACACAATAAAACATTTAATCATATCATATGACAATTTTACAAAATATTTAGCCTTAACGCTTGATAAAAAGCTGAAATTCAAAGGACGCGTTAGTCCGACCGGACCGGACCGATACTTTCTTATAAACTTTTGAATATATTTTTTCTCTTTTTAATTAATTTAAAGTAATTTATATTTTTGTACAATAAATAAATAAGTGAATATATAAGCTAGAGTTAAAACTAGATTATAGCCAATTGTATTGATAAATTGGACCGATATATTCATTTTCTGTTTATAACAAAGTTTAAATATACGATCAAATATTGAGGTCATCCCATACCCCATACTCCATACCCCATTCCCTATACCCTATACCCCATACCCCATACCCATGCACCATGCATCATGCATCATGCACCATGCACCATGCACCATGCACCATGCACCATGCACCATGCACCATGCACCGTTTAGACTACCAATAAAGCATCATCGGTAATCAAAGCTGGAACTTTTCGGTTGAAAATCAGGCGCTCTACCTACTGCGCCACCCAGCATGTTGTATAATAATTAAATGATTATCCCTTCTTCTCCTGCAAATTGAACAGCACATAATAAGTTTGTTCGGTAGATTTAGAACGGAATCTAAACAAACGGAACGGATAAGTTTGAACGGTAGATTTAGACAGAACTGTTTTGAACAATGACAATTAAATGTCAAACACTTTAGAATTACTTAGAACCTATTACTGACTTTTTCTATCTTTTTTTAAATGTTTTATTTTGATTTTTGTTCATTCACAAATTTCTTTGTTGAACTGTGAAAATTTAGAAACAAATTATAAGGATATGGGGAGATTGTGCCAATTGCCACAAAAAAGATTATAAATTGCGCAAAACAAGGATCTAAAAATGATCTTAAATCTTCCATGGTATAACAGTACGACGGATATTAATTTAAAATCAAAAAATCTTATATCAAGAAATCAAGAAATCCGATAGCTATGATAAAATTATAAATAGGCAAACAAAATTCAACAATAAATTCTTACTAAATTCGGAGGCTGGTTAATTATTGATCATTGGTAGGCTGTCTTTGCCGAGTCTTACTTTTTGAATTGTTTTGCTCTTAATTAATATAAGCCGATAATGTCCGTATATGTAAACTAGATTTTGGAATGAATCAAAATTAAATTTAAAGAAAAAACAACAACAACAAAAGTTGTCCAAAACGGTTTAAAATAAATCAATTTGTAACTGTCTTGCACAATCTACTGAACACCGATCAGAATACTTTGGACAAAACAGTTCTATTAATAAAATCTACTAAGCACGTGTTTTTTTTTTACTCAAGATCACTTTAGATCGTTCTAGAACAGTTTACTGAACAAAACAAATGGCTTAGTTACACATAAAGCTACCAAATTTCAGCCTTAAATAATAAAAGTTCAAATTTTTTGAAATTTAACTCAAATGGCAGAATGGAAATGCCATAGAAGCTAAGCTAAACTTTTTTTTGTTTCGTAAATCTGTTTAAATTTATTACATGTTTGTATAAATGTATATATTTTAATTTTTAGTAATTAGAGTTTCTTTTATTTTACAAGTTTACAAGTTTTAAAAATGTTCAATAACTTTTTTTTTGTTTTAAAATATAAAAATTTCTTTTTTTAAATTTTATACATTTATGCTTAAATTGAAACTTTTTCTTTTTCGATTTTGTAGTTTTATTCAACTTTTCCAATTACTGATCAATTTTATAACTTTATTTCATACAAAATAACGACATATGTATATAATATACGTATATATATGTATACATGCATGTGGAAATATAAAAAATATTGTATGGAAGAAGTCAAAAAAATTTAAAATATGTCGAAAAGGCAAAAAAAAAATTTTTTTAAATTCCTTTTTCTATCACACAATAAATAATAAATAAATAGCGTACCTAACTATAGACGGAAAATTTTTAAGTCCTTCATTGAAATTTCGAAAATAACTTTACTTGAAGTCCTTTTTTGATTGTTTTTATTTTTTAGATTTCGTTTTTTTTTATTCAGAAGGATTCAATATTTTTTTTTTATTCATTTCTCTTTGGTTCTATTTTTATTTATTTATTTATTATTTTTTTTTTTATATATAGAAAATTATTTGAAATATTCAAAAGTTTCTATTCAATAATTGGAGAGAAAATAATATACACTACACACACACATATATATTAAATTGAAAACACTTTAGAATGTATGCTCCTTTTTAGGTTTTGAATTTTTCGTTTTTGTTTTTTATGTTTATAAAATATTTCTCGCTTCATTATCGAAATATCATCAAATGGTAGGTTCGGATCGTTTGATTTTCTTATTTTCAAAATAATTTTTTATGTTAAATTCTTGTGATAGTCTTTATTTTATTGTAAGTATGAAATTGAACAAATTTATTAATTTTAAGATCAAGTTTTATCTTAGGCAGTAATAGTACTTGTTGAATTGTTTAGCGGCCAGTATAAACACCAAACTATTGTGGATTTCAATTAGAAAAGGTTTATCAGTTCACATCTACGTTTATAATTTATATTAGAGGACGAAAACGATATTAACAGGGCCTTATCAAACCTTAACAAATTTATAATTCAAGCACCGCAGGCAGAACTAACACATACTCCCAAAAACGATCAAACAGTAAACAAAATTCAGCAATCTAAGAACAAAGCGTAAAATTAGAAGATATTGACAAAGTGTTTGATCTACTGTAGTTAAACAACGCACCGAAAAATTTAATCCAGCTATTAAGTTTAGCAAAAGAAAAATTACCTCAATGAATTATCAAAAACGGAAGAAAGTAATTATTCGTTATGGAAAGCTACAAATAACATAAAAAGACTACAAAATCATGAGCCATTTATTAGAACTCAAAATCAAATCTAGGCTACAAATAATCGAAAAAATCCAAAGACCTTTCCTGAGTACCTATGGAGGATGTTTTTAAACCACACAAAATTGGAAGTAATTAAATCTACTCCAACAATTAAAAAGACTAAAAATCTAAATAAAAATGTTCAACTCTACATAAACCAGAAAATAGATACAAACAAACCCCTAGAATAATACAATATGTCTGACAATATTTTGAAAGAACTTTCTTGATAACAACCATTTCGAAGCCTAAAAAATATCTAAGAAAAGTAAACACTTACCGCGACCAATTAGTTTTCTTCCCATTCTCGCTAAGGTATTTCAAAAATTATAATATACAAAATTATGCAGAAAATAAAAAGTATTGGACTAATTTGGTGTAGGTTTTTTTTTCTAAAAATGTACATCGAATCGCAGCAAATATCAGAAAGCACTTTAAAAATAATTTTTTTCTTTGCTTTATGTCTTAATGTATCACAAGAGTTTAACCAAATCTGGCATGACGCGTTAAAATTTAAAATACAAAATCATTTACCTTCAAAAACTCATCAATCACTCATATTATATATCTCCAATAAATGCTTCAAATTTAAATTCAAAAAACACATAAATGTAGGTAGATCTTAAAACTATTACCAAAGTAGCACAAGGTAGCGGGTCCGCACCTTAGTTCACATTTGTACTTAATCTACACATCAGCTTTATCGGAAATTTCAAAATAAGTAAAATCCACATTTGATACCACAATCTTAAGATCAAATAAAAACTTCAAGTAGCATTCAAATATCTACAACAGCCTTGTACATAAAATTGAAAATTAGTTAGAAAAGTGATAAATTAAAATAAATGAAAGTAAGTACATATAGCCATGTAAATTTTACACTCAAAATAGGGTCATGTCCTCAGATAAATATGAACAGAAAATACCTACACCGCAAACCAATGATGTTAAATATCTGGGAGGCCATCTTAGTAAAAGATTGACTTGGAAAAAACATACTTCAAGCAAAAAAGACCAACTTAAAATAAAGTTAAAGACTTCATACTGGTTAAACGGTAAACATTCAAAAATAAAATTGTTTTCTTGTACGCTTGCGAAACATGGAATATTTCAGTAAACATCAATAGAAAACTTCAAGCGTACATCAATTAATAGATGCCTCCGGCGCCACAAACCATTTTCAAGAGAAAGCTGTGGGCAAAAAACAAAGCGAAAACAAATAGGCATGGAAATCCGACAGAGGAAATGGCTCGAGCATACTCTAAAGAAACCTGACAACAACATCGCCAAACAATGTTTGGAATGGAATCCTCGGGGTACACATCGTGTCGGAAGGCTGAGAAAAACATAGAAAACAACAGTATTTTAATCGAAGCAAATACACAGCAAAGAACGTGGTCACAATTGTAGAGATTAGCCGCAGATAGGAGCAGATGGAAAAATTTTATTTCCACCATATGCCCCACGTATAGGGTTACAGGACAATGATTATCATGATATACAATTTAATACTATAAATCATCTGGTTATACGGATGCCAGCTATGAAAGAGTACTTCTAACTCTAATGTTAAGATAATACAAAGAATGCCATCAAAAATTTTAAGACTTCTCATTCCTTATGGTATGTGAAAAACAAGAAATTTACACAAAGACTGAAACATATCAGCAAAAAAAAGATTGAAAATATCACAAACAACTACGCGACCAGACTAACACATAATCCAGATTCAATAAACCTAAATACTAAATATCCCAACTAGTAAACATAATAATAATGTTTTATTTTATTGCCCAGAAACATGTTGCCAAATATTTTTGAGAATATTCCGATATCCAATTATGGAATTGAAATCAAATATTGAAATTTTTCAAACTTTCTATTCTAAAATACAGTGTTTCGTGGAACAGTCAGTGATCCTTGGTACGTATAAAAATCTAAGATTTTGTATATTAGTGAAAATAGTCTAATATTTTCCTTTTAATTTTACTGATATGCTTATCATACAGATACGCGTATTTCGTTTATTACTTGCAGACTTCTTTAGTGTTTTGTACTCGACTGAGGAAAGAAATCTAAAATCGTTTTATTTATTCTTTTCGCACAGGTAACAATTTGATGTTTTCCGCAGCTGCATGGTTGTTTATTATCCAATGAAATAGCGCAGGTAGGGGGTTGAATAATAATATTATTATTCATTTTATTGTTGGTATTTAAAATAATATTTCCGACGGTGGAGTGACAGGTAGGGGTGGTGTTATTCGTTTTATTATATTTAACTAAAAATTTAAATAGGAAGAATATCCGTTGCCTTGGCCTTTATTTAGGAGTGAGTCATTTTTAGTTTTGTAGATTTCGATGCTTTCAGCATCTAGTTTCCTATAATATTTAATGTAATTTACCATTACAATGTCTTCTTTCGAAATACTATGATTCTCCTGGATGATGTGTTCAGCTACTTTGGATCGGAACTCTGTGGAGTTCTTCTTCTTCGCCAGTTCTGCTTCTTTCAGGTGTTCATTGAGTCGTGTTTGCATGTTTCTCCTAGTTTGCCCAATATACACTTTGTTCCAATGACTGCAAGTTACCTTATATACACACCTGATTTTTTTATTTGTTCGATTGGGTCTTTAGTTGAACCTAGAACGGACTTGAGTTGGTTAGTTCTGCTGCTATATACGATATCTAACCCGTGTTTTCTTAATTTCGCTCTGAGTGAGAGAGAAATCTAGCTAAACTCCAATGCTACTCTTCTTTTGGGTTGTTGATCAGTAAGTAGGTTAGTGAGGGAATTCCGTTGTAAACTTCTTTTCCGTTTACTAAGTAAGTCCGTGATGGTTTTTTCCGGATATCCGTTTATTCTCGCAATTTCAAATATGTATTTAGTTTCTTTTATTAAACCTTTCTGTATGATAAGCCATCCATCAACAAGTTTGATATATTGAAAATAGAAATTGTTAATATAATAATTTTCCTTCGCAAAAAAATGATATCCTTATCAATTACGCAAATTATAACGGTAGAAATCTTACATACAATAACAATAACAGAAAAAAATCATAAGTAATATTTCAAATTAAAAACATAAATAGGATAATGATTTATTACAAAATACAAACAAAAGTCGATCGGTTAATTGAATTCAAGAGTATTCATTACCACCATTGTTGTTTTGTCCAGCTCAAGCCTTCAATTCTACAATAAAATAAAATAAGATGAAAACATAAAATTCAATAATTTCAATTACATTATTTATAAAATTCGTATAACAAATATATAATGTCCGAAACTGCTCTATTCAATACAATGATCTATACAGGACATATTTTATTCGTTTGTTACATTAAAAATTTTAATGGTTATTTTTGTTTCTCTTTTTACTGGGTCAAGTTACTACCAAAAGAATTTTGAAAAATTCCTCATATGCTACAGTGAATCTTTTGAAAAGGCTTTAAACTTTTTTGTTACTCTACATAATTACATATAAATATATACAAATATTATTTTTATATATATATATATATATATACATTATATATATATACTTTTATTCAAAAGTTTTCGGAAAATTTTGCAAAAATTTGTTTTTAGAAACTTTTGAGTATTAACTGAAAACCAACAACAATAATAAAAATATAAAAAACAAAAGTGCATGATGAAAGCTAAGACTTAAAGATGAATAGAGGAAATAAAAAGAGATAAAGAGGTAAAAAGAAGAGCGATTTGAATTCATAGTTGAATGAATGATTGTATGTGTACCGATTTGATTGCTTATATGTGTATTATTACTTTTTAAAGTAATTTTTTGAAAAATAAAAAATAAACAGTTAAAAAAACAGTTATGAAGTTTTTGCTAAAGGTTGCAATTCCAAATTTTTTGTTAGAATAAAAGAAATCAAAAATACAAAAAAAAAGAAAAACAATATTTTCTATATTTAAAATAATAAAAAATAATATTTTTTTTTATTATTGAATTTTTATTTATTGGTAAAAATTTCGTTGCATATGATAATTGTAAGATAAATGTAAAAAATTTAACATTTTTCAAAATTTTTGATGATATGTATCGATAATATTATGACCATATTTTTTAACGAAAAAAAATTACATTTACAAATGTAATAACAATTAAAAGTAGTAACAAATTATAAGTTCAAAATAAAACTTTTTATATAGGTATAAACAATTCAAACTTTATTAATTAGAACTAGTTAACTTATAGTTAAATATAGGTGGTGTCGCGCAAATCCATTCAATTAATTTGATTTGATATTTTTGAAATCAACTAGAAAAATTCACGGTGTCGGAGAATCTATTTTCAACTATTTGAATTAAGTTCATTGAGGTTGAAAGTTGATTCAATTGTTTCAACTTTGAATTTTTGACATTTCAAATCAAAAATTTTAAGATACCTAACATATGTTGGAGTTTCCAGTTTTGTTTTATTAGTTATTTATATTTAAAAAAGTTATAAGTTTATAAGTAAGTGTTCAATAAATTTTAGGTTTTTTTTATATATTTCATTTTTTGTCATACTTTTCAATTTGTGGCCTATTTTTATTATTGAAATCATGGTTATATCAATATGATATTTACTTTTTAGCTCTTTCTAGTTTGTATTAGTCTGGGAAGATTTTTTTTTTAGTTGTTTTTTTAATTATATTAACTTGCCTTATGCAAGTCCATTGTGTTTTGTGTCTTTTACAAGTTAATATTATTTCAATAATATAATTACTGTTTCCGTAATAATAGGAGCTATATAATTACCGTTTAGTAATAATAGGAGCTATAGCTATATATATTATATAAAATAAATACATAATATATATAAGTAGCTATATTTCGTTCTATTCGTAGAATTTGTTTTTGGACTAAGGAATCAAATATTTTGTTATTTCCTACTTTTCAATTCATTTATTTCAAATAATGCATGCAAAAAATAAAGTGAAAATTTAATGTAATTCAGGATTACATCAAATTGCATCAAAAAAACTATTTCGGTCGAAAGTGGAAATAGTGTCTTTTAAAATTCAATTCCTTATTTATAAATATTATCCATTATTACAATAACAAAAAAATCAAATTTCAACTAAAAAAATTTAGTTGAATTTCAAAATCAAAAATAGTTGAAAAAATTCACAAAAATTGATATACGCGATAGCGACAATTGAAATATTTCGATTTTAGTTGAAAATCAAATCAAAATTGAATGTCGCGACACCACCACAATACCACGTCGTCGCGACACCACACAGTTTATATTATTGTAAATAAAAAAATAAAATAAATCATTCTAGGCAATCACATAAAAAAATCAGGTACAAGTCCTCTTGACTAAATATATTCTTTGTAAAAAAAACTTAAAAATAATTGAAAAAAATTATATAATTTTAAAATTATTTTTGATATTTTTTGCGGAATGTATTTTTTTTTAATATTTTTATTATTTGTTAAAAATAATTTAAATTCCGCACAGTCCATTTGAAAATTGCACTTTGTTATTAAAATTAATTCGAAAAGTCTCTACATTAACAACATTCTAGCAAGATTCATTATATATTTTTGTGTTTTATTTTATAGTAATCTAGATGCTCAACATCCACCACTAGTTTTATTTCCTACTTTTTAGGGGGCTAGTTTGATTTCGATAAAAGTATATTTTAAAAATTTTTATTTTTACATTATAATTTTTTTTATCCACTAAAGCTTCATCTTTCCTCCACTTCTCAATTTTTGGTGCATCTGTATAATTTTCAATGCAAGCTACTTCATAAAAAATTTCTTCATTGTTAATTTTCAAATCTCCTTAAAGGCTGCCTTAGAGAACGTTTATTGAAAGATAAAAATTAAAAGAGCTGGTTACAGAGAGCTGGAGCAGTGTTACCAGGCACTACCTGTTTTGAATTATTACAATTTTTAGCAGTGCTAGATTATTATGATAAAATTATTTATTTTATTGATTAGAAATTGGGCTTAGTGAAAAGAAATTATAATAATATAAAATAGGACAAAAACAAGACAATTTTGAAAAAAAAGGACACTTTACTGTCCTCTTCTTGAAAAAAGATCTGAGAGGACACCACATCAAAAAAAGGACTGCCGTCTCAAAAAAAGGACGAATGG
Source organism: Argyra leucocephala (assembly GCA_963942445.1). NCBI lineage: Eukaryota > Metazoa > Arthropoda > Insecta > Diptera > Dolichopodidae > Argyra > Argyra leucocephala. The sequence continues at coordinate 42,989,220 of OZ012681.1, read as the reverse complement.
TCACCGTAAATGATAATTCATAGACTCAGCGATGCGAGAATAATCGTGTCACTTGCATATAAAATTGGTATGATACACTTAAGATTTCACGAATAAACTGAACCGGCAGCACTTAATATAATTAAATTCAAAAATTTCAATCCAGAATGTATCTACTTAATATAGTTTAGTGCTGCCGGTTCAGTTTATTTGTTGCATATTATTATATTAATACAATTTATTACAAAGTTTTAAATGTAAATTTCTCTATTCGGTATTTGTTTAGATACATTCTAGATTGGAATTTTTAAGTTGTTTAAACCAAGTTAATAGAGTAAAAAAATTAAAAAGTGAAATAAAATAAAAAATTTAACCATACCTGTATAATTGCATTTATTTATTTATAAAGGTACAAGTTTTATTATTTTTAAAATTTTGTTTTTATATTTAAATAACAATTTCCATATTTCAATTTTTATTTACTGTTAATAATGCTTTTATTTTTTAAAGCTAGCACACAATTATTTAAAATCGCATAACTGTGGCCTATAGTAATTGAACACGATTGAAAATATGATAACTTTCTCATGTAATGAAAAACTTTAGTACTAGAGTTTTGTCTAAACGAAATTATTCGAAAAAAAAGTCTAATATGATACCAAAATGTATTTATCGCCACATAAGGCAAACATATTTTTTTTAGTCTATTATAATAGAGGTGTATATTGTGTTAAATACTTAAAAGTTTGAAAAACTAATTTCATTGACTGAGTTGGTGAAAAACTTTATGTCTATAAAATAAATCAGAGTTAAACAATTTTAAATAATAGTATACATTTATAATGCACAATGCACCATGCACCATGCACCATGCACCATGCACCATGCACCATGCACCATGCACCATGCACCATGCACCATGCACCATGCACCATGCACCATGCACCATGCACCATGCACCATGCACCATGCACCATGCACCATGCACCATGCACCATGCACCATGCACCATGCACCATGCACCATGCACCATGCACCATGCACCATGCACCATGCACCATGCACCATGCACCATGCACCATGGAAAATGCACTAAGCACTATGCACCATTCACTATGCGTAACCTACAAGCTTTGAATGTTACAAGATTATAAAATGAATTTAAAACGGTTGTTGAAATGGAAAACGTAACGAAGATATTATAATATAAATTAAAAAAACTCAACACAACGAAAATATTCAAAATTCTTCATTTTCAAACTATTGAAACCACATCTCAGTGTTAAACATATTTTTCCGTTAGTTCAAAATAAAACCATAATCTTGAAATACAATATATGTACCTAATATTTTAAATGGAATTATTATAAATGGACATCTATTATAATCATACAATAATTTTTATTGCGAGCAAGATATAATAGCTAAAAATTTTTCAATTTCTTTTATTATTTGATTGGTTCTTTCTTTTTTTTTTTGTATCTTTGAATTGATAGAAAAATTCAATTTAAAATTATTATTTTCCTTTTATTTATTTACTTATTTATTTATTACAGAGCTTTCGAAATTCCATTTAAATTTTTTACTATGGTTTTTATTTTTGTTTCCGTTATTTTTTTCTGAAAAATATTTCCTTTGTTAAACAAGATATTTCCCCTTTTTAAGTTATCAATACAAAAACAAAAAAACAAAAAGGATTAACTTTTAGAAAAATTTTCAAAATTAAAATAAGTTTTTTTTTTTGCTTTTTTTTTTAGAAACAGTATTGGGGGTTTTTAAAATTATTCACTTCAATTAACAAAGTATTTTTGAAAAAATTTCGAAAATATTGAACATCGAATTGTATGTATTAAAAAAACAAAAAAACAAGTTTTTTTTTGAGGGCAGTAAAGTAGAAATTTTGAAATTTTTTGACCTATTTCTTTGGATATGTTTTAATGGGTTTCATAAAATGAAAACAAAACAGTCAATTTAATTATTTTATTTTTTTTTATTATTCTGGTATGATATACAAAATGTTTTTGAAATATTGAATTTACAAAGAAAGCAATCTATAATTTTGAAATTTTCATAACAAGCTTCCATTATAAAACAAATATAATTTTTTTTGCATACTTTTAGATCATGTATTTTTTAATAAACATTATATTATGCATCTCAACATGCACTTCAATGGGATACTGTATAGTTTTAAAATACAATATTCATAAAATAAGGTTAATTGAAAGTAGAACTCTTGACTTTTTTTCACAATCAAAATAATATCCCTTCTGCTTCTCGTAAAATATTTTTTTTAACTAAATGAACTGTCTAATTATAAAATAGCATTTCACGCGACATTGAAAAGACAGTACATATTAGAGTTTGAACTACAATATAGTATATTCCATAACGGGCTATATATAACATAATTAATTCCAACATATTTCAATTCCTTTTCTTACTTCGTAGTTAAAGCGATATACAAGCATTTTGGAAATATTTACATTGTGTATATTTCATTATGTAAGATACTATATTGTAGTTAAAACTCTAATATTGCATTTTCGATCTCACCTTTCCTGGCATATAATATTGAAATTGTTAAGCTACAATTGTTAAAAACTACTTTTTGCTTCTTTTCACTTGAGAGCACCGGACTTTTAACTCACTCCATCAAATCATTATATTTTTAGACTTTCCACTATCCTAGATTGTTAAATAATATTCGTTAAGTTATTAGAATTGCCCTGCTCATATTTTCGTACGGCTAACCACTTTCTTCTGTCGAATTCACTCCATTTACATCTTGACCTGAACCGCTACTAAACCAAATTAGCACTTGTTTTGTAATGAATCATAGCTCTACGTTTGTATCTATCGTAGTCCAAAATATCTTACAGTACTTAGTCACTTGTTTACACAGACGTGAACTTACTTGTTAGTCTTTTGCACGAATTATGTTTCCCTTTTATATAGAAAACCGAAAATGATACAAAACCATTCTAACTTTAGTATCAATCTAATCTATCATGTTAGTAGTATATAATCTATCATGGAGTTAGTATATAATCTATCATGGAGTGAGTCAGCCAAGTGCCGCTCTTGCTAATTTAAACCGATTTTCAGCGTATTTTGTTCTTGCATTATTAGTCATTATACTATACTGAAGTAATTAATGCTCATCTTTTGGAAATTGGTAATTCATAATAATCGTTAAACAATTTCTAGCTTTTTACAAACCGATGAAAGTCCTTACCTAACTGTAATAATCCAGCGAGTTAAGATAATCGACTTATAGATTGATTTTCTTTTATTATAAAGAGCGGGACATGTGCAGGGAACATGTTTCATTTCTATACAGGTTATAAAAACTTAAAAATAAATTAAATTAAAATTTATTTCATTTATTTATTTATTTATTTCATTTATTTATTATTGGTATATATGTAAATATTGTATACATATTATATTATTTTTTATTTGTTTTTTATTATATATGTGCTTATTAATTATTATTATACTATATTAGTTAGAACCGATAAGGTTGTGATGAAAATTACTGAAAGATTTTATTTTAGATTATTTGAAAAATTTTAACCCGCGCTCCCCGGTCGTTACATTCCTATACTGTAGTGCTTTACCACTCGGCTACCAAGGCCATAAAAATTTATTTCATAAATCGTTAAATTTTTAGTTTGGAAATTTTATATATAAATTCGATTGATGAATGGATGCTCCCATTCGTTTTGTAAATTGTAACAAAGCCTTTATAATATAGTTTGGTTTTCTAATCGCGAATAAAATGAAAAATTAAATTATAAAAAAAAAATATCATATATTATAAATTACTATTGTGTACTGTGCTTGTAAATTACTATGGTGTATAATTCAAATTATATTCAATAAAAAATTAAAATAATAGTTATTGCATACAAATTTTTAATTACCCTTTCAATTTTTAGTTACATAAATTAGAAATATATTATCCATTGTATCAATATACAGTATATTCGATACTTATAATTTTTCTTTAACAGCTTTCATTCCAATTTCTTTAATTAATTCAATATGTTTCATAATACCCTTTTTAATACAATAATTTAAATTAATATTCATTGTATATTTAATATCAATTTTCGATTTTTTATTTAATTCCATCCAATGCATTATTTGCCAATTTTCATTTTTCAAATAATTCAAAATTTCAATTTTATCATCAAATTCAATTATTTTTTTAATAAAATTTAATACAATTGCTTGAATTTCAGGTTTTTCATCAAATATTCTATTAAGTGATTTTAAAATATTTAAAAAAAAATCAAATTTACTCTTAATATCAATTATGTTATCTAAACTATTAATTGGATTACCAATACAAATATCTTGTAATTTAATTATAGATAAACATGTATTCCATAGATCATAATATGGTTTAAAACTTAATTTAAGATTAATTAAAAAATCTAATGAATATTCTTCTAATTGAAATATTTTTTGTCTTGATATTAAAATTTGACCATTTTTTTCCATTTCTTCGATAATTTTCCATAATCTTTTACTATTAGCTGCATTCTCTTCAACTTTATTTATATCAAATATATAACCAAATTGTGATACTTCTTCATTAATACTCTCCAAACGATCTGAATAGCTAGACAATTCATTAATTTGAATTTTTTTAAATATTTCAATTTCCATTCTGTGTTGTTCATTTGTTTTAGTCATTTTTTCAATTATACGATATGGATAACCATATACTTGCCATTTTATATCAACTTGTTCATCTGATATATTATAATGAAATAATTCTAATATATTATATTCATAATTCATAATTTTAATTTTTTCATTTAAAATATCAATTTGATGGGGAACAGTTTCAATAAAATTTTTAATTTTATATAAATGTTCAATAGAATTTGGCTTTTCTGTAATTTTATTATAAATGTAAATCATGGAATCCAATAGAGTTTCATTAATTTCTTTCATTCTTTTTGTATAATAAACAAGAAGGGCATCTATCAGTGCTTGATATTTATTAATAAGAATATTTTTTAATAATTCAACATTTACATAAAATGGTCCGATAATAATATTTGCTGGTAAATTATTAATTAAATTCTCTTTTAATTGTTTATAATTAATAATTAATTCTTTTAAATAATTTGCATTTTGATTTTGTTCTTTCAATTCATTGATAAAATTTGGAATTATTAAAAAATATAAATCACGAAATTGATCATATTTATGAGTATATGATATTAAAGGGATTATTGCTTTTTTATATGTGTATGTTATTAATTTCAAACGCGTATGAAAAAGATCTTCAATTTGATCACCACAATTTAAATATAAATTTTTTGCATAAATTAAATTTATCATTATTTTGGAATTTATTACTGGAATTGATGTATATTGAATTAATGATCTAGAAAAAAAAACAATATTAACTTTTTAGAATTTGTATTTTCATAACAAAATATAGTAAATATAATAGTTGAAACTTGTGAAGAGATTGATGTTTTTTTATATATTTTTTTTTTGTTTATTTATTTCGAGTTCAAATGTGTATTTTATAGTGAGTTGCTTATTGTGGTAAACAAAACCGCAATCGAAACACGGAACGCGGTGAATTGGTATTGTGGTAAACGGGTGCGGCAAAAGCGAAGTAAACAATGTCAAACATAATTTTCGAAATTAAACGTTTTTTTTGTCATTTTTCCTTTATTTATTGTATCTTTCTTTTATATAGAAATTAACAATTTGTTTTCAAATCTTATAATATAACTTTAATTAGTGATCCCTGCCATTTTTTTTTTTTGCCTTCGTCGGGAATCGAATTGCTAGATCATTAGTTTTTAATAGTTTTTTATATTTTTATTTGTACAGTTTTAGGGTCTCATTTGATTGTTTAGCACATTTTTGCTCTTTAGTCGGTGGTGACCTATGTATATCAAATAGTAGGTTTCTTGCTAGTGAGTTGGGATGATTTCTTAGTGTTGATGTGTATTTTCTTCCAATTCTATCTATCTCTTCTTGGATCGTAGAGATATTTAAATCTTTGCGTATGTAAGCATTTTTTACAAACCATGGTGCAACAATGTTTTTGTTTTTTTTTATTCACGAATAATAAAATAATCCCAGTCAAAAGACAGAAATTGATATTTCGAAATTATTTCAGTTGATAGAACCCCCAAAGACGCTTAAACAAATTTCAACTATTATAAAAACTTACGTTTGAAATAAATTTGTTATTGATGAAAGAAATTCTTCTGGTTTTGTTGATAAATTAGCACCATTATCACTCATATTAATTGTAATATAAAAAATTGGTAAATAAATTTTACTTTCAAATTGACTTATTTTAAATGTTGTTTTCCAATTAAAATCCTCAGTTACTTCCATCATTAGAATACATGGATCACATAATAAATTTGTAAAATATATAATTGAATTTTTTAAAAACATTTGTAATGAGTTTTCCATACGTAATTGTATTTGTATTAAAAGTTGATATATTTTCGATTGTTTAAATATAAACCAATCTTTTAAATAGACATCCATCCAACCTTTACCAATTCGGCGTAATAATATATGAACATGATTTGAAATATCATTAACCCAGAAATTTTTTATATTATTTATATTATTATTAACATGATTCGTTTGCATTAATAGAAAATCTTCTAATTGTATTGGTTTAAGTGTTTTACATTCAAATAAATACAACGATTCTAAATATAAGCATTCTTGATTTACTTTTGTTATTGCAAAAATAACTTCTTGACGATAATATAATGTTTTTTGTAAGATATTTTTTCTTTTTATTTGAAAATTTCTTATTATTCTATCATATTTATATGATTTTTTTATTGATTTCGACAATTCAATATTAGTAATATCCATTAAAAATTTGAATTCAAATTCATTTTCCAAATACTGTTGAAATTCATAACGTGAATTATGTTTATTAAATTCTAATCGAATTTGTTCTCTTAAAAATTCCAAATAATTTTCATTACAATTTTGTAAGATTTCCATTGGACCCATTAAATAAAAAATTTTCTTTATATATTTTTCAATTAAATTTAAATGTGGAAATTTCATTTGATATAAATATGTATCGAGTATAGTTTCAAATTTTACAATTTTTTCAAATTCAGTACGATTATGAAGTGCTAATTTTATTCTATTGACAAAATTTATGGGATCTTCAGCAATAAATTTCAAATAAATTCGATGAATATTAAATGATTTGTATGTTTCTAAATCTGTTATTAACCAACGATTTAATTTTTCATTATAATTCCAAACAGCAATTAAACGCCATTCATATAAATTTGAATTAAATAAATTGCATTTTTGTTGATCAATTTTAAAATATTTTATTAATAATTGTGCTTCATTTTCGATTAGAATTTTTTTATCATTTTCATATGGAATGTTTGGAATAAATCCAAATGCTGGTAATGGATATTGTTCATTATTTATTTTACCTAAATTAAGCCAATCATTTTCATTATATACATCTAAATTATTATTATCGAACCATTCTAATGGTAAGAAATATTTTATATTGAAAATATTTTCCGATTTAAAATTATTTGGATAAATTTGTTTGATTATATCTAATGGATAAAGTTGAGTATTTTCAATATTCATATCTTTTAATAATTGTTCAAAATCAATTGATTCATATTGTTTACGTTTTCGTTCAACAGCAACATCTTTTGGTATATCAAATTTTTTAACAACACGCAATTTTTGTACTTTAGGACAAACTGTTTGGAATGGAAATTTAATTTTATATCTTGTTGTATAGATTATCCATTTTTGTACTGTATCTAATTTATTTTGTAGACTAATTGATTCAAGTTTTACATTGAAATTAAAATATTTTTCTGTTTTTAATTGCCATCCATACTTAGGATTTGCCACAAATTGTTGCAAATTATTTAAACTATTTAATTTTTTTTCTTTTAATTTTGACATTGATTTAAATTTTTTATTTTATTTATTTTATTTAAAATTAAAATAATTTAAATATAAAATTTTAAAAATTAATATTAAACCTTGTCAAAAACAAAAACTATATGTCATTATAAAAGTAAGGTACATTTTAAGTATAAATTCCATTTAAGTATTAGAATGGTAAATACGTATTGAACAAAATCAAATTAGAAAGTATTTTTTTTATTACTAGAAAGTTCAGAAATTGTAAATTAATTTAGCACTACAATCTAGTAAAATTTATTGTATAATTTTCTATTTGTGTATACGTGTCCAGAAGTCTGTCAATAGAATTATTTCGTTATAGGTAATTGAAGGTTAATTTTAAAAAGAAATTGAATGAAATTTCAAAAACTCTATAGAAATGATGGGCCTTAAAGCTTGCATTACATCGTTTGACTTATATTTCTATTATTATTAGAATATTTTATCCAAATAGTAATAGGATGCATTTCAATCAAACTATAAATGAGATGTTAATAATTATTATCAAATTCTAATGTGGCAGTCATTTAAATGGGTATTATATGGGTATTATAGTTCTATATTTTCAACAATTGATGCTCCCAAAGTGATGATTTTTTCTAACCTTCTTAGCTTTGCAGAATAATCACACTTTTTTACTCCTATATCTTCCTCATTGGATTGCTTAAACCTGCGAAACGGTATAAACAATTTCCCTTCTTTTTTTTAAAAAAAAAAATAGATTTGAATTGAACGCTTCTAAATGCCATGGTATTATTACCTTTTCTGAGGTAAAATCTGCTTTGACAGTTTGGTTCTACTAAATGGTTATTCGCTATGTTTTTCCCCTACTACTCTTGAGACCATAGAACTTCCACTTGACATTTTCATCGTATTTGATTGCTAGCTGCTGTTTCTAATTGTTCCCACGTTATTTTTTTTTTAGTTCTTGTTTTATGGTCCTCCGCCAGGTGTTCTTTGAACGACCGGGTCTTCTTGTACCTTCTGGATTTTATTTTATAATATCTAAGCTCACTTGCGGGATGTTGTTTGACGGCTTTCTGAATGTATCTATCTCCATTTCCTTCTTTTGATTTGTTTCGATATGGGTTCTTCTCCGGTTAGTATCCAAAGGCCTTGTTGCTTATTGTTTTTGACTAGATTATCCGGCATATTATCCTTAGACATTTATTAATGAAAACTTATAACTTCTGATTTAGGATTTGTTATATTACCCAAATTTCACTGCCGTATGTCAAGATTGACTTAATTAAGCATGAAAAGGTGATTCTACATAAGATACTGTCAAGAGCATAAAAAAATAACCGGAATATTCTAAGTTTAGTAGCTCTTAATATTTGGCTGTTCTTCCACATCTTCTAAACGCTGCTCTTGCCTTCCTTCAAGAGTAAATTCTACTGTAGACCTTGGGTTAACACTTGACCTTAAACTTGAACCTAAAAGCTATATTACAATGAAATAGTGAGCAAAGCCATTTCTTCTTTAGGTTTCGATAAACGATGGTCTAAAGAACTGTCTGACCTCTACCTCACGAAACATCTTCATGTTACATTTGTAAAGGCCTACTCTTGACTGACATATTCCTTCCAGTATGCTTCCCACATCACTTGACTGACGAGTTGAACGAGTTAACCGAGTTGAATCGTTTCAGGATAAAATTTGGTAGATTTGAGCCAATCCCTAGAATGCTCCGTGAAGAAAATTTTAATTCTAATTTTTTTGGTCGACAACTCAGTGCTGTATGTATTAAAAACAATTACGTTATGATGGCTGAGGCTAACGAAGAACTTTTTTTTTTGCTTTTATATTTACTAGCTCGGCCTATCTTTTAAAGTATTCTTTTTAATTAGCGTATAATTATTGACATTAGTATTAACTTATGATTTTTACTTTTCTACTAACATATTTTAACAATTTTCTAATGAAAGAAAATCTAATCAATTGTGTTTTTACTAACCCTACTTGATGATATATTTCACAATCAAATGTAGCCAGCTTTCGTCTAGTAATAGATGTCTGATGTGCTTGCTCTAAGCATTAATCTAATAGTATAAATTCAACAGTATAAATTAAAATATTTTGCAGGGTTGGAAATATAAGTGAACATTCAGCTATATTTATTTCCGATTAATGAAGCCAGGCTTTTAAATTAATTAATAACTTAAAAATATTTAAGAGAGCGAAAAAATTACAATTCACTTCTCAAAATAATAACCACCATTTCCAATTACATTTTTTCACCATTAAAAAAGAGTTCATTGAACCTATTTTTTACCATTTTATTGAATTAAATTATGCAAATACAATAAGAAAATATGTTTGGTTAAAATTCATATGATTGGCAATTAAAATTTAAATAAAATTTAAATAATATTATTTCATATAAAAAAAACATAACAAATATGCATTATAAAGTAATTAAAATTAAATTAAGAACACGCCTAGAAAAGCATAACATAAATTGTATCATTAAAATCACAAAATATCCTTTTCAAATTTCTAATATTATATTCTCAAAGTGCCACAAATTCTACTCCACTACCCAACTACACTCTTATATTCCAAATTATTCAAAAATATGAATGTATGTAAAACGAATATTATTAACCATAACCTAACCTATTTTTATTGCTACACAAAACTAAAATGCTTTAAAATCATCAATAAATTCTCCAGAAAAAAATAAAAATAAATTAAAAGAATTGGGGTTAATGCAAAATTAAAGACTCTTTTGGATCGTGATTCAGTTTCTTTAGAGCGATTAATTTTTGCTCCTTTTTCTTTTTCACTCTTCATTTTTTAGTGTTTTAGTGATGCAAAAGAAAAACAAAAATAAGAAAAACCATTATATACAAAAAAAAAATAAAATACGGAAATTTTAGAAAATAATAAATAATCTCCTTAAATTTGGGTAACGAAATGAAAATTTTTGTGTATGGATATGTATGTATGTATGTACTATAAATATATACAAATAGAAAGTGTTTTAACATCGAATTTTATTTTATATCAATTTTTTGAAAGGAAAATCATGTCATTTCTTAAAACAAATACATCAAAAATTTATTTACGTAGTGCTGTAAATAGTTATTTGGAAATAAAATAAAATGCTTGTAGATAAACGTAATATCAAGAATGTAGTATTTTTATAAATATTGTACATTTATTTTATTAAAACAACATCAATAAATATATGTAAGCTTAGTCATTAAAATTTTCCATTTTGTTTTTTTTTAGTTCCTGTTTTATTCATTTTTATAAATTATTACCAACATACTTACATACATCGATTTGTATAAATATATAAATTTAGTCGATTATCAATAAATCTCTATTATATTATGCTGAACCAATAAGCCTAATAACTCTTTGAAATTGATTGGATCTTACAAATTCAAAATTTCATTTAATACAGTTTTCTATATGTAAAGTGTGCGAAAAACAAAACTGGATGTTGGCGGAGCCTTCAAATCATTTAAAGTTTTTTGAATCGACATGCAAGTTTACTTGCTGCCAGTACACTTCACATCATATAATTGTCAAATTTGTTTTATTATTTGTGATGTAGGTGTTTACTTGCATGATTAGTACACTAAGAAAAATAATATGTTTATCCAATGGTGGCGGGAAATATATTATGGTTACTTTAAGCTTATTATTTTAGATATAAGTGAAACAAACATTTTATGTTAAGGAGTAATATAATTATGGTTGATAAAAGCATACTATATTTGTGTTAAAAATATTATAGTTAATCGAAATATATAGTACCGACGTTGTAATAAATTATGGTTGCTACCTACAACTATTTTTAGAAAAAATATAAACCAATTATAAATTATATTGCTTGCAAAAATATTATGGTTGCGATATTATATTATGGTTGTGGATATCATTATGTAGTAGTACATCAGTAGTTGTAAAAAACATAGTTTAGTTAAAGAAATCATATTATATAGTTGTTTTACAAATATTTGTAGGAATATTAATCATATTATGATTGAAGCAATCATAATAATATAAATTAAAGTAAAATATTATGGTTGAAGTAATCATTTCATATAGTTGAAGTAATCATATTATGTTTGAAGTAAACATATTATGGTTGCAGTAATCATATTATATAGTTACAGTAATTATAATTATGGTTGATGTAATCATATTATAGTTAAAGTAATTATATTACGGTTGAAATAATTATATTATATTAGGCGTTAAAATAAAATGCTTCAAAATTAAAATTCACTTTAATTTTCAGTCTACTATTGTTCTTTACGAAGTCAAAATGTATATATAAAGCGTAATATATAAATAATTACAAGCGTAATATAAAAATTCTCAGTTAATGGATATATCTAGATTGGTAAGTGTTTGCATAAACTTTTGCATAACATTTTATAAGCTAACAACTAATTTTTCTCTAGATTTTGGTAGACTTATGAGTAACTGGATAAAATGTTTCCAGTGGAAATATTTCAACATAACTTGCAATAATTTATGCAAGAAATACCAAACAATAACCAAAATTAATACGAGTTAAAGGAAATTATACAGGTTGGTTAAATAATGATTATTTAATAATTTGATTAAATCAAAAACTTGCTTATTCTTATGGCAATTTATTACGAAAGTTGAGCTTTTCTTTAGTCAGATGCTATAATATAAGTACTTTTTAATTTTAAGGATAATCTTAACTATTAAGGATAACTATAAGGATAAACTTAACTATCTTAATATGTTTTTTTTTTTCATTTCTTACAGCTAAAAATAATAATTATCAATTTTGATTTAAATAAAGACGCAACAATTTAACCAATTATTTATTGGAATTTAATTCATTGCAAATAATATATATATTTAAAACAGCAATGTTATAATTGACAACAAAAATATAATCTTATAGAAATGAACTATGTAGTTATATTGTGTTTTTATTTTAAGTATGATATATTTACTTTAATCATATTTAGTTTTATTTCAATCAAAAATAATGTTGCTGGATCAAGTTGCCATAATATTATTATTGGACCTACTATAAATTATATTTGGTGTAAACATAAATATTTTTCATTCAACCATATTATATTTATTTTTAACATAATATATTAGTGAATCATATTTAAAACAATATTATAGTTGAGAACAAAATATCATCTTGTTGTCTTGTAGAAAGTAACTATAATATGTTTACTCCAAACATAATATTATTATTTTTGTTTCAATCATAAATAATACTGTTGCAAATATTAATTATATTTGTGAAAATAATAATATTGTTGTGTGGACTATAAATTAATTTTGTTGCAACCATATTATATTTCATTCAATCATATAAGAATCTTTTTAGCTTTATAAAAAGCCCATAGTTACATGATGTAATATGGTTAATGTAACTATATTTTCCAACCATATTATTGTTCTTTAAATTGATCTTAGGCTACCTCTTGCTCTAATATTGTACGGTAATGCGTCTAATGTTATTTCTGGAACCCTTTGATAATTCATCATTTCATTCATTCATTCATTTATTATATCCCAATGACAAAGGGTACTGAACCAGGTCGAAAAATCCATAAAGCATTTTTTTTTGCTTCTTCGTAAATCGAACCTGGTACCTTTCGATTGAAAGACAAGCGCTCTACCTACTGCGCCACCCAGCGTGTACCTTACCACATTTCCTCCACATTTTCTTAGTCTGTATACCTTAAATAAATTTTCAAAAAATATTTTGTCCATCAATTACTGCTTCTATAGCTCCTCTTATTTGGATACGCTTCTTTCGAATACTTTTAATTTATTTTCGTTACTAATTGTCATTGTCCAGGCTTTGTAGCTATAGGTTAAAACATGTTGTGTAATGGTTTTGTACATTCTTAATTTAATTCTTCTGTTCAAAATGTTATAGTTTAAAATGGCTTTGTATGTGTAGATTGTAGAAGCATTTTTGTATTATATTATTAATTGTCACATGTATATCATTTTTATGATTCATTAAGACACTTAGTTATAAAAAAATGTTTACTCATTCAAAATTGTATTAATTTATTGTTATATTTTTGGCAGACCTTTTTGTTTAATTTAGTTTCGTTTTTAATAATTCTGTATATTTATAACCTTTACTACGTCCTTCAATATTTAAATGTACATATATAATAGAATTAATATGATGAGACTGTAAATATATTTGTGTTATATTAAAATGCATGTTATGGATCCATATAAATATTATATAAAGTATATAAACATATTATTATGTATGTATAAATAAGTATATATTTCCTTTATACGTAAATCTTTATTTTAAGACATTTTGAGAAGATTTTCATTTTATCACTATATTTTACTATATGTGAAATAAATAATAATTTAAAAGTGATAATAACAAGGGCGAATTCAAAAATTGTATTTATTGTAAGTAACCCAAATAAAAAAAATTACGTTGGAACGTTTGAAAAATTAATCTATATAAGTAGCAAATTTAATACTATCTTATACTCTTCTTCTCTACCCTTGTTCTTCCATGGAATTATACTGAACTAGTAACATTTTAGTTCTAATTTGTAATATTATGATAAAAAAAATATATTTAAAAGAACTACGTATTTGTAACCGAATTCTGATTTTTAAATCAATTATTAATACAGGAGATGGTCATTGTAACGTCAATCTTGTGAATCATGTATTCTGTTATTTTTGCAAATGTTGACTTTAAATTGCAATCGTATGACACATATTCCATGTCATTCGAATCTATACTTGTCGATGATTCTAGTTTTCGAATATTACTTAAGAGGTAGACAAAAGATGCTAGTAGTAATGTACTTAAGATTGATCCTTAATTTGAGATCAATACTTTTACTCTAAAAATTTTCAGAAATATCGTTACTACTGTTAATTGTAGTTTAATCGGAGATTGAACATATCTTTTATGATATATATATACATCTCTGGTACCTTATCATGGCGTGATAGTACTTGTCATATTATGTCGACGTTTCTATAAAAAAAAATTAGTCAGGGAAATAATTTCAAACACTTTAAAAATATTTCTTTGGAATATTTTTTCAGTAAAATTACAAATTTTGATTGTTTTCATTAAAAAGGTAAGTAGAGGTAATTTTTCTATCAATTCTAAATAGATGAAAAAATGTTGAAACATATTTAGAAACATAGCTGGGTATTTTGTAACATATTATATGAAAATTAGCAAGGTTATAAACTGGGTAAGCATGTTTCTATAATTCACAACCATATTGAGGTCTCGGATTGGAGTTCATAAAGAACACATTGATTACTTAAGTAGTATAACCTCTCAGCATGGTAACCTCATCTAATAGAAAATGAAGTGTGTAAAAATAGTATTTTTAAATACACTTAAAATATATTATGCAAAAGTATTATCTGACAAGAGCAAATGCAAAGACCAGCGTTAACTAAGGAATCCGTAAAAATATTACCAATATACATTTTACAACCATCCCTTGTATTAATAATAGAAATAATATACTATTTCTTTTTCATCCATCTTTCCCTTCCTATCATTCTTTCTCTTTCAACATTACATATAGTAAAATTATATCAAATCTCCTCTAAATTTATTTACTACATTTCCATCAAACTGAATGTGTTAAAAGTCCCTAGATATTAAAATTATATTTTGTTTTCAGTTTTTTGTTCTTGTTTTTCTTTTTCTTTCTTGAAACAAATAGAATTGAATATCAAATTAGACACTAACATATTTTAAAAATTGGGATGATAATAAAAATGAACTCTGGAGCAGTACAGCTTAACTTACAACTTTAACTTTAGCAGCTCTACTGTATACACAAATGCAATACTTGTACATAAGAAGTTTTGAATTAAGAAAGAAAATAAGAAACCAAGGGCACCAAAAATGCATAATATTAGATTTAACACGGAATCCTTTAAAGGATAATAAAAATAAAAAAAATGAAAAAAAAAAATAAAATATGTTTCTTTTAAGAACGAATATGTGAGAATATAATTATTTTATTTTATTGTTTTTCTTGTTTTTATATTATTGTTTTTCTGCAGTACATCTATATCTCTATAACTTAATAATGTATATTATGTAAAAAAAAAACAAAACTAAATACAAGAACTTAAATGATATTTAGAATGTAAAACTGTTAGTTATTATAGTTCATACACGAAAACAGGAGCGGTGCAAATATTTACTTGCTAAGGAGATTCTATTACCTCATGTAGATTTTAAAAAAATATGTTATTATCTTTTTATTGAATATCTTTTATTATTTACTGTTTACCTATACGTAACCTTAAGCATACCACGATGATAATGAAATATCACGAAAATAATAATTGCAAATCATTGATATGAGCAAATACAGCCCAAGCAATCTTGTATTTGTTATATTTCAAACAAGCAAGACATTTCATATATATATCATACAATATCATAATATTGTTAAATTGTTAGAACTACTTAATCCAATATATCTTTGATAAGGGAATTCAAATTGAAATGCCACAGCAATAATTTGACTTATAAAGTATAAATATAATTTCAAGATTTTAAGCTTCAAAAGTCTATTGAAGACTATAACGTAATAAATTAATGAAAATTTAAATAAACTTATTTGTCTTTGATCTCAAAAATGATTACTAAGGGCTTAGAGAGCAACATAACTTTAAAAAAAAATTTCAAATAAAGTTCGGTACGATAAATTTCCCATCAAAGGCTGCTATAATACTTTAGATTTCAAAAACATTCAGTTGCTAAACAATGTTTTCTTCTTCTTAACTTCAATATTTCCGAAACATATGCATATGATCAAATATAATTAAGAAACTGATAGTGGAATGAAAAACCAATGATTTCTAATAAGTAAAATAACCAAAGAACTTACATACATTTTTTTCTTATTCGTTAGTAGAGAAAACTCCTCAAAGAGTACCATATGACTTTAGCCGGTTTACACGCAAATTAACCACGAGAGCCGTAAACCCACTAAACCCACCTTCGTTTGTTATCCTTATTAATCTATGATAAATTGACTAATTAATCTTTTTTCGTTGTAGTGTATGTATATAGCAATACAACATTCATCATGATTTCCGTAATGTTTTTACAATAGCAATTCTCGCGAAGGGAGATTATAATTTCAATACATTTTCGTGATTGAAAATAATTCCTTGGCGGAAAATATTTTTAAATAATTTCCAATTTAATCATTACTGATTTATTTTGATTATTTATTTTATAATATACATATATAAATTTTATAAACAAAAAGAAAAAAGAAACTGTCATAGGATAAGACTTTGTATTCTAAAAACGTAGCCAATTAAGATTTAAAGAAAAATAGTTTATTAGTATGTATTTTAATTACTAGATTACTATCAATAAATTCACCATTCGGTGTTTTTTTTTAAAAAAAAAATTGTTTCCGGTATCATTGTTGTATCCAATTTATCGGGTTTCCTTGTTTTCACACGACGTAAGATATTATTAATATTCTTAATTTACATATTGGGTGGCGCAGTAGCTCTACCTATTGTCTGTCTTTCAACCGAAAGGTCCCAGGTTGAATTCCCGATGAAACAAAAAAAATTATTTTTGGGTTTTCCGATCTAGCTTAGTATATCTTGTCATTGAGATAAAATGAATAACAATAAAAAAAATTAATTGAGAGTATAATCTGGTAACAAATTAAATAAAATGGAGCTATTCTATTTAAGAAGGCTTAGTAGGCTTAGCTCAGAGACAGAATCTAGAAATATGTCACAAAATAAATGTAGCTATATCCACACCACATGTCAAGACCTCATTTAATACTCCGAAGTATAAGAAGAAGAAACCTAGTTGTTTCTTGACTTATTATTTAAAATATGAGAAGCCAACCGAATAATCAGTAATGTAACGTTTTCAATTGTTTCTCTAACGCCGCATACAACACAAAACACAACATTATATCATGTATGGTCAATATGCATCCAACCCCTATTAGCTTTTGCAATAGAAATAAATTTAATTAATTTTTCAAAAATATATTAAAATAAAAGTATAAAACATGAAATAACTGTTTACAATTGTGTTTTTATGATAAAAATACACTATAGAATAAAATATGGTTTAATTGCGACCCTGCTCACAATTATTACAAGCCTGTATGTACAAAAATCAATTTTTTTTGTACTTGCTATAAAAATATAAATGAAAAACAAATTGAAAAACGATTGCTAGTACAACGGACCCCATGTTTAAATTTATTTTTATCGTATTACACATTATGTGTTACAAACATTTTAGAATTCTGGTGTAAATTCTTCATCATATATACAAATGACAATTTTAAGCTGCTTTTGGTGATAATCATTTAATTTTAAAGATTTCTTCAATAATGAAGAAACCAATTTTCGTATTTAATATTTAATTATTATTTTTATTTTATGCTTTTTATGCTCAAGCATTGTTTTTTGGTTCTATATTGTGTTAAATTTTGAAAACAGGAAGGAAGCATAGGGTTTACCAAGTAAAATAATTTTGTATTTTTAAGAAAAATAATACTAATAAAGATAAATTTTCTAATCATTGCATTATTTTATAATAAGATCTTTAAGGGTTTTAATTTCCTTTATGGTATACCCGATATATATCTGTCAAATAGTTTTATATGATTATAAATTTCAGTACATATGCATACATCTAAATATGTAAATAACATATTTATATATAAAATTCTGTAAAATTAACATTATTTGAAATTAATGGATTATTTTAGTATGTATACTAAACCTCTTTAAACATTTCATGAAATTTTCTTTATTATTAACTTACTACCTACGAGTATATATGTACTTATCTAATATATTATATTTTTATTAAAGAACTATATATTCCCTTTAATAGAAAAATGTTGTATTTAAAGTTATGTAAGTTGTCTTTTAAAAAAAATTCCCAAAAAAAAAAATTTTTTTTATTGTTCTTGAGTTCTTGACAATAACTTGGAAAGAACCACCTTTTCCACACAGTATTTACAATGTTTTCCGAACATTTATGTATTTATCAAATTACTGATATATCATTACTGACTCATTAAATGTGGAAAAGTACTGCTATTATCAGGAACTAAGCCTTCTTAAATAGAATAGCTTTATATATTTGTGGAAAAGTACTGCTATTATCAGGAACTAAGCCTTCTTAAATAGAATAGCTTTATAATATTCTCATTATTTTTTGTCATTTATTTTATCCCAATGGGTCCTGGATCTGTTCGAAAAACCAAAAAGCATTTTTTTTGCGTCACCTGGAATTAAACCTGCGACCTTTCGGTTGAAAGGCAGGCGCTCTAACTACGGCATCACCCAGCGTGTAAAAATTATTAATATTTATAATATTTTATAACAATATTTTTTATTTTATAAATTAAATATTAGCATCGAACACCAACCCATTAAACTAAAATTTATTATATCTCAGTCTTATTAACCTGAATCTGGAAGCCTCAGTATTGTTTTAAAAGATCTCTTTTTCCTCTGTAACTCATACATACATACTAGAATATAGAATTGAATATATATATATTTAATAGATCAACAGATATAATGGCTTTTATACAAAAACATCAAAACAACAAGGATACATTCAAATGTCCTTTTCGTCCTTAAAGGATAAGATCCGCCACTAAAGACATATATTTTTGGAAAGCTAGGAGTTCCAGCTATCGTTGGAACATGGTCATTTGGCTCTACTCCGATACAATATCTCCCTCAAAAGAATCCCCTTCCAAAGTGTCGTTTTAATTCTATTTCTATTCGTCCAATCGATTTCCGTTTGGGGGGGGGGGGGCATAACTATCGACATTGTTCGCAAATGAATATTATTAATTGGTTTTTTTCGTTATTTTTAATATTTTACTTATTTTATTTGCACAAAATCAATATAATGTTTAATGAAATGAAAAACTAATTTCACAAATGAAAAAAATTATAATTTTTTAATTTTAGAATTTAATTTTTTTTTAAATATTTTTTCTTTTATTCATGATTCTAGCATATAACCGTATGGTCTTATAATTTATATGAAAATTTATTTTTCAATATAGTGAATTTATCTTTGATTAAACATTAGTACAGTTAAGATAATTAAAAAGTTCTCTTTTTTTGTTTTTTGTTATTCAATTTATTCACTAATATTATAAATTTGGTTAGTATTATTAGTTACTAGCAGAATTATTTTAAATTAAGTTTTAAACAATTTAAGAGCTAGTATTAATTTCAATTTTTCAATTTTTCTGTTTATAGTTTTACACTTCTATTTAATAGAAAAAACTGTGCTTAATTCGATTGTTTATAATTTTAAATGCAGTTGTTAGAAGTTCAAATTTAATAATGTTGGATAACTTTCCAATAAACAAACTGCTAGTAGGATATAATATAGGAAGGCCCTGAGCTATGTTTATACATTTTTTATATACTATATCAAGCTTGTAAGCTTAGGTAAATTTGTGCCCTAATCAAAATCGGGTTAAAGTAGCAAATATATGATTTGATGAATGACGAATATATTATATAGTTTTTTGAATAGTAACGGAATGCTAACCATTTTTTAGTAAACATACATTTTAAATATTCTTGATTCCACCAGCTATGCAGCTATACGAACCAAACCAAATTTTGGAAAACAGTAAAAGGCATGTTTTTTTATTTCTGAAAAAGTACTTAAGCTCCAATTTTCAGGTCTATAACGTTTTTGGTTTTTGAAAGATTTTTGACGAAAATAATTTTTTGTTTATTTTTGAAGAAGTACTCATTTATCAGTTTTTAGGTCTGCAAGACTATTGGATTTTGATATATTTCTGATGAATGTCAGGAGTTGTATGGCAACCGAACCTATCCAATATTTTAAAAAAGTTATATACCAGAAACCTTCGTGGGGGTCAACAAGTTGTTAATAGTAATACATAAAAGACAAACAGACATACATACATTGATTTTTATATACATATATAGATTTTAAGCTCTCTTAGAAAAAAAAGTAAATAAAAATATGAAGTAATTTCTAAGAAAGAATTTCGTATAAAAACTGAATAACTAACAAATTTCGATGTCAATTGTTCTAACAGAAGCATGTTACGTCATTAATGCAGTTAATATAGGCAAGACTTACCGAAGATTACAAACCAAAAAAAAATTTTTTTATTGCATAAACTACACAATTGAGGTTACCATGCTCTTATATACTAAAATATTACCATGCTCTTAAAGACAAAAATATTTTAAGGGTGTATGTGCCTAATGAAAGACTAATTTTAATTCCCTGGACATCAAATGGACAAGTTTTTTACAATTTTTATCTTTGATTTATATATTTTTCAACTAGAATTGAGCTGTCATCAATTAGTAATATATCGAGTTGGTTAATTCTAAGACGCAAACCAAGGAAATTTCAAATTAGTAAATTCTAATTAAAATTGTAATTTACAGATAATTAGAATATAATTTGAATTAGTGATGTTATTAGCCACGCATCCTAAGTAACAAATAATTAAATAAGTGAATTAAAAAATGTTAAAAATTTTACGAAAAATCAAAAAATAGGTAACTGAAATGATTTCAAAAACCATAAATTTAAAAAAAAATTAACTTTTTAAAAATAAAAATAAGTCGAAAAATATAAAATATTTTACAAAGAAATTTCATTCGATTGCAATTTAGAAAAAATATCAAAAATGCAGATATCTACTTCTAGAAGAAATTCGCAGAAATATTTGATTCTAAGGAACTAGAATCAAACTAGTCGCAATCAACCACATAATTACCTTAACAACAGTGAGACGTGTAGAAACAAGAGTAAATAGAAGGCAGTATAGTGCAAGGACACCGGAGACAGGACATCTAATTTTAACGTGTAACAGTGATGGAAGCCAAGATATTATTACTATTAGATAATAATAGTTTTGATCTTTTTAGGTTTTAAGATTCCTTTTGATGTAGTTTAGCCTTTATTATGTATAATTTTACACGCTGGGTGGCGCAGTAGATAGAGCGCCTGCCTTTCAACCAAAAGGTTCCAGGTGCGATTCCCGATGAAGCAACAAAAAAACATACTTTATTGGTTTTTCGATCTGATCTAGTACCCTTTGTCATTGGGATATAATAAATGACAAAAAACAATTGAGAGTATATTAAAATCTGGTAACAAATTAAATAAAATGAAACTATTTTATTTAAGAAGGCTTAGTTCCTGACAATAGCAGTAGTTTTCCACATTTAATGAGTAGAGCTAATAATTTGACTCGAAATATTGTAGATATTGTAGTGTAAAATTGCAGTACCGTACTTAATTAAGCACGAAAAGGTGATTCTACCTAAGTTAGTGTCAAGAACGTAAAAAAAAAAAAAAAAATTAGAATACTTGACTAGGTATACCAGACTCGTCTTATGTATGTATGTATGTACCTTTGCATAGAAATAAATAAATATCTCCAGCATGAAATTCAGCATGAAAATACAAAAACGGCGACCAGCCTGAAGAACTGAAAAAAAAAACAAATAAAAAAGAACCATTCATCTCATCAACATCATCAGAAAGTCGCTAAAAACCACAATATTAAAAAAAAATTAGAAAAAACAAACATAAAATGTTTATTAAGTCTTCTTCTTATATACTCTACTAATTTTGTTTTTGTCTGAAGCCTTTTATAACAAAAAATATAATAATTATAGTTATTTATGAATGAAAAAATGAGAATTGAGAAAATAAATCAATTTTTGTTTTAATGTATTATGGAAGTAGACATGTGAGTAGAAGTAAAATTTAGTGGGAAAATAATATTAATGCATTATAATGAGAGATGATACATAATTACTTTATTTTGTTGTTGGTATTTTGAGTGAATACGTAAATACTTTTTTAAACTGCACCCAAACTTTACTAAATTAGATATGGCATTATACTAGTGTTATATACTTTTATATTAACTCATCAGCGTCTATTTATTTATTTATTTAATTTATTTACCAATCTAATTGTTTAGCATTTTGTAAAATTATTATTTATTTATTTATTTTAACAGTGGATCCTACAGATAAATCTGCAGACCAACTTATAGGTCTTTTTCACTTTCGAAAAGTGGGCCTTTGTTAAATTATAGTAATTTGGTATATAATATTTTTGTATATTATATATTTTTATTAGTTTTTAATTATTATATCCTTATTATATTTGGACCGATGTGGTTGTATTGAAAATTACATTTTCAGTAATTTTCACCTTTTGAAAATATGTTCGGTTCTGACGTCGTTACCTTATGATACTCGAGTGTTACCACTCGGCTATCGAGGCTACGCATTTCGGTAAACGAAAAAAACTTCAATCATTTTTATAAATCTACTTACTTAAGATATTCGAATTTTTAAAGTAAATTGGGTTGTTAGAACAAGGACTTTCTATTACAGCATGATCAAAATGAAGTAAGTATTATGTTAAGTCCAAATTAAGTTAAATCTGATTTAAAAGTGAAACAAGTTAAATTTTGACAATTTTTAAGTTTAAACTATAGAAAATTCCTTGATTCAAACATTTTCACAAAACACTTTTTTTTAATCCCTCATAATTTCATTTTAGTTTCCAATTTTTTATTTTAAATTTTAAAAAATTTATGTTACAAATTATTTTTCTTATTATAATACAGTCTAAAAGAAAAATTAATTTTTTGTTTTTCTTTTCTTTCTGTCATTTTTTGCTCCATCATTTAATCAGAATACAAAAAAAAAAAAAAATGAACCAACCCGCTTGTTTCCGACATGAAGGAAGTATTACAATAAATTCTCGATTTATTTTACTTTATTTAATTTTTTCGTTTTTTTTTTGTCAGTGTTCTGTTTCTTATAATCCTTAGACTTTAAAAATGAATATCATAACAAGAAATATAAAAAAAAAAATAAGAACAAAAATGAAGTTATGTTTCTATATATGCCGGAAGCCTTAAACAAATCTTTCATCATTCATTTTATTTTACTTGCCATTTAATTTTCCTCTTCCTTGAAGCACTAAATACAACTGAGCAAAAAAAAAACACAAAAAATATAATAAAAGAAAAAAATCAATTTTGCTCATCAGAGTTTTTCTGATGTAACATTAAAAAATAAAAACAAAACCAAATTTGCCAAAAAACTTGAACTAAATATTAACACACAACTCCAACGCATAATTCAAGTAATTCAACTCAACTCAATTCAACTCAACTGAACTAAAAATTAAACTGCAAAATCACAAAATAACACAAAATTTCACAAGCACCACATAAGAAATCCTTGAAAATGATAACCAGATGTAAATATCAAACTTGTATGTGAGTGTATATGTGTTTAATCTTGAATATCATAATATTGTACTTATATTTATATCTATACGAAAATGCTTACACACATTTTGGAGAAGAAAAACAAAAATACGCACAAAAGACAACATCAACATTACAACTTTTTTCTTACTGTTGTTGTTATTTTTTTTTTTTTATTATCGTTTTGCTGTTGTTTCTTCCAAATGAATATTAAAGGCGATGAATATCCTGTTTAAATTATTACCCAAGGATTTTTATTATTATTTTGCCATTCTATCTTTTTCGAAAGAAATTATTTATGCAAGGATTCACATAAAAAAAAAAATACCAATACACATAAATCTACCCTTGTTTTGTTAATGAAGAAAAGAAAACAAAATTTTTTTTGAATTACATTTATACCTGGTGTTTAGAAAGAATTATTAAATCGATTCTTGAGAGAGGTCCTTAAGAGAATATAATAAAATTTTTGATTCTTTTGAATTTAATTTAAGGAACTAAATTCAAAGAAACTTTTTAGAGAATATTACAATTTGGGAATTCAACTTTAAAAACCACCTTTTTCAACATGAATTTTAATATAATATGACTTTCGAAACATTGAAACAACACAGATATCCTGACGCCAAATTTTATTATAATACCATTTTTCTGTAATTGATAGTGAAAGTCATTAATTTTGATTTTATTGAAGAAAATTTTGATTTTAACTCTATATTAATTTGCTTTGCTTAATGCACATTTAAGGATAGTTTCAATCAAATGATTGCATTATTTTATTTTGACAAGAATATATTCATTAATTGTATAATTGTGAGCAAAACGTAAAGGAAGGGACATAATTTGGGGGAAAAGGAGACTTGACATAAGTAGTAGAAGAGAATATAAGATCGAATCAAATGTGAGAAATCTAAAATTAATAAATTGAAAGGCTGTAAAACATAGAAGACAAATCGTTCTACCGCAGGTGTCAGAACCTAAATCTAACCTTATTCTCTTTCGAGGTTTTGCGACTTTGAATTTTTATTAAATAACGTAAGCGGAAAATAATAATAATATATGGAAAATAATAATAATATACGGATAAAGTGGATTATCCGTAATAATCCACTTTAAATAGAGTAATAATTCGATGAGTGCTTACAACGATCGATTAGTGTTTTTGTTTTCCCTGTGGGAGACCACTACTTATTAGGAATATCAACTACAATCTACCAAGGACTATAATACTACATTTATATGATGATGATGATATAGAATTCACATATAATTTTGACATAACTAAAAAAAATTAGCGCAAGTCGCTTATAATGTAAAACTACAGTTTCTTTAGATTAAATTGACAACTTAAATATAATTAAACTTCGCAAAGATTTTAAAACTTACAAAAATCCAAAGATTAAGATGGGGCTGTCCACGTAATTAGAATACATGAAATTCGAAAACAGACAGTGGTGCTAAATAGAAATCTCGAAAAAAATCGTGGTAGAGGAAGACCAAGGAAAAAAAAGGAAGACAATGTTCAAAATGATGCCCAAACCCTACAAATCCCAAATTGGAGACAAGCGGCGCAAGACCGATCCTTTTGTAGGAGTATTGCGATGAAGACCAAGGCTAAGGTGATGATGGTGATAATGATTTAACTTTTATAGTAGATAGTCATCTTAATCAATACTGTTGCCACTCGGGGTTTCAAAAGGCAGCAACCCCCTCCATCCCAAGTTTTTCTATTTCCCTGCTTCACTTGGGCAAGCGCCACGTTTTTTTTGTTCGACCACGCATTCTGTCATTTTGCGGATTCTATTCAAAAACTGCTTTTGCGAAATCTGCTTTAAGTCTGCAAGATGTTTGGACAATCCAGTTGCATTTGCTACGCTTAATCATTTTACTGCAATTTCTGAAATTCTTATACGTTTTTCTTCTCAAAATTTTATAGAATCAGTTTTAGATATTTGATAATAAATTCCTCCTCTCATCACTAATCTCATATCTATTCCATGGAACTGCTATATTATTGACTCTCAACAGCTTAGTTTTGTTTACAATAATAAATAATAGCCAGTTTAAAAACTTCAAATCTTTTTTTATTATTTTGACATAACTGACATTTCAATAATTACTAAATTATTAACTTAACCTAAAATTATTTGAGAATTATAAAATTTTGTATATACATTTATGACATAAATTTTGTATGCCTAAGAATTACACCAATAAACTGGTCCTATCTTCACAAAAAAAAATACAATATTCACAATATTACTAATACCACTTACTTACATATATCTATACTATATTGTTTGGTGGGCTATTCTAAATTCA
Organism: Argyra leucocephala; assembly: GCA_963942445.1. Classification (NCBI taxonomy): domain Eukaryota; kingdom Metazoa; phylum Arthropoda; class Insecta; order Diptera; family Dolichopodidae; genus Argyra; species Argyra leucocephala. Next base: position 42,962,611 of record OZ012681.1, on the reverse strand, counting down.
ATTTTTTTCAATTTCCTTCATCTGCATATTTTTTTATATTCTTTTTATATATTCTAATTTTTTTTAGGTTAATAAAATCATAACCTCTTTTTTTTCCTTCTTAATATCCTTTTTTCGCTGTTGTTTAAATTTTCCAGATGGAAAATAATGTAACTTTTCAAAAAATTTTAGATGTTAATACAATGTACGGAAAGATCATAACCGAAGCCATCCTAACAAAAAAAAAACAACAAAATTTTTTTAATAAAAAATTAAACTTTATATATTCTAAATATATATGTATATATACATATATACATATGTATATATTTTTTTGGAAATTAAGGATATAATATAGGTTTAGAAAGTAAATTGATTTCTTTTCGCGTCCTTTTCTTTTCTTTTAATAACAGTTTAACTTAAATAAAGGACTCTTCATTTTCTTTTTATGTCTAAACATTGAATTGTCTATAAGCGCAGTGAGTGACTAAAATTAACTATCAAATTTCATCATCATTTTTGAGTGCACTCTATACTCAGTGTGAGTTATGGACTCTTCATTAAACTTCTTTAACTTTTCTGATTATATACGAAATTATTTTTCAGTTCTTGCTGCAAATTTTCTGGGATATTGATTTCTACATTGTCAGCCAATTTTGATCTTATTCTTTACCTTGTTTTTCACATTTTTGTTTTTTTTTTATATATACTATTCATTAGCAATAAAATTAAAAACTCTGTATATTTTTCATTCACTTTAATTGGCATTTTGATCGATTTCAGTTGTCACACCACTATCAGAAGACGTCAGTCTGATGAAACATTGCTAGAATATTTAATTTTATTATTTAAATATGTTTCATCCAGATTGATATGTAATGCAATTGGACATGGTAATTGCAATTTGAACCAGGTACTGCAATGTTTTACGTGTATTGATTAATTTACTAAGTTTCTAGTATATTAATTTTCTCCTCAAAATCTACCCATTCTACTTTAAAGTTATTCTATGGTTTTACAACGAAAGATGATAACTGTATTTTTGACATTTCTTGGAAATCGCAATTGAATAAAATTTAGTATAGAATTTGCTATACTTTTCTAGTTATTTTTGATTGTTAAAAAATATTTTTAATGAAAATTTTTTTGATCTTTAAAAAGATACGAACTTTGAAATCATTTCAAAAAAAAATTTTTTTCGTAAAATTTTTAACTTTTTTTTTTACATCAAAGTTTTTCCTCAAGAACTTGATAACTTCAGTTATTCAGTTTATACAAAAAAAAAGATGTATAATACTCCGTAAAATTTTTCAAGATGCATGGAAATATCTAAACATATTTTTTTTTTGTTTTGTACTTTTCGGTAAGTGTTGCCTCCATAGCTGGATAAGTTAAGTTATATGCTTATGTTAGAAAAATTTACAACAGCAGTTGTTAGTTATTCAGTTTTTAATTCATGAATTACTTAATATTATTAATTTTTTTTTTTTATTTGAAAAAGCTTTAAATTTTATATAAAGTGGCATTCCTAAGTAAAATTCGACCAAATTGCAGTTATCATCTTTCGTTGTAAAACCACAGTATTGATCATACAAAAATGATCCATTAATAAGAAAAAAAACTATGCGACAAGATCTCAACTTAAATTTTAATTTCTTAAAAACAAAAATCAAACACTAGTTCATTTAGAAAATAAAAGAAAGCAATGTGGCTTAATTAGGATTAGAGAAAACTGAACATTTGACTGAACTCAAAAACTGAACTTAAAAATCAAATAAAAATCGTTAAAATAATCGAAAAAATTTTTTTTTTATTTTCATAAAGCTAAAAAATTATAAATATACGCAAACAACCCCGGTCTGATATCTATAAAAATTATTAATTCAAATTCTATTTTGTTGATTGTCATTTTCGATACTTCCTGTTATATACATTCACATTTTATTAATAATATTTTTGTTTTTATAGTTTTTCATCAGCTTGGAATAAAAATAATTTAAAATTTTCCTGCAGAGAGGGTGATAAATAGCGAATACACTGTTTTATTTAGAATAACCTTAGATCCATAACCTAAGATGTTTTGAATAAAATTGCGTTCAAATTGATTAATTTTTTACAATAGAAAAAGTTTGCTATTTTGTCTAAAATTATAATTTTATAAAAAAATTCGCATTTTTTAATTAAATTTTTTTTTTTTTTTATAAAATATTTTACAAAAATAAAAAATGATAAAAAAAAAGTATCATAACGAATATTTTAATTTAAAGTATTCATTGTTAGGCAAACAATATTTTCTTATTATTCTTATTATTTTCTTATTATGTAATACAATAAACAAAAAACAATACTTTAATTTTTAAAAAATCATACTTAAACACTAAAGTGGCCCAATGAACATTTAAAGCTGAAAATTAGTATTTTATAACCAATTTTATATCTTCCTTACACCAATAACCTTCCGTACATGAAAAATATGTCTGTACTCTGTAGTAATATTTGTGGAAGACACGTACTTCACTGCACAGAAGTAGGTTCAAACATTGACAAAAACGATACTATACAGTCTATTAGTGGACAAAAAATGCAAATTAAGCTTAATGAGATTGAATATATCTGTACAAATTAATTTCACAAATAGAAACCTAAATAAAACCTACCCAATTAGAAGAATGACGTCGAATTCGAGATGAATAGGGCATAAAATGAAGAAGAGGTGATCGAATTTTAATATAAATATATTTATTGTATTCTAGAACATAAATTGAGTCTATCAAATTCATTACATTAGCAAATGCTCCATCATATGTTAACAATCATTTCGGGATTCGAAAAGTATTACACGGAATAAATTATGCAATGAAATAATATGATGATCGTTTTTAATATTAGATAAAAATAAATTCCGTCACAATTATTATATAAACAATTAGGCTCTGATTAGAAAAATAAAAATATAAAAATAATAAAACATTTTGACTACAATAATTGGGATATTGGTCCCTTTTGTATGGTTAAAATAATCTTGTAAATTTATCGCTATTTGATGCTATTTCCACTTCGGAAGCTTAACGATTACTTAATTTTTTTTTACTCTTTATAAATTGGTTACTATTTTGGAAAATTACTACTGACATCAGGCTACAGTTATACATGGACCAATTCCCAAATTGTTCTTACTTCAGTTCAGTTATTCTTTTTTTTACCGAGTTTTCCCTTGCCTTTTATAATTAATTAGAGCAATTTGTACTTGTTTCAAATCAATTGTATTTTTGCGTTTGAGATCTTAAAGTAGTTCTCTATCATTTTCTCACATTCTAAGAGCTGTTGTCTACAGAAAATAGTCTCAACAAATTGCGATAGAACCATATTTCGTCAATTTTTATTACACCAAAAATAAAATGAAGCAGATAAATGTTCCAAAAAAATAAATGCGTCATTAAAGTTAAAGACTAGTTTTTACAGGAGAATATAAGTTATAGGTGTCTTTAATGAAAAAAATATTCTCACACGTTCAGACTGTGTTGTAAAGTTGAATATAGTATTTTCCAAGATATTCAAATTCAAAAGCAAAGAAAAAAAAAAAGGAAAAAAAATAATTAATAGTATTTTGTACTTTACTATAAGTTTGTGCATCATAAAATTAAATTAAGCCATCACGACAACTAATCAATAAGTTGAGATTTACACGTAGGATTTTATCCATGAATTTGATTCAAATGTCAAAAAATCAAGATTCAAATGTGTACGAGCTCTTTTCTATCCAATCTAATCGTATGAACTCCGGGAATCAAATTTTATATTATCATCCAATTTCCATTCAATCAAATTTAATTTCTTTCCAATTCTATGTTTTACAGCTGAAATTTTACAACGTTTTATTTTTTGTTGTTTGTACACAGGTTGATTTTGATAACAAACAGTTTTTTTTATTTCAAATCTATTATTTGAAATTAATGAAAGTTTTTTTTATTGAATTTGATTTTTTTAATTTGGTTTAGTTGAAATTAGTAATACTTTACATGGATAGGATTAAGTTGATAAAATTTATCAACTTCTATTAAGAAAAAATAAATTTTGTGGTTTTCCAAAAATTATAAAAATAAATTTTTGAGAATCAAAGCCTACGAAAATATTGTAATTAAATTTGGTATTAGTACAGAAGAAGCGAACAAAAATCTTACTTTTTATTTTATACAAAACATTTCTTTTGATTTTGAAAAAACTTAACGCACACTGTACTCTTACAGCTTGGTCATAATGGATTTTGTTTTATGTGTAGCAAAAGCTAAATGAACTTCAACTTTTGAATTTAATTGTCCATTGACTTGAATTAAATCCTTGTAAATGCAGCATAAGACTTCATACGAATTATAGAAGAATCAGAAAAACAAAAACAAAAACATATACAGTAATAAATATTTTTAATCCATAGGGCCATGCTCTAATCTTACAATTCTGAAATAATACATGAAAATTTAAAACTACCAAAAATACATTCAAACGTAATTTATATTAACAAAAACAAAAAACAATTTTTTAAATCTATTATACTTCAGATTGTTTCCTCAAATTTAAAACTTGCAGCTAAATTACTCTTTTTTTATGCGGCTATTTTTAATTATACGTCCATCATTTACGTTATTTTAACATGAAAGTAGTACTTTATTTAAAGTATTCAATATCACAGTAGTTGTTAAATGGAACGCTAACTTTTTAATTATTAATTTGTGTACTTGACTTATTTACTTCTTTCATCTAATTCTTCTCAAGCGTTGAACTAGTTGAAAGTATAGATAAAAGATTTACTTTGTAAAAGCAGCATAAAAAGTAAGCAAACAATACAGAAAAAAAATTTTCTTACAGAACCTTATGATTTGGATTATAAAAAAAATGCCTAATGGGTTTTTCGAACTGGTCCAGTGCCCTTTGTCTATGGTATAAAATAAATGACAAAACAAAATCTAGTATAATCTGTTAGCAAATTAAACAAAATGGAGCTATTCTATTTAAGAAGGTTTAGTTCCTGACAATAACAGTAGTTTTCCACATTTAAAGAGTAAGCCAGTAATTTGATAAATAAATGTTCGAAATATTTTAGATATTATAATATAAATATACAGTACCGTACTTAATTAAGCACGAAAAGATGATTCTACTTAAGTAACTGTCAAGGGCATAAAAAAAATCAAAATTATCATAGAATGTAATACAAATATAAAGTCCTGGTAGCTATGGCTTACTTTTATTATAATTTTAATAATAGTAAATAAAGAAATAATAATAACTTATTATACTTCTTTAATAAGACACACTACAAATTTTACTTTACTGTACAGAAATATTAGTTATTGGGTACAGTATTAATAATCATGACCTCAGTTAGAGCCCACACGACTATATATAGTTATATTCCACTTTTATCAATACTCCTTACACTATACTCCTTACACTAAGGAATATGTTTAACCAGCAGTCCAATTATATATGTACATGTATATGACATATTTGGCTCATCTAATTCAATATAAACGCAAATTAACACATGGATATAAATTTATTTTAATATCAATTTAGTTACAGTTGAATTTAATGTCATCTACGAAAAAAAAAATTATTAAAACATTTTTTTTTTCACTTTGTAAATTAATTGTTTTAATAATAATCTTTCAAATTACTTAACTTAACCTGGTGTTAAGTAGAATAAATTTTTTAAGAGAAATTTTTAAATATCTCTTTAAATTATGTTTTCTCTTTTGTTATTTGTTCTTATAAACTCTCTTTGTTATTTTTTTTACTCACCACAAAGAGAAAATTTTCTTTTTTGGATTCTATTTTTAAAAGAGAAACTTTTTTTTTTGTAAATTCTATAATTCCAGTTATAATAGTATAGTTTGTTATTTTTGTCTACAAAAAAAAACAAAGAAAGAAACAATGTTTTTAAGTTGATTTTATACAAATATTTATTCTTTGTAAGGATATAAATAATATCCTTTTATTATAAGAAAATTTTTTATTAAAACATTAAATCATTAATTTTTTTAAATATTTCATTTTTCTGAATATTAAATATAGTCAAACACAATGCAGAATCTACTTATGGGAAAAGGAATTTCCTATCACCTCTATTTTAAAGCGATGCCATAGTTTTCAAAGGATATAAATTTTTCCAGATACACACATAGCCTGACTCACTAAAAATTTAACTTCACGCAATAGTTATTTGCGTCAGTAGCACGCAATAGTTATTTGCGTCAGTAGCTTGAACCTGCAATTTTAATTGACCAAACAGTAAAGTATGAAAGATCTGAAAAGGTCGCCGCCTCTACATAGAAATATATTATGATGTAAGATATACCGATTTTTTAGTACTCAATTTTGAAGTACATACATATATTTTTCATTGATATGTTTAACATTTCATTTCACCCTCCCTACAGAATATGATAGATTTGAGCACATTACTAGAATGATTCGTGACGTAAATTCTAATTTAATTTTCTTTTTAACGCTACGTAATCGTTAGAGCCAGGGTTTTCATTAAAACAGCCAAACGTGTATAATTTTTCTTTTTTAAATTAAATTTGGCTGCTTTTTTTCATCATTCTCTTAATAAAGTCAAAAATAATTTTTTTTCTTTAATGTATTAAAATGTGAGACAACCTAGTCATTATAGTTGAATTGTCATAATTTACTGTCATGTTATTATACAATTTACTGTCAATTAATGTCATATTATACTGTCAAAATATCAATTGTTTGTTGCTGTTAAGTTAAAAGTTAACTGTTTGAAGAAACTAAAGTTTAAAACTCGGTTGGTTTCATTGTTTAAGTAAATCTAGATGTTAATCCGTTTGTTTATTTTTATCCGTTTATTTTTTTTGTTTTTGTTTTCAAATAAATAGATACTGTAAGTGAATTGTCAAAATAACTTTAATTTGTTTTTTTATTACTAAGATTTTTCGCAATCTTGGCTGGGTGTTTTTTTTTAGTGGCAACGTGCTAAGGACTGTTGAAAGTAGGCTGCTAAAAACGCTAACTAGATAAATAAAAAATTTTTTCTTTTTAATTTTTTTTTTAATTTTCTTTTTTTCTTTTTTTTCAAATTTAATAATTAGTAATTTAATATTTTAATATATATTAATTTTTTTACTAACAGGATGTCTTTTATTTTTTTACCTAATAAATTTTTTCTGGTTCTACTATCCTCGTTCAATGATGATAAATATAACACAAAAATGTAGCAAGTTTCTGTCTCTAATAGACGTCTTATGTGTTTGCTCTAAGCATTACATCTGACAATAATAGTCCTTTCAAATTATGACTGATAATAAGTTTCAGATGGATGGCTGATCTTGTATTATGGGAGTGTCTATATTTGTAACTAGTTAAATATTCGACTTTATTTATACTTGTTTTTATGCTGTTAATATTTCAAATCTGGATCTGGTCCTTATATAGTCATTAAGTTTTAAAATCTTGTAACTCTTATGTATTGTATCAGTACGCCTATACCATAATCTTACTATGTAAAATACTGTAGAATAACTGTAATACTGTAAAATAGATATTTTCGAATTAATAAAAAAAATAATATAAATATATAATATATAAAAAGATATACCAAATATTTAATATAATTTAATAAAAACGCCCACATTTCGAAAGAGAAAAGGACCTATAAAGTTGGCCTGCAGATTTATTTGTATAGGATCAACTGTTAAAATAAATAAATAAATAAATCGATATTTTTGTAACTTCAGAAAACCTTTAATCTATTTTTTTTAAATCTTAAGCACCATCAGCAATCCTATATGTATTTTGATTATGATGACATTATTTAAACTTATACTTATGCATCATCATTAGCACGTTATATACTAATAATGATTCGAATTAAAACTAAAGAAAAATGGAAAAATTTAACTAAGAACAGAATAAATTATAATAGAATTAGAAAGAAAATGTAATACAGTGGAGTGAATGAGCAATAAATATAAAATAATAATAATAGTTTATATATGTAATTTTAAAAGGTACATGTATTTTGGAGTAAAATTTTCAACATTTAAGAAATTAAATTAATTTTTACAATATTTTAACATGATTTCCATTTTATTTTACTTAATTTAATTATTTTTTAAATATTTCACTTTCAAAATGAATTTTACTAATGAATTTTGATTAATTAATTATTTTTTTATCATATTATACAAAACTCTTCAAATTATTTGCAAAATTATTTATACTTATTATATTACAAAGTGCCTATGTATATTATTCAGTGCGGAGAGAGTTAGAGTGAAAAAATTTAACTTATTTTGATATTATAAAAATGATTAAATTCGACTTTGTTCAATTTCACCACACTTCAGATTTTAACAATTTTTTCCACGAATAAAAAGATTTTTTTATTTTTTTGTTTTTATAACAAGTTTCATTGACGACAGTTTTGGTAATCATTTCGTAATAATATAATTACAAAAATTATTTTCATATCTTGTTCCTGAAGTATCCTTTTCAATGACAGCTATGAATTTTTTTTTTGTTTCCTTTAAACAAAAAAAAAAAAATCCTTTTAAAATTAAATATAAAATAATAAATGTAACGATGAAAAATATAAACAAAATAATAAAAAGCAAATCAATAAACTCTGTTACTGACTCAGACGAAGGCTAAAGCAATGAAAATATAAAAATAGAAAAAGAACATAAAAAAAGGACATTCTAAAGTAACCGAAATGAATTGAGGTTCAAGGAAAATTGGTAAATTAATTGTATTGTTTTTTTATGATCATTAACGTGAGAGAGTAGGCTTAATAAGCTATTAATGAAAATGACAAAATAAAATCGAATAAGGAAGTTAATAAAATAAAAAAATTATAAAATAAAAATTTTTAAATTTGGAGGGTGACGTAGCCATTTTGCAATGGTTATTTAGATATTTTTTTTTTTTTTTGTTTTCAACAACAAACTTTTGTTTTTAATTTATTTTTCTTTTCTAATTAATGACGACAACCAATTTAATTGGGTGGTCAAAATAAATGAATTATATGAATTTAAAACAAAACAGAAATGTAAAATTGAAATGAGTAAGAGTGGTACGTAGTAAACTTAGAATTGATTTAATGTTAAAACGATTATATTATATTATTATAATTAATTTCTTAGAATAATTTTCATTATCATTTTTGTTTTAAGTACGAATGAAACTGTAAAAGAATTTCTTTCAATTGTCTATAAAAAATTTATATGAATTTAAATGTAATCTATATATATTTCACGTCTGATTTAAAATACGAATATTGGAAAAATTTTCAATACATTATTCCTTAAATTAATTTTCCTTAATAGCTATTCCTTAAATTAAGGAATGTATTTATTTATTCATAATATCTACTCTCTATTCTTTATAATTATACAACGAAAATAATTATAGCTAGGAAATTGATGCAATTGATTATTTTGCTTAGTAACTACTCGCATATCTTATAATTCTTTTTTGATACTCGGATCTTATTTTTAGTGATAGCTATATACATATACAATATTTTTTAATGTTTTTTGAATAAAAGATAGATACCATATAAAATTAGTTCGAAGCACTGATGAAGGACGTATGTTGCTTCCGAAATATTAATATATATATATACAAAAAATATATATGTAGTAAAAATGAAAGTGAAAGAAAACAAAGAATTAAAAAAGTATTTAAAAAATATTAAATATATCTTACAAGGTTATCTACAAGCCGACTAATCTAGAGGTTTCGTACTAATCAAAAAGTCTGGAATTCAAATTCTGATCAGGACATGGATGTTAAATTGAATTGTTCATAAAATAATGAAGCTTTATAAATATTACTGAGAGTATAATTTTGTATTCATTAAGTTAAAATAAAATGGAACTACGCTAATATTTAAAAAGACTTAGTTCCTGAAGATAGTAGTCTAGCATTTTTTTGTTAGTAGCACATTTCATTACTTGATAATACTACAAAATTAATAAGTAAAGTACTCGAAAAACACACCCATTCCACTTTACGTAGTAAAAATTGCAGTACCATACTAATGTACGAACGGGTAATTCTACCTAAATTAAAAGAAAAGAAAAAAAAATTTTGAATCAAAAACAAAATAAACTGAAATAAAAAAAATACCCATAACTTATGTGATTTGTTAAACACAAAAAATAAATTAGCAATTTCTAATACTATACTAATAAACATTTAGTAATTTTCAAAATAAAAAAATTTAGTAAATTATCTATTTTATCTTCTACCCCGGCCTCTGAGAGAGCAACTTTAAAAATGAGACGTTATTTTTATATAAATTTTATCTTTTGCACACCGACATTATTTTACTATATGAATAACCTGATTATTTATTGTATTATTTTTAAAATAAAAAAAAATTATCTAAAGTAAAACTTACTTCTATCAAATTCTAATGAGCCTGAAAATAAAACTGATGCATACTCTTCTACAGTAAAATTTTTGAGACGAAATTAAAATAGCATATAAACTATTTTTGTTTATTTTTTTTATCTGAGCAAAACCTTTGATGGTGTTTGTATTTAATTTTTGGTATGAAATTTTTGAGAATATTCTTGTTTGTGTTCCTTGTGTTTTTTTCAAATTTTATTTTTATCAAAAAAACATTTATACACAAAACAAAAATAATATTTTAAAAAAATCGTAATTCGATATATTCCGGAAAAGTTATCGTGTGACTTGTCTAGAAGATATAGAGGCATTGATTTTATACTAATACTTTCTTATTCTTCAATTGATTTTATATTGACTGGACAATATTTTACTTTGTGGATTAACTTTTTATATTTCAGTAGGAATTCTTATTCACTTGCTTGACAATTAACGAAGTTACTTTGATTCTTGGTATGTCAAATAGAGTTAATGATTGTGTCACAACAATCTATTTTATTTTAGGAATTATTTCGTTTATCATAATACTACTAGAACTCATTGGTAGGTATTTATAGTATTAGATGTTATTAATACATCTGTGAGTTACAAAAATCGATCAAAATTTCATTGTAAAATGTTTTTATTAAATGTTAAATTATTTCTGCAAATTTTGATATTTTCTAATTACAAAATTTATATAAACTTATTTTATAAATCTATTTTAATCGATTTATTTTAAAAATTTTCTCAGTATTTCTCTTTTATACACTTCAAAATAATTGCAGTCAATCTAGTATATTATCAACTACATTTCGCTTTCATACGTCACGTCACTATAGTGTTCTGATTGTGCAATGAGAGCTTTGTGAAACATTGTATTGTAATACGTGTTCAAAAAAAATATATAAAAAGTTGTTATTTATTTTTATATTAAATCAAGTGTTTGAGCATTATAGATGTGTTGAGGATTTAAATTTCATTAAATTACACATTTAAATTATACATACATACACAAGGTGTTATCCCCTTGAAAATTATCTAATGCATGCTCTAACAAAAATAATGACTTCCTTTCTTTAGAAGAATCACCATCCTAAGTTCATTACGCATACATATAGAACAAGCTTTGGGTATTCTAAAAGAATAATTTAAAATTTTGTACCGTTTTGTACCATTGTAACATGGTGAATTATCAAACCTCGAAAATATTTTTTATGTTTATTTTAATTTGGTTTTAATCACGATGAAGCTCAGTCTTTTTCTCTTCTACAGATAAAAACTTACAAAAAAACTTCAGCATTATAAAAAAAAACATCGAGTTCTTAAAAGTTTTTATATACCCAAATGCTTGTCAAACCAGTCGATAAAATTCGAAGACATTGTCAATAAATAATTCTGATCATCAAACAATGTCACATGCTTCTGTGAGCTTTTGTTGACATTTTAGATCATTCAGACGTTGTTTTCAACTTTGTGTTGAGATATTTACGATGTAAAGGATACTTGAATAAAATAATTTTGTTTAATTTTGTTTTGTTCAGATAAATATTTTATTGATCCGTTTAAATTTTACGTGTTCATTTTACTAATTGCTATAACAGTAAATAGTAAAAAAGAAAAAAAAATAAAAAGTGAAATTTAAAATCTTACTTATATAAATGACTACATATTATACAAAAACCAAATTTATATTATGATTATTATTAAATTTTAATAATACTTACTATTTAATATAAATTTAATTTATTATCGATTTTCTGTTTAATTTGAAACAAAATTTGAATATTCACTTTCCAAAAATAATTGTTAATACAATAATTTTTCATTTTTCTGCTCCAATAACATAATTAATTTCTTTTTTATTTTTGAAACTTTATTATTACACATAGATGATTACTTATCCTTGTTTCATTTGAATATTTAAAATTTAAAATAAAAAAAATATTAAAAAAAAGTAATAAAATAAATTAAATTTATATTTCAATCACTTGCATTCTTATAATAAAGTAGAACAATTTATTAATTTTGTGTATAAATATTGCCATAATAAAAAAAATTTAATTTTTTTTTAAATTAACCACAAAAATAAAAAGATAATGATTGAAATCTTAATATAAACTTATAATGTATATGTGGATTAATTATCTGGTTATGCATTATTTGCATTATTATTAAACAGTGACTTTAAAAATTATTTACGCAAACTATTATTAATGATCTTCTGGCTTATGATTTTTTTCTTTCATTATTTATATTTGTGTTTCTTTTCTATTTTTAATTGAATTATTCAACTTATTTTCTCTTAATCGAAAAATATAAAATTTAAGTTTAAAATTAATTTAGTTTGTTTAATGTTATATTTGCTTTAGACAAGTAATATACCGCAACATGATAATGAAATATTAGCATTCGCACTACGAAACTGTGGTGGGTCAAGCTACAACAAGTAGAATAGCAATAGTAGACTAATCAATTACTATGTAAAAATTATGATTATAAAAAACTAAAAATAGTGAGTCTTAAAACCACAATAGATCTAAAGTATTCCGAAGCCTCACAAAGAGAGTGATTGAAAAGATTAAACGGATGATAACTATACGTAACTCAGAACAAAAAAATGCAATAATTAAGTGATACATGAAGAACTGAAAAATAGAATTTTAAACTAAATTAACTGAAACTTACAACATATACGAGTATCAAATTTTTGAATTTAATAAAAGTAGCTTTAAGAATACCACCGCTGAACAACCATTATGATTGATTGACATTTGATGTCAACTAACTAACTTGGTAAATGCATTAAGTAAATTTGAATTTATTTGATTTGAAATTAAACTACTTTCATTCTCTGGTACAATTATTGCATAGTTTTGGGTAATTAAAATTTCATAGAAGCATTATTCAAGCTGCTACTTTTAGTTCTGACTGGTGAAATATCAAAAACCCTGTCAAATTACACCAAATTAACAAGTTCAGAAATGCCGTTCTGAGCTTAAATTATAAAATTTACTATTACTATTACTACAAGTTCTACTTAACATATTTCTGATAAGTTTCAAAATTTTAATATTGTGTCACAAAAAAAACTCATGCTCGAAATATATTAGCTGTCGTACATATTAGCCACTGGATATGATTGGCAATTTTTGAACAATCAGATTTTAGAATGACATGTTTGTTTATTTTTGAGAGAGTATCTAAGTATCATTTTTCAGGTCTCTAAACACATTTTATTTTTGAAATATTAGTGCTAAAAATTGTATGGCAACTAAACGAACAAGTCCGAATTTTGTCAAAGGGGAAAGATGTTTTTGTTTATTGCTAACAGATTACCTAAATACCAATTTTCAGATTGGTAACACAATTAGTTTTTGAAATATTCCTGATGGATGCTAAAAGTTAAGTTGTATATGACAGCTACCCGCATGATGTAATTAGATAGTATTGTGATATAAAGCTTCCTTTTCCATTATAAATAGCTGTGCAAAATCTTTAAAAGTGTGAACAAAAAAACTTTCAGTTGTCAGAATTCAGCATGGGTTGATTAGTTGCAGCTCAGAGGGCAACTAATGAACCCATGCTGAATTCAACAGCTTGAAATTCAGATTTTCGATATAATTTGTAAGCTGAGCAATTGCAAAACTAATATAAATCTGACCATCATCAATATATAGACACAATAATCAATTAAGCAGCTAAGAATATCATTTACGAATACATTGGACCGTAGAGACCCTAAAATGGAACCTTGAGGGACATCACATTCAACTTCGAACTTATATCTAAGGTAAAATTTTTGATATACTTTAACTAAGAATTAACTCCAATTCATTGTAGTGATAATAATTGATATTGGTTAAAATTAAAGTAAAATAGTTATAAGAAATTGAAATACAACAATAATGGTTGTCCAAAAGTAAGAAAATGAAAATGAAGCAAAAAAAAAAACAAAAAAGTAAAGTAAAATAAATTTTGATATATTCTTATGAAAAATTGTAACTGAATAGAGTATCACACAAACAAACTGCACTGCAATGTATATGGATTGTGTTTACGAAAACTAATGCTTAAAATTTAATGGGCGAATGACTATGACTATTTAAATTTACATTTTACTTTCATTATTTGAGCCCATTTCACTTTTTGATTGCTTATTAAATTTTATTTCTCACTGTATTTAACGTATTCACTGTACAATTACTAAAGTACATGTATTATATACATATATTGAAATGATAATAATTAGTAAATGCCCCAATTACAATTACAATGATCCTTTTTTTTATGTTATAATTTAAATTTTTTGTTTTGTTTTATTTTCATCTGCTTTTCTTTTATAACAACAGCACACTGCAATGAGTGTAATAAACATTTTTTTGTTATATGAAAAAATAACTCTAAATTTCAGTAACATCATTATTAATATCATCCCGTATATCATCAGCAACAATAATATTCATAATAATGTGCCAGGAAAACAAGAATTCCAGTAACAAAAATACATAATGTATGAAATGAATGTAAGTATGTATATGGCAATAATTTGAATCAAAACAATAATTTAATAATAAAAATAATAATAAAAACATAAAAAATTATTAATTTAATAACAAATATTATTTTTGTGTATTTTATTTTTATTATTATTTTAGTTTTCTTAACATTATGTATTAATAATTATTGTATAATACATAATATAAAAAAAAAATTTCTTTTAAATAGCCGGAAAGTTAATTCTTACTATAATTACTGTCGCCTGAATCTTTTATCTCTAGCATCAATATGAGAATATACAAATACAAATATACATATAAATATAGTCAAGTCACATACATTATATTGAAATATAAAATATTATTTGCTACAACATATTCATAATATACCTTATTTTCTACCAACGATTCATACAGAGTGTTTTCTCAGTCAGTTAACTGCTGTATGCCATTGTTTAGATCTTCATTTGTTTTAGATCTTCATCTTGGGTTCATGCTCGAACCATTTACAAGTTACAAGAGCTTATTTCTTAAATTTAACCAAGACTGTGGACTGTAATGGTATACTATGGTAAATTGATCAAATTTACGGATGATATAACGTTAACATAATATATTACTGCTGAATGTGAAAGCGAATGTATATTGATAGAATGAGCATTGATTGGAATAGCTTCAATAAATGGCTGAGTATGAAGAAACTTAAATTAAAATATATAAATAAAACTAAATGTTTAATTAATAATGAATAGTAATGAAAGTGATAATTATAATATTATAATAGATAATAAGAACATTGAAATAATTGAAGAAATTAATTTTATAATTATATTTGTAAAACAATCGCTAAAAATCTATATTTTCTAGTAAAATTAGAATTAAATAATATCTATGAGGTGTGCAATAAACTTATATATCAGAACAAACTACATTTCGAATACTGTTCTTCTTTTATTGTTATATGTAATTCTGAAATGATGGGTAGATTACATTGCAAAAACTTTAGAACAAATCTATATATGAGAGTTGTTCTAAAATTGAGTAGTTATGCTTCTGTATGTTAAATGTTGTCTGCATTACAATGGCAAAATATTGAACAGCAAATCAAAATGAATTTTTGATCCTTGTATTTTAAATAAAAAATGGAATTAGAATTGTATATAATGGAGACATACATGAATTAATATAACTTAAGAAATAATGCTAATGTTAGACTGAATTTTTATATAATTAGAAATAATAAAACAAAATATATGATGATGTATAAAGGTTTGTAAATGTATAATATAATCTTCTTACTGAATTGAAAATTGAAAATCGTTTAAATATGTTAAACAAAAACGAATTAAACTGAATGTAAAAGCCAATTTTTGTTTGATTGATTTTTTAATTATATTGTATTACATTAAGTAAATTTTATTTTTTTAATTATTATATTAATTTTATTGAAATTATTATAAATAGTTTATAAGAAATTAAATAATAAATCAATTAAATAAATAAAATTTATTAAAATAATAAATAATAAATGAAAAAGCTCTCTTATGTACATATTTATATTTTTATGTTATTTCACCACATGATTTTATTTGGTTCTTATTACTGCTACACGACATTAATCACCGAGATTAAAAATTTATAGACATTATTAACGCATTAATATTTTAGATAATTCTAATTGTAGTTCGTTAAAAGATTAGTCTCTTATAAAGATCGTAAATAGTAGTAAAGTGTTAATCGTTAAAATATGATATTTTTATGCTATTTATATGTTATTTTTATATTCTGTATAATAAGTTCAATAAAACATTTTTAATTAAATTTTTATCACTTCAAATCCTTAATCTTAATAAAA
The DNA here is from genome assembly GCA_963942445.1 of Argyra leucocephala. Classification (NCBI taxonomy): domain Eukaryota; kingdom Metazoa; phylum Arthropoda; class Insecta; order Diptera; family Dolichopodidae; genus Argyra; species Argyra leucocephala. Next base: position 42,945,859 of record OZ012681.1, on the reverse strand, counting down.
ATTTCAAATTAAAATTCGCTTTTATTCTATTACAAAACGATTTTAATTAAAAATTTGAGAAATTTCTTCATTTATTAATAAAAAAAAAAAAGAAACTAATACCTATATATAACCTTGACCTTTCAGTTTTTTTTTTATTTATAATTTTGTATTATTTATGTCTACATCATCACTCTTTCATCTCTAATTTGCATATCATATTTACATATATTTTATTTATTTTTTTTTGTTTTTTGCTTTTTATTGCATAATTTTCAAATTTTATACTGGTTTTAGTATTTTCTTTATTTGCACATAATGGAAAGTCAATAAATTAATAAAAAACAAAAAAATACAAAAAAAACAACCCAAATCAAAAAATAATTTTTTTTTGTATGTGTTGTTTCTTTTTTTTGACCGACAAGCCTCCAAACTGGTTTAAAAAATGTATAGTAAGTATAATACAGCAAAACAGTTAAAAAGAATTTGATAGTTATGATGAGCAATAAAAAGAAAATCTGACTGGCTGTATTGTATTGCATTTACTTTAATTTCTTTTTCTGTTAAAAATTAATTTACATAATATGATAGTTGATTGATAATAAACGATGCCATTTTTGAATTTTTATTTGCAATTAAAATTAAAAGAATAAAAATAATAATTTAAAATAAATATTTCAATATATGTAGGTATGTATGTATTTAAATTGCAAAGAAAAAAATATATTATTTTCAATTATATTTAAAATTTAAATAATAAATTTTCACGTTAAAATAAAGTAATTTATTTTACTGTTATTCATTCATTAAATCTGAAAATTTCCGTAAAATACATAATATTTTCAAAAAAATATTTTTACAAACTATTATTATACAGTTTCGTTGATAAAATATACATATGTACACAAGTTTTAAATATTAACACTAAAATCTTATATGAATCAACAATTAAAAATAAAACAGAAAAATCATTAAACTACTAAACACTAATAAAATAAAGTCGAGCCATTAAACTTTTTACATTTAAAAAAAAAAACTTATAATAAAAGCAAAACGAACTTGCAGAAAGATTCACCAAAATGCAATTGAAGTCAATCAATTTATCATCAATAAGGGAGGGGACATATTGAATAATGATTTATGGAGTGGATACTCACCGGTATTTAAGTTAATAAAATAATTTGAAAAAGTTCAGGTAAAATAGATGTCTAGTACGGAGGAAATAGGATATAAAAAGGGGAAAAATATTAATTAATATATATAGTTAGTCACAATCACTAATGACGGAAGTATTTTGCTTCCGAAATATCGATATTTGCAATCAAATATTAAATATTATTAGTGAACGGAAACCTGACAAGAATTTGGTTGTTTTAGTATTCCTATAAGTTTTTACCAAAGTTTTGTATCAACAGCGGTTGTAAAATCGAAAACAAAAATGTTACGCATTCATTTCAATGATCGCTACAACCGACGCCTAAGAAGTTTTATATTTTTCGAAATTTTCAGATCTCTATGAACAAATTTGCATTACGAGTATACTATGAGTCATTTTTAAAAGTGTTACTAATTGATTACATTTCCGTTCAACATTTAGAGCATTATTCAAAAAAAATTTATTTACAAATTTAACAACAAAATCTGGTAACTCTATTTGCAAAAAAATTCACTTTAATAACCTTTATACTAACTGTAAATAATAAATTAAAAAATCAAAATTATAGCTGCTGATAACATATTAAAAAAATATATATTTTTTGTTTTAAAAATTCTCTTATAGATGTTAAGAAGGACTCATTATCACCCAAACGTCTTTAATGACCAAATAATCAACACAAAAAACAAAAATAAGGAAAAAAAATGAGTGTTCTTTAATAAACAGTAATAAAAAGCGGGAATTAAAAAAAATATATATGTATATATATGTATTTAATGGTGATTATTAAAAGACATTTTGTTGAATACTTTAGTGATTTCATTTAAAAAGAATTTAAAACAAAAAATAAAATATATTTACTATAGTCATAACAACAATTTATCGTATTTAAGCTGATGATAACAAAACAAAAGTATAAAAATAAAATTTCCAATCTACACTTCTGGAATCAAGTTTACACTTTGTATTATTGAAATAAAATGTTTTAAAAATTTTCTAATTTAAATTGATTAGCAATGTTTGTCACCTCGATTCGTACGACTTCTTCTATTCTTACTCACTAATAAATTAACTTTATTAAAATTTACATAAAAAATAAGTAAAAATATAAATTTCTAGTTGCCTCGGTAGCCGAGTAGTAAAGCAATCGAGTACAGTAATGTAACGATCGAGGAGCTCGGGCTCAAACTCCGTGAGAACCAAACATTTTTTCAAATAGTGAAAATTACTGAAAATGTAATTTTCAATGAAACAATATATAATGATATAATAAATATAAATATATTACTTAATTACTATAATTTAATAAAAAAAAATTTTCGTCACATTTCCACATTTCGAAGGGGAAAAAGAACTATAAAGTTGGCCCACAGATTTTTCTGTAGGATCCACTGTTAAAAATAAATAAATAAATGAATGAAAATTTCTTTAAACAGTAAAAAAATATGAATTTGAATAATTGTCATGAAAATCTTACAACAATCTTGAGTGTTGTAATTAAAAAATTCAAATTGCCTAGAAAAATTTGAAGAACTCTATAATGGCTTTTAAAAAATCCGAAGAATCATGCGCAGGATGATAAAATCACTCACAAAAATCATAAATTCAATGGAAACAAGCCAATAGCAATTAAAAAACTTGTGAAGCTAAACTCTTCGAAAAACTCTTCATTAGCAAACTCAAAGCAGTCCTGTTATCAAAAAACCTGTTCCCTTGCTATAATTTTTTTCAAACAAAAACATACTGAAAATCGAAATATCACATAGTCAGTAATAACTCGAAAGCATATTTCTCGATATAAATAACACTTCTCTTTATCAAATACTATAAATTCGACTTTACCAAACCGCACTTATCTTAACACTATAAATTCAGTAAATCCATGTCAACTTAATTCGTTCAATGCTAATAATTACTACACATTGCTGACACAAATGAAGAATTAATGTAACGATACTGCAATACTGTTATCAAATAAACATCCAAAAGTGACATTACAATATCCTTAAACTAGCCTAAACAAAACCCAACAATGGCTAAAAATGTACCAGAAGAAGTACATGTCATAACTAATCCTATCTAGACTGGTATCTGTATCGCATATACTGACAAAGTTAATTAATAAAAGTTATGAGCTTGATAATATATAAATTTTGTTAACGCAGAACATTATCTCCGCCAATCCACACATCATAACAACCTTCAAGTAATACTTTTTGGTGACTGATAAAACATTTGATACTGTCAGAGATAAAATATTGAAATGCAAAAAAAAACGTGATAGCATAGCTAGACTCCTTCATGCTAATAAATTTTTTTTTCGAAACAACAAAACACATGGTAGTATCATTTTGATTTTACAAATAGAAATCGAATTATCAAAGATTAGAAACGAAAACTGCGAAATTAAATGGCCTTTTGGTATGTAATTATTTACATGACTATAGGAACTAGATATCGAAGACATTACAATAGTTATGAAATCTTCAAATATTCGCCAGATGGAATACAAATTGTATTGAATACATTGAATTTTTAAATACAAATTTATTTCACAATGTGTTCTACTTTCAAATTGTTCTGTTTATTTACAATTACTTTAAAGTATAAATCATTATAATTCATTAAAAAAAATTTTTTTTAAAAAGCACAATGTATACTAAAAATTGAGAATTTCCTGTTCCACTTTATTTTTAACCGAATTATAATATACATAATATATACATATATAATACTATATTCTATTCAAGAAAAAAAGTTTACAAAATTATTTAGGTTACTTAGATCTTAAATCACATTATCAAAAATTTATAACAAAAAAAACTTTAAACAGGTATTTTCAATACCTTAGAAAATCATCTTCAAATATACCTTAATTTATGTCCTACATTTCCAAATAAAATAACCCGAAAATTTTTTTTTTTATTTTATGCACAAAAACATGAATCAAAACTTACATCCTGATTAAAATCATTTCACCTTTCACCCTTTTTTCTTTTGTTTTTGTTTACATTATTTCAACCAATTCAATTAGTGCTTGTTTAAAAAAAAAAAAAAAAAAAATTATTACCGTCAAAAAAAAAATTTAGAGTTTCATGCAAAATTATAAAATCAATTTCAATCCTCTAGTCTAAATCAACAAAACAAAATTCACGCAATTTAACAAAAATACTTCACCTTTCTTTAGTCTTTGGTTTGTATCATCTACTTGTATATGGTCAAAATGAAATTATTGCAACGTATGCATAATTATCATCATTATCCTTATAACATCAGTAAAAAGCAATAGCAGCAGGTTCATCACCATTACCACATATTGAATTAAGTTAAAAAAAATTTAGTATGAAAAATACAAAAAAAACCAAATCAAAACAAAAACAAAAAAAAAGAAACAATTTTTTTTGGGAATCGCCGAGATTGCAAGGCGCCTCTTCCATTTTCATTTCGGTAGCAATAAAATTTTAACCATAACTATAAATTAAAAAATGGCGCGCGCGAAAATAATAACAAAAAAACCAAAAAAAAATTTTTAAATTTACAACAACACTAGAAAACCGAACACAATGAAAATTATAATTAGTCTTGTCTACTCTAAGATATGCAAGAAAAACAAAAACAAAATCATATACATCATATAAAGAGTTGCAAAATATTATACGGTCTAAAACCCTTTTAAATAACATTATTGATTGATAATAATAAAAATAATTCCCTTAATCAATGAAATTATTTATTGGTACTTCAAATAAAATTTGTAATAGTCCATCTAATCAATATTACTGAAGTATTTAAAATAAAGAATGTAGGTTTCGTTCATGTGAGCTAAAAATTTAAATTAGTAAAATATGTCAATAAAAGATTTATTTTTAACAGTTTTACGATTAAATTTTACTCGATTCTTATAATTCACAGTTGTATTATAAATCTTATACATAAGTAATAAGTTATAAAATCTATACAAATAAAAATTATGAGTTGTATAGGTAGGTAGTCTAACACTATAAATACCCACTGATGATTACAAGTAGTGTGAGTTATGGTGAACGAAACCACACCTTTAATAATTATCGTTAATATAAACAACTTACGATAAGTAAGTAATAATTATTCGATACAATATTCATATAATTCTATACAATGATACATATATATATATTGTAAATAAATCAATCGGACTTATTTATTAAAGATTAAAATCAGTGAGAAATTTTAATAATTTTTTTATTTTTATCTAGTTAAAGTTTATTTAGTTTAGAATCTCATTCAAAATCGATTGGAAGACAAGACTTTGTTTATACGAAATTGAAATCAGACCGTAATGTTACAACCCTACTTTTTTATATTAATGGGTTATATAGAACCGCGACTTAATATCTATTGTACTTCCCAGCTTATCTCAGAATTGTAGGTCTATGTCCTTGATAAACGCTATTATTGCTATGATGTCAATTTCAAAATCAGGCAATGTGAATTGCTGAAAATATTTATATCTTTTATGAGCTATGGTGTGGCAAACAAATGGAATATGATTGAAGCATTCCTTCGCTTCTAAGCAGAATCTACATCTGTGTGTCTGTCTGTCGATCTACGAATCTTGAACAGATGTTTGTTGAATGGGCCATGAAGTGTGATAAACCATGTTAGCATTCTGATATTGGATCTAGCTTCCCTTTGTAAGTAGGCATTTGAACCAGCAATACTTGGCTCTGGTCCTAAAAATTGACTTTTCCCAGCTATTTTTGTAAAGACATCTGACTCTTTGTGCTCAGGAGTCCACATAAGAGTAACTCTGCTTCGTTCCGCTTGTTTTGTTAAGCTTCTGTAACAGCTATAGCAATCAGCAATCAATTGCTTTTATCATGTAGTCTGACTTTGCAATTGCTTCTGTCCCTAGTTTAAATTTCTGCAGGATCATACTGTGTCCTGGTCTTTTGTGTTTGAGGTTGTTTGTTACATGCCCATTATTGCTGTCTTGTAGAGTTGTGTTTGTGGTTGTGGTCTTATTATAGATTTGTAGTCATTCAGTCATCTGTGGAGATAATCCTCATGCTTTTCCAAACATACTTTAACATTCAAAAAACGCCTTGCCATTTTTTTTAATCTATGTGAGGATCTTAGAGGATTTCCGAGCCACGTTTTTGCACCGTTTATGCACTATACTTATAGCAAGTTGCATTCGTTCTGCAATTATGTTTTCAAATTTGCCTCTTACTAGTAAAACTAGATCGTCAGCGTAACTGATACATGAGATACCTTCCTTGTTTAGAATAGACAGTAGTTGGTACATGATTATTATGCCCAGCAGTGGCGAAATTACACCTCTTTGGGGACATCCCCTTGTTGTGCTACTGTTAGGTAATCGCTATTTAGCCTTGCTGTTATTCTTCTATTTTTGATCATGCTAAGTAGCCACTCTATAGTAGTGCAGTTTAATTTATTAGCTTCCGCCGCTTCTTAAATTATATTGTGGGTCGTGTTATTAAATGCACTTTGTATATCAACAAATATGCGGGACAACACGTCTTTATTCCGAAGCGTATCTTCGATTTCATAAATGAGCTCGTATAATGTCTTTCCCTGCTTGATATACATGCTAATTCACATTCAAGGGAAATTTCTTCAGAAAGTTGGCTTTTATGAGGTCTAATACTTTTTCCCTGGTTTTAAGAACGAAGGATATTAAACCTATTGCCTTAGAAGATTTAACCCTGTCGCCTGTGTTCGTTGCAACTTTTGGGAATAAAAACTACTCTCATTTCTCGCCATACACTTAGGATCCTGATATGTATGTATCCTAGACTATAACTTGCTCTAAATAACTTTATTAAATGAGGCAGTAGTAAATTAATACCTTGCTGTAAAAATATTGGATATATACCATCTTCTACCATAGATTTATATGGACCAATGGAACTGACCGCTCAGCGTATTGCACCTGGTGTGGTGTAAAGATTTTTTCCGTTTGTTTGCAGGCTTGTTTTGGAATCATGTAGGACCTAGCATCCTGTTTTCCGTAATGTTCATGACGCGAGTCAATAATAATGGATTCTACGAAGTGTGCATGAAGAGTACTTCAGAGCTTATCTTTATTTGGAGACGGCATGCTGTAGGCCATTTATCCTCCTTGCCACATAGCTCTTTCCAGCTCGCTCGCTTCCTTTTCTTATTTCTTTATTTTCTTATTTTTTTAAACCGCAGATAACCAGGTACCCGGAGTTGCGTCTCAGCGACCAAATTTTTACCCCTTTGGTCATTCAGCCCTCAGCAGACGTGTCTCATCTTGGCTTGGGGTTAAGGTTACGGACTTATTATGGATTAGGGTTTACCGTTACCTTATGCCCTGTTCGCACTAGTTATTTAGCGACATTTTAGAATGCATTGTTGGATTGCCACCGATTGGAGGTATAACTAATACTTGAGTTGGCTTTAGATGAAGTGATTCTCATGCTTTAACTTCTCTAACCTAACCCCTGGTAACCGATTACACGCCTATTACACATCAATGTTTTCATCAATACTTGTCAATATATTGACAATATATTAGATTAGCAGATAATGTTATAACTTTATAATGTAATTCCAAAAAAAAACAATTTTTATATTAATTTTAATAATCATAGCCATTACATATTGTAATTAAACAACTGACATATTATTAAAATGTGCAAAAAAATAATTTGTTGTTTTTTATACATACATTTACTTTCAAATTCAATTTAAATTGAAGTCAAAAACATTCGTCCAGAAATTACTTTCAATATTCGTACATGTTTCAAAATTATTAATCAGAAAAGATAAGACCTTCTTGGGATTTCAAAACTATTCATCATCATGAGTATCATCTGCTACAGATCTTACACCTGGGAATGAGTTTTGATTTTGCTTATTTGAACGTATGTCTTGCATCCATTATTTTCAATGTTTTGACAGTTATATTTATAAAAATTTCAGCAATTGACTTCCTTCAACCATATTATGTAATTTCGGTTTATTTCTGCTCTTACCTAAAAACTATATTTTCTAAAATCAAAAATGTTTCTTTTAATTCGTCAGATGATGTTGCTATAATTTCAATATAGTTTACATACACGCTTACTTATTATAGGTATGCACATTATCTTTTTTGTTTAAATCATCTAATATTATAATCAAAAATATTATTCCATAATACTTTTTAAAAATATTTCACTTGATAGATTTTATCAAAATAACAGTAGGATCACAACCAATTTTTAAATTTTGCTGGTTCAGCGTATAACATGATCCAACTAATATAATAAAATATATATTTTTTGTTTTGTTCATTCAATTTTAAATTGTTGTTGTTTTAATTAATTGAATTGTTGAAATACCTTATCCTTACTTGAAATTATAAAATTGACAAAAAAAATATCTTTAATGGTGTTATGGTAATGAATATAAGTTTATTATACTTTATTTGTAAAACATTCAATATACTACTTTAAATCAATGATTAAGCTAGTGATCAATATTAAGCTTTTAGAGCTGTGTCGTAAAATATCCAGTGCAACCCATATTTTGTCGATTGAAAATAGATCTGTTGGTCGTTTTTTTTTTTTTGCTGCCTATTATGTTTTTTAAATTTGGTGGCTGTATTTCGAGAACAACGAAATCATTAAAACTATAGATTGCCAAATTCGATTATGTATTTCGACATTGTGCAGAAATTGTCAATAAAATCGTTAAAACTTATAACAATATAAATTTTTTTTTAGTTTAATTTAGGTTATTAGCCGATAAACATTTTTAAATTTTTTTTATTTTATTATAAGAGTTTTTAAATTTTAAAGAAGAAATATTGCTCTAGTCAGGCTATTTTTAAACTTTTAAATTTGAGTCAGGCTTGGCTACAGTGTGTTAAAAATGTTAATTGTAACAAGATTAATAATAGAGCATGAGTACCTTTTCCAGGTAGAAGAAAGTTATCTGGGGGTAGTGGTACTCGTATTGTAAAAAAAAGGTTTTCTCAGACTCAGACTGACTTTAAAAAGATGTTTGATTGCAAAATAAAAATAGTTTTTTACTCAATTGTATTTTTTAATTTATGAAATATACTTTTTATTAAAATTATACCTCTTTTTTTAACGCAACTTCATAAAATGGATTAGAAGTCACACTGTCATCCACCAACTCTATTAAAATAGGCAAAACCAAATTCATTTTCAACTTGTAAATAATTAATTATCAAAACAAGAGTTACTTCATTATCCATAAAACTTTCAAAACAAAATAATCACTGAGAAAAACCCATTTATGCATGTGCTGCATCTCTACGTTCTCATACGTGCTCATCTCACGAGTATTTTTGATGATGAGCACAGTAAAAATACATTTACATATATATATACACAACGATGACATATTTTTTCCTAACTCTATTAATATACAATTTCTGTGTCCCATAATAATTTCAGTAGAAATTTATACATACGATTCAATTAAAACCTAGTAAACCTAATAAATAAATAGATAAAATTTTTAAATCAACTAAAAGTGTTATTTGACGAAAGGTAAAATAAAATTTTATTTGAAGAACGAAAATTCTCTTCAATTTTAAGTTTACATTTCAATTAGAACCTATACTCGAATATACTCATTTTTATACACATTTCTTAGCATAAATTATACGATTTGATGTAAGGTATGAAAACTTAAGCTGGTCTCATCTCAATAAAATTATACCAAATCTCATAATTTCTTCTTAAAGTTAATAGAATAAATTTTAATTTTAGAAATCATAATAACGAACAAGCCTTTTAACAGTCCTAAATTAAAAGCAAATAAAACAAAAAAAAATTAACTTTGACTCTACCCAAACCATTATTATTTAAAAAAAAATAAGAGTAAAGAAAAAAGCAACAGAAATGTTACCATTTTCAAAACCAATAAAGTTATCAGTTGATTTTTGATCATAAAATTTTTGCTACCTTTCCTTTTATTTTATTTTATTTTAATTTTCAGCTTCAGATACTATATATTTTACCAATTTACTTATATAATAATACGCCTGTATATTGTAGTGCATCCATATACTCATATAAATTTTACAAAAAAAAAAGATAAAAATACCCAAAAACAAAAAGCCCAAAAAAGATAACAAGAAAATGGTTTGACTTTAAAAGTTTTTACTTCAGTTTTTGTTTTTTTGGTGGTAGTATAAAAGTCGATGCATTTTTAAAATTGACTTTTTTTCATTTTGAATTTTCCTCTGGCATGTACCGTTAAAATATATTATTTACTATATATATTTATATATACAATAGAGGAATTTATTAAAAAAAAAAAATTAAAGCAAAAAAAATTTACAACAATTAAAATTTAAAAAATTATTAGACTATCAGACGCAGACCCCCAGGTTAGCTGGGTTTCCCTTAAAACAAAAACAATAATAAATTCGTTTTTAATATATATATACAAACACATACATATCATAGTATATATCCATTCATATTAACGGTATTGTTACCAAAAGTATTAATTACAAATATTTTATTATTATTTTTTTATTATATCAAAAACAAAAATAAAAACAAGAAATTTTGTAAAATTAAATTTGTTTTCTTTATTGGAATGGTGATAAAAAACAGTGTACACATAGGACAATTAATAACATGGCTATTCAAAAATACGGATTAATAAAGACCTAAATTTGTTTTTTAAAGTGTTTAAAGATTAATTTAATTACAAAATAAAATTTACTTTACTAAAATACTTTAATATTATGTAAATATTTAAAAAAAAAACAAATATAAAATAATAAAGTAACGGAAGTGAATTGCAATAAAAACATAAACAAAAAGTAAAAGTAATATTAAAAATAAAATTATAATTTTAATTTAATACACTTTATTAAATTTTTTGGTGAGTTATTTTTTTTTATTTTTCAAATTAATACACAAATTAATATAAAATATATATATATATATATTATATATGTATATAAATAATAATAAGTTATATAAGTTTACTAATATATAATTTATCTATTTTATTTAATATTTACGCAAAGTACATACTTGTAATAAAACGAAGTGAATGTGTGTATGAGCACTAACTACATGGTTTTTAATTCATTTGGTTACATTATATTTAATTAGTATTTTTGTTAGTTGAAAGTTAAGTTATATAAAATTTATAATTATTATTATTTCGAAATTTTTTTTAATTTTTCACATTAAGTTTAACTAGTTCGGTATCAGTTACGAATATTACTTCAACAGCAGCTTTAACAGCCGAATAATTTTTAAGGTACATTTAATTTTTACATTTTTATTAGTTATATTTCTTTGTCTTTTTTTTTTAAATATAATAAAAATCCCTACAATTTAATTTTCATTGATTGAAAAAGCTTCAGTTATATTTTTATAACCTTTAAAACCTTAAAAGAAATGTTTATCTTTGTATGAAAAAAAATAATGTTATATATTTTATTCAAAGTTCATTATAAACAAAATTTTAATAAAAATATATTGCTTTTACTTTTATTAATCTTATCATTATTCAAAAAGAATCTGGTGAATTCACACCAAAAAATTGTGAGAATATGTATTCTATTTTTAAATTTTTTTATATTTCAAATTTTTTAACACTAATATGAAATGAAAACAATTATTGAAAATCTTTACAAGAAACTGTAAAAGTATAAAACATGTTAAAGTTTTAATACTAAAAAAAAATTTAAAAAAGAACTTTCTATAATTTCGATTAATTACGTTTAAAAATAGGGAAAAATCCTTCCATCAATCAAAATTTTTTGCAATTATTTCAATTCCGATTATGCGTAAGATATTTGCATCCGACACTGCCAAACTTTACATCGATATCTAACTAGAAGTATTATGATAGTTTTAAAATATTATATTTGATGTCCTTAGTTAGAGATTAAAAAACAAAAAAAAAACTAATAGCTATATATAATTAATATGTGTAGTAAAAAATTTCAATGTTTTTCTTAACCCAATATCAATAGCATTGTGAAATATTTCATGATATAAAGTTTTTGTAGATCAAACTTTATATAAACAAAAGCTGAAAATACATAAACTCAACGTTAACTCCTAATGTGGAAATTATTACTTTATATATAACTTAATATATATAACTAAAGTGTTATTCAACAGATATTAATACTGTGTGTTAGAAAACATTAGAATAATTAATAATTATTTTATAAATTTTATTATTATTTTATTACCGAAGATCTTTATTTAATTTCATTTTATCTTATTTTTTCGAGTTTTTGATTATTTTATCGATATTTAAATTTTATTTATTTATAATTTAGAAGAAAGATTTTTCAGCGCATCAAAGCGTTAAATATACAGTTAACCCAAATAGCTTAAATTATAATCATCACACATTTAAATTTGAACAAAAAAAAATTACTTTCAGCCATAAATGTCTATTAGCCAAAATTTTGTAAAGAAAAATATTATAAAAAATTTACATAAATTAAAAAAAAAAATAAAAAAAAACAGATAATAAATTTGGGAATCAAAACAATTTTCACCTTGAATTAGTTTGCAAAAAAAGAAATTACAAAACTGTTTAATCGATTTTAAATCTCAAATCAATAAATTAATTGATATTAGTTATTGATTCTTATTTTATTAAGAGTAAAAATTGTTCAAAAGTTTTTGGAACAAATTACGAATATTTCGTTAATTTTGAATATTTTTTAATGAAATTATGTTTTCTTGTTAGTGTTCATTCTGTCTTCAAGTATTAAATATCGTAATAAGCTTATAAATCGGATATACATAAAATTAAATAATACTACATACATTACTACATACATATAAAGCAGATAGCAACTAATAAAATAATATTAATAAATAGTACCTATTACAATATAAAACATTACTATTATTAAAATCATTAAGTCAAAATAACCTTAAATTTACTTATTCATTTATTCAATTTATGCAACTCTGATTAACGTCAACACAATTCTTTTTCATTATATGATTTCTTTTTTATGATTTGGAGTTATTCTGAGCATGTGCACATTTTTGTTTTTCATTTTGTTTTTACATTGTTGCATATTTTAGGTAGGTACTATTTATTAATATTATTTTATTAGTTGCTATCTGCTTTTATGAAATAAATAGTAATTTATCATAGTTACTAATATAAATATGTAATACAAATTATCAAATTTGATCTGTAGTGTATCAATCAATTTTTTATAGTAAGTTAAATATATATATACCCAAGAATCGAGGTACTATATCAAAACGTCAGATTCATCAAAAACAATAAGATAATAACCATTATAAAAAATTTATATTCTATTGAAAATGTTGGCGATTTATCAAGACAGAATATTTTGTGAAATTAGCACATTTATTTTATATGTACATTCAAAAATTCACAGCTTTTTCAATTCCACCAAAAATATAAAAACGAAACTTTTGCAAGGAGAATTGAAAAACGTAAAAATAAAATTCTAATTAGATATATAACTATATATGTATCTATACCAGTGTATTTTATATATATACTGTGTACAGCCATATTTAATACATATTTATAATTTGCACAGCATGATATAGAGTACACTATATTTTGGTAATAAAATTGGTTTGGCACTATATATTATATGTGTTTTTTTTTTTTTTAATTCTTGCTTCTTTAATGGTGTGTGCTTGTTTATGTTTTAATATGAAATAGTAAGATCGTAAAAATGTCCCATTTCAACTCTAATCTTTATACGATCAAACTACTTTTGTGTATTTTTATGTATTAACGGTGTTTGGTAATAGTATATAGAAAATGTTTGATGCATGTGATTTGTGATAAGAGAGTAAAATTAATTATACTAAAGGTAAAAGTTTTCAATTCTTAATTTTATTCTCTTATCACTAAGTACTATATGCTTATTTTAGTATCAAGGTCAATCTTACGGTTTACTATGATTTCATACTTTATTACAAATTTCATATAAGACTTTTTTCTTAAAGCAAACAATCAAAAATAAAACAGCAAAATATTGTTCTTAAAAAATTTGTGCGCCTATTATTTCAAATTTAAAAAAAAAAACAGTGTTTATGACTCTTAATATACTCCTTATATAAACCAAATATGACTCACTTCTTACTCTTATTTTAATTTGATCTTATCTCTTATTTAAACCGGATATGACTCATACTCCTTATCTAAAACGGATATGACGTTACTTCCTGGTCTAAAACCGTTATAGCTTATACCACTCAAGTCTTCTGCATGCCTTCGCAATCACTCCTTCTGCATGCCTTCTCAATCATGCCTTCACAATCATTCCTTCAGCATGCCCTCCCAGCTATGCATGCAGAAGCGTTCCAAAAGGATTTTACGAAATAAAACCCTATCGTATTGCTTCTTTTTGCAGAAACTTTAAAAGTATAAAACATGTTGAAGTTCTATATGAAAAAAGCAGCAATAAAGAAATGGAGCGAGAAGCTATCTTAAGAAGGCATTCCGTTAACCACTGGCTAACTGTAGGAGTTGTTTAGGTATTCCAACACAACACTACTATTACCTACTAATAAGTTCAGGAGAGTAGCCGTAGCGTTTGTGAACGAAAAACTCTTATTATTAGATTTATGGAATAAAAGTCGAGTTTCCTTTCACTAATCATTTGTATTTATTTTGCAAATATCGATATTACTAACATCGTCGCAAAGCACTGATGAAGGAAGTAAGTTGCTTCCGAAATATCGATATTTGCAAAATAAATACAAATGATTAGTGAAAGGAAACTCGACTTTTATTCCATAAATCTAAACATATCACTAAAAACAAATCTGATTATCAAAAACAACTCTTATTATTTTAATTTAAAATATATAACTGAATGATTTATGTTATAGTGTCATGATTTAAAATGTAAAATTGTCAAAATTAACAAATTTAAGTTTTGGCCCATGTCTGAAGCAAAAATATAAATATATTTTTAAAATACAAAATGGAAAATTATAAAAACTTGGAAAAAGAAAATTTAAGTATTCAATAATAACTCATCTTCAAATTTCGCAAAAAAACTTGTCATAAACGCAAATTTTTTAACAATTTTTAAGAACAGAACACGCGAACATGAACTCTACTCTTTTTTTTAATTTGGTTTTCAATATTTTTTGTTATTGTACATGCAATGTCAAGTGTTTTTTTGTTGTTCTTTTTTTATATATTATTAAACAACAACAAAAAATATTTCTTCCTTTTCTACTTTTTTTTAACATATAACTAAGTAGTACTTTTCAAATAAGTTGTTAGATAAGTTTCCGATCACAACAACAATTTCTTCACTCGATGAATTACACAATATTTTAACAATATAAAATAAATCTGATGCTACGATAACTATACTATACTTATAATTGAATTTGATCGTTTGTTAAAATATTTATGGATCAAGATAAAATTATTTAACTGAATTTCGTTACCACATCATACTTAACATTATTTTGCCGAAGCAGAAATTAAAGAAAACAATTTTAAAATTCAAATTTTGTAAAGCACTTTAACCCCTTATTGTAATTTTTTTTATTCTTTTCTTTATTTCATGGTGAAATAGTATAATCTTATTTTTATATCATAAGCAGAACTTGTGTAAGATTACAGAAATCTGTATTTATTCTCCCCTATATTTTATTCTATCAAATTAAATCGTGCGGTTTTAGCCTTTTCAGCCTTCTGATATCATATGATTTCTTTAATAGTTCAATCGCCTAAAGGTTGCTGTGTTTAATGGCATAGTCACTAATTACGTCACCTATTTTTTTTATTTTTAGATCTCTGCGAATATCTTCGTTTGAATCATAGCCTTAGCCTTACTTTAATAATCAAAAATAAACAACAAAAATAATAAAAAAATAAATTACTACTTCTGTCAAATAACAATTATTAACACTGTAAAGTGTAAACAATAGTCTGTTATCATATCTACTGAAAATTTTCAACAAAAAAATTAAAAATTCTATTCCCATTTGACTCTTATGCTCGTATTAATTCATTAAGGAATAGGAGTAAATGACACTCCTATTCCGTGATGAATTATAGTGCTGCATTTTATGAACCCTTAAATTTCATTTATTGTTCATGTGTTGTGATGCTTCGTTTTCAAATAGGAGGACAAGCTTACTACAGGAGTTCAATACTTTTATTTTAGTATCTCCGAACAAATTTTTTTTTATATGATTCCAAGTTTATGATGAGATCCTAACTGCTTGTACTGCTGCAGAGATTTGACATACACAATTACATTTTTATTATATATCTACTAATTCGTCTTTAGTCCAGTTTTATTTTTAGTGATTGTTTACCATTCTCAACTATGTTTTATAATTTATTTTATCCCAATGACTGATACTGGACCAGGTCGAAATAACCATAAAGTATTTTTTGCCCTTTTGCTTCGTCGGGAATCGAGTCTGGACATTTCGGTTGAAAGACAGGCCATTTGACTACCGTGCTACTCAGCATGTTTGAGTGTGGTACTTTGAGAAATAGTTACAAAATACCACTCTTGCTAATCTAACCACGTTTTTAAAATCTTCTTCTACTCCTTCGCTTATAGTAATTACACGACTAAAGTGGTTGAAGCTTGATATTCTTTCGATGTTGATGTTGAGCAATGATAGTATAGTATATAAAGGACAACATACATACTATTATTTGTGAAATATTATATTTTCACTTTTATGTGCGATTTTATTCTGGTGACTATTTTTCGTATTAATTTAAATTAAATAAATATGTAGTAAATTAATAAATTTGACAATAATGTAACAAAACTAGAAATTTTTCTACGTTACAAAAGTAATTAAAACAAAAGTATTCAAAAATGTCATCAGCCTGAAGTATATGCAACGAATTAGAATTCTAATTGGGTTGGGTTGACAAATAAAGTTTATATAAAAAAGTTTTTTTCGTTTTAATTATAAAATAAGTATAAAATTATTACAAATATTTAATATGAATTAATAAAATTGTTTATCTGACTTAGTAATTAAGGTTTTATTTTAAAATTAATAAATTATTACGCAAAGATTAATGTCATCAACAATCAACATTTTAAACTCATTTTGTAAATATGAATCGTAAATGTAATTTTCAAAAACACAATAATATTAAAATCTAAAAACAAAAGTATGTATAATGTTAGTTTTGTGCTTAGAAAGTATAAACTTTGTTCGGTGGTATCTATAAGGGTTTAGTTAAATCTGATACACAAAAAAATATTAAATATATTCTCAACGATTGAAGGATTCTCAACCCTTAAAGTACTTTCTCTTCTTCTACTTTCTACATTAATAGGCTTGAAACTGTTAGTCTTAAAAATATTACACGTTTTGAGATAAAGAAAGATGGAGGTCAGTCTTGTTGACTGTTTTTCGATTTTTTGTCGCGTGTTATCTTAGCTAGGGGTCTGGTTTGGGATCGACAGGGAAACATTTGATCGGTCGCTGACCCAGATGCGCAACTGTCGAGTTCCTATTCAAGTGCTTACACTACCTCCACGTGGTGACCCCTGGGAACTGTTTTACATAGCATCCGCTAGTAATCAGGCCAAAATTGTAAGTGCGCCAAAATCCTCAAATTTTGAGGTTGGCGTAAGGCTGACTCCCTTACCCGTAAAAATTACATAGTTTTGAGAGACGCAATTGAAGCCTCGGATACGATCGAAATTATTGGAAACAGACCCGGCAAACGTTTAAAGGACTCCGATTTAAGAATTTGCAGTTGGAATGTAAGAACACTCTATCATCCAGCTGCATCTAACAAAATTGAAAATATTCTCTCGCAGTATAAATCAGACATTAGTGCGATACAGGAAATCCGATGGAAAGGATCTGGCATGTTAAAAAAACGAACATGCGATATATATTACAGCTGCCACGAAAAACATCACATATTTGGATGCGGATTCGTAGTGGGAAAACGGCTTAGAGGAAACGTCATTGATTTTACACCGGTTAATGAACGTCTAGCCGTCATCCGTATCAAAGGCAAATTCTTCAACATCAGCTTAATATGTGTGCACGCACCAACCGACGAAGCGGAGGACTCAATGAAGGATGAATTCTACGACATCTTAGATAAAACATATGGGTCCTGTCCTGAGTACGATGCGAAAATCGTGCTTGGAGACTTCAATGCTAAAATCGGTAAGGAAGGAATTTTCGGCAAAACTGTTGGTAACCATAGTCTTCACCCCACCACCACAGATAATGGATACCGAACAATCGATTTTGCAGCAGCTCGTAATATGGTTATAAGTAGCACAAATTTCCCCCATAAAAATATCCACAAAGCTACCTGGCTATCTCCGGATGGACGTACAGCGAATCAAATTGACCACATTATGATTGACGCCCGACATGCTACCAGTGTGTCGGATGTACGTACCTATCGAGGAGCTAACATCGACTCTGACCACTTCCTAGTTGTCGCCCAGTTCAGAGCACGAATTTCCAATGTTAAAAAAGGACGCACCAGCCATAATAGGAAGTTTAACATTGGAAGACTCCAAACACCTGAGATAGCCTTAGCATACAAGGAGCGATTAAGTAATATACTCAATACCACACCTCTACAACATAATCTCTCCGTCAACGGAAAATGGAAACAATGCGCAAACATCATCACGAAGGCTGCTACACATACCGTGGGTTTTGAAACACCTCGCGTGAGAAACCCATGGTACGACGATGAATGTTTAGCAAAGACGGTAGAGAAAAATGAGGCCTACAGGAAAGCGCTGCAACGTAAAACAAGAGCAGCTCAAGAAGAGTATAGAGCGAAAAGAAGAGACGAGAAGAAAATTTTAAGGCGCAAAAAACGTTTATTCGAAAAGTCTCAACTTTTGGATATAGAACCAAACCGAGACAGAGGCGAAGTACGGAGCTTTTATAAAAAAGCCAAGCAGCTTGCAGCTGGTTTCAAGCCCCGTACACACGCGCTGAGGGATGATTCGGGAAATTTGGTAACCGATACGCAAGGGATATTAGAGACATGGAAACAGCATTTTAAGAACCTGCTGAATGGCGCAAACATAGAAAACACAGATACGCCTCGCCCTAACCCAGTCAACTCCGAAGATACAGATACACCCAGTCCTGCAGAAGTGGAAGCAGCCATCCGAAAATTAAAGAACAACAAAGCTGCTGGACAAGATAACCTGCCAGCTGAACTTTTTAAGGCAGGAGGTGAAGTGATGATTGAATTCATGCACCAAATCATCAAACAAATCTGGATCGAGGAGAGCATGCCTGATGACTGGAATTTAAGTTCAATATCTCCTATATTCAAAAAGGGCGATTCCATGTCCTGCGCCAACTATAGAGGAATATCCCTATTAAACGTTGCGTATAAGATCCTTTCCAATATTCTGTGCGAACGTTTGAAGCCCCATTGTAACGCTGTGATAGGAAACTATCAGTGCGGCTTCCGTCCTGGTAAATCAACCACCGACCAGGTGTTCGCATTAAGGCAGATCCTGGAGAAGGCCCTCGAATTTCAAATCGATACGCACCATCTTTTTATCGATTTTAAATCTGCCTATGACAGCATACATCGATCAGTGCTTTACGAATCAATGTCGGAATTTGGTTTCCCAGCCAAGCTTATCCGTTTGTCAAAAATGACCCTGGAAAACACCCGGTGTGCTGTGGTGATTGGGAGGCACATTTCTGATTCATTTCGAACGTGCTCCGGATTTCGACAAGGCGATGCGCTGTCATGTAATTTCTTTAATCTGGTGTTGGAGCATATAGTGCGACGTTCCGGTGTGAACACGCAGGGCACTATATTTTACAAATCGGTGCAGCTCCTGGGTTTCGCTGATGACGTCGATATTATCGGAACATCACGACGAGCAGTCATCGAAGCCTTTACACAGATTGAAGAGGAAGCAGGTAAAGCGGGTCTTCTCATAAATGAGAGCAAAACAAAATATATGCTGTCGACAAATAAAATGTCCTCACAACATCATATAGGACACAACATCACTGTCGGCTCATATAATTTTGAGGTAGTTCAGGAGTTTATCTACCTTGGAACCAACATCAACTCCATCAATAACATCGATGTTGAAGTAAGGCGAAGAATTACCCTTGCAAACCGTTGCTACTTCGGTTTGTCGAAACAACTGGGTTCAAAGCTCCTATCCCAAAATACCAAGGCACAATTATACAAAACGCTCATCCTTCCGGTGCTGCTATATGGTTCTGAATCGTGGACATTACCAAAAGCAAGCGAGCATGCACTTGGTATCTTTGAGAGAAAAATTCTTCGTCGCATTTATGGTCCTGTGTCTGACGAAGGGGTTTGGAGAAGAAGATACAATGCCGAACTATACCAGCTGTACAACGACATGGACCTAGCTAAAAAAGTCAGAATAAGACGGCTTCATTGGCTAGGCCATGAAGAGCGTATGGATGAAAATGCTCCGGCTAGGAAACTCTTCGAATCCAAACCCCAGGGAACGCGTCGTCGAGGGAGGCCACACCTTCGTTGGAGAGATGAAGTATCGGCAGATGTGAAAAAACTACAAATCACCAACTGGAGAGATTCCGCTCGTGACCGAAATCAGTGGAGGACAATTTTGCGCCAGGCCCAGGACCTTCAAGGTCTGTAGCGCCCAACAAGTAAGTAAGTAAGTTATCTTAGCTAATCTTTGATCATCCAACGTTACAATTACTTCATAATCTACTTCTACTTCTAATTCACATGACTAGATGAAAAAACTTACGCCCTTGTCGAATTTGGTTTTTTTTTTTGTTTTTTAATTTGAACTACGATATTGTATCTTGCAATATTTCTAAGCGTTTTAATTTTTGCAGTACATTGTTTTTAGACTCATTATTACTATGGGGTTGTTTTAAAATATTCAACAAATTAGTTCTTATTTCAATGAGTTTGCTACTGAGCCATAGCTGTTCTAGTATTATGATTGCGACGTATAGCTTTGGTTGCCTTTCCCTTCTAAATTGACTAGCTTTTTCTATTTTTGGCATTCAAAACTTAAACATAAACTTCGTTCTAATATCTTAAAAAGTATCCTAAGGGTTTTCACATCTGTATTCCTTCGTTTTCTGCACTTGTAGTTTGTAGGCAAAAGGGTAGAGAGGAAAACAAAAAAAAAAAGCTTCGGCCTTTTTTATGAATACCAAATCGATCCTATTTCTGGTATTTTTTTACAAATACATGGAAACATTAAAGTTGAGAATTTTTTTCACTCTGATAATTTTTTTATCAGCAGAAGAATTTATTATTTTTTTGAATTTTGGTTGGCTACGTAGTTCCGGAAGAAATGTATGGAAAAAAATAATGATGATAAAAATGAATGAAAAAATATGATCTTGAATTTTTTTAAAGGGATTTTAGGTTTATTTTTCATTTTTTTTTATTACAAGACAATTTTAGCTATGGATATTATTTTAGTAATTATGCTTGTATGTATAATAATTATTTATACATACAAGTATAAATATTAAATAATAATAAAATAAATAAAAATTTGAAAATGATTTTGTACAGGAACAGGATATATATGGTAATTAAATATGTAGGTACGTTTTTAGTTTAGATTTTTTTGTTTTAAGGTACTTATATATATATACATACGCATGTACACCCAATATAAGGTTTAACTTATTTGTATTTATATTATGTAGTAACTAGCCGGTAAATTAATTTAACATCTCAGTTACACGTAATCTAAAAAGCAGGTAATATTTCTATTTAAAAAATTAAAACATGCATATGAATGCATTTAAAATATTTTTTTTAAATTTAAAAAGAAAAGGATGTGAGATACATATTATATTGTATGAGTATAGTTATCTAGATTTTGTAAATTTTAAGAATTTAGTCTAACACTCTAATATTAACTATAAATATACGTGATGGAAAAAAGAATGATGATAAAAATGAATGAAATGTTATTATTGAATTTATTTGAAGGGATTTTAGGTTTATTTTTTTCTTGTACATAACAAATTTTTTTTAGCTGTTTTAATATTATTACTATTTGTATTTTTAATTATGTATTTTTTTGTACATAAGCAAAAACAATAATAAAACAAATACAATTTTTTTTGAATAAATGAAAATTTTAATTTAATATGATTTCGTACAATAACGTGGTAAGATGTTATATTATTAGCACAAATAAATAACTATATGTTATTTATTTGTGCTATTAGTATGTAACATTATCAAACAAAAAAAAAAAACAAAAACCTTTCTTGTTGTACCATACACCGCTTATGCTAAAAAATAATCTCCTTTTATTCAAGAACAAAAACAAAAAAAAACAAAACCAAAAAATATGGAATTCAACAAAACCTTTTGCGCATAGTTTTTATTTTTCATGTTTCATCTTTGAAAATTATTTCAAATGAGAAAAATATCTACTAACGCATATAAAACCTTTATTCGTTTACACAAAAGGAATACTTGATGCAAAATATAGTAAGAAAGCGAGGATTTCGTTAGGTAGAAACGAAAGGAAATCAGACTTTACATGAAAAACGGCAAGTCTGATATGAAAATATAGTATAAAAAAGTTGTAGGGGATGATAAATAAATAAAAAAACAATAAAAAAAAAACTTAGCGAATTTTTTCGAGATAATCAACGTTTTTTCCAAAATTTTCAGTTTTTAAAAGCAAAATTTTAAGTTTATGCAGTTATTATTCAAAAACGGTAAGACTGATATTCATTCAACATATACCGTTAATTAGGTGTATTAATTCAAAAAAAAGCTATGAAGAAGATGTTGCTCTAGTTTCAATTTCTTCTGAGCTGTAGTTGATATTCTTTAGACATAACTTTTCTAATTTGATTTTCTTTAACCCTCTGTAGCCCAGGTAAATTTAAAGATAGACCTCTTTTCTAGAACAATTTTTTTCCTAAAATACTCCAAGGAATCACCGCTTAAAAACTTTTTGCTCTAAACCGGACCACCCTGTATAACTGCCAAAGCTCTATAGCGAAATTTCTTAAAACTAAATTTTTTAGGTGTGCGTAAACTGTATATTTTATAAATTTTTATAAATTTAATTGTTTTAAAAAATATTTTATGATTATTATTTTAAAAATAAATCATAAAAATATTTTTACCAAATATAATAAAGAAAATAAAACAAAAACAAAGTTAAAATAATAAGGGACATTTAACTAAAAAATTCTCGAAATCTAGGATAATTTTCAAAAATCCGGCCATGTAGTTGGCTCAGTACATATTTTAAGAAGTTACCCCTAAATTTTATCCAAATCGGGTAAAAAATGTGATTGCCTCGTGCTTCAGTTTGCAAAAAAAGCTAAAAAAACCAAAATATAGGACTCGATGGATTTATAAAGCCTTTTCAATGGAAAAACTAAGCCACGTATTTACCTCGGTATCGCAATAAAGAACTTATACCCAAAGTTTCATCCAAATCGGACAAAAAATGTGGATGCCCCCATACTTAAGTTTGCTAAAAAAAATCTCTTTAACCAAACCAAAATTATTATGCGGTTGTTGTCTAAGATACATTAATAAAAAAAAATATATAGGGCCAAGAATAAATTGAAATGATGTAAACCAATTCATAATGAAATTGAGTACGATTTTTTGTCAAACTTCCCAGAATTTTGGGGAGCGGGTGAACAATATAAATCTTAAATGTGGAAAAATACGTCTATTGTAGAGTAAATTTTCGTTCATAATAGAGTTCGATTTTATGTTAAGTGATAACAAAATTGTTGTTCATAATAAATGACAAATATTTTTATAACATCCTTCTTTGTCCTAAACAGAATTCGAACCCAAAGTAATCAATAATCATATGACAAAACCACTACACCGTAAAATTTAATAAATAACAGAATATTTTATAGAAAAACATAGTTTTTAAGCAGTTGAATGAATAATTATGCTCAAAACTGAACTTTGAATTTTTATAGTAAAATTAGCAGAGTAAGAACCTAAATAAAATGCTATTAAAACAAAAAAAAACTAAAAACAGAAATCTAACTTTTTTTTCTTTTTCTTTCTTTTTTCTTTTCAGTATTTTACTTAGCAAAATATGTTTTTAAATAATTTCATCATCGTATTTTATTTATTCATAGCAACAATACAAACTCATCAAATTCTTGCTAATACATTTGAATTTCCCAATTTTGGAACACAATCAGCTCAAATTTTTCGGTCATTATTTAAAACAAAATTAAAAGCTCCAAACTCACCAAATCCAAAAATTAATTATTTTGATATATTCGATTCCAATTTTCAATCAATTGATGACTTACATACAACAAATTCATTTAGTAATCTTGATGGCTTACAATGTGGAATTCGACAAATTAATTATGAACCTCCACGACAATTCCGTTCCGGTAGAATAATTGGTGGTCATGAAGTACCTTACGGTGCTTTTCCATGGCAAGTTCAAGTACAAATGTATAATTATCAAAAGAGAAAATTTCAGCATCATTGTGGTGGAGCTCTAATAGATGATCAAATTGTTATTACGGCTGCTCATTGCTTACAAATTCCCAAATTACAATATCTAAGAATTGTGTTCGGTAATCATTTTTTAATGCAACGAGATCTTTTCGAACATGGATATCGTGTAGAAGATATGATCATTCATCCAGATTATAAAAAAGGTATATTTTTTTCTATTTATTGTGATTTTTTATTATCATATTTTTTTTGTATTAAATTCGTAGATGGACCTTACAGCAATGATATTGGACTTTTACGTATAAGAACACCTCATTCAATTGGAATCGGTTTCAATTCTCATATTAGGTCAATATGTTTACCAAATTATAAAAATAATCCTCAGCCAGGTAACTGGTGTACAGTTACCGGATGGGGAGCTCATGACGGTAATTATTTTTTTTAATTATAATAATTTAAAATATATCTATATACATATAAACATATATATATTTATAAACATTTTAGCGGAAAACATACAAGAAATTGCAAGCTCTTTGCGTGCAGCATCAGTTCCAATTTTAGATTTAGATATATGCAAGAAAAACACTGTAAACGGAGGTCGTAGTCAAAAAGTTTTAGAAACAATGTTGTGTGCTGGATTTTTACAAGGTGGTGTTGATGCTTGTTCTGGAGACAGTGGTGGTCCTCTGACATGTGAAGTAAATGGAAGGTTTGTTTTAACTGGAATCGTTTCCTGGGGTGATGGCTGTGCTAGAAAAAATAGACCTGGAATTTATACTAAAGTTGATGCATATACTGATTGGATTCAGGAAACAATTAAGAAATTAAAACAATAGTATTCTTATATAAAATATTATGTTCAAATTATGAAAATATACAAAGTAAAATTTATTAAGACTGTTAGCTTGTAAACAACAATAAAAATATAAAAAAAAAAAACCTGAAAAAATAATTTTTTAATTTGATATTACAAAAAATTTTTATGGATCAAAATTCTGTTAATATTATTGGCCAAACAATCAGCTCGTCGGCCTAGTAATGAAATAGTGTATATGAAATTGTATAGTTTTGAGTAATTTATATTTTAAGATTTTTGGAAAATTATGCGTTGAGTAAAAGCTTTATTTCTCTTTCAAAATTAATCTTGGTATTAAAAAATTCAATCCGTAACATTCTTTGAAGTTTTTGTAATGCATTATAGTTTATGCCGTTATCCTAACTTCGCTAGTATAAAAGCTGTAGTTCAAAGATGTCAATGAATACTCTTTACGTTATTTCATTTTTGCTAATTCCTGTACGAAGATGTATCATACGTTATTTCATTTGTATGGGATACACCATTTCATTTTCGTTGCACTATTGAACTTGTAATAAATTTTGTTTGTTATTCAAAATTAAAAGAAACTATTTTATTAATATTTTTCTTTTTTCCTTTATTAATAACAAAAAACTTAAAACTTGTATTATTAAATCGAAAGTATTATTATTAAACCTAATTTCTTTGTTTGCTTCAGCTTGCATCTTATCGGCACTTTTTCATTTCTACCCAATTGCTTATTTTTTATGTGCTTTTGATAATCCTCTTCTATTAAAGATTTATCGCTTAAAATTTTGTACTGTTCACACTTCTTACATGCGTCCTTTTTGGGATTTTCGTATATTCAGGTTATATTTTAAAATACCAGATTTAGTCAAATATTGTTGACCAGTATTTCGTAACGCTTTTCTTTTATTTTGTTACCATTCGGATTCATTGCATCTACGTTTTCTTGTAAGTTTCTTTCTGTCATTAATTTCAACTTCTAAATTTGCTGTGGTTGGCTCTAGAACTAGTTGTTGTTCTTCGCCGGTGTTATCAACAATATTTTTCTTGTCATGTTCTTTATTGTTCTCAGACGTATCATTTTCACAGTATTTTTTTCTACTCTTGTTGATATCATTAGGTTTATAAGCATCGTCAAAATCATTAGAAAAATCATCTAATTCACCTTCGGAAAAATATAATGCGCCCGCTATTTCATAATCTTTATGAATTGAAAAATATGAGTCAATAAAATAATTAGTATAACTATACAATGTATTAAATTTCAACAATATTCATTTCAATTTTTAATGCTTACCCTTTAAATTTAATTTTTTATTTTCAATTATTCGTTTTTCCATTTTATTACTCACTTAAAACTTAATTATTCAAAACAAAAAACTTACTACAACCTTCTACTACAACGATCTATTTTAGAATAAACAATAAATCTGTTAAAATAAAAACGATATTAACGCGCATCCAAAAAGAATTCCAATAATTTTTTACACCAAAAAACAATATTCTTGCAAAAACATTTTAATCAAATCAAAATTACATTGAATGAATGGTACACTATTACACATTTCACATTTATACACTAATTCAATATCATTGAATTTCAATGCGAGACAATTGTTTTCAAAATTAAAACAAGCGTATAAATAAAAATAAAATAATTTATACATGTCTTACGTTGTTTAATTTCCTGAGGTTCCAAGAAAATAAATTTTTGATTAAAATTTGAAGTGGTGTATTATTGCTATACATTGTTTAGAAAGATCAATTTAAACGTATTTTTTTCAAAAGAAATTAAGTAAGAATGTTTTACGTTATTTCAATTTCTTCTGAATTATTTAGTTTGACGAAATTTTAAATATAAAACGATGTATACATATTAAAAGTAATTTTATTAGTAAAAAGTTGAAACAATTTCTAACATACAGTAGTGTAATGGCCTTTACGCTAATACTTTTTTAAGCATGCGATGTTTCATGCAGATACAATATTTTAATTTTTCGTTATAAAAACTGTGTTAGACAATCAAATTACGTAAAGTAAAGAGTTTTTCTTATAGAATCGATATTGAGGAATTAATAGAACTATAATCGTAAAATGATGTAAAAATATTATACACCATTTTATTACTAGACCGACGAGCTTTTGTTTTCATTCTTTATTGTCTCTTACAATATGTATTATTGCGTACGAAATACAATAAATGAGTTGATAAAGAAAATGAGTTGATAATAAAAGCAAAGAAAAGTTGTGGACTACCTACAAATCATTAATGTTAAATAAGTCTTATCGAAATCCTAGCAGCAATATCAAAGTTGTAAACTATATTAGTATGGGAGTGGATTACCATTATCTTAATTACTTTCGCTGCCATCTATATTCAAACTGTGATCTAACTCCAACAAACTTAGATGACGTTGAGGTGGCAATAAATTCACTAATATCACCAATTTCTCAACGGGGTACGGTGGAATTTTGACGAATTGAACCATTTATAGACAGATTGACAAATATTTTGGTCAAATTTATAAGAGTTTTGATTTTTTTCTAATTATTGTCTTAAAAAAGAAATTGTTGCATCCATTTATAAATCAAGAGACGCCATAATTGTTTTAAGTTATTGACCAATTCCAAAATATTTGAGAATATAGCATAAATCTTGAAAACTCGTACGTTGGGAAGAGTAATTTTTTTTTCTGCAATATTGATGTTCGTCATCCACCTCTATTCGTAACTTACTCTTATGACACACTGGGGTAAGAAACTCCCTTTGATTTTAATCTTCTGAATAACAAATTAAGGTTAATCAATTTTTCAATGAAGTTTTCATTCTAAACAATATCAGCTATCCAATAACAATATCCATCTATTTGAATGCATCTCCATGCATCTCCAGTTCTCCGTATGAGCCTATAAAAAATTCAAGTTTCTCACCTCCTTGGTATGATAACAATATTGGTTTTTACGAAATCGTAGGAATGCTGCATGGATCAAATTCCTCAAATAAGCTACATTCCGACTATGTCATGTATTGCCAATGAAAGTTTGAAAAGTTTAAAAGCCTATTTGACAGAAATTACAAGTCTTACCTTATCAGAATGAAGTCATAAATTTATCAATACTAAACGTAAAACTGATTGATATCCTACAACTCTAAATTATTTGAGAATATCTTCTAATGAACCGACTACTATTAAAAATATTTTTGCATAATTTATTTCCACTACTTTTCTAAATAATGATTTCACTCCTGATGAAAGCTATTTAAGTAAACTGAATGAATTCTCTCAGAGTAATCACGGTGATAACATTGGAATCGAAAACATTCTTATAACTGCAGAACTATTGTTGAAACATATTTCTTTATTAAAAGATGATTTTTCTTCTGGCCCAGGCGGAATTCCTTCAAATATTTTTATGGAATTCGTGATTCACTTATTGTATCCCATCTTTTAATATAATAATAACTTCAATTTAGTAATTAAAATCACATTTTTAATTAACTAAACTATTAATTGGTAGGTAGATAGATAGGTAGGTAGAAGTGGATATTCCAGTTATTTCTGGAAAACCAATTAGCACTTAATTGTGCCTTTTTGATACCACGACTCGAGTGACCTATTTCTTGTTGTTGGTTGTTATAGGGGATCATTCTGTCATTTTCACTCTCCCCAAATATCTTCAACAAATATTGAAGATTACTCTAGCCATTTTCCTAAGGTTTGACAACTCTTCATTCCACCAAGGAGGGAATGTTTTCTTACTGTATCTGTCACAACTGCATCAACATTCATTGCTTTCTGGAAAGTTTTAACCGTATAATCAATTTTTAAGGTTGACTGTACTTCCAAATCAGATATTTGGCGTAGTTTTGATTAGAATACTTGAACAAATTTATCCCAGTCATTTCTTTTAGGATTTCTGAAAGGTTTTTGGGTTTAAAATTTTATGTTTATATAATAGGTAATCCATCTATGATCAGAAAAATAGTTCAGATCGGATACCAACGAGTTATCTATCCTGAGGGTGTTATTGTTTGTTGCCGAGCTTGGAAAAATTAAGGTTAGTTTGCTACTGACATTACCTACATGGAGATTAGTACTTAGAATAAAATCGAAAAGACACTCACCTTGTTCGTTATTTTCCGACCTTCCCCAAAGCGAATGTCTTGCATCTCCAGGCTTGTCTTGCATCTCCAGGCTGTCTTGCATCATGAGGCTTATATGCCGATGACACAAATACTGATTTTAAATTTGCGAGCTCTAACTCAACTACTGTCAAATCGGAGGAGCTGAGGCTAGATCAGATAAAACCATATATATATTTTTCTTAATCAGAATACATGATCTTGGTTTACCACTATCTTTTTTATAGATAGATTATATAGATTATATTGGCTGTCGTGTAGACCCAGCACGGCCGAGTCTTTTTTTTTTTAGATTAGATTTTGACTTTTCCGGGAGGGGATCGCTTCGCTATGTCATCGCAGCCGCAAATGGGCTTATTGTGATAACCCGTGTTTATTATAGTTATTGTAACTAGTGTTTGAGTAATTAAGAATACCTGATTTTGTGATAACACTCTTCAATGATATGCTGGGTAGCTCCCATTATTCGGGGCGCCTAGAGTGCTTCAAGTTAATTTGTGTGATCTTTAACATCAGCTTGAATTTGTTTTGTTTCCTTATTTGATGTTGTTGTGTTTGATGAGTTATCTTCCTTGGTATCATTATTTTTATCGACAACCATATCGCCCGTACGGTTATCTTTGAAAAATTTTACGTTCCCATGCCTAACGCCAAACCATACTTTACAGTCTGTCTTTTCTAGTGCCTCAGCTTTTTTTATTGATGAGCACTAGACAGGTTATACTTCTTTTGCTGGCTCCTCAATTTTTATGACTGGGTAGTTATCCATAGATATTTGAGGGTTTTGAAGTTTTAGACATTGGAGAAGCTCTCTGCTGTCAGGTACCCGAGTAATAATCGAGCCCTTGGTTATCTAGGAATTTCCTTGGCGTTGATTAGCTTGTGCTTCAAGCCGTCAAAAGCGTTGCTGTTCTTAGGAATGCATTCGCCAAGCAAACCCCTAGAGTACTAATTTTCACATTTGATTACCCTGCATCCCTCAGTATTTCAGCCGAGTCAAAATTTGGGGCCTGTTATCCGCTTTTTTTGATGACATGGCGTAATAGCAATTCGTAAATTTTATCTCGATGGCTGGACAGATCGCCGCCACCTGCTTGCCACTGTTGGTGATTTCATCAACCAGTGCCATGTGCAGATGCTTTTTAGTGACCTCGCTAAACGCCTTTTGTGGTTGGTTTTTGGTTAAAATGTAGGGGTGAGTTCCAGAAACTGCATTGCTTCTTTTCAGAGCTTGTACATTCTCTTCGTGAGATCTGTTACGTTTTCTGCTTTCTCCCTCCCTACAGTATTTTTGGTCTTTTGGCGGTTATTGTATTCTTCAATGGCTGCCTGGTATCTTCAAAAATGAAATTGGCCTTGTTTTACCTCTCTTTCCAAACAACGTTTTCCGATTTCCTTTTTCTTTTGAGCTTGCTCCGGCCACTGTGGCTGGTGACCAGAGTTTGCTTTTGTTTATCGGTAGGGTGAGGAAGAACAGGCGTACTATGGCTGCTACTCTCTGAACTTCCCGCAATAGTCTCCTGACTGGAGAGGAGTAGCTCATTCTCTGACAAGGACAAGCTTGCTAATTTTAAATTATTATTATTATATTATTCATATTTATATCCCACAAGTAATTACTACCAAGTAATTACTTCTACAGTTCTACTTCACCTGTTACCTAAAGCATGACCAACACAACAAGTGAAGTATCCGTACTGTGAAACCACAGTCGCCCGACCACCAAACTATTAATAGTTTCTACTTATTTTTTAAATTTTATAATTCACCTCCATTTTCCATTGATTTCGATCAGGATTTCTTACGAATGTATGTCCTCGATAGGCTGGTATATTTGCCATGCCACTAGACCACCAGACCAACTAACTAAACTTTTGAATTTTTGAAAATAGCCGGTACCTCTTATTTTCGAAACCGTTTCTACGGTTTCTACAATAAAATATTCTCGTAAAGAACTGATTGAAAATTGGTGAATAGAGTGACATTTATCCACAATTTGACAAATTGACAGTTGCCAAAAAATGTCTTTTCAATCAAAGTATTTTCTTATTTTTATTTAAGTAAGATCACAAAATTCAGTTTTCAGCATGGATGAAGAAAATTCTGATGATGGTCTTATTCTTGAGGAAAATTACTATACTTTTCTTAATCTTTCAAAAGAAGTAAGTTTAGAAAAACATTATCATGAAAAAATATTCAACTAGT
This sequence comes from Argyra leucocephala, assembly GCA_963942445.1. Classification (NCBI taxonomy): domain Eukaryota; kingdom Metazoa; phylum Arthropoda; class Insecta; order Diptera; family Dolichopodidae; genus Argyra; species Argyra leucocephala. Next base: position 42,914,095 of record OZ012681.1, on the reverse strand, counting down.
TATTTACAATTTTAAACTTAAGATATGTAACATAACCTATTTATTTTAACATTAACCTTTTGATTAGAAAATTTACACAATTTTTACTTATTACAAATTTTTCGATTTTTGTAAATTGGTTTTAGGCAACAATTGATGAAATTAATGCATCTTATAGAAACCTTAGTCGAATTTATCATCCAGATAAACATATTAGCCCGGAAAGTAAAGAAAAAGCTGAATTGCTCTTTAATAGGACCAAAACAGCATATGAAGTTTTATCTGATCCCCACAAACGTGCAATTTATGATTCATTAGGTATTCGTGGACTGCAAACTGAAGGATGGGAAATAGTACATAGGCAAAGAACTCCAGCTGAAATAAGAGAAGAATATGAAAGATTAGCTAGAGAACGAGAAGAAAGAAAACTTCAGCAACGTACAAATCCCAAAGGAAATTTAACAGTTAATATTAATGCCACCGATATGTTCAGTAGCTATGATGAAATTGAGTAATTAATGAATTTTGGTATTTATATAAATTTAATATAAAAATTATTCTAGCGATTTGGGAGGTTTTCCAGTTATTGAAGTTTCTGGTATGAGTATTTCTCAATCTATTGAAGCTCCTATTACATTGCGTGATACAGTCGTAATGGCTGGAAGTTTACAATCATCAAACGGAAATGGCTCAGGTGGATTTGTTATATCAGGTCGACGTCTTATTAACAAAGGGTGGTTAGAGTTAGATGTTGGTGCCGGGAATGGCCCACTTATAGGCTTAAAGGGATCTAGGAATGTTACACAAAAAATTTATGTGAATGGTGGCGCAACATTAAATTTTAGACGAAATGGAATAATACCTGGTTTAGTTGGAACTTTAGCTGTTCAATTAGATAAACATACTGTTGGCTATTTAACTTATAATGCCGGCCAATCCTCCATGTCAACAGTAATTGAACATAATGATGAAAGAAATGCATGGAATGCATCAATTGTCATAGGAATTCCACATTGTTATATAACCGCAAGCTACACAAGAAAACTTTTAGAAAGGGAGTTAAAATTAAGACTTTCTGGAAGGTAAACTTAGCTCTAAAGGCATTTTTTCTAAAAGCATTTTATTTCATCAAACCTTAAATTTTTTCAGAATTGGTACATTTGGATATCATATGGAATATGGTGCAGAAAAAAAGGTATCAAAATATAGTTCTGTGTTTGCTTCGGTATCTATTGGAATACCAACTGGAGTATCTTTAAAGATAAAGTAATTTTTATAGTTTATTTAGAAATCAAAATTAAATACTAAAAAAATTTCAGAATTATAAGATCATCACAAACATACACATTTCCAATTCATTTAAGTGAGGAAATAGTTCCAGCAGCTATTTTCTACGCAACTGTAACGCCTTTAATAGCTTGGTTCGTTTTGAAAAAAACTGTAATTGAACCAATGAATGCTGCACATAAGAAAATCGAGATTGATAAAGCAAAAGAAACAAATAGACAACGTTTAGCTGAAAAGAAAAAGGAAGCTGAGGTAGCTGTTGAATTAATGAAAGCTCAATGCGAAAGAATTATTAATGATGAAGCAAAAAAAAATGGTCTTTTAATAATTAGCGCTATATATGGGAAACTCCATACCAGTTCTTTAGAATCCTCTCAAGAAAATGAAATTGTATTAGATGTTACTATTCCTGTACAATGTTTAGTTAAAGATAGCAAGTTAATTTTATATAGCGCAAGTAAAGTTAGTATTTATCAAAATAAAAAAAATGCATAATTTAGATAATTACAATAATGCATGTAATTATTTTTCAGAGCGAACTACCTGGTTTCTATGATCCATGTGTCGGTGAAGATAAGCACTTGAAAATTGAATATTCATATCGTGAAGTGGTGAGAACGATTACTATTGATGATAACGAGCCTTTACGATTACCAAGATTAGAAATTAGTAACTCAAATAATACAATACCATCTCCTACAAGTGCGAGCAATAATAGTACTCAAAAAACTTGAAAAATTAGTCAGAATCCAATACAAAAATTTAGACAATTAGATATTTTAAAAAGAAATGTATTTAAAAAATGTTAAGTAAAAAACTATTATAGTATTTTTTTTGCTTTTATTTTTAACACATTAAACACCAACTAAGTAATTCGAAAAAAAAAACTTTTTACATGCATATTTGTTTTCAACCAATTTTCATCCTTTTGCAATAATGAACTAATTAAGAGGAAATCAAATTGTGCATATCAGATACCTTTAAAAATTATGATAATGATGATTGATAAATGTTTGAAACTCAATTTCCTTTTTTTTTTAATATTTAGACGATTTAATAATTTTTTTGAAATGAAATGTTATTTATGAATATAATCATAGAAACGATTATTAAATATTTTCCATAACAAAAAGTAGTTTTTATAGTTTTTCAAAAATATTGCTAGAAACTAGCTTATGTCAATCAATTGTTGCTAAACATTTTTATGTGAAAATTTTTTACTAGCGACCATAGATATATATATTTATATATCTATGCTAGCGACAGATAGCTTTGCAGTGTTTGTGAATTTGTGATGTGTGTGATGTGACAGTTTGCCTTTTGCTGCAAACAACGTGCTATAAATTTATTAATAACATAAATACGCGAAAAAGGAAGTTTGTAAATTTTCATAAAATAAATATTATTTAAAATTATGTCTATCAACAAAACAATTAGTGAATATTCTCCGGATGGTAAGCTTTTTGCTGTAATCAACGAACGTGGAGTTCTCAAAATTTGGGATACAGAAACGAGCACATTAAAGCAAGAATTTACTCCAAATTTACATCTTGCTGAACCTTGTACATGTCTTACTTGGATAGTAATTAACAAAAACTTTAGTTCAAAAAAATCTAAAAAATCACGAAAATCCGTTGAAATTGAAAATTTGAATGAAAATGATCAATCTTTATATATAGCTTTTGGAACTACTAAAGGCAGTGTGTCTCTATATTCCTATTCGTTAGGAGAGGTAATAATATAAATTTAAAAATTGCATTACATTACAATATAACTCTATAGATAGAAAGAAACTTAAAAGGAGAAGGTCACGCTGGTAAAGTAACGTGTTTAACATTTGATAAAGAAGATATTTTATATACTGCTGGCAAAGATTGTCATATAATAGCTTGGAGCTTGTCAAACGAGAAACGTATAGCATCTTGGTTAATTGGCAACGAAAAACCAAATAGCTTAGCATATTTAAGTGAATCAAAAAATATTGTGATTGGTGCGAAACAAATAAACATATTTTCGCTTGAAAAGCAAGAAATAATTTACACTCATGTTGGACATACATCCGACGTTACACTGTTAAAAACATTTTTGTATGATTCTACTGAATATTGCTTGAGCGCTTCAAAAACTGAAAGAATCATAAGTATATGGACATTAAAGTCTAAAAACAAATTTCGTAACTCAACTTCAACTCTTTTAATGGAAGATGTAGCATCCTGTATAAGTCATAAATTTGACAAATATAACAAAACTTTACAAGTTTCGGTGGTAACAAGAAGCGGAGTTATACACATTTATTCTATAAATATGGAAGCGTAAGTTTCCCAATCTTTAAAATTGTAATCCTTTAAAGATTTTTTTTTAGTTTAAGATCTGATAAACCTATAAAACCCAATACAACAATACAAATTGCATCTGATAGTCAAACGAATATTGAACCGATAATGGCAATTACAGCTTCCCTAGAATATGGAAACAAAAATAAGGAATTACTTTTTGCTTATGGAAATAGACAATATTTAATGTTTGAGAAAATTGTAATTAAATTATAAATTTGTTTTTTATAATTCAAATAAGTTTTGATTTTCAGGCACCAAATTTTACTGAACACATACAAGTTTTAATTCGATCAAATCAGAAGAAAATATCAACTAAAAATAGTAAGCAATCAAACGAAATTGTTTCAAAAATAGTTTTACCAACTGCTAAAGGAGCTCAATACCAAACATCAATCATGTCTGATAATCGAAAAAAAAGAAATGATATTCAAATTCCATTGGAAACTCGTTTACAAAATTTGCAGTTAACAAATGGTGAAATGCCAAACGCTCAAAGCAAAGTTCAATTGCTAATTCAATCTCTTCATAGTAAAGATACGAAGTAAGATTTATTTTTTATTTTAATATTTTTGTGATTAAATAAACAATCTCAAATACATAGCTTATTGTACACAGTACTTGCAACAGATGATCTTAAAGTGATTAATTTAACACTACAAAAGTTACCTGTACAGTATGTAGAGTCGTTAATCAATGAATTAACTATTTTAATGGGAAAAAGGCATACTAAGTATTAAAATTTATTATAATTTATTATATAATTTGTATAATAATTATAATTTTTAGTGTTAAAATTGCTGTTAATTGGTTAAAAGGTTTAATAAAAATACATTTAAGTCAATTAATGGCTTTAGGATCTGATGATTTATTAAGTAAGCTTGGACCTTGCATAGGGATTATCGAACACAGAGCGAATTGTTTAAAAGATCTTTCAAAGTAAATGAATTGTCGAGATGAATTTAGAACTTTTTTATATTTAAATATTTTTATTTTATTAATTTAGATTGAATGGAAGACTGCAATTGTTAGTCAGTCAAATTAAGAGAAATGTCGAAGAAGATGTATTAACCAATGAAAATTGTCTAGTTTATGAAGATGGTAAATAAGTTATTTTAAATATTTGGAACTTATATTTAAATTCATAAATTTTTATAGAATCAGATTCAAATTTAGAAGACAACGATATGGTTGAAAACGATGAAAATGTTTCTGATAACGATGGTTGGGAAGATGATGAAAATGAAGATGATGAAATGGATGTGAATGAAAAAAATTACGGTGACGAAAATAACGATGATATGAACAGCACTTAAATAAAATTACCTGCATAGTAATTCAAATGAATTTTTATTTTTTTATAAACAAAAATATTAAAGTAATGTACTATACACAGAATATAGTTTAAAAATAAAACAACTTAAGCAACTGTATGTTTTCTTATAATACTCTTTCCGTCAGAATTTCTGGATACCTTATGATAACTTCTGATTTTGCCTAAAGCTGATACGAATTCTTCATCATGTGTAATTACTATTAACATAAAATTGCATTGTGTTCGACGTTCTTCTACTATTCTATTTAGAGTATCGCATAATGAAATTATATTATTACGATCTAAATTTGTAGTTGGCTCATCTAAAGCTAAAACACCACAATTTGAACTAAAGGTTTCTGCTAAAGCCATTCGTATTATTAACGATGCTAAAACTCGCTGACCAGCACTACAACGACCACGCATTTCAATTTTAGAGTTGTTTTTGATTTGCACAACACTATAATTAAAAGTACGTCTTTTATCGGCAGATGTAGTTTTACCATCTTCATTTTCAGTTTTTATTTCTATATAATCAATATCATTGCCACGATAGATTTGACGCCAAAAAACACGAATTAAACGATTTATTTTTTGCATTTTCTCTGAATGGAACTGAATTAATGCCTTATCTAAGGCAAAATTATATTCATTTAAATCATGAATAACCTTTTTTAATATTTCCACTTCATAGAATAATTTTCGATAGTTTTTTAATGAATCCTTATACTTGGGCTCTTTTAAGTCAGTTTCAAGTTTTTGAATTTGAATTTCGATTTCACCAGTTTGTCCTAATATTTGACCTCGTTTAACAGTCATCGAATCCCGCTTTGCAATCAAACTTTTACGTTCTTTTGTAACATTTTCCGAGCTTAATTCCCCAATTTCTTTATTTAAATCCTCATATTTTTCTTTTAAAGAAATTTCATTCTGTTGTAGTAATTTTAATTCCCGATTATCTTTTAAATCTCTTTCTAATAATTCTTGATTTGATATTTCGGTTTTCAATTTTTCAATTATTTTGCTTGTTTCTGAATTTTCTTTCGTCTAAAATAAATTAAATAAAAAATACATATTAATGAAAATTACAGATTTTTACGTTTTGGGCCTGCTCGTCTGTTACACTTTTAAATAATTTTTCCAATTTTTCTATTTCCTCTTTCAAATTTTCTTCGGCCAGGGTCTTAATATCTTTATTATATCTAAGATTTAAGATATTAAAATTATCAAAATAATTTTTCATTTATTTATATTAAAATTTAACCAATTAATGTGCTTGTTCCTAAAAACTTTTTCCCATTAACCTTTTACTAAATTTTAAACTTACCTTTCTATCTCGTTATTAATTTTTTTTAAATCATCTAATTTCTTATTTGCTTGATTTAAGATATTTCGGTTTCCAATCTTTACAGTTTCCTTTTCCTTAATTAGTACCTGAAGTTTCAATTTTAATGGTTTTGATTCATGTTCCAGCTGCTCAATATCAATAGAAAGTGAATTTATATTCTTCGAAATTTCTTCGGAACGAATTTTTAATTGTGGTAACGATTGAATTCCTTCTTGCAGTTTTATTTGGCTATCTTTTAAACTTGAAAAAAAAAAACATTTTGTTAACAAGTTATTAATATGATTCATTATTTATTAATTATTACGATGTTTTCTTTTCTCTTAGCTTATTAAAGTAGTCCATTTGAGTATGATACTCAGTTTCCATTTTTTCTAATTCACTTCTTTCGTTTTCTAATTCAGCTGATACAACAGATTTTTCAAGCTGAACTTCGTCTATGTTCGAAAATTTTATATCTTTTGGAAGTTTGTCCTAAAATTTAAAATTATTTATATTAAAAAAAAAATTAAAAAAAAAAAATAACCTTTAAAATGTTTAAATCTTTTGTAATTCTGGAAGAATCTTTCAATGCCTCATCTAATAAAGCCATATCCCCTAACATTGAATTGACCAAATCTAAATTAGAGGTAGGTTCTGCATTTAACAATTGACAAGATTCAATTTCATTTGTTAATTGAACTAACTGATCTTGGATGTGTTTTAAATTTTCTTTAATTTTTGGTATATCTTTTTCAAGTTTTTTATTTTTTTCAATAATAGACTGTAAGCTCAATATAGCTTCATAATTATGTTGTTCTTTTTTTAAAAGATTTTCAGTTTTTTTGATATTTGCTGGAACTCTACGAATTTCATCAGTCATTTCTGACGTGATGTCTGTAGCCTTTAAAGAATTTATGTGATATTTGTTAAATAAAATTTATGTTTAAGTTTACCTCATTTTGTGACAAATTTTTGTGGCATAATGGACAGCACGGATCTTCCCCAATGTTTTTAATATACCTGAAAATTATAAAATGAAATTATTAATCATTTCTTAAATTTGTGTGTAATGATTACTATTACTTTTTAAACATTGATTCTGATGAACGTAATGCTCCTAATTCCAACTGGTATTTTTCAACGTTTTCTTTGAAACGGGCCAAGACTTCTTCGTATGATGTTCCACAACATTTATCAAATATTTTATCGGAATTTTCTTCAAATTCTTTTTCCGACTTCGTTAATTCATCTTTTTTATTTTTACGTTCAATTTCAAGTCCTTTTAATTTTAAACGTTTCAAGTTTTCTTTTTCTACCAAATCATTAATTTTTTTTTTAATATCTTCATACGCGTTTTGAAATTTAATTTTGAAATTGGACTGGATTATTTCATTAGGGAATATGGTTTTTAAGTTCTCATTGTGTTTATTTTTAACTTTTTTTATTTCTTGTTCACGTTTTTCCAGTTCCTTTTCTTTCAGGTGAATTTCAGCCATTTTTTTAGAAATTGAATTTAAAAATGTTAGCTGTTCATCTAATTTATGATATTGTTCTTGTCTTTTTTTTACATTCATTTTTTTGGTATCAATTTCTTTCTTTCTCTGTTCAAAGTTTATTTTTTCTTCGAATTCTTTCATTAAGCGATTCATTTCTTCAACTTTTTCAGTAATAGACAATAATGTTTGTGCATTTGCTTCATTTTTATTAATTTCAGCTTTAATTCCTTTTACTTCTTGTTCTTGTTTTGATTTTTGAATCCGTTTCGACTGTATATCACTTTCCATAGTAGCTTTGTTTTCACGACATTTATCAATTGCATTTTGTTTTTCGAGATCAACTTTATCATGATTTAAGGACAACTCAGTCAATTTCTTTTTTTCTAATTCCAAGGCTTTTTCAATTTTTACGAGAATGGGCAAAATATCGGTTTCTTTGGCGGCTTCAAGTTCAGATGGCACGGAAATTGTTAAATGTTCACAAAGTTGTGCAATGCTTTCAGATCTTTCACTTATAAATTCTTGTTCTTGTTGAAATTGATGAGTTAATTTTGTACTTTTCCGATGTAGTTCTGTTAAATTACTTTGAAGTTTTCTTTCTTTAATTTTTAAAGAATTTATCAAATCTACTAAATTTTGTAATTCAGATTGTTTTTTGTCCATTTCATCTTTAAAATTACGAATTTCTCTATCCAGTTGTGGAATGTTTCCACCGAATTCTTTCTTTATTTTAGATTTCAAAGAATTAATTTGATCTTTGGAATTTCTTATTCTAAAATTTTACAAACTTAGATTAATGTCTAAAAATATAATTTGAAAATTTATTACTCTGTTTCTAATTTAATCTTCTCAGCTAGATATTTTCCAATTTCTAACTGAATTTTATCAATAGTTATAAGCCGTTCCTCAACCGGCTTTAGTTCATCATTTAATTTTACACATGATACATTTAAAACTTCCTTCTTTGTTTTAGCATTTTCTAAATCCAAATTTTTTGAATCCGTGTCCTTTTTCATAGCTTCAGCGTATTGTAATGCATTACCTAGATAAGGAATATTTATATGTACTTTATATGCTATTTTTCAACAAAGTTTTATATGACAACATAAAATAATATTACTAACGTTTCAATTTTAACAAATCCTGTTGTTCTTTTCTTATTTTAATCATTTTTTCAATAGCTTTATCATATTTTGTTGTTCCAAATATGGCATCAAATTTTTCTTTCAATTTTTTACCTTCGTCTAAAGGCCAACTAGCATTTTCTTGATGACAAAAAATAACGTTATTTATAATTGCTTTAGATACACCTAATAAACAAAAAATACATTAAAATAATATATATTGAACTGAAGACCTTCATAAAATGTACCCATAAATTTTATAAGCTCATTATCAATGTCAAGACCCCTTCTACTAAAACTTTCATTTTCATTTTCTCCATAAGTTATAGTTGCATCCAAAGCTTCAAAAGATGGTCCACCTCGTCCACGTTTTTGACATATTTTAACAGATCTAGTCACAGTAAGATACTGTCCACGAATATTTTTAACCATAAGCTTGACTTGGCCAAGACATTCAATTGCGTCGCAAATTTTAGGATCATGTACAAAACTTTTACCTCGATCACTTCCAGGTGGCAATTCTCCTGTAAGAGCATATTTTAAACACTCAATAATTGTAGTTTTGCCACAGCCATTAGCACCAAGAATTAAAGTTAGTGGAGAAGAAAATGTTATGTTCTGTAACATATTAAGGATCAAGTTAACATTAATTTTATTTACACAAAAATAGATCTACGTATACCTGTTTATCTTCCGCTTTAATCCCGAAACTTCTGATACCTTGAACCGTCAACTGCACTATTGAAGACATCTTTATTTTACTTTATTTTATGTAAAAATTTAACACAATGATTTCACAATCAAATTTACAGAAACGCCTAGTACAGTCAAATATATGAAATTAATTGATAAGCAACTACCAAGACCAACCATTAATTTAATCAATGGCTTTCGCGCTCAATAATAAAAATAACTTGTGTAACCAAACCAAGTAACTGACATAACAATTAACAAAACTAGCTAAAGTTATGGCTAAGCTATATTTTCTTTCTGTTACACAAAATTATTCAAAATTATTAAAAGTGATTAAAAGTCAACTAGCCCTACCTACAAATTATTTAAAAAACTACTTGACGTAAAACTGCTCGAAATGATGTGTATCAAGCTGAGCGTGTGATGTGATTATTTTTAGTGTAGAAACAAATGTCAAAAAGTTTCGTGTCGGCGGCGATCGATAAAGTATTTTAAGCGGCTTTGAAAAGTTTTATCAACATTCAACATTTCAACATCAATCTGTTTTTTTTTCTGAAAGAAGAATCTCGCTTTTATCATTACTGAAAAATTACTTTTAAAAAAATAATAAAACGAGATCATGAGCAGAATCAGAAACTCTAGTCAGGTATTTCCAATAAAAATTTATAGATTTTTAATATACTATGTACATCTAAATATGGCGTCCATCATATATACATACATATATTAAATCTTTTTCTTATTTTATACAATAGTTAATAAAAAAAACATAATTAAACTTGCTGTTTCAATAAAAAATTATTTAAATTTTTAATTATTTTGATATTTTTAATTTATTGTTATCATATTTATATATATATATATATATATATATATATATATTCATTTGAATATAAAACCATACAATATATATAAATTAGTATATATGTATATAGTAACATCTAGACGTTTATTAAATTAATTTACTGTCGATGAATATTTATTAATTACAAATTATAGATATTATAAATGCCGAGCTAAGTTAAAACTAAAAGGGTGTATATTTTTCAGGGAAATGATGATTTTCAAATTGAAGAAGAGCTCCAAAAAAAAATTAAACTAAGTGATGAAAGTGAAGAATTTCTTTATGCTCGTGGGCCTAAGTATGATGATACCTTATGCCCCATTCAATGTTTTCTATGTCGCTGGACATATAATACCAACGAACGTAAGTTTAAAAGTCATATCAAAAGTGATAGACACTTAGAAAATTTAAAAAAAGCAGAAACAGATCCACCAAACGCAGACGAATATCGTAAAATATATGAGCAAGTTTATTCTGACAGGAATAATTTAAAAAATCCTATAAAAATATATCCTGGAGAAGATATAGCTGAAAGTACATAATATATATAGATATATGTAAATAATTTTTTAATTTATAATTTATTTTGATTTTTTTACTTTTTAGTTACACCGGAATACGCTGATAGACTTTTACCCATTAAAGTTTACAAATGGGATAACCCTCCATCTGAAAAAGTAACCGAGGAATTAACCCCGGATATTATTATGGATTATAATAAAAAATGCCCAATATTAGGTCTTTGTTATGGCTTCAAAATGGCAAAGGATGATAAAGTTCGCTATTTTTGTGCCCTGTGCGACATTAATTTGAATGAAACAAATGCGTATCAACATTTCGTTTCTACAGATCATTCAAATGCTTATTCTGTAAGCTTATTAAAATGAAAATATGTATATATATAATTTGTTTTTGATATTAATAATAATTATAATTTTTAGCAAATTCATTACCCGGAAACTTTAAAGATGTTGCCATCTGAAATGACTACGGAACAAAAAATTGATGTGATTCGGTTTTACTATAAAAAAATTGAAGATTGGAAAGGTCACCGCCCATTTTACCTTGTTAATGCAAATTATTTTGACACTCTTAAAAAACGGTTTTTACCAAGAGTATTGAAAATTTATCATTATAATGAAATCACAGTGAAATTTCCAGAAAATGAAATTAAAAAAACAGCCGAGTTGATAAAGTCTGGTAAAAAATTAGTACCAGCATTTTTGGATAAACTTCCTAATCAACCAGAAACTGAAGAAGATTGTTGTAAAATAGATACTTCTTCTGAAGCAATGCCAAAGGATGAAGAATGTGACGAAGATAGGAGTAGAAGAAGACGAGATAGACATAGTTCATTGAAAAGGACTAACGATGAAAGAGAAAATGAACGAGCTAAACGTCTTGGCCTAGATGATAGTCCTGCGAATTGGCAAAAATATCGTATTTATTGCGAGAAAGCTTTGAAAAATTTAAATGCTGAATATGCACGCTTCTTTGATATATCTGAAAGACATCCTAAGTACCAAGAAGAATGGAGAAGATTTTATAGAATGAGAACAGAACAATTAAGAAGAGGTACGTACCAGACATTTAAAGTTTTAAAATTGGAAATAAAAATATGCATGAACATTTTTTTTATTTTTGCTATATTTATTAAATTCTAAATTATATATATATATATATCTAAAAATAAGAATTTCAAAAATACTAAAATTTCTAGATCGTATCAATCCAAATGACTATAATTTTATGCCAGACTGGAATCGCTATTGGATGCAATATTTGGAAGATTGCTATAATGCAGACGCTGAAAAATGTCGCTTTGAAATTCGCAAAACATTAAAATTACCATTCCGTAGCAGAACACCACCCCCAACTGACAACATTATTGGCAACAGCTCTGCTGCTTCTACTTCTGGTTCTGATAATAATAATTCTAATACTACTAATAAAGGACCTGTACCATTGATGAATCTTGCAATTAGTAATCCTTTTATGTGCGATTATGAAAGCGGTAACGTCGGTGACGATACTTTTGGACCATTTGATCGTAGTGGTTCACGTGAAAATGACAGTACTGGTCTTAATAATTTGGTTACTAGTAATGCAACATCACAACAACCGCAACCATTAATGTCAGAAGAACAACTTCAACGCTTACAGCATCAACAAAAGAACGAAAATTCTGGCCCGATAAGTGTGTTATCAGTCTTAAGATTGTTAGCAGCATTAGAATTTGAATTGGGTAGTCTTGGACCTTTGGTTAATCAACTTTTGGGTAAAGCTGTTTTATATGAAAAGGTATTTTGCATTATTTTTGATGTAAAAATATCAAAAACTCGTAAACTCCAAAATTTCTATTCCTTATATTTATAATTTTTAAATCCTGTTTTAGTCTTTTTACTCATTTTATTGGTAAGGTATGTTATATACAAAGTAAGATCAATTCTAAGCTTTAAGTCTGATTGTTAATTAAAAATATATTAAATATAATATATTTAGTAAGTCTTTGGAAAATCATGTTAATTCTATTTGCTTAAAATTTTAAGCTTTTATCAGAACAACTAAAATAGAAACATTCTATATAATTAAAAGAAATATTTTAAACTAATGTAAAACAGTATCCTCTTTTTATAATTTTGAAAACTATATTATGTATTAAGCAGAGCAGATAATATAATGTCATTTTAATTTTAAAATTTCTTCTTAGGAATCTAAAATGAGTGCAAATGAACTTTTACATGAAAATGAATATTTTACATTATTTGTTACTGCACTAGAGAAATTAAAAGGTGTTGTTCAAGCTGGTGTTATTGAGGATGCTAAGTTGTTTGCAACAAATAAATGTATTAATGATCTTGAAACAATACTAAATCTGTTCGATGAATATTTGCGTCGCAATCCAAATGCTGCCCAAAAGCATATTACGTCGAATGAAGTATTAGATGGTAATCGTTGTGTAAGTGAATTATCAAAAAATGAAATTGTCAAGCAATCTACAGCTGGAGAACAAGGATCATTATCTGAAAATGAAAATGTTTCACATTTTCAAAATTCAAATTCTGGTAAATCTAATGTGATGGATCGTGACAACTATAATTCAAATATTAGTGGTAATAACACGTTTAAAAATTCAATGAATACGGAACCAAAATCACTTCATTCACACTATGATTACGATAATAATAATGGTGGTACAAATGTAAGAGAAATGGAATCAGCTTCTTTTAATAAATCAAATAAAGAATGCGAAATACCAAGTTTAATGGGAAATAATTTTCGCCGAGGAAATCCATTTGCATCGAATTCAAGTGGTGGAAAATGGTAAAGACAAGTAAATAAAAAATCAAAAATTAATGACTATTTTAAAAGAATACATTAAAAATATTTAAGATTTTATGAAGAACAATACAAAAAAAAAATAAAAAATCAATAAAATTATTTGACGATTTTTCAAATATCTATGTGTAATACTACTTATAAAATTAATTATTTTTGTTTTTTACGTTATTTAAGTACTGTGTGGCTTTAATTTTGATTTTTTATTCAAATATACATATTACAGAAAATAAATCTTAGATGCACTCAGTATTAAATTTGGCTCTTTTAATTCAATTAAAATACATACATACCATATTTTCCACCTAATTTTTTACAGATCTTGTAAAAAGAACGACCAGATTTGTAACGTGAATCTGCTTAATCCAGTTTTATAGCATTGCACGTTTTTTTATGCATTTGAAGTTTCTGCAATCAAACTTTTTAACATAAATTAAAATGACAGCCCATATCTAACACCAAATATCTCCCTTTGTAAATAGCTTTGCCATCGAATTGGGTTGGATACGAAACATCCGTTTGAAAATACTTTTTTTAAAATACCCCCTTCGAAATCCCCTTTTTAAAATCGTATCAAAATTCCTTGTGTTTAAAATTTCTTTTTGTAATAACGGGTGCCCGTAGATGTAGATGAATACGATTACCGCTTAAATAGTAAAAGTGCAAAGCATTTAGGAGGTGTGCACAACGTAAGTTCTTATTGTGCTCAGGTCGAATTCTAACAGTTTTGGTATATGGAAATTTAATCAAGAAGGAGCCATTTGCTCATTCACATGATTCGCAGGCTTTTAAAAAAACCATTTACCAAACAAAAAAAATCAAGAAAACGATCTAATTCTTTGAAAGAAGCCTAAAAATAAAAAATACCAGATATACCAGAAAATCTAAAATTTGTGTAGGGCGAACAGTTTGCTCTTGCAGAAAAAATTATAATTTTGAATGTTTGATGTAGTTCCAAATATCGTAAGATAACTATTTACAATTCATGGTCAGTCAAGTCAATAACCAAATAGCTCCATTGGTATTTTGCTTAATTAGCTCCAAAAGTAAGGCAGCTTATCAAGAATTCTTTTATGAATTTCGTTATACTACATTACTACACAACTTGTCAATGAAATATAAACTTGAATCTAAAGCTAGTGTAGCTGCCGCAAAAGATTTTTTCCCAACAGTTATATATAAGTGATGCCTGAAATCACATGTTTACAAGCTCATTTCTTAATTAGCACAAGAACATGATGTTTGAAGATTAAAATGTAGGGTGCTATTCCCATTCACAACACAACCTAAAAATAGGTTGTAATTGACAACTTTGTTGTCTTTCTCTATTCTGATTCACAAGTCAACCTAATTATCTGTTAAAACAACACAACATAATTTTTAAGTTGTGTTGTCTGCAAATATAGCTATTCCGATTGACAACTGAGACAACTAAAATACAACTGGTTAAGACCACTTGTGTTGGTGTTGTGTTTATATATTGTTAGAATAGGAACTGCATATAACTTCTATTTATAATATAATTTTATTTTAATTTAAGCCTTAGGGTTTTTTTTTAACTTGTCTTTAGTACAATGGCTCATAAGCATGACGCAAACAAGACCTATTGTCTTCATCACATTTAAGGACCATTATACTGATAACAAAAAAAATCAAGGTTTTTGGTCCCGACACTTGGGACGCCAGACCTCTTGTTTGCATCGTGCTTATGAGCCATTGTACTAAAGACAAGTTTAAAAAAAAAAAATCAAGCTTATCGGTCCCGACACTTGGGACGCCGAACTTCTTATTTGCATTGTACTAATGTGCCATTGTACTGAAGACCCATTATACTAAAGACAAGTTAAAAAAAAAAAAATTCGAGGGCTTTGTGAGATGGGACCCGAACCAATTTTTGATGGAGGCTGCTCAATTTCTTAATTTGGCACTTTCCACCAGTCACCACCTAGAAGATGTAGTTCATATGACACGGTCCCGTTGAATACACACACATTGACTCTACTCTATTCAATATTATTATTACTGAATTATTTACACTGTTATGATATACAACCTCTTTACAACAGGTAAAAGTTATCATTCAGAATAGCGAAATTCGGTTGTGTTATCTATTGGGTTGAGTTGTGTAGAGACAACTCAACTAAATACTGTTGTGAATGGGAATAACACCCGTAAATTTTTTTATTACATATAAGGTTGTTTTATTTTTCTTGTTGCACACTACCCAAACACCAGAAAATGATCCCTTTATAGAAAATAATTGTAGGTTTGGATAAGAAGATAGGATTCGAAGAGGGAAAAAAATAACAAAACGGGGAATTTTGTTACGGTGGATTTTAAAAAAACTCAAGAGAATTTGAAAACGGGATTTTGTTACGATCCCCATAGATTTTCATGTCTACTGCTGCGCTACAGTAAAATTAAAAACAATTCATTTTATGTATCGTACTTTATACAAGTATTCATTTTTTATTTTTTTTTATAAAAATGCATGTAAGACAAAAAGCACTTTAATAGTAAATATTAAATAAGGTAAATAAAATTTAAATTGTTCACGCATCCCTAGTGTCTTCACTGATTATCACAATTATTTTTTGTCAAAGCTCCAACTTGAGCACACATCGACGGCATAAAATTAGTTGATTATAGATTCTTGGATTCCCCAACCGTTCTTTAAGTCAACCAACCTAAAAGAAAAACGTTTTTGGGAATGGTGTTCACATTTACATTCTGAAAAATTAATAATACGCTCATTTTCATTTTGCATTATATTTAATTGAAGTAATTTTGTTTAAAATTATTACAGCTTTTATTTTACGTTTTGATAATACTTATTCAAATTAATTTAAATGTTTTTTTTTTAATTAAGATAATGGAGCTTAAGTTATAAATTATAACTGAAGTTATAGTGTAATTACGCTATTAATAAACACTTTATTTTGTGCTACAAACTTATTTAGAATGTAGGTTGCTGTAATTTTGTTACAAATCTTGTAAAATCTGAATTTTTGTAAAATAGTTATTGGAATTTGTACGATGAGAACTTTCTTTTTTCGTACCACATTTTAATTCCATCTGTTACCAATCTGATTTTGATTTGAATTATATCCAGAATTGCTGTTTCCATTGTGGAATCCATTATTTGTGTTTGATGTAGAGTATCCAGCAGAAGAATACCCATAATTTTGATTTGTCATACCTCCTCCAAACCCACCGCCGCGATTATCATTATTGGAAGAATTATTTCCATTACCATTATAATAATCGTTATCATATCGACCACCGCCCCCGCCACCTAGCTGACCTGATGGTTAAATTATTTTTTATAATTATTTCAAATTAAAATTCATGAATTTTTATTACCTCCTTGATCACCTTTCCACATCGGCTGAGATAAATTGCCACTATTACCTCCCATATTATTTTGGCTGTCACCAGTCAAATCAGGTAAACTTTTACCAGTACGTTTGCAGTAATCTTCAAACATTTCCATTAAAGTTGTTGAATCTTGAATAATTTTTTTAGCAGCACTCATTAGATTTGTTGGAATTGTGTTTGCAATATATTGTCCCTTGAGTTTCTCACGTGCAGTAGCAAAGAAAATGTAAAAATCTTTTTCCATCATCAAATCGTTTGGATTCTGGCCGTTCTATTGGTAAGCAATAATTTGCGGAATAAAAAATGAAAAAATATGAAAAAAAATGTTATAATACACTTATTTCTGTAACATTTTGACAGTTTCCTTGTAGCTGCATTATTGACACAGTAAGAAAAATAAAAAATTTATTTTAGTGATATATATATTCAGATTTAGCCTAAAATTTGAATCATACATTATATAAAAAAAAACAACTAATATCTTTGTCTATCCTTAAAAGTAAGTATTCTTTTAGCACTCCGCTACAGTTTCTTACTATAAATTCTTGTTGTGTTCTTGTAAACTCTTTTTAACAGATTTTTTTCTCTTTCTATATATTTGACTCTATCCTTTAAAACTTAAACATAATTTCCAAATTCAATTAGTCTATCAAAACATAAATTTTTTAAATTTCTTATTGTCTTTAAGATTCAATTATCTTTTAAGAATAAGTTGCAGAAATTTCACTCACATCAATGATCATTTTGAATGTGGAAGAATATTATCTTTTTATTATTTCTATATGCATACCTTATTTTTGTAACATATTTCATAGTTTTATTACCTTTTCAACGATAACTGCTCGGCTCAACAGCTGAACAGCCTGTGGGCCCAAACTTCCTAATTGGTTTTCAACTGCTGTAAATAATCTCAATACTGAAATAACACCTAATGGTTCATTTTGCTGTATTTGTGATGATTCTGATGGTCCACTGTTAAGATCACCACCCATTCCAACTCCATAATTTCCACCATGACCGCTATTTCCGCCGCTTTGTTGATTCATCATGCTCATTAATTCCCTTAACCCAGGGACACTACCTTGATTTCCATAATTATCGTTACCATCGTAACCAAGATTTCTTCCTCCAGATCCATAACCACCTCCTTGCATATTATCACCGCCGTAATTATCTCTTCTTGGGGGACTTGGAGTGCGAGCATTCATACGCAAACCAAGTTGTCTCTTAACACGTTGCTTACGTTTATCTAATTCAGTGTCATATAAAATACGCAAACGCCGTTTCCAATACGTATTAAATGGGACATGGAATTCTCTTTTATCTGTTGCAATTCAATGAGAGAAAATAAAGAAGTAAATTATGTTTTTTATAAAGTTCAAACTTTACATAAAAAAAGGAAATATTGATAATACAAACTATATTTCTAGAAAAATAAATTAGGTTAATACCCCAGTTTTCCAACAGATCGATTTTTAAAATAATATAAAATAATACTTTTTAAAGGCCTTATTTGTTGAGAAAATTAATTATTTTAAATTTAATTACATGTTCTCAACTATAAGGGAAACACAAAACTTTCAAGAAAAGTTAAACATAAAAGCATATAGTTTTGAAAAAAAAAAAATAATTAGTCGCTATAACTTAAAACAATATTTACCTCCTCTTTTTTGTCCATTTCTAAATCTTTGATATTCAATTTCATATTTTGGATGCGATCTTGGTGACCTTTCATAATTTCGATATTGATGATTTAAATCATCAACTTCACGATCCATTATTTGGAAATAATCATACCATCCTGCACCACCACCTCCACCGCCACGTCCACTTCCAACATTATTATAATCATCATCTCTCCTGCGATCATTATCACTTCAAAAATAAAACATGTTTATTGATATTGAGAATTTTTTTTAATTTATTAAACTTACCGATCCCGATCAGATAATTGCCTTCCAGCTTTTTCATCTCTGAACGACATTCGATAACCCAAACTAGGGTTCTCTAAAGAAATTAAATCTGGTTTTATAAACTCCATATGATTTTTGCATTTGCGTATGAGTACGTCGATTTCTTGATCGGTTATTAAAATTGATGTCTCATCGTAATGTTCATCGAAGCGGGTCTTGAGTAAATAACGTTTTTTATTTTTGAAAAAATCATCGGCATCACATATGGTAATTTTCTTTTGTCCCTTAATATTTTCAATTTTTCGATATAATTTGCGGAAAATATTTCTTTCCGAGAATAAATTATCAACTTCGCGAAGTTCTTTCAATTTTTTGTGAACATCATTAGACAAATGACGGAAATGACGTTTCTAAATTTTATATACGGATTTATTGAAATTATCAACTTTAAAAATATTCTGCAATTTTATCTATTTATGCATACTTACAATATACTTGAATTGATGATCACTTGACACTATATGCTTAAATCCTTCTCCTTTCAGGTTTGTATCACATAACGTACAATAGTAAGTAACCCCACGGAATCCCATCATTTTATAAATATAACACATTCCCATCAAAGGTAGTTTTGTGTTATATTCGTGCATTTTTTCTTTAGATAAGGTTTGTATCAAATTATCGTCCTTCGGTGGTTTGACAGCAAAATCTTCTGGTGTTAAAACCCGATCTTGATATTCTTCGGAAACTATATAAAGACAATCATTGTTCAATTTTGTTTTTAAACACATAAAATATAATTTAAATATCACAAATTATTATCAAGGTTCTTACTTTCTTCAATGAATTCACCAGGATAAATTTTTATTGGTTTTTCTTTTTCAAACTCTTTGGGTACAGATGTTAAAAATGGCTCGTTGTAGTACTTTGGTATAGGTAATCGAAATCTGAGTTTGTTCTTGTGACCACGACCCTTTAAATGGTGTCGAATATGTTCATCCGTAAATAAATTACCAAGACGACATAAATGACAGTTTACTGGCCATTTATTTTCATCATATTTTGGTCCTCGGGAAAATATAAAATTTTCAGAACCATCATTTAATTTCATTTTTAATTTTAAAATTTCGTCAATTGTCATATTGTCTGGGTCCATTTCAGAAATTGCTTTGTTCTCTTCTTTGAAAACGGCTCTTTCTTCTTCAGAAAATTTTGGTTGTTCAGCTTCGCCATTTTCTGCATTTTCTTCCTCTCCATTATCATCACCCTCCTCCTCCTCCTCTTCTCCATTTTCTTCAGTAGCATCATTATCTTCATCGTCTTCGACTTCCTCGTCTTCTATTAAATCAGCTTCTTTTTCTTCATTTTTGGGTTCAACTTTTTTCTGTAAATAACGGAACAACTTTTATTTTATTTTGATTAAGATAATAAAAATCATTGTGTCGTGTCAAGTTCGAAAAAAGTTATGGCTGCCATTAAGTTTCTTAAATTATGAATAATCGTGTGTATGATATATTTATTGTCCTCACCTCTTCAGCTTTTTTTATTCTTGAACTAGCTCTTGTCATTTTTAAGTGTTTTTAAAAAATTTCACGTGTTTTAGATTAAAAATTAATTTTCTAAATTTGATAAAATTTAGCGTCACCACTATGCATAAGCCACTCCAAGCATGAAAATTGAAACAGCACAGCACACGAAACTTTTGCGTATTGATTAGTTTTACAAATGGCGGCTACACTCTAGCCTACAAAGTACAAATACAAAGCAAAAGCAAAGTACCAACTACCAAAATTTAAAAAAAAAATTCAGTGTTACCGTGTAAACAAAAAAACTAAATTTCCCAAATTGAAATTTAGGAAATTACTTTAAGAGATTTATCTAAGGCCAATGTTACAGTTACAGCCTGCTAACACTAAAAATTTTTCTGGTCTTTAAGATGTATTGCCTAATTAATTAGATGACTAATTGACTAACTCTAATTAAATATACTTACATTATACAGTGAAATATTCGTATATAAATTGGAATTTGAATTGGAACTAACTGTAAAAAAAAGATTTGTAGTTTTTTTTTGTTCAGAACACGTTCAGAGTATGGTCTACTTACTGGTACTTCATATATATTAACAGAACACGTAGAATGTCAAAAACTAATTTTTATTTATACAGGGTGGGCCGGTTTAGAGCAAAAATATTTTAAGGAGTGATTCTTTGGATTATTTTAGGAACAAATTGTTCTAGACGAGGGGTCTATCTTTCAATTTAACCTGAGCTACAGAGGATTAAAGAAAATCGGATTAGAAAAATTATGTCTAAACAATATCCACTACAGCTCCGAAGGAATTGAATCTAGAGCATAGATAATATGAAACATATAGATCGGCAGCTAGAATAAAAAATTCCAGTTACATTTGGGAAAATTCGTTCTCACACGTGATTTTTAGAATGTTGCCATCAAAAAGGCGCCATTCGAAAAGCGGAACTTTTGACCTCTTCCTTATTTCTGTAATGTGCCACTCTTCGAAGGCTTTAATCTGAGCAAGACGGTTGGATCATTCCTCTGGATGTGTTGGGGACCGGCGATGGGTATATTTTAATTGTCATTTCGACTTTAAGCCCTGCAGTTGAGGTTAGCTTTGTCCTTGTCGACTCGGCTTTCGTTACTGCGATTTTTGATTCTGAAACAGTTAATCGCTTATGCTCCCCCCGACTTTCCTACTTCCTTCATTGGGACACATTTCTGCGATGACGCATTTTCGAGTCCCGCCGAAAACTTTAGTTTGACTGGGTGTACAACTTTTTCGATGGATTCCTTAATTGTCTTCCTTGAGGTAAGTTCTGCGATAACGCATTTGCATACCCCAATTTGGCCTCAGGGTCCATATTTCTCTTTTGCCTTTCTTCCTATCCATCTCTTCATCTCCTTAGAGGTGTATAAGATGACGCACTTGCTTCCTTCAATTCGACCCTTCCATAGCTAGAAAGTGGCACACTTCTTTATCCGAAGACACCCTTGACTATTCGGTTTGTATAAGTTTCAGTATTTCCACCTTTTATTTCTGTCGGCAGCCAATTTCGTCTTCGTTGTTTCTTTTATAAGAATCCCGCTTTTTACTCGCTCGCTTGGTATAAGATGGAGCATTTCCTTTCCTTTCGCTTGAAGTCTTTTTTTAAATAAAAGCACTATAATTAAATTTAATTTAGTCTTACATTTTATAGCTACCATTTTTTCTAGTAAATAATAATTTTTTTTTTATTTTCTATAGAAATAAATGTTTGTAAACTTAAACCCTGAACCTGAAACCAATTTCTCATTAAAGAAATTGGCAAAAACCATCAAGTGATACCACAACCAACCTACTACAAATTTTATTAAAAATTAGATAAATTGCATATTCTACAAGCATTAGTCAGAATATTGAATTCTAAATTAAGTTGACTAGAAATTAAAAAATTAAATAAAAATTGCGTGAGAATGAATGAATAAATTAAAAAATTTATTTAAGCAAAACAATTATTTTAATTCTCATCATCGCTTAAATCAGACAAACTTGTTTCACTACCATAACCTCCCCCAGATTTACTTATTTTTGAATCATGATTATTTTCTCTTTCATTTTTATTTCTTATCATTGATTTTCTTTTTCTTGTATCCGTAACCGTAGCATATTTTTTCACATAATCTCCAACAATTTTACGAAAGTCTTTTGGATTTTGTAGACATAATGAAGCTGCTCTACGATTCAATGGATCAAATGGATTTGGATATGTTAATAATTGTGGTATAAATGATTCAAAAATATTTTTTAAATCATAAATTGGTGTCCAAGTCTGATTAATTACATCTAAACAAATCGTTCCAGATGATTCTTCAATATTTGGATGAAAAATTGTATTTACAAATCTGATGCTTGGTGATTTAAATGGATATTCATCTGGTAAATGAACACGTATTCTCCATACACCATTTTCATATGGGGTATTTTTTGGTCCATGAAATTTAACATCAAATTCATTTAGACCTTTAAAAATTGTAACTTCAAATTTAGTTTCAATTAATTTTATAATATCCTTATTTATTCGTTTGTTGGATGAATTGGATAAAAGTGACATTTTGGAATTTTTTATTTTAATAAATTTAATTTTAAAATATGTAAATTGATTTAAAGAAGTTTTTTTTTTAAATAAATTTTATGAATGAAAACTTTTTTGATAACTTTGTTCCGATTTTAATTTTGAATTACGTTTATTTTGATCGGCGATGTCATTTTGAAAACACAAGAAAAGTATAGCGATTTTTTTTTTAATAGGGAGGTCTATGTAAGCGCAACCTGTTAAAATATATTGTTGGTCTATGTCCTTGGTAAACGCTATTATTGCTCTGATGTCAATTTCAGAATCGGCAATGTGTATTCCGGGAAATATTTATATCTTTCACGAGCTATGGCGTCGTAAACAAATAGAATATGAGAGGAGCATTCCTTCTCTTCGAAGCAGAATCTAGATCTGTCTGAGCTGGATCTACCAGTCTTGAACAGATGCTTGTTGAATGGGTCTGTAACTTGTGATAAACCATGTCAGCATTCTGACATTGGATTTAGTCTTAGTCTCCTGATTATCCGATTCAGTCTTATACTTAGTTTGAAAAGGTTTTAGACTGCGTAAATCGTTGGAAACTATCCCATATGTTTCTGTAGTTCCCCAAAACAGTACAGCGATTGAATCGACTATCAGTAGCATTAATGGTGTTAAAAAAGGAAAAATAATTTTAATTAATTTATTATATAGCACCCTCGATTTAGTTAATCATTTTTTTTAAATTTTAAAATAACAGCTTATTCCCCTCTTAAGAAGCTGATACGCATGCTCTGGTACACCCAATAAATTTATTATTTTTAATAAAATCTTTAGCGAAAATATTAGCTCAATTTTATTCTTACAGCAAGAATAGAACTAGATAAATTACTTTATAAACATAAGATACTTGCATATTTTATAATTAGTTTGCTTTCTTTGGGAAAATACCCACAACTTCATATAAATAGTTTCTACACAATTATTTGACTCTGGAAAGTTTAAATTTATAAAAAATTATATAAATAAAATATATAAAACACATATATATTTTAAATCCATTTATTACTGCAATCGTTATTACAATCGTTATTATATCATCATATAGAATAATTACATCAAAGGTTTATGTTAAATACTTTAAAATACAGCAAACTCATACCTTGTTGTGTTTGTAAAAGAATTTTTTAAAACTTAATTTGTATTTAATATTTGCTCGAAGTCCTTTTATATATGGTTGTTTTTCTGCACAAGATTCTTTTAACGTCTTCCAAAGCCTCTTCCACCCATGTTTCCGTATGAGGAATAATTATTATCATTTCCTCCAAAATCTCTACCCAATAAACTTGGTAATGGTTTTGAATGATGTTGACCTCCACTAACATTATCCGATCTGTTCATGTTCCAATTTCCTTGATTAGAACTTTCCACGTTTCCGTAGTTGTTACCGAAATTTCCACTGTTTCTTTGATTTTTAAAATCCAATCCACTATTTCTTTGGTTAAAATTCTCGTTGTTTCCACCATTGTTTCTATTATAGTCCTCTTTTATATTACTTCCTCGTTGATCATTAAAACTGCCAGTATCTCTTGAGTAATTCTGAGTAAACTTGTTTTGATTACTGTTATTTAAATCTTTTTGCATAGAATTGAACCTGTTGCCTGAGTTCCCCTGATTATTGTTATAAAAATCATTTCTTTCCCCCTGATTATATCTATTTCCAAGATCTCTATTATAAAAGTCATTGCTTCTCACTTTACTGTCGCTTCTTTCATTACTTCCACTGTTCCGTGATGTGTAATCACCTGCACTCTTTCGATTAAAATTACCAGCAACCCACTGACCAATTGTTCCAGCATTACTAACCGTATTTCTTGAATTTTGCGTAAAATCGCTTTTTATAGCAGCTGATCGGTTATTATTATTATATTCATTGTTTTGATCATTTCTTTGACGATCTGCAATATTTCCTCCCTGAATATTATTATTATTACCATTTCCCCTTCCACTTTGAGAATTTGGGCGATTGTAATTCATATTATTTGTACCAGATTGATTTCCAACATTAGCTCCTCTTATTCCATCATTATTATTCCATTTATCATTATTGGAATTCTGATTGGTATTCCATTTATTAGTATTATTATCAGCATTCTTTATGTTTTGCCCAACATTTTGGTGTGATCTCGAATTGTAGTTATCATTTGATGACATATTAGTCATGTTATTATTTGAGTTGGGTTGCATGTTATTGGATTCTGATGTCGAAAATTGATGTTTTCTTAAAACAACACTTGATGGAATATGATTCTTAGCGGCATCTGGATTGCGACGTAAATATTCTTCAAAAAGATTAAGAATTTTTTCCAAATCATTGACACAAATTTTTGTAACATGAATCTTCAAATCCGGAACGAGACCAGCTAATAGTAGTCCCTTTAGTTTTTCCAACGATATTGCAAAGAGTGAATAGAATTCTGTTTCATGTAATAATTCGTTTGCACTTAATTTGGATTCCTGAACAATAAAGAAAAAAAATCATTAGAAAATCATTTAAACATACAAAATATACTGTGTGTTGGAATAAAATATTTTCTCCTCGTGATGATAGACATTTATTACTTATATTTTGAGAAATAATAGGTAAAAAAATTAAACAAATAATTTATTTTTGGGAAGTTCTTTAAAAACTTTTCCAAGATGGACCAAATCAGATTTATATTAAAAAAAAAAAAAAAATCTAAACCCATATTCCTTGATGATGGTTGCTAAATAAACTTTTTTATCAAATTATTTAGTTCTCACGAAAATTAAAATTGAAAATAAAGTCGTAGCAAAACAAAAATTCTATTAATAGAAACTTAAAATTTGGAAATGATGGCTGTGGCTGCCCAAAGCACACACTTGGAACACGGGAAATCGGAGTTACAAAATTGAACTTCCAAGTCAATTAGTCAACGATTTATTTTTATAATTCTTTTGCAACAGAATAAAATATTTTATACAAGAATAATATTCTGTTGCCCAATTATCAAATTATGAAAAGTAATTTAAAAATTAAATCTTTTTTCTCTGTTCACGTATTCTACCGCTTTGAGCATTAATAAGCGCTCAGATTTGATGGCCTTCAAAACTTCATTGTGTATACTAATATAATATTCCATGAAGTTTCATTTTTTACACCAATCCCCAAATTTTGTTTTGACTTTTGAGATGCATTCAAAACGTATATTGAATCATATTTCTGTAATTGAAAAAAAAAATTACAGACAAAAAGAAAAAAAAATAATAGATAAGGTCTACAATTCAAAAAGGCTTTAAAATTTAATTACTTACTTTAGAATATTAATATTTTTTGAATTTAAAGACAAAAAGTAAAATATATTAAAAAACTAACACACATAAATCACCATCACATTTTTTGTGAAGTGATTTTCTTAATTGTTTTCATACATATACCTTTTCATATAGAATAGCTTTTCCTAAAAGCTGATTAGCGGTAGGTCCCAAGCTACCTAATTCATTTTCAAGTGTTGTTAGAAGTCTTAAGAC